>WACJ01000406.1:0-1200000 GCA_008973525.1 Stenopsyche tienmushanensis | reverse complement strand
CTTAAACCAGCCATTAGATTGAAACGAAATTTCAGCGGTGTCTATAAAAGAGTCTATTACTAAGCTAAAGTTACATAATTTCTATTAATATTTTATGATTTAATACTAACCTATGCATCTCTACCAGCAATGCCTTTCCTTCTGTTCGAACGTCTTTATCTCTGTCCGTTAATAATGTGGGAATTTTCTTTACGAGAAGCTTAATGCTAATTACTTTATTTCCAAATTGTCTAAGTGCAGTTGTTATAGCAGATGTACAAGCTGACACAATTTTAGGATTTTTATGCTCCAATCCTTTCATCAATTCTTCTTGTGTAGCTTCGTGCTTTTCAATTTCGATATACATCAAAGTTACTTGCAATGCTAATTCTTTAGTTTTAGTTTTGGGTGCACCGATACATTTAGCAACAATACCGGACATTACTTCTCCGACCGTTTTACCAGCAATTGAACAGTTTTCAACGAAAGCGAGTGCCGCTTCCAAGCCTAAAACGAATCATAAAAACATTTGCTAAAATTAAATCTTAAAAGAAAACCTATCGGAATTAAATTATTGAGCCACATTATCATACAAAGTTATATTTTAAGCTGCAAATATCAATCTTGAATTGAATTGCTTATCCCATTGTTACATACAATCTCTAATGATCAATTATTGACATACAATTATACAATTAATACAGTTACAGATCACTAAACTTTGAACAATACAATACATTGCCACTCCTCAAAGCATCTCAAGTTAAAGGCAATAAATACTCAGTATATAACCGCTGCACTAAGATATTGCCATATGTTATTTTTAAAATAATTCATTTCTTAGATGATTTCAACTTTCAATATTAACAACATATAGCAATAAAGCGTTTAAACAATGTATTTAGAAACGATGCAATTTAAATTCAAGTTAACAACGTGCAGATATTTTCAAGGATATACCTTTTTCTTGCGCGACTGCATTACTGTCGGATACAAATTTCTTAATGAGGCCTAAATATTTACTCCATTCTGGAGATTTATCATCATCAATTTGTTTGAACAGCTTTGCAGCTTTTTCATATCCAGTCAGTCGAGCTTTCCACAGCTTGTGTACGCACATTTCCTCAGTGGGCAAATTACAAAATTCTGTGTCATCCTCCATCTTGAAAGTATTTCTGAGAAACTATAAAAAATAATCTGCTGCTGCCTCTTTCTTCTGAAAAAATAAAAGTGATCATAGCTATTAAATAAGATCTAAATATAAATAATGGTTAAATGATCTAAATATAAATAATGAAAGTCTGGAGGAACCAGGAAAAGACTGTAGGGAGACTGGGGAACCAATGGGTTGCAGGTCCTGGCCAGGAAATCATTGATAACGAAGGTACTATGGTTTGGTACATTATCATGGTGAAGTTTTTATGGGTCTGTGTTCAAATTTTCACTTATAATACAATAAACAGTTGTTTTCGTCATGTTTAGAGTTTTTGCTATCTATTGAAGGCTCGATCGTTGGTCAGGATTTAAAAAATCACGAACATGCAACACATCTTCGATGATTCAAGAGGTTGATGGGCGTCCACTGCGGGGTTCGTCAGCAATGTTCTTGAATGATTTGTGCCATTGGAGAGCTTGTGATATAGACAAGTTAACCCTTTCAAACTGGAGAACATCGCTCTAATGTAAATCCACTTTTTTTTCAGCTCTGCTGCAACGCGTAACAAGCTTGATAATGAACCAGGCTCAATAAATGAATTTTAACCACTGTTGATAGCATACGATATTTCTTCGAAATATTTCTTAATGTTCAGATTGGTATCTGCTTTCTGTTTTTCAGCTATTTTTGCCTATTAATGTGTTGCGAAAATAAAAGGAGAAGATTACCGTGCAAGTCTGCAGTTTACTTCTGAAGGAGTAGATTTTTCAAAGGAGTGGTGATACTCGGCTAATGACGCCACTCCAGAACAGTCAAGAGGGAATAACAAAATTGTTCAACGATAAGAACGATGCGAGTATCTTAATTATCAAAACAAACGCCTGTTTTCAAGACAACACGAACGAAAATCGTCTTATCTTTGTTGAAAGAGCTTAATAACTTATCCGACATCATCACAGATGAAATAGTTGGCTTAATGAATTAACTGAACTTGAATGTCAACAATGGAGACGTCAATGAATCGATTAAATCTCACGCAGTATTTCTGTTGAATTAATCCTTATTTAAGCAACAGGAGTTAAGTGAAAAATACATTTAACGCGAAGAAGCTGATAAAAAGATTTTTACAATTAAAAAAATGTATACCTAAATTATGTAGGGCGATCGAGAAATACACCACATATTGTAGAACTTTTCATAAAAAATAAATGAAAAAAGGGTGGTATTCAACCAATGTTTGGCAAGTTTACAAAGAAAACATTTGAAAGCGCTTAAATATGCCTTGTTAAATTATGAAACGTATATGGATAAATATAATTTTTGAAGTTTTTTCTGCTTTAAGCATTCAACATTACCACACATTTTCAGGCATCAAATATGTGTCAAAAGCGAGGACGGCCTGTGTTATTCATAATTGGCAAATATAATTTAATACATTAATCCTCGTCTGTAGTATAAAAGTTGTTATTTAACTAATAGAGAAAAAGTGAGTGTATTATTTGATGAGTCACCGATGTGAATATAAATATTAAGTATATGAGAAATTGGCGGTTTTAGGTTAGAAACTTGTTTTTAATATTAGTTTATTTTTATTAAATTATGACATGTATTTGATAGCTCCATAAGGTTTTTTATAAAGCGGTGGGAACAGTTTTGAGCGTGTCATATTACATTTTTAATTTTCACATCGTTCAAAGACTATTTGCAAATTGATGTTTTCTGATGGATTGGTATTTTTTGTTTCCTTTAAACATCTGTGGGTAACAATAAAGCACACCGGTTCTGCAAATGTCAATTCTTCGTTGTTATATTCGCTCGCGGAAGACGATGCACGAGCCCACTTATAGGTCCAGGTATATGTCAAACCAAATTGTTTCGTCGAAAAAATAAGTCGATCTATATATAAATGAGTCGCAGCGAACTGCACACGCGCATGATTTTGGAACACCTCGCAACACGATAAGACGCAATAATAAAACAAATTCATAAATTTGGGAAGAAATAACAATATCGGGACGTCTCAATGACGGGAGACAACGTAGATTGGATTTTTCCGTTAAATTAATTTATCGCGATGTGACGGGAAGGACACGCCGTTTTCTCTTCGCTACGAATAAAGAATATCAATACTAGCCTCGTTCTCGGCTAAGAAGCGACCGACCTTACGGAGACGGAGGGCGCGAGGCAGAGTCGCCGGCCGAGCCCTTCTTTCGGTCTCAGAACCGACAGCCGACAGCCGTACCACAACACCGACCTATTGACAAAACCACCTCCCGAGGATTCGCGAACACCCTCATTCTAACGGACATTTCCTTTTTATATGCTCCATATCAAAACAAAACGTCATTATTTTATAATATTCCAAATTTATATGTCAAATATAAAATTAGTTTGTGGCTAGCGAAGTATAATTGTTTAAATGTATAATTTTTACGTTGGAGGATAGCGAGAAAATTAATTTAATTTAAATATAAAAATATATATTTATTACAATGACGCATTTAAGTTTATATATGATTAAAATATTTATTTATTATATGTATAAATAAATAAGATAAAATGACACAAAATTTACACAAAATAATTCAATCAACGGATTTAAAATTAAATTGATTCAAATCGTTATCCATAGGAAAAAACAAACAAAATTGCAAATAGTCACAATTTTATATTAATTGCGTAATTGTGTTAAATTATAAATAATAAATATTTATTTAGTGATATGCATATTAAATATTAATGTGAAATAATTTTTAAATCAGTTCATAATTCAATTGAAATATTTTTTGATCATATCAATCGCAAATAAATACATATTATGAAACGTTTTAAATTAAATATTGAATCGTGATAGGTCGAATAAAATTGTCGATGACGTTGAAGGTATGCCCGTCGAAGCGATACTGTGGGCATTCGCGAAGTGCGCTCGCCCGGCTTGAATAAATATTAAAGCGTTATGATTGTTTTCATATTTTATGCGAATTCTCATTGACGTTCCATTTTATAAAATAAGCCATTTGACATGCTTGAATTACTCTGCGCAACTCAATGTATAATTTGTTGTATAATTTTAACAATTGACAGATTAAGTCCGCCGGTCAATATTTTTAAATGAAATATGACATTTGTAATTAATGAAGTTATTTAATTGAAATAATTGCGATTATCAACATTTTAATTAGTCTTATTGTTGAATCAATTGGTTTTTCGTATTTTGAATAAATATGATTATTTTTATCCAATAGAAATAGATTCGTCTTATATTTAAGGTTAGAATTGTTGTCAATATATTGTTGTTCATATTCGTTGGCCTAAAAAATTTTTCGCTCACTTTGTAAATACATAATGTTGCTTTGCACAAATCTAATACTTTATTCAGAATAATTATAATCATATAATATTATGAAGGTTTTAACATAGATTTTAATTATTTTTATAATTTATAAATCATTCTCGTTGTGGATATTAAATTTTCATTCAGTACTCGATATTATACTAATAATATTCAAAGAAAACCATCGTAGTGGATTTCGCATCGTCGATTGTAGTAAGCTGTTTGAAAATTTGACAGATTTATTCAATCAAAAATAATCCTGTTACATTTATTTTGAATGTCAAACTAAATCACGTTTATTGACGAAGGTTTTGCGACAAAAAACTGAGAAACCTCACATCAGTCTATCGGAATTCACGTGCAATGGCGATGAGCTATTATCACGTTTAGTATTTCTATAATCGAGTTTGCCACACGTGTTTTTAACAAAGCCGTTATAATGCAAGCTAAATTAGTCAAAGAAATGTTAGTCGAAATGAAAATTTTTATCAAGTGTTACCACCAGAAAAAACAAACAACTTTTGTTTTATAGCTATATTAGGTAGTTTTGCAATATTTCATAAGCAAATATGTTTTAAAAAAATTAAAGCGGCATTTTTATACGATCATTTTTCTTTCTAAAATGTTATAGCACCATGATTTAATATGATCAATGTGTATTTATAAATTGCAGAATATAAAAGTGCAAAAAAGGATGTAGATTATTGAAATGCTATATAAAAATGTGTAGCTTTATAAAATTGAAAACCATCATTTTTTACCATACCATCGTCTTTTAGATTGCATAAGAGATTGACTGCACTGAGCAAACGCACAAGCAATTTCCCCGTATCTAATGTATTAATATACATAATATTCGCATAGTACGTTTAAAAGCTTTATTTTATTTTATGAAAACTAGTTAAAATAATAACATTCACATTATAATATGTAATTAATGATTCGTGTCATCATTTTGTATTTTACTCCATTTTCCTACATATGTTGTTTTTAATTGTTTTTGTATATAATTCATATGTTATAGTTTAGTTTTATTTTTTTTTAATTGTGTAGTAATTTAATCTCTCAGATGATATATATAAAAACGAAATTATCATGATTAATCAGGGTTGTCACCTTTTAATTCAGCAACTGCGAAATTGAGAGACAGCCCTAGCATTTTTTACAAGTGCAAATTTGAATTTATTTTATGTAAGTCTGAATACGTACTAAATTGAGCTGCCGTATTATTCCGGATGTATCCAGAGATGTCACCAACGATTAAATTCAAGAATTTGGCAAGCAAGATTAAAATATGCATATGCGTTCTGTGGCGACGGTTCTCGGTTGCGTATATATACGCTTATGGCATTAAACTGGTTATTGATGGTTCTGAACTTTTAGAGATGCTTTTTTCCAATGCTGATTTAAAAATCTAGATCTATTTAAAAATATATGCATTTTGTGGATTTGAACGCATGTTAAAAGATGGGTATAAGTTTGTAAGAAAATTGAGACGTAATGTCGACGAAAATGAAGATCGGCGGGAATATTTGAACGGCAGAGGGGTGTTGAGGTTCGCGGAGTGCGGTGCGATCACCTGTGCGCCTTGCGCTTTGCGGTTGCGCCCTGCGCCCTGCGCCGTTGGTCAGCTGTGTGCGCGGCGTCGTTGTTTATATGCGAGCGCGGAGAGAGCGAAGCTCAGTCGTCCGTTTGCCGTCGAGTTGGTCATATTGTCGGTTTGCGTTTCGATGTCGAGTCCGCGCGTTCGCGACACGCATCCGACAGTCAGCGTGCTCGCTCCGGATATTCAGTGACAAGTTTGCGCCCGGCGCCTAGTGTTCGCTCAGCTCATCGGGACGAAGACGAAGAGGTTTGTCAAGCGTCTTCCCCGAAACCTCTTCCGAGTCGTTCGTCACGTCCACCGTTCCAATTCTAAAACAAAAATACATATTTAAAAAGCAAAAAAAGTGATCATTTACGTCTCGAACGACTCGAGTCACACAAGCGCGAGCATTTTACGTCCGTCAAATCTTTCAATATTCAATGTAATATTTTTAGTAAATTAGAAGAAGAAGACGACTGTTCTTTCTGGCGACGGAAATAGCCACCGGAACAGTTAGAATCTTAAACGAAATCGACTGTCATTTGTTTTTATTTGAATTTGACATTTGAAATGTCAACGTGCTTCGTCGACGGCCAGATCTTCGACGCAATTTTGTCCCGCATAAGAAGGCGTAAGCTCGCCGCGTGCAGTCTTCAAATATAAAAAATTACTATCGCAAAGCTCGACGCGTTCGCAAAACTCTTCGAACGCCATCGAATACATTTTCAAACCGACCCCTGCACACGAACTGTCAAAAAGGACGCATGATTCGATACTGCTTTCACTTTACGTTTGTCGCATTTACGCCGAACGAAAAAATGTCATTGGCGATGAACAGCGAACCGAAACGCCGACTTCGAATCTGGCGCGTTGCAAAATTTGTTATTTTTTCTCGCGAACCAGCCGAGTGTTGAAACGCAACAGTCGGGATTCGCGAACGCTTATTTTGTCGCGTTATTTTTTTGGCTTTCCGGAGATGCACAGACGATCGTCGAATCTCGACCAAAAAACGTTCGAATCTAATTGACCGCGTCGACGAATTAAGTCCTTTGCAATTATTTATGGGCCCGCGTTTAAAGGTCATCCGAGTCTTCGACGTGACAATACTTCCTCGGTACGGTCACTGACGCTCAAATAACGGTCCAGAATTGCACAAAATATCCAATTAATGCAAAAACACGATTCACTGTTAGAGCAAACAATGAAATACAATGAAAAAATGAAATCGAGCAGCAACGACGCGTCGATTCGTCGTGCGTTTTAACACTCTCGTCGCCAACCGCGAAAAGGTGTCGTTTCTCACGGGTCCCATCTTGACATGTGGCGCATCTTCTCTCATGTGTTGTTTTATCTTAGATCGACAAGCTTGACCCTGTCATTAGTCAAAATAACAAAAACAAAGTGAAGATAAGCAAGTGCACGTAACAGTGAAACGCTGGTTTCGCTTTTCGGACAAATTCTCGATCGCCAGGAAGCGAAAAAAATATATAAAAAGGGTCGAAAGACATTGTCCTAACTGTCCAAAATCACCTCATATGCTTTTAAGTTGTTTTAATGTATACCATGCCACATAATATAAAGTTGTATTTTACTTCAAACATAATTTTATGTATAATATATACAACAACAATATATTCTCCCCCTGAATCTATTACAGTTTACGATCTTTTTAATAGTTTTTAAATTTGCTTATTGTAGAAATATTTCGATTTAAAAGCAAAAAATGAAGAAAGGCAGTTTTTATACACATTAAATTGCTCAAATACGAGAAACAAATGAAAATCCAAAAGAACAAGATTAGAGGAATAAAGTGGATGCAATAGTACTTTTCATTTCAAGTCCCTAATTTTTTTAATGTTATTGGTGCGCGTTGATGAGTTCTGGAGGAGTTTGATCACCAGCAAATGTCGATAAACAGTTGAGTGATTTGATCCAAATCTCCAAGTTGATCCATCAACGGAAACACCTGAATTTGTCTCCACCGAATCTGTATAGCAAACCACTTTTGGCATGTTCGTTCGGCAACACAGTCGTTTCCATACACAAACAATTTTACAGGTACTAGATGTAGATCCGCCTTTTTAGAAAAAAATATTAAATGTCCTTTTATATTAGTCTGATTTCTTTTCATTTTGAGGACTGTTTCAAAATGCACAGCAAAAAACATTACAGAACGTACGCCCCTTATTTTTTTATAACCTTTGTAAACAAAGTGTACCAACAGCACGTGTTTCTGACACTATCGATAATAGTTGGAATGTCAATTTTTAGATTTAGTTTGTTTTGTTTATAGAAAAATATACCGGCGATGCAGGTCGTATAATATGCATAGTTTTTAGTTCCGAGATTAAAAAATAATTATTGCAAAAAATCTGTATTGCTTGAGCTTGGATACTGCGTTCGATACACGATGAACTAAACCACCCACGCAAGCAAAGTGTTAAAGAATATGATTTTTTTTGTAAATTTAATGTAAAAACGAAACTGCGTCAATCTTGGCAGTTGTTTATCTGACGCAGCTGTAGTCAACCTTTTTATTTCCGCTGTCTACTTTTATATCCTTGTAAATATACGTTTTCATATTCGCCACTATCAACATTATGTTTACTTTCTTCGTCATATCTAATTTCTAACGGTTTTTCTTGGAAAGTTGTATCAACTTCATTAATATTTGCGGTAAAAGGATTTTTCATCCCAAAATTACATCGTCTTTCATAGATGTAACAACATGACAAAACCCCACCGCCTACCAAGAAAGCTTGAACGCTCAACAGTGGACAACAGGGACGGATTGACAACTAATGATCTAATAGTATAAATGCATTTATCCGTCGTTGTGCCTCCGTTTGTGATGTCTTGGACTGTCGTCCGGTTTAGCGTTCGTTCTCCGCGTATCGCAACCGTGCGTCAACACTGTCATCGCCTCGATTTAATTATTTGCTTGAGTTCATATGTACTTCTAAACGTGTCAGCTAGCTGATCCAGATAAATATATTCAGTTTGTTTTGTTTATATTTATTATTGAACCGGTTTTTAGACTTTTATTTGTGATGGTCTTCATTTTGGTTTCTAGCTTCATTGAATAAGTCTTCAAGTGTTGAGATATTGCCACAACAACTATAATCATTGCAGATGTACTTAACTTTTTATGAAGAAAGATGTGATGTCTAATATGTACTATTTTGATTGTTGAAAATTTGAAATATATTTAATCGCGTTTCCTTGAATGCTCAATGAATAGTTAAGGAAAAATACTAGCGAATTGCAAGACGTTAGCCCGCTAAATTCAAGGATCAAAGGTCAAATCATGGATACTGTTTAAGCATTAATTTTGTTTTGGGATCGTTATTGGAATGTTTTGAATAGATATTTAATTTTTGCATTTGTTTGTGAAAATATCAACTTTTTCTTAGTATAAATAATGTAAGTAGAACCCAAAATAGTTGTCGTTTTATTGGTTGACCGTTTTTGGAGATTAGTTGCACTCAGGCTGCTGCACTTTCAAGCAATTTTTTGTATTCTTTCGGTGATTATATTCATCAAGAATAAATTGTGATTTTTTAAACTAAAATTTAAGAACCCACTTTACAATGGATCGATTTTCGCTGAGTGAAAAATAATGCGGGAAAAAATAAACAGCCTTAGATGGAAGACAATTCGACATCCTTGTTATTCTACAGACATCGCTCCGTCTGATTTCCATCTTTTTAGATTTATACAGCTTTATTTGGATAGGAAAAACTACAAAACAAACGTTGTGGTCAAAAATGGACTTATAGAATATTTTCGTTCAAAGCCCGTGATGTTTTATGACAGAAGCATTAAAATGGTACCAGATAGGTGGAGAGAGGTTATATCCAATGATGCAAACTACATTTTCTTATAATATGAGCATTCAAATCTTTCATTTAAAAAACGACAATCCTTATGGGTACATCTTATACATTCCGAGCGTGTAACCCCAGACAAACATGTCTTGCGTTTGTTGACTTTTGTCTACGCGAACTGCTTTCATAAAGGCCGGTTTACACTTGTTTATCAATCAATCGAACGACAATTATCATAAGCATTTTTATTTAAAAATGAAACAAATCGTTGCTGTAAATTTGCTATAATATTATTACATGTAATGCTTCAAAAGCACTATATGTGGCTCAATATTTATTTGACTAACGAAGCTTATCATCCTATCAATCGACGAATTTCAAATAAAATGGCTTTTATAAAAAAATATATGACAAGGAGTAGTCATTCATATTCTCCCCGCATACGTCGAAAAATGATCTGTCATGTCTAAAATTCAGCAATGCATGTTTGCATGCTATATTTTAGCGTCTAATCTTCTTTTTTTTCATTTGCCAGGCAGTTAGATGTGAAATATTGGGATGTCTCATACCCCTAGGTTGAACGACTCTCTAACTTTGCTAAACCCTACCTTACCCAAATCAAATGTTTGTATGTTTATTTTGTGCGTTTACCAAATATCGTTGTTCATCTATCACTATTGATAGAATACCTGCGAAACGTTAATGACGCTTATTATATTCCTTGCAGGTGAAAATAGTGAAACTCTTTGTTGGCACCTCGTATGCATGCAAATGATTATTCGATCATATTATCGTTATCTAATGTGTCTATAGAAATCGAAACCGTTCAGAGTGACCTTTATTTATTTACTCATTAATAATGTATAGCGATATGTTATTGTTATAGCATATTGTAGTGCACTTTGGAATTATTTATGCTGATGTATCTCCATGAACTTTTCCTGTATCTTGCGTTTTTTCTGGTATGAATCCTTCAAAATACTTAATATGGTATTTAAAACGTATCAATTAATATAATACTTATTCTTAATCGATTATATTGTTTCCTTCATTAACAAAATTATTTTGCGGCATGTTGTCAAATATTATAATGGTGGAGCAAACTGGTTTTCTGTTCATTGATTGTGCTTGTTTTTTAATCGATTCTAAATTGAATGCTGAAAGTTGTTGACAGACATCTGCATCTATCGTTTGATTAGGTTCTAACACTCTAATGATCTTGCAAAACAGACACGATTGTCTTTTTTTTTTGGTTGCAATTCATTTTGATAATATGCATGGATGAAAATTACTTTCAGATGTATTTAAAAATATGTACATAGTTCATTGCTTCAATCATGTACACTCAAACCTCTTTTTGTGCGATTTCGAAGTTATGCGGTTTTTTTAAAGCATTGTTGTTCCAATGATTCGGCTTTTAAAAATACATTTTTCAAAGGAATTTCCAAAATTCCAACTACTTACGGAGTTATAGCTATTTTTAGTGAGGCGGCAACTTGGCCGGCAACCATAATAAAATCTTTTAACGCGTTTTTCTCGAAATTACTTTTTTCAACACGGTTGACATCATATCTCATGTTTTAATTAATTAATTGGCTTCAAACCGGGTACGAATCTTTTCTATATAACCATCCATTATTCCTACCAGATTTATGTCAAAATTTATTTTTTAATTGTTAAAAAAAAACTAAAAATAACAAAATAAGGCCAAAAAATGACTTGACTGAATTTTTTTTAAACAGTCGCCATTTTGTGATTTTTTTGAGTTAGAACAATGATGACATTGACACTGGGTATATTATTCCTTCTGAAGAAGAGAGCGATTTTGAGTCATATCGAAAATCGCAACGAAAATTATCATACAACGAAAATAATCATACAACGAAAATAATCAGTGTTTCTAGTGGATATCAGACATCCTTAAAATTTTACCAATGATGCAAGACGTCCTTTAAATGTTATTTTTTAATTGCCTTATTGTTTTCCTCTTTTTAATTAACTTTTTTAATGCGATTTTGGATATATTTTATATAGCTATTTCAAAGTTATGCGGTTTTTAAAATCCACGGAACGCATCTTCACTTTTTCTATGTAAGTCATAGTTTTTTTGTGTGATTTTCTACGGAACGCATCTACCGCACAAAAAAGGTTTTAAGTGTATTTGAAAGTAGTAGAATAACAAATTGATCAAGCAGTGGTATGTTATATGTTGTCCATCTGTTTGTATATCTGTGGGAACGCTCAAGTGGGACGTTCCATAAATACTTCATCGTGATTTGGCATACGTGCTTAAAATTCTTAAATTTACAAAACAAACAGGAAATTTAGGATAATTGTTGTTTTTTTTATTTTTTAAAACATTGTTAATAATGATGAAAGCCTAAACCGCAATCAACCTCGTTAATTAAAAACTGTGTTGTTGTGCAAAACAGTACTATTTTATTAAAAGCGAGACTTACCCAAAATCCTCTACGACCATCGCAATTAATTATGGTTTTCTTAAATTAATAATTGTAATGACAGATGCTTTATGTGGTCTGTTCTCTATCGGATCAGATAAAAGGCGCTGAGGGGCGAATGAAGATTGAGATGAAAGCCAAAAAGAGCTGGTGTGTTTAATAATATGTATCCATTTTCAACTTACATGATTTTCAACAATATTGGAATATAATTGGCTTTGATTTATTCTGCGAAATGTTCCTTTTTGAATTTTGTGAATTCTCAAAGCTTCCAAAAATAAGTCAAATTGGCTCGGCATTTTTCGCTTTCGGTACATTTTTTCGGTTGGCACTAAAATGGTTAATCATCAATAGTTTATTTAGATTTTGACGAATGGTCTTTTTTGCCTGCAGTGTGTATGATAAACAAGGCTCGGAATATAACGCATTGGGGCCATATCTAATAAACGTTTGCCAGATGGTGTCCTGAATATTTGAAATTGCAACTGTGTCGTAAAAAATCATATTTCTGATATATATATGATATTACACATTGCAGGCTGCTGCTGAATTCACTCATCGACGAGTTAATGTAGCGTATTCAAGTAAATGCATCCCGCACATTTTTCTGATGTTCATTGATGTAAGCATTTGTAAGATGAGTATTTCGGATATCTACATTTCAGCTGTTCATCTCACCAGATGACTTGTATATTGCCTTTTTAGATGATTTCGAACTTTCATTATGTTTCTGATCTCCATATTACTAATACTCTGAATGAGACATATCATCTTCATAGTGCAACCACAAACAGTCCACTGCATGACTAGAGCCTCTTTAAAATTCATTCACAGGAAGGGTTTATATCCAATTCGTCCGTATTCCCTCGATATTGAAGGTAGCATTACCACAGTTTCATTTCGAACGCTCAACCAGCGGGTCTCCGAAATACATCACCGGTAGGGAAAGGTTAATATAACAATTTTAAATACTTGGGGTTAAAAAAAGGTATTTTAGAAAACCTTAGGTATTTTAACCTATTTTACCAAATTTTACCTATTTATCCAAACCTATTTTATTGCCTCTAGGTACATAAATATGTATATCAATTTTTCTCGAAACATTAGGATCCCGATTTTTTCTAAATTTTAAATTCTGCAAAGCCCTTAAAATGATAAACTCAGGGAGATTTGGTAAGATCTATACATAACTACTATTAAAAAAAATTATTGCAAAATCATAATTGTCTGGCCAGACCATCTTATTTATAGAAGGGTTAAAAATTGGGGTATATATATTTAAGCAGCCTATATGCGCAATTAAGATTTAGTTAGGATATTCCATAGAAATCCGTCAAAATAAGCAGAGCTTCGAACCAGAACGAAACCGAAAACCGATAACCGGCAAAACTGTCATTCATCCCGGAACGAAAAATGCATCGAACCGAAACAAATGTTCGGAACGCCACCAAAATGAAAAGATAATTCTTCACATAATCGGATTAATTTAGAGTTATTCAATTGAAGGTACTTTGATTTTCAAAGCATACAAATTTGTACAATATAAAGGAAAATGCATTATGTGCACAAAACAAGACCACGATCCACAACGTGTTAAAAGAATGTTTTAAAAATTTACAAAATGTCAAACATACGAGAAAATGCTTTCAGCAAACACATAGCGAAGTATGAAACATTTTAACGACAGAGTCAATATTGATAATGTTGGATATGTGTTTTTGATAAAAAGATAGACAAATAGCTGTAATTGATTCGAGCGTGAACTCCGGAAGACTTGTTTATGATGTAATATTATGAAAGTGTTATAAACATCCGACTTTTCTGCTCTTATATATACTATATACATATATATAGTCGTATTATGATTTTTAAAATATAAAAAATAATCTCTGTTTGTTCGTATGTAATGCGCTGCCATACCGTTCATCCGATTGCGATAAAACTTTGTCAACTTACTGTTTAAACTTGCGGGAATAACATAGGCATAGAAAAACATTGTATGGATGCACCATGTTGGCGTATATTGGTCTGGTGAAATGAAGTTTGAGCTGCGGGGACGGGGAGTGAAAGGATGCGTATGCAATACGGTGGTTAAGTCGATATTCGAGCTGAGAGCGAGTGTGCTTTTGGATCCCAGCTCTTCGGCTCGCGCTACATGTGACTTGAAGCAATAAATCACGTACTGCGTTTCTTTTCAAATAATTATCAATCGCTTATGGCATTGCAATGCATGCCGGGTATTCGCTAGTATATAATATAAACGGGATCCTTCGCTGATTAATTATTATGATGGCTATAATATCATTGTTGTTTCAGTACATGGATGCCTGGCTGACGAATAGGATATTGTTTGGTGACATTTTGTTATTTAACCCTCAAACTCTTATTGGGGGTCATAATAATCGTTTGCGTAATCAATTGACGCATTCGTTTTTAATGACTTTTTCGTTTGTGCATAATTTAAATCGATTTCGACTCAAAATTATTGGATCCGCTTCTATTACCCGTGCGGTGTTTTGTGTGAAATAAGCATCGAGTTTTGCGAGATGAAATAACCATTTTCAGACCTGAAGACAGACAGGTGAACTTTGCGACGCGAACGCTGTCTGGCTGAAGAACGTCTGGGATTTAAAATGTAATTCGAATCCGACCGACGACCCCCCGACGATTTCATAAAGTCTCATTTTGACGGTGAATCTATATTTTGAAAGTCTGGATAACCTCTCGTGATATTCAATATCGAGACACTTGCGTTCGGTCACGGTAATAACACTTCACGCGTGGCTGTCGACATTGGTTTATTTTATGTCTTTGAACCGTTAGTGGCCATCACGAACTATAAATATTTGTATGGACGATCTCTCAATTGCCATTTGACTGTATTTGGACGATGTTACTCTAACACTATTTGACGTGTTGCCTTTTAAAAAGCCATCATTGCTGATAATTGCTTCGGATATATCCCTGATGATAACGCCCAGAAACAGGATATGAAAGTAGTTCATGCATGATATGAGCATAATAAAAATATCATACGGACTGCGAAAAATATTACATTGTAAAAAATGCATTGCAGAAGTATATTATTTTAATGGATTATCAGCTCGTATTTTGATGGGCGAGTGACATTGAATTACTCCAGATCGTAAATCAACTGCAATCTTAAAATTTTGTAAAGAATCTGGAACTGTAGTATCCGATAGATTATATGAAAATACTTTTTCTATGATTGCTAACTACAGAAATTACGATGTACTGGAGGCATGTGCTCCAACCAAAAATATATCCGACACATGCAGCGATTCTATTTACGCTCCATCAATTCAAAAAGCAAACAATATATTCGCTTTTGCGGCACTAGATCTTGAGATCCAAAAAAAGTATTCCTCGGCCACTTTAACGACGCATTTATTTTCCCTCTGTGAGCGTCTGATGGCCAAGACAATATGTCCATGAAATAACTGTGATGCACAATAGAAGTCGCTGAACTCAAAAAGTCAAGATTCTCATTACTCCATATGGAATCCACTATAGATGTGACTAATCAACGACGTTCAATAGAATGCTATTTTATCGCTAGGCGAATGAATCCCTACGAAGCTACAAAAATACATTCCACACCGCTAGAATGTGTTTTTTAACCAATCCAAATATCGAGTCGTCCATTAGCGTCATCGCGAATAGGCTCGGATGTTTACATCTCTGCGAGTAGCTACGCATAATATCACCATGCATCATGTGCAGTAACGCATTCCGCATCGATCCTTTGTTTATAAAGGGATCGCCATTTGCTTCCAAATCACGTATCGTCGTTTAATTCAATGATTAATGACGCTTTGTCTAAATTCAAACTGCTTCTCGGCGTGTATCATAAGCGCCGATAGTGTTATTACTCTTAAATGTGTATACGCTTTGTAATAAAAAGTTGTTTTATATTTTTTGAGTGATTATGCAGAGCGAAGTCTGTTTGCCGGAAAATTATGGTGGTATTTCCCATTTACATCATAAGAGCCGTATAGTAATTATGGTGCTATTATTTCATAGACTTGTATCGAATATTTTGAAGACGTGTTCTTCAAAAAAATATTGTTTATGCTGTCTGAATGTGTTAATGTATTTTTGAATTTATGCATCTTCATTATAGTATCTTACCATTGCAGTACTCTGGGCAAAGACAATTGGAAAGAGCTAATTTTAGATCATCA
This sequence comes from Stenopsyche tienmushanensis, assembly GCA_008973525.1. Taxonomy (NCBI): domain Eukaryota; kingdom Metazoa; phylum Arthropoda; class Insecta; order Trichoptera; family Stenopsychidae; genus Stenopsyche; species Stenopsyche tienmushanensis. The sequence goes on along the minus strand of WACJ01000406.1, from coordinate 1,183,455 downwards.
TGAACGTAGATGCTATATTTATATGTACGCCACTTATCATCCGTACAAATCCACTTATCTGTCAGGACCGTCGCAGCGTATATGAAGCTTGTACATAAATAAATAAACATTGTCGATAGCACACAATATTCGATAATTTCTTCAAGTAAACATAAACAATACACTTGAAATCGATTCTTTATCATTATTAGTCGATAAATTTGGGTTAACGATCTATGCAATCATACGATGTACGCAACATACTCTCTCCGTTTCTTTCTGTCTCCGATCTCAACGTGTAAGAATGCCCTTTTTGAATTATTGGAATTCGTACACAACTCAGTGTCTTACCTTTTTAAAGAATTAAACTGTTCACACTGTGGTATTTTTTTGGCGAAGATCTTGATCTTCAAAATAATCTGATGAATGTGGAGCTTTACTGCGTTGAAGTGAAGCCATTCTATATTATTAAATATTAATTTTCATAGACTTTGTGCGACGGAGTTGTGCCTTATTGGAAAGTCCAAGGTCTACAACCAAAATGTTTACATATCCATGATACGGAATGCATATTTTAACAATGCATATTCGTGTATTCATGTCATCCAAGAATACAAGCGGAGAGCGACCTTCGGCGATCAGTGTGATTCATATGATGACCGGAGCAAGTTCTCGCATTTTAATTACCACTCGTTGCTCAAAAATTATCCGGGAGGGTGTTTGACTTCACGACGTCCTGGGGTAATGATGTGGAATAGAGGTGCGCGAAAGTAGCCTCGTCGGTTTGTTCGTCAAACGCAGCTGGGGTAGCCCAGCTAACATGAGTTGGGTACGCAGGTCACCCTGTGCTGCGTACCCGTAAAGGGGTATGTGGGACAGCCGATTACAGTAGTTGGTGGAGACTGTGTCAAAGGCTCACCACTATCCTCGACAGCCTAGGCATACAGGGAAGAACAGTTTTAGGCTGTTCTACTATAAATAACTGAACCGATACGAGTACCATAGGGAAGGGATAGCCCTTGCAGTCCGTCATCTGCTGCAGCCTCTTTCAAACTGAGGTTAGACTCGTGGTGATAGTGAACCCGCGGTAGTATTCCCTTGAATTTAGCTTTAACCTTTGTCCTTCCTCCTCCATCGCATCCTTGGGTGCACATAGTCTGAAGCTATGTGCATCGCTCATTTCAATGTATTAGCTGGTTTGAGAATTATGTCAAGAATTTTACGAAAAAAGTAGAGTTTCATGAATTTCTTGCTAAATCGTCCGGACTTTCAGCGAAGTTTAGCGTGGAACACCCGGACTGTAAAGTGTTAAGTTACTAATCCGACAACAGATACAAATAGTAAAATTGGTTTGGAGAATCTTGTTTTTTTTGTGTATAAAATGCTAATTATCCTGATGTAAAGTCATGCGAAGTTGCCGAGGACAATTGGCCTTCTCAGACTGCACTCCAGCTTGACGGTGGATTAATCTCGGGATGACCCATGTGGGTGGTTCATAATGAGATGTTTTTGCACCTGCTGGGAAGAAGAGTCGCACCCTTGACCTTATTCTTTACCACCACAATTAGCGTCGTCCTTTCAAGCAACTGCGCCATTATCACCCCACGTGACTCGTGCGACGTATTAAAATAGCGATCTTACGGCGGGTCAGTTTTACCCCACGCTAATTAGAGTTTCAAAAAGATAAGTATGAGATCACCCTCATTAAACAGCGATGAATTCTCTTTTTCGCTGGGTTTTCACTTAACATTTGTCACTCTTAAAGCGATGTTGCATACATATTTTCACGCTTTCACAATAATACAATCTGACTCAAATGTGTGTAATACTACAAGCACGCTACTGTAACTAATAATACAATTAAAAAAAACTTTAAAAGGAAAATTTGAAATATCGCGTGCTATATACAAATTTGTATTTAAATAATTTAGTAGCGATTAGTTAATTCAAATCGACACACGTACAAGATATGAAAGACGTACAAAGTCCACGTTGTTTATTGTTTGTCGATGATAAATGCTTTGTGGATGAGTTTAATGCATTCCATTGCTTTAATTGCAATTAAAATCTTTAAATTTCGATGTAAAAGCATTTTGTAAAATATGGATTACTTGTAGTCTGAATGTGCCGCTTTCTGATTTGATACAAACTCGCAGCAATGGAAATATCTAGCCAAACTGGTATAGTAGTGACCATAGTTGATTTGAAATTCGCTTATATCTGCAGTCAACTGGTTATAATTTGGTCTTATTATCTTCCTTTATGAAAATTAAACTCGTGGGATTCCTATAGTACAGTTTCAATCGCTGATCACAAAATATGATGACGCCTAAAAATTAGGGGGGGAAAAATGTCAGGAAACTTCGTCGTTTTAAGTGCCTTGACCGTAGGTTGGCCACATTCAATATTTTTTCATCAGACAAGTCATTAAGAAATCATACATAAATCAGCGGTGCTCATTGTGGTAACGACCAATTTAATCGCCATTGTTCCACAGAGTCCTGGAATTGAAACGAAGTGTCCAAAGTTTTAAGCGGTTGCAAGAGAGGACGATCGCTCAAGTTCCTCAACCTTTGTCGTTCGTCCCACTCGAGATCCTAAAATATTCTTGTGCTTATTTTTTTATGCGGCTAATATAGTGTGTCCGCTTTATTTCGCCAACAGAATTGAGCGTTTTAATAGCATCGCCGATGCACTTTTGATGAGGCCAAGGATAGAATAAATATCATTTTCTGCACGGTCAAAAGTACAGAGTACATCGCAAAGGGGACATGGTTTTCAATAACAAGGCAAAAATCGCAAATACTGATTTATGTTAGAAATATCAGATTTCTGACCAATTCAATTTGTGTATTGCTTTTACGTTCTTAATAAAATATCCAAAATGAGGAAAAATTCATCGAATTCATTTAAAGTAGTTTTGGAATGCCAACTAGATTTTTTTATTGTTGATAGCAAACAATATTCAGTTATTTCTTCAAGTAAACATAAACAATACACAATCATTATTAGTCGATAAATTTGGTTTAACAATCTATACAATCGTACGATATACGCAAGATACTCTCCGTCTCTGTCTGTCTTTGAGCCCAACGTGTATATTCGAACACAGCATTGTGTCTTATCTCTTTGAGGGGTTAAACTGCACGAGATAAAAAAATATCTGAAAGGTTTTCAATTTCAATGTGGATAATGATTGCAAATTTAGATTTTAATTATGCATCTAAAGTAAATTTTAACGTAAACAATTGTCAATACGACGAACAAACATGTTATCAAATTGTTTGCTTCGTGTTTATAAGGAAAAAAAATTGGAAGAATTGTGGATATAAAAATAAACTTGATTTCCACTGGTGCAATAATTAATTGAATTATAATAGTTTACCCATTCGGCCCCGAGATCGCGAATACTTATCAAAACATGTAAAATATCCAAAATGAATGCTAACACAATTATTCGTTTTTTGTTCATCGACTATGTTTTATTTGTCATTCGAATATCAAATTTTGTTGGAATTCTTACACTGGGTTTTAAAAGGCATTTTTAACACTTTGTATACGGATCAAATTTGACGAGAGATGTTGCCTGAACGCGAGGATATCCACGTCATATATGTAAAAAATATTGCATGACTATTCAAAAATGATACCACACACCCAGTGAGGATGCGTTCCGTGGATTTTAAAAATCGCATAACTTTGAAACAGGTATATAAAATATATCCAAAATCGCATAAAAAAAGTTAATAAAAGAAATGGGAAAACCATAAGGCAAATAAAAAATAACACTTTTGGTGACATTTAAAGGACGTCTTGCATCATTGGTAAAATTTTAAGGATGTGTGATATCTGGCATCTCTAATGCCACTAGAGAAATAATTATTATTTTAATTACAAACTATCCTTGCTGCATGATAATTTTCGTTGCGATTTTCGATATGAATCAAAATGTCTTCTTCGGAAGAAATAGTATACCCAGTGTCAATGTCATTGTTCTGTGTAGATTTTCTCTTTCCAACAATATAATTCATAATTAGTAAAGATGTCATTATATTTCATAACTCAAAAAAATAAATCACAAAATGGCGAATATTTAAAAAAATCAGTCAAGTCATTTTTTGGCCTTATTTTGTTTGTTAGTCCCATATTATATTTTTTTTTTCAAATTTCGGTTAGTGTTGATGATTTATTTCTTTCTTTAAATTTAAAAAAATATGATCTATAAAAACCGCATAACTTCGAAATCGCACAAAAAGAGGTTTGTAATCCAAATCTCCCGCATACAATGTGTTAAGGAATGCTATTTGTACCCCAACAGCCATGTGTGTTGTTTTCAGCGCGGAACAAATTTATTAGGTCGTACCACATAAACGTTCGGAATTCAAATGAGATCACAAAAGTGAAGAAAATGGCGAAAATCTTTTGGAAAGCTCTGGTTAATTTGATAAAATGATTATATGCGATATATGCAACCGAGCTTTATCTTGGAGAAGTAATTATTAGAATTGGCTGCTTCATTTTTGGTTTCTGATAAATATCAGCCGCAATGGGGTCATCATGGTTTCAAGAAGGAATAATGCATTATCCTTATTTGTCCACTATACAGTAACCGTAACCTTTTTTGATGCATTTAAAGACATTTTATTACAAGAAATGATGTGATTTAAAAATGATGTTTATCATTACGCATTTCCAATGAAGAACACACCTACAAACGCCTTAGAGTTTGGCCTTCTGACAATTCGTGCGGCACCCACTTATCCAGCTTTTTAAAATTTTCTATTTAAGCGAGATGACCAAAAATAGACGCGACACTAACACCTGATTCACAAACAAGTGCTCAAACTGTTTATGTGAATTAATTGGCATTATTGGTTTTAAATCTACATCGCTAACGACGGTTTTGGGTCTTCTTCGAGGTTCATTGTCGAAATTCATATTAGCGGAATGAAGTTTTTTGTACCATGTTTGAATTGAAATGACAAATAGAAATGTGGCATGGAACCTTTGAAATTCCGAATTTTCATGTGGTACTATTTAATATTATTGAAATTAATATTTTAATCAATGTTTTTATTTTTATTTTTGGCAATCACAATTTACAACAACTGTTTGTATATAAAATGAGGCATGACACGTTGTTATGGCAAAGCTGGAGATTTTCGGCTCTTGAATAATTTTAATACAATGTGGATGCTTTTAGATTTAATCCTTCAGTTGCAGAGAGCTAAAATCTGTATAAAATGATACTCGAACCTGTTATACTTATTTCTTCTCCAAATGGAACTCTACTACTCGTATAGCAATGGACGTCGAGCGTAGTAGGATTATAATTTTGGAAGTCGGATATTATTCGACGTTCGTTAAGCTAATCTCGAATGCTTAATTATATTCGATAATAAGACCCAAAAATAATCCTCAAAGTCGATATATCTTTTTAAAAAATCGATTGTATGCTGTAACATACATAAATATGTACATCATCATTAACATAATAAAGTCAACCCGCGCATAGCGCGACTATATTACATTATTTATAAAATAAACAGAAATGTGTATCCATTGCCAGATTTATATTCTCGGTAATAATGCGATTCGTGCCAATAATGTTGATATAAACAAAGAATCGCAAAAAAATAATAAATCTGATGTTTGCTGAAGTGGTATCGATTGTAAAGCTACGTGGTCGACAAAGAAGGCGCGCCAGTTGAATAAAGATGAATCACATCCTTCTGCAAGTCCCAGCGTGGAACGTTATTCGACAACTTTGCAAAAATGAATCATTGGGTCTTGCTATAAATACAGAAAGATTGAAAAGGCGATGGAGTATCTGTTTTGTGTTTTTATCATTCATCCTATATACAGATATCAAAAGTGTCTGATCATTTCTGTTTTATTTTCGTGTTTTAACCCTTTGGGTAATGATCTAATTTAAAATCACTTATCCGCCACTTATCATACGTACAAATCCATTTATCTGTCATTTATCCATCGCAGCGAGTATGAAGCTTGTACAATAAGCACTATCGATAGCACACACTATTCGGTAATTTCTTCAAGTAAACAATACACTTGAAATCGATTCATTATAAATTCACATATTAGTCGATAAATTTGGGTTAACAATCTATACAATCGTACGATGTACGCAAGATAATCTCTCCGTCTCTGTTTCTCTCCAATCTTAACGTACAAGATACTCTCCGTCTCCGTAGTCTCCGAGCGCAACGTGTAAGAATGCTGGAAATCGGACACAACATTGTGTCTTACCTCTTTGAGGGGTTAAATTTCTTCTTATAAATTTAGTCTCTTGGCTTAAATTTCTTTACATCGGCATTGAAAAGTCCTCAGTGAATAATGATGTTTTAAGAAACTCTTCTAAATATTCAAAATAAAGATACAACTATTGAACAAATTTCTAGGTTATGCCAGTCAATAGAATCTGAAAAGAAATCGCTCGGAGAAAAAAGAAGAATGCTACTACAAATAAGAAATTTGGAGTATTTGAAACTGACTACCGGACAAGCCTTCAATTGAAATTTAAAAAAAAATCTGACTTTGTTCTTTTAAAGGGTTTTAGAGAATTTGAATTTCAAAAAAAGTTCGGGATCCTTATGTTTCGAGAAAAAAGCATATTTCTATTTATGTACCTAGAGCCAATGAAATATGTTTGGTCAGATCTAGATATTTTTTCCTTGCGATTACCGTATGAGATATCGCGTTTTTTTTCATGTTCCGTAAAGAAATTTTAATCCTTTCGTTTCATAAAATAATTTATGATATTTCTTATGCTGACCTGAATTTTTATCTGTGTCTTAAGAAATCCTTTTTTGCATCATATATTTGGAAAATACTATATTTTTCTTTTGCCTATGCTGCAGAAAATATTCTCGACCTATATGTCTGTAAAAACCAGATTAATATATTTCGTACGATAGTTTGTTTATATGTTTCATTGCCAGATGGGTTAATAAATAAATATGTGTATCAAAAATATAAGGTTCGCCATCACTGATTTAGACGGTTGGGGTGCGTGTTAAGTATTTTCTTGTAATTATAACTGTAGTGTTCAATGTCCTGATTCACTTTGACCATGTTAAATTCTTTATGTATGCTGTTGTTTGTCACAGACCATGGAGCTTTGGACTGAGCATTGGAGAATGTCAATATTGGAGGTCGATGCGGTACCCCAGAGCTGTATCCCGCATATCTAAATTGGCTTTAGTATACTTGTGATAATTTTACTGAAAGGAGTTTCTTAAAGTAAAAATTGTCCATTACATTCATTACTCTTACTAATTCGAAAAATTGGGAGTCTGATAAGTATTCAGGTGATTTAATCAATTATTTTTAATCGATTATGCATTATAAGGATAAATATATCCTGGCATGCAAAGAAATGATGTTCCAAGCAGAGGATCTATAGAGGTGGAAAGTTCTGGTATTGTAGTCACCCAACAAAGTTATGAATTTCATAACAATTATCAGGCATTTATTACGAACAGTTGACCTCAATTTGCGCACATAACATTTGAATAAAACTAACAGCAGCTAGCATGGGACTCGGGGAACATACTTGAAATTACAATATTCTTATTTTGTTTCTACATATTGTCTTGCGTTACAATTAGGACACTAAAGGACAGTAATTTTATATAGAACTCTGTTTTGGCAGTTTCTCCCGCGTAGTCTAAAAATATGTCGCCGCTTGGGGTCCCAGCTCCCATGTGAAACGTAACAAACAACAATATCGTTGGAGGCGACTCCCGGCGAAGTTGGAGCATTTGCGTTTTTTATCATTTGACCCTTTGAATTCGCTCGCATTTGTCCGTTGATAGTCTTCAAAAATCGAGAAAGCGAACGTTTCATCATCGCCGTCTTAGTCATCCAGCGCTTGCAGATTTTGTCTCGTTCGAGCCGACGGTTCCAGTTCACTTCTCATCTGTGTCTAAATGCATTGCACGAAGACTGCGTTTTTTTCCTGGGTGTTTTTAAAAAATATTTGACGTCAATTGAGTTGCGATTTTTTTTTTTGCAAAGAGGAAGTGATTTCCTTATTGTGAGCTGCGTCCATTTTTGACAATCCGGCTATTCATCCGAAATAACAAGCAGTCAACGCCTTCCTTTTACATCTTCCTCTTCCTGTTCAATAGTAAATAAGTAATGTTCAATATAAATCATTTTTGTATCATCACAAGTATAAATATGAAGCAGGCTTAAAAAAAAAATCATATATATTTTTTAATTACGACCCGGCTTCATTCCTTTACACTCACTGATCCGCGTATGATTTCAACCCTGTTTTATTATTTTTTGTCATGCAAATTATTATAAAGCTTCCATACAATTAGAAACGCCATTTATTGAAACTTTTTATTCACGCATTGTGTCAATTCATCATCATTGTTAACCCTTCTGTCAATGAATGTTTTTATTACCTCCCGTCAATGAAAGTGGTTTGGCTGGACCCTCATTCATTTTGTATGGAAATGGCAAGTAGAGCATTTTTCAAGCAAGTAGAGCAAGCTACGTACCAACAAATCAGCAGCTTTAATTTTGTATAAACAGAGCTAACTTGCTTTTTAAGCTTTATTTTAGCTCAAAAACGGAATTAGAGATACTACCCTCCTAGCTTACCAGCACTTGCTTGCTCTATCAGCCTCGTGTGCACCGGGCATTATACAATGCATGTAGTAAGTATATATTACTAATAATGCTACTACCGCCAAAATCCGGACGCTTGGAGACAGTGGCGTTACTACTAATTGACGAGCTTAGGCGACGCTTAGGTGACTGTAACTGTCTAATCTATGTATACATATATACAGTACATATATATTTTTCAAATTGTTATATTAACCTTTCCCTACCGGTGATGTATTTACTACACCTCGACTCTTATAATGGGAATATCGACATGAAATATAATAGATACGGGGTTCAGAATTTTTGTATTCCTCCGTAATATAATTATGAATCACATCAAAGTATTATAGTGTAAAAGTATTCATCTGCAGTGACAGAAATAAATAATTTGTCAGGAAATCGGGAATTTGGGAGTTTTTTTAGTCCGTGTATCAATACAGTATATACGGTGAATGAATTGTTATATTTGCAACTGCTGATGCTACATATATTTGAAGTAAAATGAAAGTCTAATCCTTTGTGCGGCCACGATAGTGTTAAGTGGGAAAATATATTTTTGAACGTGTTTTCTGCAATTTAAGATGGATGGCGACAAACTTTATTACTGTTATTAATGCTTTATAAGAATTAGGTACGTTTTACTGCTGTTACTTTCACTGAATCAACAGTAAATATGAAGAATGTGCTATGCGAGAATATTAATTTCATCTGACACACTTGTTATGTCTAAGTCATATTCATCAAGATTATGTTAGTGTCGATCAATCTTGATATGAAGAAAAATCATCTTCTCATCAATTTTTGTAAACAAATTATTTAAACAATTTCCTTCAGGTCTAGTAGTTATTTGTCCATTGAGCACAAAATGCACATTTATACTTAATCTTGCAATTGAAAGATCTGGAGTTGACTCCCACGTGATGTTACCTGCGGTTACGAAATTGACTGAAGATTGGTTTGTAGGGCATGCGGTAGGCGCTGGATACCTTCACTTCTTCACTTTGGATCAAATGGTATTAGTAATGATCGACTTAACATGAGCTGGTTAACGCGAGTCTTCGATGGCCTCCCCGCTCATTGTTCTTCAGAGTTCATGCCTTGCACCGAAGGTTTTATTGACATGTATGCACACCGACCGCTTAAAATGTTATGTAGCATTTTTCATGGTCGTCGCTGGTTACCTGATCCATTGTTGAGGTGCATTACATACGCATATAACCATCGCTCATTAAACACCATGTATTCTGGCGATTCTGTCGCCTTATGACACCAATGCAACAACGTCCTTTGCTGTCTTCAGTCGGCGGTCCTTCTATAAATTATCACGAGTGTGCAAAACGATCGAAGGCTTCTCTATACAAGGTTTCATCTCATATTTGCTGAACAAGTGTACGCATTTAAACATTGCGAGAAGCATTAAATTTGTGAACGCAATAAAATATACTTCATCCATTTTTATCTTATTTTGAAACACTAAAGAAGATATGCTCGGTAAACAGCTTCCTCGATTACATCTGGCTGTGGTTAATCAGCGGGTTGAAATGCTGTTGAAACCAAATGTTGGTGTAATGGGTTAGTTCCTGTGATTGTAAAGATTCGTGTTCAAATCTAGACCGTGATAAATATTTTCATCGTACCAACAAATTTACAATTTAGATCCTTGAAAGTTGTATGAGCCTCTTTAATATTTGTGATAAAAATACTATTCATCTAGTCATGCACCTTCATGTTTAAAATATCTTCAAATCTTTTTGCTACATCTAATTTAAGTTCGCTAAGGTGGCTACTGATCTTTCAATTTTTAGTTACATCATCTTTCATAGATGTAATAACAAGACAATCCCTACCGTCCACCATGAAAATTTGAACTTTCACTGGTGGGCATTCAGGATCAGGTTGATTACCACTGATATAAATTATTGCATTTATGTATGACGTTAATTCCTGACGCTTTCCAATTTAATCGCTAAAAAAAATCCTTATCAAGAAAACGAGAGTGATTTCTAGTATTTGCACTTGGATGAAATACTAGTACTAGAGATAAATTTACCGCTCGTCTCTTCAACTGTTACTGTTCTTGTTTTAAATTGATGCTAACTGTTGTTTTCTTTGTTTAAATACCTGTTTCATTTTATTTATAGATTACCATCTTAAATTATCCTACAGTCGAATTGCATGATGTTGCTTCACGCGTTGTGAATTTAAATATCAAATATTACTGTGAAATAAATACAATATTCGCTTCAATCTATGCGTTTTTTGAGCAATTGATTATATTTTTATCCCTCGGTGTATACGTTACGAGAGAATATCTTGCAGATCGGAGATTGTGAATGGGAGACAAAGACGGAGAGAGTACGTTGTGTACACCGTACGATTGTATAGATTGTTAACTCAAATTTATCTAATAATAATGATATGTGAATGATATAAAGAATCGATTTTAAGTGTATTGTTTATGTTTACTTGAAGAAATGACCGAATATTGTGTGCTATCGACAATGTTTATTTATTTATGTACAAGCTTCATACACGCTGCGACGGTCCTGACAGATAAATGGATTTGTACGGATGATAAGTGGCGGACATAAAAATATAGCATCTAAGTTTATGATGATTTTAAATTAGCTTATTATTCAAAGAGTTAAACTTTATGACGATTGAATTTGTTTCTTTGTTATATAATTAGATAACGTTACAGTACGTCTAATATGTGAAGAGGTTTGAGGAAGTATAAAATATGTTTTTAATAATGTTTAATTAATAATGTCATTATTTTATTAAACAAAGAAGATTCAATATCCTTGTTTGATATAAAAGCTTTGTTTATTTTTAAAATAGAACGCATGTCTTTGTTTACGGTCTTTAATATCGTTGGAGTTCCGCCTGGATTAAAAACTAACAATAACAACATATTTTGTGGTCGCATTTACCACAAAAACATTGGCGTTTATTCTTGGAATATCGTGTAAATTAGTCATAACGATCTGCTATGATAGTCGAAAGCAGTGTGTTTCGAATTAATTGTAATTTAAAAATGCATGTCAATTATTTTTGATGCTATCTATACAATCATACGATATATCCAAGATACTCTCTACGTCTCTTTCTGTCTTCAAACTCAACGTGTAAGAATGCTCTTTCTGAATCACTGGAATTCGCACACAACTCTGTGTCTTACCTCTTTAAGGGGTTAACATAAATTAAGATTTTTCCATTGTTTTGAAAATTACAAAAGTAGCGTTATTAAATTCACTGTAACTTGTGAACCAAACATCAGATTTTTATGAAATTTTGACACGTATTATGTGAAGGTTAGTACTTCCCAAAAATCATATGGATTTGTCAATAGTGTCAATATTGAGTGATGTGTTAGATTTACCTATTAAATAATTGTTTTAACAAATCGCGCTTGTAGAATCGACGAAATGGTTGTTGAAATTGAAAATAAATATGGGGAAGAAACAAGACTGAAAGTCTTCGCGAATACATCGACGACGTTCTTTATTTATCTCCACCATATGCGAGAGTAGCCCAGTTGGATGCGGTGAATAATTTGGGTGGTTGAAATTTAAAAAAATATCATTTTTATCATCACCAAACCGCATTTTGATGTGTAACCAGTCAAAAACAATGTAGCCCACTCCGCATATATTTGCATACGAAAATAATTTTCGTCGTAAAGATTAAGAATCACGTCTTCCCGCTTTTTTATGCGTACGATAAAATTTACTACGTGCTCCTGTTTATTGCGACTTGTACAAATAAAATAATGTTCTCGTAGGCGACATTGACCCGGTTTCTTTGGATTTATTAAATCACATTGTGAACTCGTTTACGAATTTAGGTAAAGTTTTATCAGTATCAAAATCCCTCTCCGAATGGGGTCAGTAATGTATCCTTATTTTGCGAAAGTAATTTTCCCTGTTGTGGCGGCAGTTGCGTGACAGTTCACGGTGCTCCTGGGATTTATCTTGTGGGCAAATTTTCGATATTTGAGAAGATTTCTATGTTTGGTGTACTTTTAATTGCGCAAAATTAAGACCAGAACTATTGTGTCAACATTTTGCTAATTTTGCCACGATCAAATATTTGTTTTTCGAGTAACATAGACGAAACATCAAATGCAGACCACATTTTTTAATATAAGAACGACGAACAGAACATTGATTGTAATTTGCTCGACTTTGTATATTTCAACATAAATAATTTTAGAAATCTACGATTCTTCAATTGGAACCAGTCTATGATCGATGTTAAATCAAATGTATTTCTTCTAGTCATTAATTTTGTATTTGCTAATTGCCAATTGAGGTTTTATACTTTGTTTGGAAAGAATGTTTGCCATTTGACGTGGATACAGTCGATGTATATCAAAATGCGTTATAATGTTCAATATGAAGAACCCAAAATATATATTTTTAAATCGAATTATCAATATAATAACATACCATGTCGTCCTTTATATAAAACCGTAGGCATTCACTGTTAATAACAAAAGTAATGGAGAATTCTATTGAATGAATTCTATCTGTGACAAGAAACGTTACTCAGATAAGAATCGCGTTTCATTTCCAAATGGATAATCCAAAGGCTTGTACATACTTTCTTATAGCTTAGATCAGTGATCTTGAACTTTCACCCTTGTGCGAATTTATGGTGAGGTTGTAAAATGATGATATAGACAAATAAACCATTTTTTTAATGATAAATCAGTTCCCTTTATTGTTTAGTGTCTTAAATTGCTTGTTCATTTTTATTGGAAACAACATACTCAAATCCTGCTTGACGTCAGTAAATTCAATAAATTAGAATCAAATTATTGGTGTCAATCAAAGTTTTGTATTACTTTAGAGTAGCTAATTTTTTGATTCATATAATTGATTATTTTCAATTTGTTATTGCATCAAACCACAACGTTTATAGCTTCCATCATAATTAATTTATAAAAGATAAGATGTTGGGATTTTTTTTATACCGGCGAGAAGGTGTTAATCAACATTTTTCTGCGACATTGAATTTTATGTAGCAAAATATGAATAGAATATATGCTAATGTGGATGTTTTCCGTAATGTTAATGTGTTTCCTTACCATTCTTTGTCACGTTAATGTCTCTTTTCTGATCGATACATTCTAATAAAAGATGTTTATTATGTTTGTTCACTTTCTCTATTGTTTGATTGAAATTGATACAGCGGAGATTCAGAACTATGATATTGTTGTAAGAAGATTTTCACTGTTAAAAGGTTTTTCCAATTTTGAGTTCGATGCTGACTTGTATTGTACTTTCAGGAGATTTTGTAAAATATCTCTCATTGTTTCCAATAGTCATTCGCCAATGAAAGCTTTTTAAATTGGCATGGTCTTCTTGTTGAATGCTCATTGATTCATGTATGTCATCGACATCAATATAAGCGCGATGTGAAAATGCATTTCCATTAGCTCCTATTTATTGCAGCTTCCTTTCACTCTTCATCCACGATATAGCAATCTGCTTCCATTTCATCCAACATCTCTTTCATGTTTTTCCAGATTGCTGGACATTTCGATATCCTTTCGTAATCAGAAGTCTTTCAAGCTTAATTGATTGTTGAACCACATTGCGCTTTTAATGGTTGATAGAATCTAGCGTTGTAGCATTTTCTTTGTCAATTTTCCCAATTGTACTATAGATACATTGATCTTTTAAAAGAATCGAGAACTTTTACATCTTGTTTTTTTCTTCTCGACGAGTTTTATGATAGTTTGATGGATGACTTGTTGACGAATGTTGATAATTTATGGAAACATTTAAGCGAAAAAGTGCTTTATTCTTCAGAACCAATGCAAAGTCTTGTTAAGTAAAACATATACAGTTGAAAATCGCTAATGATAATTAAAAACTAATATATGTACACTCGTGCCTCTTATAACACGGTTTTACACAACCTTTCTCACAATTAATTCTTATCTTTACAATAGGCTGCAAAATTCAAAGAACATATCGAAAAAATAGTATGTTTGTTTTTGCTTATAAAAATGGAATTCTTAAAATGAGTGAATTGTGTCCCAATGTCAATGATTCAGAAAGAGCATTAGTAAAGAGTTGAGCTCGGAGACAGACAGAGACGGAGAGAGTATGTTGCGTACATCGTACGATTGTATAGATCGTTAACTCAAATTCATCGACTAATAATAATACGTGAATGATATAATGAATTGAATTCAAGTGCGTTGTTTATTTTTACTTCAAGAAATCACCGAATATTGTGTGCTATCGACAGTGTTTATTTATTTATGTACGCTTCATACACGCTGCGATAAGTGGATTTATACGGATGATAAGTGGCGGACATACAAATATAGCATCTATGTTTGTGATGATTTTAAATTAGCACACTACTCAAAGGGTTAACAAGGATGTATCCAAATCGGCAGAAATACATTTTGAAGACGAGTGTGTAGAAATAGTTAAATCTATGTAATGCTTTTAAATAAAATTCCAATAATTTTAATAAATTCGCTATTTTAATGTTACATTTCTTAAAACCGAAAACCGGTGAAAACCGGTTTCGTTTGAAAAACAAAAACTGATAACCGGTTTTGAAGAATGTCGTTTTTTTTATAAGACCTAATTACGACAAATGTTTATTGTCCTTTGGTATTTATCTTCTTATAATAAAATACGTAAAGATTTATACGCTAAAAGCAAACAATCGTTTATTAGCGAATTTTAGTAGTCTAAAACCAGAAATACTCCAGAGTTCTCTGATGATGGAAACCCACAAAAGATCTCGAAAAAGTCTCCAATTTATTTTGGAAAGCAAACCCTAATTTTGTATGAACTTAAAACCTTGTATAACACGGATTTGTATTATAAGACGATTTTGCGGAATCATATAACCGTGTTATACGAGGCCCAAGTGTATTTGAACATAGTTTTGTATGGCATCTTAGAAGCTGTTTGCTTGAAAATTTTAAATCACATAATCCCATAGAAACGTTCATCAATATGTATAAACTAAGATCATGTATTCCATTTATTAAATTAATATAATTAGCATCTTATAATTTTATAATTATGATACAGTGAAAATGAAAGCAAATAATTAGCCTCTTATTAGAATATTATGAAATTTTAAATAGGCAGGAAGATGACAGACAACATTTTTTTTTGTCGTGCGACAGTTTTGTCGTAATGCTTTTGATAATATACGAGAATACGACTGTATTTTTGATTTAATTGTTTGACAAAATAAGCCCCAAATATTTATATAATTTGACTGCTTGCATTTATATAATTGCATATTTAAAACATATTTATATCGTCATATCATTAGGCGTTATGAAATCTCTTTGATTAATGTTCCGTCAAGCGTTCTAGCGTGATTTGCTTAACTCTTCTTTAATTCTAGTTGTACTCAGATAAACAGCAAACCTATTTTCATGGCTCGTCGAGCACTTTGCAGCAAATTATTATATAAATAGAGAGAATATGCATGACTCCATTTTGGATACGGGCATCCCGGAAAAGCTAGTAAATATTTCAGGGATGTCCGCACTTCTTCGTGCAAATTTAATTTATCAAGAAAATATCAAGCTTTCAAATTTGAATACATATAAAAATATGTATTGCATAAAGGCGCGATTCCCGCGCGAACCGTTATTTTCCGTTCCAAACATTTATATCGGTTTTCGATTCCGATCCGGTTTGAAGCTCTGCTGGAAACGCTTTTCAGCTTTGACACCCTACCGTAATTCACACCACACCTGTTTTATAATAAAGGGGGCGTTCGTTTCCGGCTTATGAAGAATGTGACTCGTAATTCGCCGGGCTTCTTAGTGTTAAAATGCTTTACATGTTAAATTATTGCAAGCAATATCGCTTACATTTTATATAAGCACGATATTATCGATAGAATATTTAATTATATCGGTTCAACAGATACGATGCTTTATTGAAACGACTACAAATAGTTCACGACCTTCTCAACTGATTTAAAATAGTGCAATTTTATTTAGATTGTATATTGCTATTTTGTAGAATATGATGATTTCTGAAGCAGTATATTTAGTGGTGGTGCAAAGTCGATTCAAAAATAGCCGTGTTTACCTCGTGAAATTAAGGATTATTGCGTGATTATAAATATAAACGTTGTCGTCACGATTGGTTCGCGTGTCTTTACTCCACTTTTGCCGGTTTTCTTAATCCAGTTATATAGGAAACCCTAGTACACCAAAACCCATTATGCCAACCGGCTTCAAGCACGAACGGCCACCTCTGGCATTGAATTGTTTTTTCTTCTTAGTCATGAACGTGTGTACTTTTTTATTTTCGTTCAATTGAGCCATCACGTGGTCCAAGTGTCCGAGATGTGTGCCTTGCTAATTTTTGGACGATGCATGTTTTTCGACGGAATTTAGCGAGCGGCCTCAAAATGGAACGGACAACATTCGTTCGGCGCCGGTGTGGATAAATTGGCAGAGTCGAATTGAAGATTGGCAGAATCGGGTAATCGCTAACAATGATCGACCGAATATGTTAATGTGTGTAAGCTCGATCAATTTTTTGATCCAGTGCTAAGACTGTACGATTCTGTGTGGGTCGATTAGCCGCCGGTTCCACTTAATTACACCCAGTGGGCTATTATTATGCAAAAATCTAAATGTGTAGTTTTGGAGATAACGTTTTTCGTATCATTTGATTGCTCTAAAATAGTGGCTCTCAAACTTTTTGAAGTCACGGTGCACTTTTGATCTTGGGAAAAAGTGGCGGTGCACCAGAATTGAGAAGTCGAAAAAATATGTGTTAATTTTTCCCTAGAAATAATTTTACATTTATCCGCGTTTTATTAAGCTACCCTCAATTCTTTGTCTAAATTCGTAAGTCTTTCTCGTTTTTTAGTATTCATATTAGTTATTGTTGAGAAACTGAGCTCACACAAATATAATGTCGAAAACTGTAACAAAATTTTCAGTGCCTTCGTGTGAAAAGCTGGATATTCCTCTTGGATATAAATCCAAAAGTCCTCCATGGTAATTTCGGAAAATTTAATTTTTAGAGTACGATCAGTCGACAATGAGACTAATTCTTCTTTTTCGGCGTATGAAAATTCACAATACGATGTATCAATCGTAGCAAATGGATTTCGTATCCAGTCATAATTTTCTTTATTTAAGCTGTTGGGGAGCATCGACATACATGTATGTCCGAATTCTCATGTCCCAAAGAGAGCACTCTTGCACATTGAAGCTCGGAGACAGACAGAGAAAGAGAGAACTTAGCGCAGTTCGGGAAACTGAGACGGATAGCTTCCTCACATGCATCGTTTTAGTGCTGCTGGAAATGTTTTCGAAACTAAAGATTCTCTATGCAAAAACAGTGCGTAGTTATAATATTAGGGTATCTTGTCTTTGCAAGGGTAACAAATCCTTTGATTGAGACTACCATTAAAGGAGCACCATCTGTACAAATTCCTACACGCTACTTCCATGATATTTTAAATTCTTCTAAATATGAAGAAATAGAATCAAAAACATCTTGTCCTGTCATATGCTCGGTAAGTTCTTTGCAGCATAATTTCATCAACGATTTGTTCGGTTTTCATTATTTTGCAGAATTTTTCGTTTTTACCAATTTTTTCGCGATGCACTGGTTAAAAACCACTGCTCTAAAATCTCTGGGCATGTATAGAAGTAGACAGCGAATCAATGTTTTTTTTAATTTGAAAATTGATTGTTAAACACTTGTGATAAATGTTTCTAATGTGTTTTTAAGGCCCAATCCACACTATGGTGCCGGTAACGGTTCGATCTCGCTCTCGGTCTCAGTCCGGTCAAATATTCTCATACAAGAAACGGAATTGGAACGATCCGATAGTGTGAATACTCTGATTGTTTCTTATGCAAGAATATTTGATCGGACCGGGATCGGAGCGAGATCGAACCGTTACCGGCACCATAGTGTGGATCTGGCCTAATACTGCAAACTAAAAATAAAGTGTACCATACAACATTTTAATTAAAACAATGCGTATAAATCCATCATAAGCATCATAGTGAATCTACGGTGTATTGCAGGAGTAGGGGCTCTTCAATATCCATTAATGGAAGGAGGTCATATCCATATCATATGTATCATATATAGACTCCATCGTGCGCTCAATATTGAAGGTAGCTTGGTTTCTGCCATATATTTGTGAACGCTCAACGATTTATTTTAAATATCTAGCTAATATTAGTCGATTCGACTAACATGAGATGCATTTTTTGCTATATCTTTTTAATAACTATTTTGTTTTTATATGTTAATGATGAAAACCGCGTACAACACATCTACCATGTCGATAGGATATTCAGACATAAACGGAAGGTTATTATACGCTAATCCCTTTCATTGCGGTTAGGTATTATTTCATGGTAAAATTATGTCATTTACAATTATGTATATTTATTCGTTTGTCCGTATGTTTTCTATTGTGTAACGACGAGGCGATATTCTGTTGAACTTCATCGGCTCAAGCATATTTAATGCGTAAAATATTTTATTATCAATAAACAATGTCTTCATCGTTTCCGTTCGAACAGTTCAGTGAAGTTTTAATGAACAAGTTTTCTTGAACACGATGCATATTTTTCGTATCCATTTTCCTAATCTCTTAATTTATATCGATGTTTTTACATCGTGCTGTATGATACTAAATATACGACAATCGTCAGTAGTTTGCGAATAGTGCACTATGCCACGAAATTTAAATAGATTAGCCCATTTTATCACACTTGTGATTATTTAACATTTTGAGAACAATATTTGATGATAATTTTAGCGCAATTAACCCTTTGAGTAGTGAGCTAATTTTAAATCATCATAAACATGGATGCTATATTTATATGTCCGCCACTTATCGTCTGTACAAATCCACTTATCTGTCAGGACCGTCGCAGCGTACATGAAGCTTGTACATAAATAAATAAACACTGTCACACAATATTCGGTAATTTCTTCAATTCGTCGACTAAACATCCACCTTTTACGGGTTTGTAACATAATTTAACAATGCATATTATTGCATTTTTACAATTTAATATTAGAACCAACTGGCGATCCGCCAAATCTTAAATAAACTTATAAACCTCAGATAAATACAACGTAAACAAACTATGCAGCTTGTAAATATTTATAAACTTAAACTCGATCAAACAATCCATAGAAGAAGGAGCGATTTCAAATCGAAATTTCCCCAACAATTTTCGACATCATTTTGTTGACATCTCATTTGATTGATGGCCTAAAATTTTAACGACATCTATGGCATTTTGAAATTCAATACACACTCTCTTATCAATATTATTCAACAGATAACTATACATATTTTTTCTACATATAACCGTCAGATGGGTGATATTTTTCATACGAAATAAAGCACATTTAAAAGCGTCATATTTCATACGATTTAATAGTGCATTTATTTTTGCATATTTTTATGACTGCCACGTTGGCTGTGCAGCTTAGAATCGGCACAATGAAGAACGATATTTAATCACGCTATACTACGATAATCCTGTAAAAAGGTTCAACAACATCTCTAAATTCAGGCGATATTGTCGAATGCAAAACTGTGATGATTATTTGAAGGTTTGGATGGGTAGTAAGCATTGCATTACACCTTATCTGTCTGCTCGGTCTTCATTCAAATCAATTTATTCTAGAACCTTCAGACCGATCTAAATTAGTTCATCGTCTTCAGATCCATTCTAGTTTAGAATTATTTATAGTATTTGGGATTTCAATTTCATCAAGAATGAGCTATTCGTTCTGGGAATCAATTAATCTTATTCATCCTCTTTAATTTTATGCAGAAATTAAAATGAGATTTCTTACCTTGATTTTTTAATATGCTTTGTCAATGTTGCTTTCAAAAATATTTTAATTCTGAATAATTAAATTCATCATTCTTTACCAAGTCTGATCGAAGTAAATGTCGCATTATTGTTTTAACATAGCGATTTTTGCTGTTGCAAATACCAAAGGAGTGTTTGATATATTTATTTTAAAATGAATTCTTTGAATGAATGCTCTATTGAATGAGGAATTAAAAGCAAATTTCAGCTGAAATGATTCACGGAGGAATGCAAGCAGAAATTTTCTTAGAGAAGTCATCGCCAGTTTTTAGCTGGTTGTTGTCATTCTGACAGCTGTTTTACATCCGGAGTTTTGCTGCCAAATTAAAAAAAAATCGTGTTTGAAATTCCAATAAACAATTAAGAAGCAATCCGATGGAAGACCCTTTCGAAAACTGCACATACCCTTTTGGTATGTTATCATTTCGGCGTGCGAGTATATAAAAATAATTCACCAGGGTGACTAATGCGAATATGAGTTGTAATAGATATCTCTTCAATGAGAAACAAAGGATTTACATCGCTCATAAAATATCAAAACAAACGCTCAAATAATATGCGCACTTAATAAGTGTATGTGATTGTAGAATTATTTTAGCGCTTAACCCTTTGATGAGTATGATCATCGACGTTGATGTGCACAATCGAATGATCCAGAGACAGTATGTACTCAGATGTTGCGTGCAGCGATCCATTGCACTTTATTCACAATGATTTACATTTACAATAATATCCAACAAAATTTTATGATCATACATACGAAAAACAAAGAATCACTCACCGTCTAAGGAACCTGACTCAACTGAAGAACAATTTTCAAGCTGAACTAATTTAAAATAATCATAAAGCTATATTTGTTTGCCCGCCACTTATCGTCATACAAATCCACGTATCTGTTTGAACCGTCGCAGCGTGTATGAAGCTTGTACATAAATAAATAAACACTGTCGATAGCACACAATATTCGGTAATTTCTTCAAGTAAACATAAACAATACACTTGAAATCGATTCATTATATCATTCACACATCATTATTAGTCGATAAATTTGGGTTAACGATCTATACAATCGTACGATATACACAACACACTCTCTTCGTCTCTGTCTCCTATTCAAAATCTCCGACCTGCAAGATAGTCTCTCTGTCTCTATTTATCTCCCATTATTATCCCAACGATGAAAGTCTTTTGCTTTGAAAACCACTGGTTTTAATCATATTTTTTTCAACCCAAGTACAAACTAATAATTATTCTACAGATAATTTAACCGAAAAAAGATAAACTCACTAATCAAAGGGTTAAAAAAGCATAAATTTATTTTTAGTCGAATTAATTGGCGTAAAACGGATTCTATGAACGTTGTATTACCTTGGTTCCGTTCTGTTGATCGGACATGAACTGAAGCAATCTTCAATGCCATGAACTGTTCGCGTATATGATTTTTTATTCTACAATGAGTGCTAATGCAATATTGCCAAATTTGTGGTCAATGTGAAATGATTTGCGGTTTAAACAGGGTTTCCATCCGACGAATCGCGCTTTTATAACTCTAGTTTGATGCAGACACAATATCATTAATTGCGCCACAATCATTTGCAAATTAATAGATTTCCATTTAAATTTAGCGACTGTTCGTTGAATCATGTGAATCGATTGCATTCATTTACTGTGGTATTTTTTATTCTTAAAAGTAGTGATTACCCGGCATGCGTTGCAATGCCACGTCTCGCATAACAAACAATATTTTTACTATGTCTATGTTATTCCCGCAAGTGTAAACAATAAAATGATAAAGTTTTATTGCAATCGGATGAACGGTATGGCAACGGATTAAAAACGGACAAACAAACATTGATTTTTATATATTAGACCGTGCCTATGTTACTCGCGTAATCCTTAGAAATAACTGGACGAAATTTTATCGCAATCTGATGAACCGTATGGCAGTGCATTACATACGAACAAACAGATACTCTTTTTTATCCCGAAAGAAATCCATTATTTTTCAACTTAAAACTTTACTTTTTATTTTTTTGTACAAGTCAATATTTTTGATTATTTTATATAGATATATATATTATCAAATAATTTTTGATTTTCGAAAGCCTGTTCGTTTTTCATGCAGTTTTTGTTTGAGATGATTCCTTTACCGTGTCTGAAACTCAAACGAGTCTACAAAAATAATGGATTTGTTTCGAAAGGACCTAATATATTTGTTCATAGGCACTCTCGAATGCAATTTGATTATTGTGATTATTCATAGCATTTCTAATTATTTAGTAATTAAAAACATATTTATTATTAGTAAACAAGGTAATTTATTAAGTGAAATTAACTCTGCAATTATTTAATAACCCTTTAACGAACATGTTATTAAATATCGATGAAATAATTAAAAAGCATTTGATTTTCATTATTTAACCCTTAACTGAATTCGCTATCTTTGCACACACTACAAACTCCGTTGGTCAAATTTGACCCACCGCAGAAAATCATTCGTTACAAGTATTTCTTACAAAAATATCGTAGTTAGTAACTAACCTAGATTTTTGATACTTTTTGGTTAGTAAAAAAAAATGTTTTTATTGAAAAAACTCAAACAAAAAATAAACAATAATACTTCTCATATCCGCTAAATTACAAAAATATAAATTTCTCATGAGATCAGCTTATAACTAAAACAATGAAGATCAAACGTCTTAGGAACTGACAATATCACAAGTTTTAGTTTTAATACTTTTTGACAACCAGTACACATAATATTCGGGACGGAATGTGTTTTATAAATAAAATTGGAACATTTATTGCATTTTAGGAACTGTTTTCGGTCATTTTTCCATTCACATTTCCTCCAAAACATTATTAATTTTTCTCTTTAGATCGATGGAAAAAATTGCATTCTCTGCTTTACGATATAGTATAAATGGTGTTATCAAGTCTAGGCTTATTTTTCTAATATATTTGTTTCTGTTCAATCATTTTTCAGGGTTCGAGGCTTTCCAAAGTACAAATCCACTAGAGCAACGGTTCTTAAACTTATATAGTCCGCGGACCCCCTTTTGTGCAAAATTTTTTTCGCGGACCCCCTCTTGAACAGATTTTTTTTCGCGGACCCCATCTCAACCCTTGTAACCTAATTTTCCAAACAAATAAACATTTCTTGGTCAGATATTGGTAAAAATTGATATTTTTTTAGTGTTTTCTTTAAATAATTCTATGAAAATATCTTGTTCAAGCACAGATAAATGTTTTTTTATATTTTCGCGGACCCCAGATAATGACTTTGCGAATCCTCAGAGGTCCACGGACCTTAAGAACACACGTCGTGTGCCTAATAATATTGTGGGCCTAAACGTGTGATCACTTCACTGCAGTAATGGGCATGCTAGTAAATCATGCACAAGAAACCACGCTCGTGGGATCCGCACGTGTAAATATGCAATGCATAGAACGTTGCGCATGTTAGAATGTGATAAAATAAAGAGGGCATTTTATCACACCTTATCTAAATAAAAAATATGGGGTTTCCCAAAAAAAAAAGGAAACTTAGCATAGATGTGTTTACAAGAAGAATTGCGCGATAAATCATTTCTGTTTAATTTTTACTACACGAAGCAAGATAATAATTATGCAAATAAGTATGAGATCGTCTCCATTATTCTGTAGCTACTCGTTAAATTCCCGTTACGGTGATTCATAATTCGTCAAATCTCATTTCGCATTAGATTCGCAAAAGTTAGAAGATAAACGACCGGATGACTTAATTTACGCCACTCGATTCAAATCTTTGTGACAACATAGTCTGTCAGACTGTCAAACGCGATTCCGACGAGCCCGAAGCTACACGTGCAGGTTGGAGACTATCCTGTTGTCTGAAAATTGCTCTCATTTTAAACGCGTGTGTACCGTTGACGTCTTTATGTGTCAATCCTCTGACCCGGTCGTAAATCCGGTGCAACGCTCAACTAATACGTCCTGGATCGATTTTATTACGAACTTGGTCTTTCCTTGAACGGACGCTCCACGTCTTTCTTCGTCCGCTCCCACGTGCTATTCTTCCGGGATTTCTTGCCAGTTTTATAGGCATTATTACTGAGGGCGTTCGCCTTGAAGAGACGGTTTTTTTTATTGCCAAATGTGAGCTGAATGAAAAACAAGTCGGATGTGTATAAAATTATTAATAGACGCGTTGATGCATTGTGTATGCATCGACAAGATAAAATTGATTGCCTTTTGTATCGGCTTTTTATTAAATTCATGTTTTATTTTTGTTTACAGATTTTTGTCAGCTTGGATGCCTTATATACCTTTATGTATCTTGTGCTAGCTGTTGAATAAATTTGAGGTAAGCTTTTTTATCTTTGCTTTATCTTTCGTTGATGATCTCGATTTATACGATTCCGTGAAAAACCGCGTAAAAAAAAGATGCCACAAAGGTACCCCTACACGTCTAAACATTCTAAATATATCGGATAAGGTATTAAGCTTTTTCAACAAAGATAAGACGAATATCGTTTGTGATGTCTTGAGAGCAGGCGTTTGTTTTGATAATTAAGATACTCGCATCATTCTTATCGTTGACCAATTTTGTTATTCCCTTTTGACTATTCTGGGATGGCGTCATTAGCCGAGTATCAGCACTCCTTTGCAAAATCTACTCCTTCAGAAGTAAACTGGCAGGCTTGCATGGTAACCCTGTCCTTTTATTTTCACAACACATTAATAGGCAAAAATAGCTGAAAAACAGAAAGTAGATACCAATCTGAACATTAAGAAATATTCCGAAGAAATAAAGGAATATTGTGTACTATCAACAGTGTTAAGGTTCATTATCAAGCTTGTTACGCGCTGCGGTGGAGCTGACAAAAAATTGAATTTACATTAGAGCGTAGCGTGTGTGTTCTCCGGTTTGAAACTGTTAATATGCTTTTTATATGAATATATTGAATAATATATATATTTTTTTAAATGAAATGAAAGTTCTGAATTCGTTGTTGTTATAAATTTGTATTTATTGCTTACACTCCGTAGCGTATTATCATCTTTCAACATTAAATTTTTATATGAAACGATAATAACGCAGGAATTTATTACTCAACTCAAAATTGCTTTGTCTTAAATATTATATTAGACATTCAGGCGCTATAGTACATAATAGTAGCCGAGAAATGTTAATTTTCCATTTATTCGTCGCTTCTATTCGACATATATATTTATTCTTTCAATTTTCTCGCACTGACCTTGTTCTACTTTCCGTAAAAACATCGGACGCTGCAGACAAAGAAAACTTTGAACGTTTGTTCGAGATTTAAAGTGTCTGTTTAATTTGAGATGTGCATCATAAATTGTTAGAAAAGTGCATCTTATGGTTCGTATTAATAAAAAGCGTGTTGCACTCGTGTACATTTTTACGACCGTCATCGTATATTATGGTTTCAGTGCTTTCGTTTAAATTTCGCCAAAATATTTATTATGCAGATGTCACAAATATTTGCAAAGAAGGATGAAAGAGTGATCAATATAAATTAATATAGTAAAATTATCAATCATACTTTTAGCGAGCTTCGTCCATTAACGATAAGCTGACATGAGACAATTTAAATCGTTACAACCATATAGGATTTGCCTATCAGCCAATATTCATGTTTCGCGCTTGGATCTTATTGATTTTTTTGTGAACTAATTAGAACCGACATTTGAAATTAGCTCACGTTAGTTAATTTGATATTATTATAACATTATTTTGATACATCGTTCTATGAGATTTTTTAAAAACAGTGTTTAATCAGGATGGGTTCCTGGTAGTTTCAAAAGTCATAATATTATTTATGGTGGGATTAAATATACATGCAGTATAGATATCACAAATCATAGTGTAAATCGTGACTGATATATGAAAAAAAAAGTTGATCGTGCAGCGATTTTAACGTAGTGTTTGACTTTTATTTTTTTGATTCTTTATTTTCATTTGATAATATTAATACAGCTGTTTCCTTTTATTTTCTGATCGAAAATCATAATTAACATTTTAACCTCTTCAGGAGCGAGCAAATTTAAAATCGATGAATTCGTTGATGTCATAATCGCTTTACACCGATCACTTTCTGTCAGCTCCTATCGGCGATCCTTCCCGATTTCCCGACAAATTATTTATTTCCGCCGCTGCAGATGAATACTTATATACTATAATACTTTGATGTGACTCGTAATTATATTACGGAGGAATAAAAAAATTCTGAATCCCGTATCTATTATATTTCATAGCGATATTCCAATTGTTAGAGTCGAGGTGTAGTAAATACATCATCGGTAGGGAAAGGTTAATATAACGATTTGAAAAACACATGTACTGTATATATGTATACATAGATTACACAGTTACTGCCCCCAGGCGTCGCCTAAGCTCGCCAATTAGTAGTTACGCCACTGTTACCAAGCGTCCGGATTTCGGCGGGAATGTCTCGATTTAGTAGCCTTCAACGCGCTGGTATGGCGTACGATCTCAATAATTTCAATCCAGAACGATTTATCAATCCCGGGATTTATGAGCACCTAAAACTGTCCGGGAACCCGGGATTGGATGCCCTAGTTGTATCCCAATTCCAGTAACTCAGAAAGAGCATTCTTACATCTTGAGCTTTTGGAGACAGACAGAGACGGAGAGATTATGTTGCGTACATCGTACGATTGTATAGATCTTTAACCCAAATTTATCGACTAATAATGACATGTGAATCATATAATTAATCGATTTCAAGTGTATTGTTTATGTTTACTTGAAGAAATGACCGAATATTATGTGCAAATATTGACAGTGTTTATTTATTTATGTACAAACTTCACACACACTGCGACGGTCCTGACAGATAAGTGGATTTGTACGGATGATAAATGGCGGATAAGCAAATATAGCATCTAAGTTTATGATGGTTTTATATTAGCTCATTCGTCATTCGGTTTTTTATAAATCCTAAAGTTATCGTCTAGTCTGATTGATCAACATCAGATTTGCTTTCATAATTTGAATAAATAGGGGATCAAATCATTTAGATTTCTTTTACACGTGGCAACAATAATTATACAATCGCATTTAATTAATGATATCTGAGTTATGAATTTAGGTTATTTCAATACTGTTAGGAATTAAAATGATTTAATTTACGAGAATTTCCTTAGAAATGAAGCGAAATCCTTGCTGTGCCAAGTCAACTGTTGAGTATTTAATTAACAGATGTTCTGCAGTTTTGGTTTAATTATTTAATTGTTAATTAATCTTATCGTTTTCGTGACTACCCAACACTTCCATTATATCTTCAAAATTTATATAACCAACTCTGATAATTAACCCTTTGTTTAGTGAGTTAAATTTTGTAGCGCACATGTTTCAGTAGAGAGTTAATTCTTTTTGATTTATTATGCTATTTTTGGCTCTACTTATATAAATGCGCTTTGGAAAGGACAAAATACGGCGTTATATGTGTGTCTTCAATTTTAGCAACAAAGGAACACATTTTGTCAAGCTTGAAATCGATTCATTTGGGACCCAAAATAGTGTCTCCAATTACTGTCACTTTTGGTACTTATTCTATTGGAAATAGAAGCACGGCATTGAAAATAAAGCACGCCACATGTGCAGGCCTACTCTTTTTGGATCGCTCGAGTGCACACTCGACATGTGAGTGCATACTCATCAAAGGGTCAATGCGTGACCATAAATGCGTAACATGATCATGGCTCGAGTTGTATGTTTTCAGAGGAAGCTTTTTTACATGTTGAAAAGACATTAAAATATTTATCTTCTAAATGAAAAATATTGGTTTGACAATAAATCAAGATATCGATTATCAGCCATATGAGTGTTTCCTAACCCCCCCTGGTTATTCATAAGTTACCTTTGAAGCTCTTTATCACTGAAGCAACAATGCACTGTCAAGGACAACTCTTGTTCATACATACGCTCATTGTTCGGTCGTCAATGCATGGATACACATTTTTGCATCACGCAAATTACACAATGAAGCACGCATTGAAATACATTAACAAGTCTAGGAGCGAAGACGCAAAAATATGTTTAAATCCATAAAGGTCTCTGATGTTTTTTTATGTGTAGCCCATGGATGTGTGAAAATTAGATTAGGAAATGATTAAAGCTAATTACAATATGTACATGGGCTTTTCCCCTCAGATTGAATCATTTTTATTTTATTAATAGTTAATCTTATCTGCCATTCTCAATTAGTAAGCGACATAATAATGATTATCATACTTTAAGTATTAAAAGTGGCTCAGTCGTCATTTGTGTGCACAGTTCGACGATCCGTGTAATTCTTTCTGTTTTGGTAATGGAAACCTGTGAATTATTATTTTTTAATTGCATATTTTGGATTCAATTGTAAATACGCCCCTTTCTTAAGGTGGCATCCCTTATTGGATGTAGGAAATATATGGTGATTTCCCACGATTTATTTTTATCAAAATTTGTATTGTATTATCGAATTCGAAACGACACAAAATAATGTGCGAATCGATTAGGGTTTAATCTTTATCCGATATCCGTCCCCCTGTTTCTTACCTATGAATGCATGCTTGCATTTCTTTTTGGATAATTTAGATTATCATCTCGCCTTGAAGCTTTCACCTTCGTGACGGGGATGGCATTAACGACCGACCCCCATTCAAGGTTGTAGGCATTGGGACGAAGGGTGTACAAGTTATTCGACCTTAATGTTCTTTTTATAGATTGTGCCTTCACATTTTAACGCTTTCGCGCGCGGTATCGTAATTTTAATTGGTTTCGTGAATCCGATTGCCGACAATATTCATGAATACCGATTAGTGCTTATAAGCAATCGCCAAAACAAACAATGAGTCAGTTATTCTGTTTCGTGTTTGCCTCTTGATTTCACTAATCGTTGTTATTGATAACATTCCAGCGATAAGACCGAAGTTTTATCGCCGTCGAACCATTCATCATTAAATTAATTGATCCACACGTTTTTTTTAATATGTTCTTTACACTTTTCAGTGATTTTCAACCATTGTATTTTCTTTAATAATAAAACTATTTAAACCATCGCTAATACACACAATGAAAGGTCGATCGTTTTGTCTCGTGTTATTGTATTAGAGTAACGGGAGTCGAAAGCACACAAGCAGAGCAGGATTTTTTTGGGCAGGTTTGGCATCTCCATGAAGTCTCAGTGCGTTTATTATTTTTTGAACACCACCTGCAGCGCAAATAACATATTTTCTTTTTATAATTTTTTGGAATAGGATTTTTTTTCCAAAAAAATGACTAGAGTATTGCCTATTGTTGGAGTAGGTGTGACAGTTACCAATTCTCTACCATCTGTTATATGGGCAATATCTAATAAGGATTCTATTAAATTGTCTCTAAATTGTAGAAAACTTATCACCTTTTCCATTTTAATGCGGTATAAAATCCACGCATTAAATACTGACATGTCTAACAAATGGAATATAATTTTTTTATACCACCGAATTGTTTTTCGGGGACAAGAATAGTATGCTATGAGTTGGCTTGACCTGTCAACACCACCCATAAATTTATTGTATTCCACAACTTCAATGGGCTTTATTTTTATGATTCCATATTTGTTAGTTTTTTCGATGAGCTGAGGGTGATATTTGGTTGTAATGCTTAATACGTCTCTAGTATCGTGCCATTTTGAAATATATATATTATTTTTTCTTAACCATATGTGTTCTCCCTTTTTAACCTTCTTTGTTATTTCTGCTGGATTTCCTCTTCTATTTGCACGCAATGTCCCTGTTGTATGCGTCCTTTTTTCTAATAGTTTAGTAGATAATGAAATGTTATTAAAAAAAAATGTCCATAAAAACACGATGACCTTTGTGGAGAAATGGATTCATCAATTTAAGTACGATCATCAATCAAAGGCATCAATTTTGGTTCCTCTAGGTTCGTTATCAAATAACCTTCCTCTATAGATTTCTAGATTATGGATGTATCCATTTGGGGAACACAATTTATAAAATTTGATGCCATACTTAGCTTTCTTCCCTTTCGTGTATTGCCGTAACCACAGTCGCCCTCGACGAAGAAGAGATTCATCTAAAGAAATTTCTTCCGATGGAGAATATATATTTTGAAAATTCGAAACAACGATGTCAACAGTGAGCTTATTTTTGATATCCTGTCATTGTTATTTATCGTGCAATTTAAACATCTCAATATTTTTTCGAATCTTCTACTCGACATAATATAAGAAAATATTGGATGATAATACTAATAATGAAGCTCGTGAAAACATTTTTCTTAGTGTTGGAAAGCCTATATACCCACCGAGCAGACACAGTCCAAAAAAATTTTCCAATTCCATATGATTTATTTCATTGAATTTGGTCACCATGCAGTATCTTGTTTTTGGTAAATTGTAAAAGTAAACTTTTTTCCATAAGCATTCGTACATTTTATCAACAATTTCTTAACTTCCCCAGTCCAAATACTTGTAAAAAATTCTATAGGTGTATCTCCAATATCTTTTTTTATTCCTGAAGATGTAAAATCAAAACCAAAATCTGGTATGAGAATATTTGACCGGACCGAGACCGAGAGCGAGATCGAACCGTTACCGGCATGGTGTTGATCGGGCCTTATGATCCGCGAAAAAAAATTGTATTTACGTAAAAATATTTTGGGAATAAACATTATTTTATGTGATTTTGCCGAAATTGGTAATCCGAAACGTAAGTACATAATACTTTTACGTTGGCGATGTTCATAAAATGTATCTACTCCAAGTCGATGCATCACAAAAATCGAATTATTAACCAAAATGAATTTATCTTACTCGGAAAAGTTTGGAAGTGTTTGATCCATGTTTTGTTATTGTGTCCCTGAAGGCGGCAGGCATAGGACTAATCCGGCGCGAGAGGTTTAGGTTGAGCGAAGTTTATTTGCATTCATGTGCTGCAGCGACGAACGGAGTGACGATATGCGCGCAGGAAAGCGTTAACTAATAACTTATCGAAAGAAACACGCTCCTTATTTTTGATTTATTTTATGGTTATTGTTTGATAACACTAGTGTTTTTTAATTATGTTAATACAATATTAACTGAGGATTTATTATGCATAAGCATATATTTAAAACTTATTATTGAGTGACATATCTTCCAAACAACTAACAAAAGCGGGTTAATTTTTGGTTAATTGACAATTCACTCTATTTAAAATATTCAACATGAAACCCTTAACATACATACATATATTCACTGAAAATTTAATAGGAATATGCCTCATGTTTTTATTTTTCGTTTTCATTATTAATCATGTCAAAACAAGCCATTCTATTTTATGATCCATTGTTTACAAAATAGTCATTAAAATTAAGATATCTCCTAATCTGGGATTAAATAAGATCAACTGACGACATATTTTCTTTCGTGTACTATTAGGCGTATCTTGTCAATATGATAAGTTATCTTTACTAAATTGCACGATGGGTGTTGGTTTCGAAACCGTTTGTGAGGAGGGTTGTAAAATTATTGCGCTATATGCATCGAACCAATCTTGCATTTTACGGTATAACCATAAACTTAGTCGAAGACGTTAACCAAAACAACGCACATGTGATGGGTTAATTACAGCTGTGTAACCATCCGGGTTGAATGAAATGAAACCATATGAGCATTACAACTATTTATAAATGACAATGTTGATTTGGGTTCGGCATATTGATTCAGCTACAGAATGAGGAAACATCTTGAAATTCCACGTAAATTAGTTTTCAGAGCGGATTAATAAATATTGACAAAATAGCGATTCCTTCAAATAAAAAAGGATTTCATGTATGAATGACGATTCCACAAATCTGAATGAGTATTAATGAGTATTTTGTGAATTGTTTTATGCCTTTGGTTTTTGGTCTTCCGACGGGTCTGCTGCCACTCGGTCCCGAATCAAATATGTCACGAAGGACTTTATGATTCGGCATCTGCGCTACATGACCTGCTTAATGCAGACGGTGGGTTCGAATGAAGCTCTTAATTGATGTTTCGTCGTACATGTCCATGACCTCTTGTGCGGATCTTATGGTTTTGGAGCCCGAGCTTTTGTTCCGGAGAGGAACTAAATTTTTTTGAATATCAAATCATAAGAATATAATATAGAGTTTGCTTGGACAAAATTGCCATATTCCACCTCACATGCGGTTCATACATGCAATTCAAAGATCTTCTGTTGGATCGTCATTTTAATTTTTCACAGAATTGTGTCTCCCCATTCATGTCGAGATAAATTAATCAAACGATGAATTACTGCTTGCGATTGCGTTAATAATGACTGCAGTTCCTTAACCCTCAGCGCCCGGGCGTTATTGTTTCAGTTCATTGACTGGGAAGATTTGCATCTTCCATAATCGGTAGGAACAAAAACGCCATAAAATAACGACGACTAATTGATGTTTTAAATGTTATCGTTTTTATTGATTGGCTATCTATAAAATGTGATACATGAGCGATCATAATAAATGTTGGACTGTGTCGTAATTAATTGGCATTGTTCATTGGAATTATTGTAAAACGGTGAAAAAAATCAAATAGTTTTAAAGATAGATCTTTTTAATTAACTTTCATAACTGTAAGCACCTGTATTTCGCAAATAAATATGCGAAAGAAACTATAGAAGTTTTCCCACTATGTTTCAAATAAATCGTTGAATACTTGCCAAATTGAAGCAATTCACTTTTCGGTACCTCTCAATGCATTATTGTCGTCTTATTTGTGCGTCGCACGAGTTTCGCTTATCATTTGATCAATGAAATGTCGAGTTGCTCAACAATCTATTGGCGTTCTGTAATTGTCGAATTTTAAAGAAGATTAGCAAGATAAGCGAAATTTGCTCCCTTGTATCTATAATTTACGACGATATTATGTTCATGAATATACATATTAATAAACATCACATTATTTGCGTTTGTTATTCACATTTTTTGGATTTAAAATTGATAAAACTCGATTGAATAATATTTTGTTACGTTGGGAGCGGGGGCGCTTTCGGGGAAGAGTCCATCGGGCGGCTCCCCGCTTCCACGCGCTCGTCGGGATAACCGCGCTAACGCACGGGTTCGTTCTTCTGTCGGGTGTCGAACAAAAAGACTTTCTTCTATATGTAACTTTTTATTCGGCACGAGAGAGAAGTATTTGGCTGCGGAAAGGACGTCCTCCCGCAGCCAAGGCCAACTGCCGACTCTTTTCGACCGAATATTGTTTGCTATCGACAATGTTTATTTATTTATGTACAAGCTTCATACACGCTGCGACGGTCCTGACAGATAAGTGGATTTGTACGGATGATAAGTGGCGAAAATACAAATATAGTATCTGAGTTTATGATGATTTTAAATTAGCTCACTACTCAAAGGGTTAATAATATTGAATATTTCTTTTTTTTTTCTTTAATTTAAAATCAAACATTGAGATTTATTTTTATTGACATTTCTTTTTTCCAAACAATTTTACACAAGTTTTCACTTTGAACATAAGTATGAATTAAGAAATTAGACTTTTTTTTGGTGTATCATTTTTTCTGACCTGTAGATTGGTTTCTAATATTTAAAATAATACTTTAATAAGTATTTGGAGCGTTCTAATTTTCAAGAATTTTAAATCGGAGCATGGAACGTATATTGACCCATCTTGATGTCGATGATGGTATTTGTGAACCGATGAGATGACGATTGTGGCGTCAAATATCAATCAAACAGACATTCATTCAAATATTATTTATCATTATTATATCAGCGTCTGAGCAGTTATGTAACATTGTATTACGACAGAATTCTCATGAAAGCATTTGATAAATTCTTTGAAATATTTGGATATAATAAATCGGGAGATGGAAACTCGCGTGGAAAATGATCCAAATAACACGTGTAAGCGTAGGTGTTATAGACATTGAATAATTTTCCTATATAACCATTCCAATTTTGTTTGAAGACTTTCATTATAATTTTCTTTATGACAATTAATCGTTTTTTGGATGAGGCTGCTTTATAACGAAATCATGCAGTCCTTTTATTTTATATGATTTTTTTTATTGTGGCTTGTCAATTAAATAAACTGATTTGTTAGATAAAATTTATGAAATATCAGAGTAATAATATAAGCTATATTATTAATTGAATGATTAATATATTATCAATTTAATTGTTTGTTATTATTATGATTGAAAAATACATGTATCGTTAATATACATTTTAATTTTCTTATTATCGGAAAATCCACTTGATTGAGGCTTGATAAATATGGAGTTTTTAACTCAAAAGAGTATTGCTTAAAATTAATATAAATATTATTACGACCTGAAGAATAATTCTGTTTCATTATTCTTTTAGGATAACAACGATATATTTTCGCATCCAACAGCAGATTATTATGAATACAAATAATATCCTATCGACCCAATGGTGGTCATCTGATTTTATTTTGATAGCAAAAATATTTCGTTATACCCATTAGTTAAGTACATAGTTAATGCATTTCTTTCCACTGACTACTCTCGATTCCATCGTCAAGGAAGATTCTCGATGTTATTTATACAAGTTTATTAAATTTCATTACGATACAAGGTTGTTGCGTTGAGCTGTGGCAATTTTACTGAGAGTTTTGCACATCTGAAATATTGTCGATTTGTATCAATTCAATCGTTTACTGATCTATACAGTATAATTTCAGCGATATGATATCTCCTTGTCGTAATATATGTAATAATTGAAAATTGAAAATCTCGATTCGATTTGCTTTACAAATCGTCGCGATTTCATTGAACACAGGGTGAGAATTTGATTGATATTGATATTTTAATTCGTTAATTTATAATCATCCTTCTGCTTGTTTATTAATACAATTATTATTTCGTCATTTTATGTATTTAAATTCCACCGTTCATTTGATACCAAGGCCTACTGCTCTGTAGAAGAATACTTGAGTGACATTCGAGTACTTGCGAAAAAAGCCTCATTGCATTTCAATCAGTCGTTATTGAATTAATTGTATGCGATTTCGTGATTTCGCGGGGATGTCTAACTGAAAAAGTGATCGGTTATAAATAATCACGAATAAATTGTTTTATTATCGCCACGCTCTTTCGAGTTGATTGTGATAAAATAGTTTTTATTGATTTTAAAATATCTAACGAGCACCCATAGAATTCGCTAAGTTAAATACATAGATGATTAAAACACTTTATAGTCCGGGTGCTCCATACTAAACATCGCCCAAAGTGCGGGCGATTTCGTAAGAAATTCACGAAACTCTTCTTTCTTAACCCTATCGAACCGGAAATCGTAAGACAGAGATAAGTATCTTGCGTCTCATCATACACTCGTGCATCGATGGCCGAGTAGTACCGTAAAGGTACACCTACACTCTAAACATTATCAATATATTTTTATTGGATAAGGTATTAAGCTTTTTCAACAAAGATAATATGACTTTCGTTCGTGTTGTCTTGAGAACAGGCGTTTGTTTTAATAATTAAGATATTCGCATCATACTTATCGTTGACCAATTTTGTTATTCCTCCTTGATTCTTCTGGAGTGGTGTCATTGGCCTCATATTGTAAATGTGTTCGATTTTGTTCGATCGAAAATGGTTGATCAAATTGAATTATTATTATTATTTTGACTGCTTTTACTGGAATAAATATAATCCATAATTTTGCGTTAACTCATTGCTAATTTTCATAATATCGAGGCCATGAAAATCGATCAAATCAACTGATACGATCTGTTGACGAATTTTGTTAAAGATAACATTTCAGAGCCGCGGTGAGAATTTATTCGGGCGCCAAAGAAATGTTTCGACCCCCATTTTCGAATCATTATCGTAACTTTTCGTATGACCTTTTTTACTATACTGAGGCAGTTTAGATTGTATTTTGACCTTGCCGTCAGTTTGCGGAAAATCGATTTTTCGTCGGACTCGTTTCGCGTGTGCCAGTTACATAATAGTATATAAATTTCCCTTTCGCTCACGAACATTTTAAACCTTGACACGGCCCCGCCGCCTCTTCAGTGTTATGCTCTTGACTTTGATGTGCTGTTTCCTATGCCATTGAAACTTTCCCTAAGAACTCTCCCATATTGGGATGTCTTTCAAACTCAATGCGCGAGATTACTCCTTATATATATGGATCAACATTGAGCTTATCGCACGTTCACGTTCTCAGATAAAGTAAACCCTTTATCTTGCACGCACGAGAGTGGAAGCTTTGTGGATATAGTACACATATACTATACCCACAAAAATAGAACTCGGTGAATCATGACTTTTGCCTCGGATGGTGGTGGGCTACATTTTTATTTTATGTATATTATTATATATGTTACCAGTTTGTAATGTCATTATGCAATAAGCTCGAGTAAACCGGTAATTGAATTAATTTCGCCATTTAATTTGTAGCAAAACTTATGAAACTACCAGCTAAGACTAAGACTTTTTTTGCAATTAGTACTGTAAAGCACGCAGATGTTTTATATTGATTTAATGTAGTAGTGTTAATCGTTTTCAGGGGAAGTTTTTATCAAAAGTATCATATATCGAGTGTCGTTATTAACACTATGAATACCGGTGACACCAATATTGTATCTCAGACTAGGGAAACCAATCCCGGGATCCCGTACAGTTTTAGAAGCTCATGAATCCCGGGATAAGTAAATGTAATCCTGAAAAATTCGAGATTGATTTTTTTCTAACAGAAATCGTACATCTCACCACCACCATAAAGGATACTAAATCGAGATATCCCCGCCGAAATCTGGGCGCTAGAAAACAGTGGCGTAACTACTGATTGGCTAGCTTAAGCGACGCCTGGAGGGAGTAAGTGTCTAATCTATGAATACATATATAGAGTACATATATGTTTTTCAAATCGTTATGTTAACC
The DNA here is from genome assembly GCA_008973525.1 of Stenopsyche tienmushanensis. Lineage (NCBI taxonomy): Eukaryota > Metazoa > Arthropoda > Insecta > Trichoptera > Stenopsychidae > Stenopsyche > Stenopsyche tienmushanensis. Next base: position 1,146,017 of record WACJ01000406.1, on the reverse strand, counting down.
TTCCCTACCGGTGATGTATTTACTACACCTCGACTCTAATAGTGGGAATATCGATTTGAAATATCGGTCCCGGGATTATTCAAGCAAATAAGTAAATTTTGTAAATGAGTTTTCCTTGTGTCGGTTTATACACATTCTGCGAACCCGACAATCCTCATGTCCCGCTGTTAATGTGTTAACCACAATCTTTTTCATGGATCCATTGGATCATATGTCATTAATGCACAATTATTTTCAATATTAAAAATTGAAGAGATCCTTCAAATTATTCAAACTTGCTCAACAACATTATTATTTGTTTAATTAACAAACTGTAAAATCGTGAACATTTTATTCAGTTTATTTTAACAATAGTATTTTAAACAAAATGAATGATCAAGATATGGTGATTGAAACTTGTTTACACTAGATTTTGCTTTGTATGAAATTTGAACGCTGTTCTGATTTTAGAACAAATGTCGTTAAACAATCACTACGCTTCCTGTTCTCAAATTACCTTTCTTGTTTACCCTCTTCGCTCTATCAAACACTAACTCTGACATCTAATAGTAGTATCGTTGGTACAAGTCTTATTCTCTTATGGGAAATTGATTATATGTATATCGAAATCCGATCACTATGATATAGAATACGTGACTCAATTATTTCAGAGCTCATATAATAAAACAAGTTAATTTGAAAATAAGATGAACACCGTGCTGAAAATTGACGAGATAAAATGAATAGATTTAAGTTGTTGTTGTGCTGTAGAATTCTAAAATTCGACATATGTGCGAATATGTTAAATGGCGACTTTTGTTCGAATCTCTTCTAATTCTACAATGCCAATGTCTAGAGGATTATTTTTGTTATATGTACGCAAATTTCGATTAACCAGTTGTACATAAATCTACATATTGATGCATTTGAGTCATGATTCAATTAAAATTGTGGGGTTCATCAAGCTAAGGTTTACATGTACATCCGTTGATCTTCAAGGGGGTTGCGACTGACAAATACACTTAATTAGTAACGATTGATACATTTTTTTATAGATAGTGTAAAAATAGTCATAGTATAAAGTATTTAAAATCTCACGTGTTAGTAGATTATCGTCCAAATACCTTATATTCGATTTATCGGCTCGCGTGAAGGTCGAAATTTGTTAAATTAATAGATCGATAATGATTATATCATTTGGCGAATAATTTTAATAATAGATATTGTTCTTTTTATTATTAAACCCCAAAGGAAAGAAATATTTTTTAGACATTTACAATAAATCGTTGGCGTTCAATGTGTTATGGAAGTGAATCATACCCATTCCTTATGTATTACACGTAGTATGGCATCCAGCAGGCCATCCTGGTGAACAGGATGCCTCATCGATGGGAATTTAGATCGTTTAAAGTAGGACTTGTAATCGAGAACCGAATAAACGACTATTTTCCCTGGAACGAAAACCAGAGCCGAACCGATATAACATGAAATTTATGAAGTGCATCTAAGATGGTATGCATTTGCAAGCCATTCAACGTATCCTTGCGATCTCAATTAGCTGAGTAAAATAATAAAGTACATATGTTGATATATAAAATCACACATGATAGATGCTTATAATTTCTATTCTGTTTAATCTGGATTAGGATTTGTTTCTCAGGATTTAAGGGGATAACTGTAGTTGTATTTACTATTGTTTGAAATAATTGCGTGGCAACGATCATAAATTGCAAGATAATGATCGTAATTTATTACTGCTTATTATATTTCAATTGTCAGTTTACGACACAATCGACGCATTTCCTTCAACAATCGGCGTCTACTCTATGGAGTGGTGCTTGTTCACTTTTAAACCCTCAATGCTTCGAAGAAGGACAACCTTGCCGAGGTCGCTTTTGACCTCATCGATATCAGTTCGAAACCGGTCGGATTTCATAAGTGTTGCAATACAACTGTTATCACATAAATATTGTACGTATTATTGCTTCTTTTTAATCCATTATTATATGTCAATTGTCGAGTCTCAAGATCGAATAATAAATTGAAGAACTTAAAACTAGTCAGCTGAATAGACCTTGAACTGCAGAGCTGCTGTTTGCGTACACATCTCCAGTTTGTGGGTTAAATCCAAATGAAATGGTATTCATTTAAGTATGAAATGTGTATAATTTCATAAATCTTGAATTAGTAAATTGTTCATTGAAGTTTAATTCAGTAATGCTGAAGCATGAGATATTAAACTTATGAGTTTACTGGACCGTGTCTCGATATTAATGTGTTAAACATTGTAGAGGTTATTATTTGAACTGCAAATAATAACCTCGAGTAATCGCCGAAATTTGTAAAACCAAATGAATCAATTTTTGTAATAATTACAATGTTTTTTTTCAAAGGAAATTACCGATTTGATTTTTAGAAAGGTTTTTTCGCGAAGTGTCATGTTACCGCATAAATATGTTTTACGCGTTTATTAGCATAATTCAATACTTTTTTTTATTCCCTCCTGTGATAATACAAATTAGGTTACTTCTTTGATTTATTCGCATTGTTCGCTATTGATTACGATTTTCGTGGTTCGTTAATAACGGATGCGGTTAAAAGATCGCCGAATAAAATCAAGAATTCGGTTTTCATTCATTTAGCGCGATGTTAATTTGTATCAACGTCCAATTTGTCAAGAATTTGTGTCGAATTATAAAATATAGATATTTTCGAAATAGTGCATTTATTTCTGTACAAGGTAAATCCCTTGAGAGTTTTTTTGGAAAAAATTAAATGATTCGATGTAAAATGTCCGAATGCCAGCTGATTTGCGCCATTAAAACGAGTTTCGGTTATTACACTTGGGCTTGTAAAAATTACAATTTTACATTACATATAATTGCCCATTACGCGTCAACAGCCTGCACTTGACTTTTAATATCGGTCGATCGTTAAAAAATTAGTCATATGTGTGTTTTATCTCTATAAGGTCAGCTCGCAGGGAGCAATAGACGATAGATATTCGTATTGCGAAATCTTACATCTTAAATGTAAATTTTCGAACGAACTTCATAACCAGGAAACCGTTTTTAATTATCTGCGAATTGCGCAGTCTTCTCAGTTTGTTGATCTCAGTTTTTTGTTTGTTTCAGATACAGCAGGGGGTTTTCACAATAAGATGAGATCTAAGCTGACCGCAGTCTCGGAGTATAGATTGTTGCAGAAAAGAATAGTTTTTTCCAAAATTTTGGGAGACGCCTATATTTGAAATTTGCCGCCTAGTCAATTTAGGTACGAAAACATTTTATCATTCGCTACAAAGACAATTATACATATATATTCAAACGCGCTTCAAATTATCCTTTGTTCCCTGGCGCTCGGCTTTCTCCCTAATCCTACTTTAACAGCCTATAAAAGGCGAATAAAAGCGTAATTAAAAATTTCATTCGAGGATATCGTCAAAAATTTGCCACTTCGAAAGCGCAAGTGGCCTTAAATGAAAAACTGTTCGAACAAATTAAAAGGTGTACCCTTCGCATTTTTCGAATGAAAAATTAAGTAAAAACACTACACGAACGAGAGATTGTTTTCAAATAAAAAATTGTTTAACGATGAAGCTCATTTCACAATAGATGAATTCGTCAATAAGTGAAATTGTTGCATCTGGGATGATGAAAATCTTCGTGTTATTCAAGAAAGAAAAAATAGCTTGGTTTGGAGTGCATTTTGGACAAATGTAATCATTGGGCCGCATTTCTTCGAAGATGTTGCTGGAAATGCTGTTACTGTGTGATACCAATCAATATTTAGTGACTTTTCACGAATTATATAGACGTATATGATGTCTATTTTCAGCAAGATAAGTTTACATTGCAAAAAAGTTACAAGGAGCTACGAAATATGACGGTCGAGCGGGCAGAAAATGTGACAACGCGAACGAATCAAATTGTTACGAAGTCATGAAATGACAAATCGCATAAGCAATGATGATAACAACTTACACCTTTTCGACGACAATCGCACACCTAAAACGATTCACCGCATCGACCGCCCTCTGAACCGCACCGGAAAACAAAATAATTGACTGTAACTGCTAGCGATAAAATTCATGTAAAAATACGATATATCGTCAATTGTGAAACTCAGGGCCGTAACAAGGGGGGTGGCAAAGCAGACGCCCGCCACGAGCGCAACTGGGTACATGGTTTTTTATTTTACATAACCATTCTACGTTACATGAATCGTCAAGTCAATGGTCCCAAAAACGGACCGTTTGAACGCACAGACCTTGTGACCGCTCCGTCCTCTTTTAGGGCTTTTTGCGGAACGGGAATAAATGCTTACCTAGGGCTTTCTATGATCTGTAATATTCCAGAAGCCCCCTTCCCTAATTTACATTCGTGGCTCGTGACCCTTCAAATAAAAATATTGCATGGTATCACTTAACGATAACCACAAATTCACTGAGAGCATTCAATATTGATGGATGCCAAACAAATACTAAACAACGTAGCGTCTCGAAACTTAAAACTTAAGCTTTTTAAGGTAGATATTTTCTATCATAGTTTTTTTTAAAAAACAACAAACGCCATTTATTTTAATAGATTTTTGGAGGGGTTGGGGGCACAAGTTAAATATTTACCACGGGCGCTTCATACTCGTTACGACTCTGTTGCTAAGTGTGTATTGCTGAAGATCATAATGTAAATCGATCAAGATTTTAAAGAAATTTAAAAAAAAAATGTTGATATTGCTTTTCGTTGTCATGTTCCAGGAATGCATTTGTGTCACACACATATCTAAATTTTTCCTAAAATTTTGAGTTCCGCGTGTTATTATTTTTCAATGTATCTTTTTTGTATAATTATTCTAGCTCCATGAGGCAATTTGCTCTAGCATGGCTGATTAGTTTTATTTGTTATTTTTTCTAAGAAGTTGTATACACTACCAACAACAAGTTTGGAAACGCATGAGTTTATTTAAAACTATAACAATTGACCCTTATAAATAATTTTTTTCTTTCTTGTTTTCAATGTAAGAATATTTATTCTTAAAAATATATCACAATGTGCTTTTGAAATCAATGCCCGAACAAAAAAAGTTCAGAGCAATGGGCATATGTAAACATTATTACATACAACTATCTTTTGAAATTTAAAAGGCGATATAAAAAAAAATTAAAATGGCAAAATCGACCAAATTAATCGCCATTCGTACCGCTATCTTTTAATTACGAAATTAAGGCTTATCAATCAGGAGATTTGCTAAAAAAATGACAGTTTCCATCAACGCGGTGCATTTATACCGTTAGAAGACAAGACTTTGAAGAGCAAGAAAAGACCGGGCCGTCCAAAAATCTATTACGAATGCCGAGAATAGCTTCATCATATCGTTCAAAAGTATTGTTATCTTATAGCTATAATAAAAATGGACAGAAAATTACATAAAGAACGTCACTTGCTCGTCACGCTAAAAACACCCACACGCTCCGATGATATGTATTTGGTACACCATATGAAGAAGTGATTTAAAAACCACAACATTATTAGAGTCGAGTTGTAATAAATACATCACAGGGAATGAAAGGTTAAGAATACATGCCAAATGTGGTCATTTTGAAGAAAGATGCAATATAGAGTTGCTGTAATATGAAAATATTTGATCAGTAATGCCTATACGTGCATACTTATGCAGCTGATATTTAATATTTTTGTTTGAACTTTTTTTGGGGTCACTGTGTATTGTGTTTTTTGATATCAAGACGTATCGAAGAAAATTTAACAGAAATGATATTTTCCATTGTTTTCCGGGTGTTATATAAATGTGTGTATTATTTTTCCGATTAGATAATGAAATCATAATTTGAGACAACGTTGTTGTGTTCATTTGTATTTTGAAGTTTGATGGTGTGGTATTGTTTGAATCAGCAGTGGTTATCTCGCAGATGTCTCTGTGGTGGGGTGTGTGGGTGTGGATGTGGATGTTCGGCTGCTCGGGCGGATCTCGAATAGCGCCCTCGGACTGGACGGGAGGCGCCGGCGCCCTCCCGGAGTACAACTTCTCCCCGGAGGCGGCGGCGCTCATCCAGGCCGACAGCTACACCACCGCCTACCTCAACGTCGCCGTCTATTCCGACAACGAAATCGTCCACCAAAACATGACAGAGGTAAATTTTCATTTCAAAATTCATTCAAACTTCGTATCGATGCCGTTCGATAAAATCGACAACCGCAAACGTAACGCTATTTTAAATGTCAAAAACGACGCGTCTGATACAATCGCGATGATGTTATGATAAATTTAAATTATTTGCAAAAAAAAAAATCACTCGAGACATTTTGAATGCCAGTATTTATGTTACCCTTTTCACTCGTATAAAAACATTATGTCGCTAAATGTTATTGAAAAATTTAATTCCAGTCCTCGAACATTTTAATAAAGCTCAGCATAATTGCTTGTAGATTCTAAAAAAAATGAAGAGTTTATCACAGCGAATGACTTTTATATTCATCTAATGCACCTATGGAATTCTCCATTTCTTCGTGTTTTTTTTTCAATGTGTACAATTGAAATAAAGCGTGAACAAATTGAGGGCGAATTTTCAACGAGTTATTTTGCATAGCTCGTTTGTATGCTGCGCTTTCGTCGCCAGATCCAACGCTATCTTTCGGGTCGAAGACGGCCACGTCGACTGTTAGCTCGGATTTATAAAATGCAAATATTTAAACAGAATTGTTTGAATTTAGAATATTGAGGCAACAACCCTCGGTCTATAAAAAATAATAGTGCGCTCTAAATACATGAAATCATCAATGCTAATATATTGGGGCAATATAAATACCAGGGCCGTAATAAGGGGGTGGCAAAGCAGGCACCCGCCGCGGGCGCAAAACGCAGAATACCGACCCGGTCGAGAGTTCTACTTTACATGAATCGATACTGATTGATTCTGTCCAACTTATGTGTAATAAGTTGTCTAATCCCTCTATTCTTCGTTATTACTCAAATATTGGGCCGACCCAGCCGGCATAAGCCCGCAATAAAATAATAACAATATTTTCGACTGTTAAATTTAAACAACCCACCCGATCAAGTCTTCTTCGGACAACTTCGTTTTGTAATGAAAGTTATTAATCGTTCTGTGGACATGTTCAGGTATGGCGTCCGACCGTGAGGCGCTTGTACGTCATATAAGCGATCCGAAAAACGGACCGGTTGGACACACAGATCTTGTGGCCACTTTTGGGGCTTTTTGCGACATTTTCTATGATCTGTACGATCACGGAAGCCTCCTCAGAAGCTAATTTACTTGCCACGGGCGCTTCGCAAAAAATATGACGTTAATAATCGTTAATAATATTTACATAAATATTAATTATTTAATTAAATATTAACATTTGATAAATCATAGTATGATTCCTGTATTTTGTTTATCATATTTCGCATGGTTGATTTAGTTCATGCCACTTTCAGAATCGTCACTATTTTAATTGAGCAGTCATTCGGTATGTGGTATCTTTTTGACCACTAACGTTTGTTGACTTCATAATTTACATTTGATAGCTAAAGTCTGATTTATAATATGATTCAACCCTTTGGCGCTCTTTTTGTTTTTGTTCGCTTTATTTTTGAATGTTTTTGTCTTTAAATTTGTATCTTGACCGTGACATTTCTCAGGATTGTTTGTTCTCGTTTCCGTCAACGGCAAGAAAGCCGATTACTTCATTAACATGGTCATTTTGTGTCTTTTCGTAATTCAATTTGAATATCGTCAAGGATGTATCGTCTATGTTTTTTGTTATATGCAGTGAAGGAAATGTAGACCTTTTTATTTGTAGTTTACGTCTGTGTTGTTATTAATTGTGTTTTTGTAAATATTCATAGGATTTGAAGTACGAGAAGGAATTTACAGCCAAAACGATGTTAGACTGTGGAAAAAAACCCATGGTGAGGATGCATTTCATTTTATCAAAATCGTAAATGATTTGCTGTTGTTTGCATGTTTTGATACTAAGGTTGTTTTAGATGCGCTTTAAATGTTTCGTTAGTTTGTCTTTAAAACTCGATTGTATTGATCCATTTTCTTTTCATCGCCAAAATTCATGCTCTCATTAGGTCAATTGACAACCGGTTTTCAACAGTAAAGCCAATTTTTGGCTATTGGTTTATGCCAGTCGCGATTACATCGACGAATCCTCTGAAGACATCGAATGTCGAACTTGTAAAACATGCTTTTAATATATACCAAATCTACAAAAATATTATGCATTCAGTGTTCTTATGCTTTGAAAATTTGAAGGCCGTCGTGCTTTCATTAACAAGTAGTATTTATGCATTATTTGAATCCATACGAGTTTTTTATTGATTGTAAATTACCTAAGCTACTTTTGCTCGGTGACAAAATAATTCCTACGCTCTTTAGGTTGCGATGAATTCGCGTCCTATATTTATGCGAGCGGTCACTTTCGAACTGGTAAATTCGATTACTATTTGTATTCACGTTTTTAAATCCCGATTTAGGAAGGAAAATATGGGGAAGGACACGTGGGATCGGCGTACGGACAAGTGGTGCATATCGCAAGTCGCGGCCAAAACGACGATCACTCGGGTTGCTTCAAACCTCTGGAAGGAACTCGTCCCATTCCACTCGATGCGCCCTGGATAGCTCTCATCAAACGCGGTACCTGCAATTTTGATGTCAAGGTCAGTTCACCTTCAAAATTAATTCAACCCTCGAAAACCGGAACATCAATACGATGATATTTTTTTGCAATTACAGGTGCAAAATGCTTATGAAAAAAAGGCCGTTGGAGTGTTAATATACAACGATAAGGAATCCGATAATTTAGATAAGATGAAACTCTCTTCAAAAAATAGTGAGTATTTTTAAATAATAAAATACATTCGAGAATGCATCCATCATTTTATTTGTTTGGATTGAGCCGTTTAAGAACATTAACACTATCGTGGCCGCATCAAATTAACAAAAACTTAAGCTAGGCGTCGGTGAATTTTTTTAATCTTTGCAAACATTCAATATTTTCACTGACTATCTCATGATGCAACATATGCATCACCGGCCACGAAAGTGTTGAGGGCGAATTGTTTAATAGCGTATAGAAGAACACTGATAAAAATATGTATTATCTTGGAACGCTGGCGAGTTTACTTGATTAGGTCGACGCTAAAATATCTCGTATTAGGATAAGATTACTTATCTCGAAAAGACATTTCCTTATTCTTTAGACTTCATCTGCATTGAATTTTATATAATAAATTATTGAAGATTTGGTTTAGTGAGTGGAGAGTAGGGTATCCAATCTCGAGCCAAAATTTCGATCCCGGATTTCGGGATTGCATTAGACTATCCCGAGATAAGTCCCGGCATCCCGGGACCGGGATACAATTCAAAAATAAATAAATAAAACACTAAAAAATTCAAATATTATTTTGAAAATATACCCGAAGTAACATTAAAGCATCGAGTGTTTCGTCATTTAGTCTGGATCTGATTTTGGAAGCCAGGCAACTTGTTGCTGAAAATGCACGCTCAGCCTCCATACTCGTTGGAGGTATTTAAATCAGATATTTAAATGCTAGTTGCTAGACCGCGTGAGCCCCTATTTTCTGTATAACACCATCAATGTGACTGATAAAATTCCCATCTGCTGAGACACGGACTAAATTACGGCAAAAATCCCGATTTCCCGACAAATTATTTATTTCCGTCGCTGCAGATGAATACTTGTATACTATAATACTTTGATGTGATTCGTAATTATATTACGGATGAATATAAAAATTTTGAACCTCGTATCTATTATATTTCAAATCGATATTCCCATTATTAGAGTCAAGGTGTAGTAATTATATCACCGGTAGGGAAATGTTAATATAACAATTTGAAAAACATATATGTATACATAGACAGTTACTGCCTCTAGGTGTCGCCTAAGTTCGCCAATTAGTAGTTACGCCACTGTTTCCAATAATCTTCATCGTGCTGGTGAGATGTACGATTTCTGTTAGATAAAAATTTCAATCCTGATTTTTTCTTGATTACGTTTACAAATCCCAAGATTCATGAGCACCTAAAACTGTCCGGGATCCGGGGATGAGATCGGGTCGTGAACTAAACACACCCGATATTCTGATTCATATAATTCATTAAATAGCATAACGAAACGAATGAGTCCATTTTATTGTTTCAAAAGTGGAACCTAACTCTAACATTAAAAAGCAGAAAACGATGAATCCTTGATCATATTTTATTCTATGTTTCCTTGCACGCATTTGCTTCGTTCATCAATGAAGTTTGTTTGCCGTCACTTTTCACCTTTTTCTTCTGTATTTCCTGTATCAATCACTTGCGATTATAATCAGCTCTCATATCGTCGTTCCTGACCTTCGATACTGACCGGTAGTCTCTTGCAGAGAATACTTATTATCGTAGCATAACGACGTCGAATAAATATTACGTTTCCTGTTAACCTTTTACGGTCGTTTTAGACTTCTCGCCGTTTTTCACCAAAGTGACGAATTGAAGACCCGAGAAACTTTTTTGTCGTCGTAATTCCATTTGCGGAGTCGTTAGTGTCTTAAACACGACAAAACAATTCAGCAGGGGCAAGGTCAGAGTTGTTGGAGTTATTGTCATTTTCAACAATTACTTTGACCCTTGAATGCCGCATAATGCTCCGTATCGACCTTTCTCAAAGGTCAACTTTGACCCCCGATCGATATTACGACCCCATGATTACGCAAAGAAGAAATGAAAACACGTGTTATGAATGTCAGATGTTCGAATGGGAGCCCTCATAAATACATACAACTTCATTAACCCTTTGCACTCGCATCGTCGACAAATTGATTGCGTGATAAGAATATCTTTCTTTTTATTTTATAGAATCTCGATTTTTGGATGTACATACACTCACCTAAAATTAATTTGGAAACGCCTAGCATGAAAATGAACCGTCACAAATAATATATTTTATACCCTTCTACTTAACAATCATATCATAACTTGCACCCGAATATTGATACAAATGTTTCTTGTTTCGTAATTCTAATTTGCGAGTGTTTCGGTATATTTTGGAACGAATAGATAAATATTGAATAAATTTATCAAGCAATATGAATTTTTTAAAAACCAATTTGTATTAACGTTTAATTTTATCTATTATGTGAGTATATTAACATTTTTCTTGCCGTGCTAAAAAACAACCGTGCGCTACTATGATATGTATTTGGTACACCATATGAAGTTCTGAATCCCGTATCTATTATATTCCATACTGATATCCCCATTGTTAGAATCGAGTTGTAGTAAATACATCATAGTCAAGGAAAGGCTAAGGAGGACATGTTTAACTATGTACATATATTTTAATATCAATAAATGATGAGTTATTTTTTCGCGAAGTACTAAGCGTTTCCAAACTTATTGTCGGTAGTGATTTAGTGTTTGAATTGCAACTCAAATATCTTTAAATTACAATACATTTTTAAAAATACATATACTTTGTGAAAATTGATTGATTTCAAAGGATCTGACCATTGAACGTATTATGTACTTCAAGTAGAGTCGAACCCGTGATGATGCAGCATTTGTATCACCGGCCACGAAAGTGTTAAAGGCATTTTTAAATGCTTATATATTTTTAGAAAATAATTTATTTTCTTATATCATAATGATGAAAATGCATTTATCGGCAATATCAGAAATGTGTCAATCAATGCGGATAAATTAATCACACCATAAATACAATTCACGTGCTCTTCATATTGTCGATAGCAGGTTATTGTTTTCGCACATAGGGAAGTCGCGTCTGTCATTTTTTTTTCTAACAATGCTCTGCGACTATCAAACATCGATAAAATGAATAAGATTGCATAGAATTTTCTAATCAAATAAAACCGCATGTCAATCGATGTAGATTTGATGATCGGATCGCGTTTATGTTTGATCAGCTTGTTTAGAGATTCTGCTGAGTGGAGGGTTTCTGCCGTTTTGGATTGAATGCGTCAGACGCGACTATCGGCATTGAATTTATACACATGTAATGTTAACGCTTTATACGGCTTTTCCGGGTTTGATATACAACCGGGATAATTACTAAGTCGGCTATTACCATACAAAAACAATCAGTCGATACTCAAATAGAACGCTGATGAATACTAATTTGCAAACATACCCGTAGATTATTTCCTTGCAAGTTTTTGTTGGGGAGAAAATCTTTTATGGTTCGTACTTGTATAAAAGCCAGAAAGCTAAGAATCGATAACGAAGGAAGGCGTGGAACTTAAATTGTCAAATACTAGTCGTTAAAAAATGAAATGATATTTATTTTATTTTGTTGGTTTTATTATAAATATGAATAAATATACAAAGTAAATTATTAACCTATGTTATTTGAGAAAGTGCAAACAACAAATTGACAAAGTTTTATCGCATTCGAATGAACGGTATGGCAGCGCATAAAACACGAATAAACTGTAACGTGGGGGAAAATCAAGAGAAAATTTCGGGAAAAAGGAGTAATGATTTTCGACCAACGGCACACTCTAGAACGTTCAGATCAAGGTTAAAGCGTAATTCGTCAGCAATAAGGGCGATGCGCATTTAATTTTGTTTACACCAACTTGATTTCGTCACATCTGTGATTTCCATCCATCTGTGTGTCCAGCTTTGATTTTAAACCGCTCGATTTATTATGATTAAATCGATTCAAATATTGCCGACGCCGGTCTTTGATTCAAGTCGAATCATATTTGTCTAATAACATCAACAAATATGATTTGGCTTACGCCATCCTTCCGAATCAAATGACGATCAGTTAGATTTTAGTTTTAGTCGTAAGCAGTAGTGTTAGTTAGCTTAAGTTTTTCTAGAGTTAAGTCTACGAGTTTAAGTCCTTTGTTTTAAGTTTCATTTAAATACGATACAATGGTTCCCTATTCAAATACAATATAAGTGTAGAAAATAAATTAGTTATAAGAAGACATCGTCTTTGAAATACATCAACCGCTTCCGTTCCCCACTCATCCACCCATCTCTCTTCCTTCTCCACCACCGCTATTATTGAGTCCTTCTCGCCGACGTTGCGAATCTCATTCGGGGCAGTCGTGGGTCATCGGAAACTCACGTTTCTTGAGAATACCGTCGCTTAACAGAGGGGTTGCTGCTGCTGCTTGAAAGAAGAGGAGTGCAGAACCGGCGCGACGAAGATAACTGGGCCCCGATATTCGGCTGAGGGGTTGCTAACCACGTTACAAAACAAATTTTTATTTTTGTATATTATACTATGCCTATGTTACTCGCGCAATCCTTAGCAATAAGTGGATGAAGTTTTATCGCAACCTGACGAACGGTATGGCAGCGCATTGCATACGAACAAACAGAGATTATTTTTTATATATTAGATTAGAACTATTTTTACTGCGTACTTGTAAAATATCAATACACTGTGGAAAAATCTCATTGTGGCTATTAATTACAAAGACGAAATGGTTAATTTGAATAATGGTCGTTCTCGCTTTGAGATTTACTTTGAGAGAGACTTTCCTCAACTTGACGTATATCGAGTACCGTTTTATAACAAGCCATTTAATCCATCCAAGGATATCTCAACAATTTCGAACTTTATTCATTTATATTATCAGATTATTATGCAGATATTATGCTGCATAGTTGTATGTGTTAACGTATATGGCTTAGAATTAATCAAGGGAGCATATTACCGCTATAATATAGTTTTATACACTTAAATCATTTTTAAGACAAAGTATACAATATAATTGTGAAATGTCGTATAATAAACATCCATTGCCTTGTAATATTGCATTTATTTCCTTTTGGCCATCGTATATTGAAATATATAGATGATTGTGAACGTTGTCCACTACCGGTTGTTTGCTTGATAGTCATAATTGAATTAACTATTCTGGGATCGTATTCAAAACTATTTAAAGCAACCTTTAATCTATCGAGTTGCATTTGCGTCGATGCTTTAGCCGATCTCTATTAGGTCGTAGAGTAAATATTGTACTCTGTAAAAATAGCTTATAATAGTATTAGGTACTCGGAAGTAATGTATTTTTTTCCCAATGCGATTCAGAATACTTTTTCTTGAATTGAACGGATTACTGCTCTGGATTGTCCTTATTGCTCTACATCAGTGGCTCTCAACATTTTGGAAGTCACGGTGCACTTTTGATCATGGGAAAAAGTGACGGTGCACCAGAATTAAGAAATCGTTGTTTGCAGTTCTTTGCAGCATAGATATTATTAACTTTCGTTGATTTTCATAATTTCATCAACGACAGAATTTTTCGTTTTTACCACCTATGGGTACCTCTAACATAATCAATAAGAAATTATATCTCGTAATAACAAATGTACAATTACGACATTTTAAATTATAGTGGGAAATTCATGTAGCAAGAAGAGCAATTAAAGATAGTTGAAGGCCACCATAGAATGATATCCAAGATATGTAAATCGATCAAAGAAATAACTGGTTGCTTGATGGGTTGATAAAATCAAATCAATTTGTTTATAGCAATTTACATGAAATTTTGTAATTGTTGTGAGCAAGGCTTCGCCCCTTAAAGGGGGAAATCTTATGGGGTAGGAGGGTAGATCGACCCTTTAGAAAATAGAAAAGTTAGTCAAGATCTCTTTGCCGTGTTCGAGCTGCTGACCTCAGTCATCGTCATTGGTCAAAGTCTCGCAGCTGGGATCTCTTCTGTTTGAAGGCTTAAAATAAATATCTTGGACAGATATATGTATCTATTTTCTTTGCCATATTCCATCTTTATAGCGTCCGATCATAAAGCAACTATCATGCGGGGCGCAGACTGAGCAGGGTTCAGTTACCCTCGAAGACTCCCACTCAACGCTTGGGACTATACACCACCCAGTTTCTGAGCATTTATATTGTTTTAATCTTATGAAGTTGTCATAATATCATTAAGAGTAACTTAAAGAAAAATATATTATATTAAATCATGAGTTTTGAATCTATAATAATATGATATTACTATAGACGTATCAAAGTAATTTTCACGATAGAAAACGTCGATAAATCGAATCGATGTCTTCACAACAGAGATAATATGACTCAATCGCATTTTGAAAATAGGAAATGAAGATTGAATATTGCAATTATTGCATTATTGTTTTTTTTTTCTCCACCGTCTAATAATCAATATGACTGTGCACTTGTTTGCGCAAATAGGTCAATGCCAGTTGCACTGCCGCTCGAGCTTTTCATTCTTTTTTTTGCATAGAAACATCAAATAGTTGATATATATTTAAGAATACAAATAGATAAAGCTACTATTTTTAAAGCGCGCTTTTTTCAGCAAATATTGACAGGGTCTACTTATGATTCAGTGTGCATTCCCCTCGTTCTGTCTATATCCCACTTCCAGGCATATTTTTATTTCCTTTTATCTCGTTCATTATCATTTTGATACCAAAATCGATGTTTTCAAGCAAGAATAAAATGGATGCCGTATAAACAGGGTGTTTTGCTCGTGGATTGATATTTTTTTGGGGGATTAAGAGGTCTTTTCTACGTAGCAAAGACGCCCCCTAATCCCCCAAAAAACCTGTATAATCAAGTCAATTGTTATCAATCCGTAAATACGTTTAATTATCTCGTAGTCGTTTTAATTAGAGCTATTAGATCCATTCAATTGAAACTACGAAATATCTAGAACAATGGTTTTGAATATTGTTTTCATATTGCAGTTTTCTAGTATTGATACAGCTGTCACCCGGCTTGTATGGATTGGTTTCGCAAGCTATTGTTTAAATTAAAATCGTGTATATCGAGATTAAAGAGTATATGTATGTAACGTTTGAATTGAATGTAATCATTCATATTTATTTGTTTCAATATACTAGTCATTTCCGACATAACGTATAGATGGCTGTTGTAAAACAAATACTATGATAGAAAGTTTCTAGATGCTACGTTGTTTCTGCGATCGTACAGATCATATAAAATGCCGCAAAAAGCTCTAAAAGAGGACGGAGTGGTTGTTTAAGTTCAATCGGTCCGCTTTTCAGACCGCTGATATGATGAATGAGCGCCTCTCGATCGGATGCTATACCTGAAGATGTCCACAGAACGATTACAAACTCTCATTAAGAAACGAAGTTGTCTGAAGATTTAAGTCCGAAGGTTGGCATTTAACAGGTTTTAAATCGTATTCGCAAGTAAAAAGTACGATCATTTGATCATAGTTTGATATAAAATATTTTGAATAATCTGTAACAAAACGAATGCTGAAATTTGACAAGACTGAACGATGCAAAACTGCATCAAACATAATAATGCATATCGATGTAAAATAATTTCGTAAAACGTGATCTGCTATCCATATGTGGACATGTAATTAGATTCTGTTATTAAAGATAATGTTTTAATATATACCAAAAGTAACATATCGAATCACCAACAAATTTATTGCCTTAGAACATTTTGTCTGCTACATTTTATTCCCTATCCAGTCGACTCATCACTGGCGTAATTGTGCCGCAATTGTCTCTCAATGCAAATAGTAAGACACCATATTTTGCACTCATCTCTGCAAACGCTAATTTTTGTATGAGTCAGTGTTTATACAGTGTAAATCAGGAAAGTTTCAGTCTATCGAGCTTTCAACGTTGCTGTGAACGTAAATAACAATTTTTGAAAACTAAATAATTGTACATACTGGCATTAAATTAAAATCTACAAAGCTGCTTTTTTGTCTACAAGTAGTATACGTGAATCATTGTTAAATAAACGTCGTCAGCTTTCGATACAAAGTGGCTAGGTATTCGGTAGACGTGGCAAAATTTGTAGCGCTGAAACTTGATTGAAATTGAAAAAAGTAATTTCAAATTATTACTCTGTCTGTTATTATCTATTAATCTGAATCCAATCGAGCCAAAATTTCAATTCCGGGATTTCATTAGACCATCCCGGAATTAGTCCCAATCAATATAGGGATCACATGGATAAATTTGATCAAAAATTACTAAAAAGTTCATGTGTTTAATATAAAAAAGGCAAGAAAAGAATTTTATTTATTTAAAAAAAGATAAAAATACAATTCAAAAATAGATAAATAAAACTCTAAAAAATTCAAATATTATTTTGAAAATATGCCTTGAAGTATCATAAAAGCATCGAGTGTTTCGTCATTTAGTCTGGATCTGATTTTGGAAGTCGGGCAACTTGCTGCTGAAAATGCACGCTCAGCTTCCACACTCGTTGGAGGTATCGTCACCAGATATTTAAATGCTAGTTCGAGTTGACGATCGCGTGAGCCCCCATTTTCTTATAACGCCATCAATATGACTGATAAAATTCCTATCTGCTGAGACACGGACTAAATTATGGCAAAATTCCCGATTTCCCGACAAATTATTTATTTCCGCCGCTGCAGATAAATATTTATACACTATAATACTTTGATGTGATTCGTAATTGCATTACGGAGGAATAAAAAAATTCTGAACCCCGTATCTATTATATTTCATATCGATATTCCCATTATTAGAGTCGAGGTGTAGTAAATACATCACCGGTAGGGAAAGGTTAATATAACAATTTGAAAAACTTGAATCGATCTTTTATTGATCTCAAAGCACTACTTCGTATTGCATTAAATTTCAGCTGAATTTAGTTTAAAATAAAAGAAATATACACATGCAGTGTAAATGCATTGATTCCAAAAAATAATGAAAAATGTTGCTGGTAGACTTTATATATTTTTGAATGAATCCATGTGTATGCAGTGAGTTGAATGAATTATGGTGTAAATCTTGAAGCGTATCGTCTTTTCCATTAGATGCATAATGCTGCTGCTTCTAATCGACGACTTCCTTTTTGTTAAGCGGGATCCGTATGTCAATGTCCGGAAATAACTTGAGGCGCACCATGGCGGTCGTTGGTGTCATATTATTGATCTAAATGCTAGACACCGGAACATAAAACGAGTTCCGGTAAAGGTCGCCTTCTAAGATATGACGCGGTAGTCCATCGGAAGGTCATGGTTTCGAATATGTCGAAGAATTTGTACGGTGTGCTTACCAACACGTGTTGCTTGGAACGAATCAATGGACGAGCTGATGAATCAGCTGGCTTTGAAAATATTAATCATCTCGAAATAATTAGACGTTTATCGGATAGTTCATGGATTTTCTTGCTATATCTTGGATCATTGTTCGCCCTTCAACCCATCTTTGTGTTGCAATTTAACTTGCTCTCTGAATCGAGCTAGATATTTATAAATAACATCACTTGATGTGGGAGTATTATTGAATTTGATGGTCGTCGACCTGTGTGTTTTTCCTTAAATATGATAGTAATAACCTTAAAAAAATCCTTGAATATTATTTATAATGAAATGACTTATCGATGAGAAAACAAATCAATTGGTAATAGTCATTCTATTCGTTCTCATGCTTTCATCTGTAATATTCATTAAATGTTTAACAAGAGTAACTATTAAAACATCTGGTTTAATGTTAAAATTAGCATCTCTGTTCTTTATGCAGCCATATAAAGCTTGATGTAACAGACGTTATTAAGTTTGTAACATCATAACAGACAATGTAAAGTCTAACAAATAGGCGTGGTGCAAAAAAAGAAAACACTTCACCACAACATATCACCACTTCCTATTTATATTTGAGAATTCTTCTAAATTGATGGATTTTATGTAAAAATAAATACATACAGTATATACAGAATACAAACACTTTTATTATAAATACAATGAAATGTACCGAATGATAAACACATTTTATTTGGCAATTAAACCGTTGATTTATAAAGTCGCAAACATGTTAACTTTATTTTGGTCGTTTTGAGTAACCAAGCCGTAATAGAACTTTCAACAAGACTCCATAATGCATCCCTTAATATATAACATGATATTCTTACTTACAATATTAAAACCACAAAACAATTCCGCTTTAATAAAAAAACAAACAAAGATATATTATAATATATAATAATTGAGTTTTTCAAGGCACGAAATGTGATAACACATTCCCTACTTATACTGTAATATAATCAGCCTCGTGTAATTGTTCTTAATACGTCTGTAAATATGAGTACATAATTTGCTCGATTAATCAAGGTTAAACGGTTATCGAACTCTGCTTTAGCACGTCTTATATTTATGCATGATATGTTTTTATATTTAAATCATAGTTTTAACCGTTGTTCCTTTTATGTTTTCAGGAAACATAAGTGCTGTGTTCACGTTCAAACACAAAGGCGAAGAATTGGCTAAATTCGCAGATATGGGCGCTAAAGTGATGTTGAACATTACAGTCGCCACTCACTGCGTTAGACCGCCTGGAAATATGAATAGGTATAGGTATAAGTGCAATCAGTGTACGTAGACTCGCTTTATAACATCAATATATAAATCATTTTTTTTTCTTTTATTTCAGAACATCAGTACTCTTTGTTTCGATATCCTTCATTGTTCTAATGGTCATGTCACTATCGTGGCTAGTCTTTTATTATATACAGCGATTTAGATACATGAACGCAAAAGAAAGATTATCGGTAAATTTAATAAATATATTGAAATAATAATTTTAAAAAATTGTGCGAATAAATTAAATATTGTGAATTTATGTTTTTCAGAAACGGTTGTGCTCTGCAGCTAAAAAGGCAATGTCGAAGATACCCGTAAAGAATCTAAAGTCTGAAGACAAGGTTAATTGTATTTTTATATTTATCGTTAAAATTAGGCCAATATATATATTTTTAATATGCAGAACTAGAATTTATTAGATATGGAATGAATGAATGTATCAAGCAAATTTTCAGAAATCAATATATGCTTATAATAATTATATTTGTCTTTAAAGGAAATACAAGGAGATGGAGAATGTTGCGCAGTTTGCATAGAGCCGTATAAAATATCAGACACGCTGCGGGTTCTACCGTGCAGACACGATTTCCACAAGAATTGTATAGATCCGTGGTTATTAGAGCATCGAACATGCCCAATGTGTAAAATGGATATTCTTAAATATTATGGCTTTGTGGTGAGCGTAATTTGGGTGTATAGTTATCGTTTATTATTTTAAACATTTCGTTACGTTATTAGTGTTTATTAAATTTTTCAGTTTACCGGAAGCCAAGAAAGCATTTTACAACTTGATCCTGAAGAAGGTGAACGAAGAGCTACCGGCGGAGTGAGTCCTTTGCCACGGCAGGTTGCTATATTAATTTGCTTATTATTAATAAGGCTTAAGGCTGTATTTTATCTATTTATTTTTGACATGATTGCTGAGTGTTGTCATCTTAAATTTGCAAATGCTAAATTTGCAGTCAGTTCTCGTGTGAATGCTGGACAATTGAAAATCATTTCTAATAACTACTATGTTTATGTATTCAGATATTCTAATCGATTAATTAACTTTTTATTAATATTGTTTATATTAATTGATGTTTTCACTCTTAAGGGACGTTTCTACCTTGTTGGTTTAAAAAAAAATAAAGTGTGGCATCTGGGCTTACTATGTAAAGTTGGAAAACAACTGTCTACAAATTACTTCTTCATATTCAAATCATACCTGACTAACAGAACATTTTACGTCAAATACGAAGATGAAGCCATCACACTCCATGATATAAAATCCAGCGTCCCAAAAGGCAGCGTACTTGGTCCAGTTTTTAGACAACAGACACCACGACAACGGCCACCTTCGTGGACGACACAGCTCTTCTAAGCTCGTACAACGACCCCGCAATAGCGTCTCAACTGCTCCAACATGACCTCAACAATATACAGAATTGGCTCAAGGAATGGCGCATAAAGGCTAATGAAAGTAAATCTACGCATGTCACTTTCACTAATAGACGAGAAACATGTCCTCCTGTCTCACTGAATGATTGCGCACTGCCACAGGCAGATATAATAGTTAAATATCTCAGCATGCATCTAGACAGACGTTTAACATGTAAGACGCACATAGGCAAGAAGAGAAAACAACTGGATATCAAAATGATAATGCTGTATTGGTTAATGGTCCAAAAATCCGGAACTGTCCCTAGTAAATAAAACACTCTTATACAAAAGTATATTAAAACAAATCTGGACATATGGGATACAGCTCTGGGGTACATTCTCCAACGCTTTCAATCCAAAGTGCTGCATACTATAGACAACGTTCCATGGTACGTGACAAACGAAACGATACACAGAGAACTAAGCATACCAACAGTGAGGCATGAGATTGAAAACCATAGCCAAAAATACAAGAAAAGATTAAACACACATCCCCAACCGCCTTGTTGAAGAGCTAATCAGCCAAGCCTCCGGAATGTGTAGGTTGAAAAGATGTAGGGTTCTTTTGTCATGATCTGGACAAAAGATTCAAATGAATGAACATTCTCATTACTCATTAATAAATGGGGACCTACACGAGCCAGCAACGCCACAAGAAAAACTGAATGTCCCTCAACGGAT
Source organism: Stenopsyche tienmushanensis (assembly GCA_008973525.1). Taxonomy (NCBI): domain Eukaryota; kingdom Metazoa; phylum Arthropoda; class Insecta; order Trichoptera; family Stenopsychidae; genus Stenopsyche; species Stenopsyche tienmushanensis. Next base: position 1,124,555 of record WACJ01000406.1, on the reverse strand, counting down.
AGATTGTTTAAAAAAAGAAAGAAAAAAAAAGTTCAATAAAGATCGCCTAGTCAACATACTACATTTAATACTTTTCGCAAAAAAAAATAATTAAAAAATCGATCACTTTTAAGCCCAACAAGGTAGAAACGTCCCTTAATGAAAATAAGATTTGGTAATTAATCTCTGAATCTATAAAATGACGATTAAACCTTTACTGAGAGCACTTCGTTATGTTCAATTCTAATCATAATTTTACTTATTGCAGCCTAGTCGCGCTAGTTCCTATGAGGTAGGGCACAGCGAGCGCAGCAGCAGAGCCTCATCGCCGGATGAAATGACACCGTCACTTCATCAAGCCGTGCCATCGATATCTTCGAACGATTCACCTCACTTCAACAAGTATCCGCCACCTTCCATGAGTGATCCGACTCACTACGGAAGTAAGCGGATAACACCTGGTGTGCATTCCGTGCCGGGCTGCAGTAGACAACCCGTCGAAACAACTATAGTGTCGAGTGAACCTATCGGTGATAACGAACTGCGGGACTCTGTGTGATTGAAAAAGTCTGCTAGCTGTGTCATATCGTAATAAGTTGTTAAGACTTCGTTGAATAATGTGATATTTTTATAGTGAATCGCGGCGAAGAAGAAATATGGTACTATACTCTGATTGTGTATAAACGTAACGTGTGCGCCTTTTTTAGTAACAAATGGTTAGCTTATATAAACTGAGTGCGAGTGGAATATGAATTCAATTTAAGAGTGTTGGAAGATAAATATGAGAGGTATTAATATTTTAATTTTTATTTATTCGTTTTATTCAGTTTTCACTTTGTATGATAATTTGTAAATGAACACTTTACTCACGAGAATATTCTTTTTTAATAGTTTTATTAAAAAAATTAGTGACGTAGTGAACATTAGTACTTACAAAATAATCCAGCGTGTAAATTGAATCTTGTTTATATGTCCGATAAAATTGTGATTTTTAAAGACAGAAAAATATGCACCATTTGTTGACTGATTTGCGACGAAGTGTTGAGTTGACCAAATGGGGAATTCGTCTATGATTTAATTATTTATAGGATTAATTTTGTTTTGATTACAAATCTTTCAAAAGCAGTGAAGAGTTGTTTTTAAAGTTAGGATATTATTTGATAATAATTTTTATACAAAGTATCAAATATTATTATAAGTTAAATTGTGAGATAGTAAAATCGAAATAACGCCCAATCATATGGTTGGCGTTTATGTTTAAATAACCCGCCATGGGGCAATTTGTAATGGTGTATATAAGCCGTCGATTGCGAGTTCGGATCTATAGTCAGTTAATGTGTTTGGTACACCAGCATTTAAATAACACAAAAATGCCATAAGAACATTAAAAGTGGTCACATACCTATAATGAGTTTTTTAATATTTGCATTTTCCATATCTGGAATTTTTGCAAATGTACTTAATTTCCTTTTAAATGAATTTTATGATTGACTAATGAAATGTGGCCTAGCACTTAAATTTATAGATCTTATTCTCCCTCTTTGGCTGACTGATTATTTTAGGAACAACATAATTTTAGCCCAATCAAAGGTACATCGGTACGGGTAATCTGGCTTTCATAGTATTCATTAGTAGTGACAATTTACGAGATCTCGCATTCCTTTCTATTTTATGGTGATATTATTGAAATATCACACATATGTATTATGATTTAATTGATGCTTCTTTGACTATTTAATAGAAATTTGATTTGTACCAAAATGCATTTTTTATGTTTATTATAGTTTATCCCTTTTGCTTTATATATATATTTGTACATATTTAACAGAGCATATACGTTTGTTGTTTAGACGTCAAACAGGTATCCAATCACATTGGTTTTTATATTAATTTCAAGCAGCAAGACATGCTCACGGTCGCAGAATATCTGCCAAAGGACATATGCACGTCTTGCTGCTCGAAATATCAGAAAAAATACATTTTTAGTTATTCCGTAAAATGAAAACCAATGCGATTGAATATCATTTTGATTTCTAATAACAAATTTATATACAAAATTCACTTGAATCTTAAAAACTCTAATATATATACATGTATATATTATATTAGTTTTTGATTTATATATCTTTTATACATTCACATGATATTGTGTTCGTATTTACAATGTAAATGTAAATCAGAGTGATTTAATAAAATATTTTTGTTTGCAGTTTACATATGAGATTTCTCATATAACAAATCTGATAATTATTCGATTGATTTAACATTTGTTGAATTTTTGGTTTTAAAACTACATATATCCTCTTTTAATAATTTTCATGTATACATTGCATTTATTGTCGTGATGATTTTCTCATTTCCTGCCATGTACATTTATAACACATTCCCATTCGGTTTCACGTGTGAGTCTTTCGCGTGCTATCGGTAGACGCACCTATTCATTGGCTTTTAAAAACGCGATAATCGCAAATACGCGTCTGGCGAAAGGCAATGCAAATGCATAACCCAATGGGAATGTATTAATTAAGAAATCTTCTGTTATTATATTCCAAAATTTTCTGTGAAATCGTCTTATTCTATGTCTAATTAACATTTAAATTTGTTTTACCTTAGTATGAAACTCAATTTTTATCTTACAAATCTAAGCAATATACACAATATAATAGACATAGGATGAATTGATTATTGAAAATTTGTACATATTAATTTTATCTTATTGTTTAAATACCGAAATATCCAGATTTAGAGGATATGTTTGAGTTCTGCTGGCAGGTAATATATAAAAACGTGTTATAATAATGAGATTTGTCATTTGCTGCTTATTGTTTGAGTTATTTTACAAAATGATTTGATTTTTATTTTACTCAATATACTATGTTACAATAATGACATCGATGTGATTACATTAATATGAAGGAAGGCTGATGTTTTCAATTAAAATGCAATACACAATATTCCCTCAATTTATTTGGTTTTTAATTCATTCTTTACGTTTGAGTTTTTATATGTTCTATGTAATGAAAATACAAAGAAAATATTTTAAAGCATTGGACGTTTTGTTCTCTGGATGCGATTTAAAAATACGCAATTAAATAAACGTACTATGCAATAAAAAAGTTTCATTTTTTGAAGAAGCATGCTGAGCTTAAGATAATGAACCAGGCTCAATAAATGAACCTTAACACTGTTGATAGCACACAATATTCGTTCATTTCTTCGGAATATTTCTTAATGTTTAAGCTTGCGTGGTATTTGCCTTCCATTGTTCAGCTATTTTTGCCTATTAATGTGTTGCAAAAATAAAAGGACAGGGATATCGTGCAAGCCTTTCAGTTTACTTCTGAAGAAGTAGATTTTGCAAGAGTGGTGATACTAGGCTAATGACGCCACTCTAGAACAGTCAAGGGGGAATAACAAAATTGATCAACGATAAGAATGATACGAGTATCTTAATTATCAAAACAAACGCCTGCTCTCAGGACAACACGAACGAAAGTGCTCTTATCTTTGTTGAAAGAGCTTAATAGCTTATCCAACGATGGCGATTTCAGTTAATTATACCTAAATTTTATGATGGATTTAAGATTCAAGACACCCGTCTCTATCTCACGATTTCCGGTCCAATAGAGTTGACTATAACTATCAGTATCAATAAAAGAGTTCAAATAATTTTTAAGCAATATATATTTTTCAGCTATCATTACATATCTTGTGTATATATTTTTATATAAATATCAACTATAAAACATTAAAAAAAAGCAATGTTAGATACTACAAATTTATGTTTTTTAAATTGTGCTTAATCTGATAAATGCTACTTGTAATGAAATATTTCGATAAAAACACATGTAATTGTTTTAATTGAAAGTTCACAATTACGTGTAAATATAGTATTTAGTAATATTTAGATAATTTGATAAAAACAATGCTATTAATATCAAATCTGATATGAATTATCAAAGTTGTATTGGAAGCAGAAAATTAAAATCAAAACAAGAAATAAATTCACGCAGTGAATTCTAAAAAAATCTAACTAAATCTCATATAATAAATTATTAATTTTAAATAAGCAAAATGTTAATTTTTATTAAAGAGCCGCAGTGAAGAACTACATAAATATTTTTTCATCGATTAATTCAGCGCTGTGCTTGTGAGCAAAGCTACACCTCGCTCGAGGAAGTGATGATGTTCCGGTCCGGGCGCAACGCCCAATTTAACAGTGAACAGCAGTTCTGTACGATGAGCGTTGAGATAAACAGGCAGTATGAGACCGCTCGAATCCATATCATCACGACCCCTGAAATTAAAAACATTTTATAAAATACATCCACGAAATTATATACACGTTAAAAGGATCCGAAATATTTACCTCAACCACGTGATGACAGTAGCGGGAAGATCGACCAAGATTGTCGAGGCCAATAGCAATTGATTGTTGCGGACTTGAGCACCTTGCAATTTCAATCCGACGACGCGGAACGAGCTTCCTTCTGCTTCAGGATTCAATTGCATCGGATCGACATTTTGTCCGGAATCGGGAATGGTTACCTAAAATTTAAAGTATTATTATTAAATTGTTACATTTAAATTCGTAAAAATATACGGATTGATTGTTAAAATGTTTGTGTACTTTAAGATGAAGTTCTTCTAGCGACCAACTGTTTGCTTGTGCGACACATTGTCGAGTAGCCGTTATGTAAGCCTCCGGATTCAAAAGACCACCGAGCCATATCGGTAATGCCTAAAAATAAAATGTTCATTTAATAACGAACCATTAAATAATCTATTCGAATCAGTAAAATATTTAATGATATTCACCTGGAGTTCCTTGGCGCCTTTAGATGCAACAAGTTCGGATACTTGCTGTAATTGTTTAACTCGCTGAGCAAAATCAGTAACCCACTGAGAAAATATAAAATTATTAAATATACATACTGATCGTAAATGCTATTAATTTTATTAAAATAACTTTTTTTAACCTGTATTACTGTGCATGCCGGTGCAACTGTGTAACGTCGCCAATTACTTGGCAATAAACCTCGCACTAAATCTCCTACCATCGCTCGACTTGTGTTGGTTTGTTTCATTTCACCCTTAATTGATTAATATATTCGAAATAAGTTATTTTATAACGAGACATTGATTCTAAATAATATAGTGTAATTTAATAAACCTGGCAAATGAGAACCACGTGTTGTAAATCACGAACGACATCACCGAGGAGTGCAGAACCGGACGCTACTTCTCTTTCGAAGAATCTATATAGTGGATCTTTGATGTTTTCAACCGTGCGTTTAAGAGTCTAAAATAATAAGTTTACGTATTTAAATTTATATTAATATTAATAACACTGTTTTGATTAATAAATAAATTAAAATACATACGGACAAATTCTTCGGTAAAAGATCAAGCCATATTGTTGCCGATTGATGAAGAGTCTTCATCCAAGCTGGTCGTCCGTCTCCCAATACCGATAGTTCTACCACAGCACCAGCTATAAAATATGTTTTAATAATATTTATTTTGTATATAATCATGTTATTCCCTTGTTCAAATTTGATTTATACAAACCGGGATCTTGTTGTGAAGCACTATACGCTAATTCTTCTTCATCTTCCAACTGTTGCATATTAAGCAATTTAGAAACCAAATCAGTACCTTGCGTTGTCAATAGCACCTGTTATTTAAAATAATACATTTCAGTTGTTAAATGAATTTAAAATCTGACTTAAAAAAATGTTTATATATTTATACACAAACCTTTTCAGCATTATTTGGTAGACCTAACCAAGCCGGAGTTTGCCTATCGGATAAGTTTTCAATCCATTTAAGGAAATGATCGCGTCTCGTTCCATCGGGCATTGTAATATGTCTTTGTCCATCGGCTCCCTTTATCCAAATATTTATAAAATTAAAGTGTTTTGTATATAATAAATAAATCCACATTTATATAAAATTAAGCGGATGAAGCATACCCCATCGACATTTGCAACAAGTGCAAAATCAGGCTCAAAACTCTTGGGCGTAAAGAGTTTACACAAGAAAGAATGGAGAAGTCTCTGGTCAAACGTGTTATCTATTTTACCGCCATAAATACATTGAGATAAAAGCGTTACGAGAGCATCCCACGGTACTTTTTCTGGTGGTAAATTAGTACGTCCCTGTTTAAAATGAAATAAAAATTAATATGATTTCCTTGAAATGCGACGAATTAAAATGATAATTTATTTACCATTGCTGTGGCTTCAATCCAAGTATCTAAAGTATCGCATGCCACGCGCAAATCGCTTTCATTGAATTCGTAATGTTTAGCCCATCCCAACGGTACGTATCGTAATCGCTCTTGAACAATACCTACGATAAGAATAAAAAGCGGTTAGTCTATTCATCAGATCTGAAACATTAGGTTAACGAGTGAAATGAAGAATTTACGTACCGTGGAACCAAGCCAGTAAGAAATATAAACGAGCTCTTTCCGACGGTTGTTTCATCATTCTGGCAGCCGGGACCTGATTATAATAAAATTATTTTTAATTAATAGCGTTGAAATAAATATTTACAAACGTAATTCGATAGAAAAAAAATACCGTTGTAAAAGTGCGCATCAAATTGGCTTTTATACCCGGAGGTGGTTCAAATACGAAAATACGGCCGGCTCTAAAAATAACAAATAAAAAAATTAATGCGGTTCAATTGTGATGAATTCGATTTTATTATATAATCATTTCAATAACAAACCTAAGTAAATTGACTGGTAATTTAGGACTTATTTCAGTAGTCAAGAAAAGCCTGAAGCCGGGATGAGGTTGAAGCGAATGAAGTTTCTTCTCGAGCTGCACTAACCAAGACGGAGCTAAATGAACATTTTTCAACATAACCCATCTGCAAAATTTAATTTCACGTTTAATTCAATTTTTATTATCACTATCGCATTTTTTATTATAATAATATTAAAATATTTACCGTCCAGTTTTGCACGCCATATTAATAGCTCTTTCGGCTTGATTAAAACCTTCAGCGGAACCAATGGCAATGCTCGAAATTTGTTTATTCAATTCAGTGGCCAAATCGTCGACTCGTCCTATATTAAATTGTATTGATATTAATATATATGTAATAAATAATATTAATTTAATTAGGTTTATTATATGTATGGTACCGCTAGCGTCGTAGCCTGTAACGGAGCACAGAAGAGCAGGAGTGGCAGCAGATAAATCACGATCAACGATTGCCGCTAAATCTAATTCTCTTTCAGCGCGTGGCATAAATCCAGCTCCTAAAACGGCAGCTACTAATTGTTGAGCAGCCGCTATAACTCTGTCGGGTCTAAACGCTTGTATGATTAGAAGTTGATACATATGGGCCGCTATCGGTGATGGATTATCCCATAGCACTGGAACGCATTGTTCAGGAGCTGCTTGTCCGAGCCACGTTGAGAATTCTGATCCGTTTGCAGCTACTTTTTCTGGGAGCTTTCTTAATGCTGATAATCTATAAATTTTATAAAACATACAGTATTTTAAAATGTATATTAGAGTGGTCCTTGTTTTTCGACTCTTAAAAAATTGGATGGTCACCCCACCATTTGATTTTGTCCTAAAAAATGTTTTAGACGTCGCACTACCATAGGTTAAAGTTGCAGAAAAAAATGTTGTATGACCACCTAAATATTAGGGGGACCCATAAGTAATCAATTATTTTGAGAGTGTGTCGTTACATATCAGCTATCAACCGGCTGTACCGACTCCTATCTTCTTTAAGTATAAAAAAAGGTTCTCTTGAGTATATGGTGGGATTGTGGTGGGATAATACACTTTGAGTTTCTAAAACTAGGAAAAACTTTCAATGCACAAATTTATTACTCACAATTAGACAGAATAAATGCAAAGTTCATTGAAAATAAGACATTTTGAAATTAACTAAATAACTATTATTTGTCATAGTCAGCCACTTTTTATAAAAGAGAGATTGAAACTTTCCCTGAAAGATGGCAAAGAGTTATAAATAATAATGGAAATTATATAACTGATTGAATAATTAAAATAAAATCAATAATAGAAATAATGGATTACTTATGGGTCTCCCTAATATTATTTAAAAAAATGTCGAAATAGTTTTTTAGGGTGGAAAATCAAATGAGAATTTGACCGGTCAAATTTTTTTTAACCTGAATAAGGACCATCCTATTGTAAATATAATAAAATACAAAGTTACGATAATTTACCTTACGCTGAGCCTAACCATAGCCTCTTGTTGTTCTAATGTTAAACCTTCAAGGGCTGATGTTACCGACACAACTCCTTCCTTTCCTCTCAAAAATACTTGGAACTCCTATAAAAGAAAGTTAATTAAGTACGTGGTGAAAAAATAAGAAATTCAATAACATCAAGGATGTAAATAATTTACTTGTTCTAGATGTTCATCTTGAACTCGTCCTTTGAGATGAATTCTACATAACAATAGTGCAAATGTCAAACGATCTGTATGCAGCATTCCACGGGCGACTCTTTCGTAGCAAACCTACATTAAATATGCATCAGAATTATTATATATTTCATTTTAATTATCGACATTCATATAAAATATAATACTAACCGAGAAAAGATCTTGCGTGATAATATTAAGTCTCTTAGCATGATCGGTGAGTTGTTGTAAACCAGGATTAGAATATAGAACAGATCCAAACATATCCAAGAACATCTTCAGAGAATATTGATAAAGGAAATGAACTTGATTGAGCGATTCCATTGTGAAGTACATACTGCTGCAAGCCTATAAATAAGAATCGTTATTAGAATACGCTATAATTTAAAAGTACTACATGAATGAATGATCGTCAAAATATTTCATACTTGTGATAAAGGAAGGTATTGTTGACTAACTGTCTCAATCTCAGCAATAACTTTATCCGTTTCTTCAACCTAAAATATCAATCGTTAAGGTTACAATTTTTATTTAAAAAATGAAATAATAACACTAAATAAAAACGCTAGTACCTTTTGTCCGATATCCGCAGCCTCTTTTTTCAGCGTTTCTAAAGTTGCTATTATAGAGTCGTCGTCCAAAATCTTACCCTTTGCATCATTCAGCGCTTGGAGCAAAGATTTTTCTAATTGTCGCAGACGAAGATGGAATTCACCTAATTAAACAATAGAATGATTGAATAAAACCGTAGCATTTTTATGCATAATCTTTATGATCTTTGATTTAATTACCTTGTAATTTAAGTAAATCGGATCGCTTTTCATCAATATCGGGACGTTCGGCTTTGAGAACTTGATTGAGACACTGACTTTGCAGCGATGATCTTGTCACGGTGAAGTTGACAAAAGTAACTCTCGAACATATATCAGGTGGGAATTCAACGGTTGGATCTCTACAAATGTATATAAATTTTTAAGAAATGCACACACATCAGATACATTTTATAAATTCGTCATAAATTACCTGGTACTAAGGAAAATAACAAACGAGGGACTAAGATCAATATCTTGATCTCCCAAAGTTATAAGGACGCGACCTCCGGTACGTCTAAGTTCTCTATTTAGGACCGGATTCAAAATAGGATCATAATTTTCAACATCCTATAATACGAAACAAAAATATATTTTCAAAGATGTTTGATTAAATTCAATTAAATAATAATAAAACGGGTTTTTATAAGACATACTTGAACCAAAAGGGGATTGCCGAAACGTAAAGCCGATTCCAAATTTTTCCTGAAAGAATCGTCGAGGAATGACGTTTTAGTAATTTTACGCTCTTTAAATTCGTTCATTATGAATTCCGTAGCCTTGTCCAGAAGGATCTATTATCAATGGATATCTGTTGAAGCGCTGTAAAATAAATAAATTGCATTACAACCGATATAAATCTTATAAAAATCGGGCAATGTTATTATATACCTTAAGCATGATAGCATTTTCTACGCAGAGATCATCGGCCGGGAGAGCATTGGCTTGCCAACGTAATCGTTCATCGGGGTTAGATAAATATTCAGTTCGAGCAATATCTTGCCTGTAACGAAGACCAGCCCGTTGAAGATGGGACAACCATGTAGAGAACAAACTTTGTCTATACTGTAAACAAAAACCAAAATAATTATAGCCGGTATATTAATAATTGCGATTCAAATTCATGTTTAGACTTACATGCTGATCGAAATATCCGCCATACGCTATAAACGCAGCCGATAATAAAACATCTCCGACGATTGTGCTCATTTGAGAGCGGAATGTTTCAGAACTGCCTTCCCATCGTTCTCTTTCAATGACCAAGGATTTGAGCAGAGCAATAGATCTATCGACCTGAAATATTAAAAATGGTTTAATATTGCTTACATTTTGATAATTATATGTCCTTTAAGAATAGCAATTTAATCTCCAGGTCTCTTCACAGTCCATCAATTGACCAGATGGGTCAAACATGTATCAAAAAACTTCAACTTAAAGAGGAACACTGTCTTGGTGCTTCTTGATATTGAAAAGGCCTTCGATTCAGTCTGGCACAAGGCTCTAATTGGACAAGCTCTAATTGGACAAACTCGACTGATCCACATCGGAGCTTGCCAGATCCCCTGGAAACCCCACGTGAGATATCTAGGAATGAATCTGAACACGAAGCTGAGGTGAGGAGAACATATCTCCTCGTCTTGAGTGCGAGGACTGGTGGCGCTCTCTTTCATATACAGTAAACGAAGTGCCCTATCGACTGATAACAAGCTTCTCCTGTTCAAGACAGTCATTCATCCAGTGTTCACATACGCTGCATCCGTCTGGAGTAATGCATCCCAATCAAACATTTTAAAGCTGCAAGTCGTGCAAAATAAGGCGCTAAAAATCGCTCACAACACCGCTCCGTTCACTAATTTGAAAAGGCTCCATAGAGCAATAAAATTGCCTGACGTCGAAGAATATGTTTACAGACTCATTAAAAGCTTCTGTACTAAGATTCCTCTTCATCCCATCGTATCGTCCCTAGGCAACTACAGCAACGACGGAAGACGTTTTAGATATGTGCACAAGATGTCCAAAGACATCTTATTTAAAAATGTAAAGTAAGCGATTTGAGTCCTCATTATTGAGCGACACGTGTGTAAGGTGGCGCGAATGTGCGACGTAAGAACAAACGGTCAAACGAGTAGTATTAATACTACTCGTTTTAATTAATTAACAAAAGACAATAGCAATTAAAATATAATACCTTAGCCTGTACATTCTCCAAATCGGTTTTAATCGCCTGAGCTTGTGCAATAAGTTGAGCATATTCCTCCTTATAAGCCGCAATACTTCTTTCGAGGTTTCCGATGAGCTGCGTAACCTCTTCTCCGGATTTAACATTAGTAGCTGCCCGCACTTCCAAAGCGCGCAATTCTCCTCTCAGGGGTTCAACTCGTTTTAACATATCGGCGTATTCAATCTGTATGGAAGCGTATATAATAATAAAATAGTATTTATAAAATAAATGCATTTAAAATAGCAACAGGACTTACTTGTGCGATGGCCCATTTTACCATAGGCCCGCAGGCCATACTGGCTCTGTTGACTTTCTCAAAGTTATAATCGGGATTGCTCAAATATCTAGTTTTCATTTTATCCCGCACATCATCACTGAAATAATTTTATAGATTCAATAAACTTACAGCTCTACTGGTCTTTAAATCGTCTAAACGAATGTATTAAATTTATCAAAACTGTACTGTAATTATTTTATTTTAAAAATTACATTAAAACTTGGCTTTGATGAACCCCGAATTATGGTTTATTATAAATGAATTAAATTTGCCCCTATAAGCCAATTTTTAAATTATTTCTTATAAGTTTGATTTTCATACAAATAATTCCATTAAGAATCAAAGCAAAATTTTAATGAATTGATGAATATGTACTGATCTAAACATCTAAGCTACACATTCGAAAATCTACAAGTTCTACTATTTAATTCAAAAAGTTAGTTAATTTTCGTATTTATGGATGCAAATTACAAAATTTGGGCATTCGTATTTCTATATAAATAATCTATTTCGTATTTGTTATAACAGTTATTTCGATGCAAACTAACAAAAAAGCATATATTAGTACACAAATGTCAATTATGAGGTTTGTAATTAAAAAAAAAGCTAAAATCGTACTCAGACAAAACCCGATGCCAAGCAAATTTACATTAAAAAAATTATATGATTACGGTCACTTTTATCATCATTTTAAATTTCATCGATCTAAATATTTACTGTTCAAAATGTTTTTGATATTATAAATATTATCTTTAATGGCGTAATGAAATTGATATCAAATATTTAAGACAGTAATAAAGCCTCATTAATTATTGCTTTTCCGCGGATTGTAAACGGATTTAAGTCATCCATTCGTATTGGGTCTATCTTTTAGATTTAATTATTTTATTAAAATGCAAATACAAAAGCAAACACTTGTTAAAGTTATTCCACCAAACGATTAGCAATTATAAATCTATTTAAATTACACTCCGACAAATCAGAACAACCAAAATTGCCCCAAGATTTCAATTAAATTATATTGATAAATATGTATTATATACATTACCTTTCTCTGGCTCAGAGGAATACGTATCATATTTATATATAAATGCTTACACTACCGTAAAAAGGTGAATGAATTTAAAATGGTATTTAAAATATGACTCTTACGTTATATCTTCAGTCGAGAAGTTTGAAACTATTGAATTTATAAAGTTCTCTCTCATAATAACAGCGCGAATGGCTTTCCAATCGGTGGCATTTTCGCCGAGTAAAAGACAAATGGATTCCAGTGCAACTTTAACTAAAGCGGGTGGATTGGCCATTGATCGCACCTCGACTAAATGTTGCTTTTTAATCGATTTTACAGCTATTATTGATAATCAATCGAGTCCATCGACAATATTTTTAATAATCATTCACATTAACGTAATTAGATTCCGATATTCGAGCACAGAGATCCAATGCGAAGAGCAGTTTCCCACCAATAGGCGTTGCGACGTTGATGTGCAGCAGGCAGTCAATGGCGGTGCAGTAGGAGCAAACGAGAGCGGGAAAAGAAAAGAGAAAGAAACATTTGCGTGAGATGAGGTTTACATACATTAACATGCTAGTTACAAACAAGGAAAGGAAGAACATACTTAACAAATAATACATGTTATGATTAAGTAGAGCTTATTCTATTTTTTAGACTTGGTTCGGCAAATTTTTCAGTAATTTTTTTATCGTCTCAATTAAAGTAGACCGACGCGCCGATCAGCGCGTTATCAAAGTAATCTTAATCATTCCATACATATGTTAATTTATGTGCTTTTGTATATGTACAAGAATGCAAGAAATATTTAGAAAAAAAATCCACCCCTCATAATTTACTGAAGCAGCAAAATAACACAAGCAATAAAGCACAACAAATGTTTAATACTATATACACATTCACAAGTAAATATGTTTACGTTTAAATGGATATGATCTAATGTTCGATTACTATATATATTTTATATTTAATAAAAATGATACTGAAATATTTGCCGTTTATTACAGCATTTTAACTATATAAGGCCTTTAAAGATTATATTACAAATAGAAAATTAGCATTGATGTATATGTGTTAGGAACATTATACAGAGCATTCAGTTGCAACATGAAACAGCTGTAAAAGACTTGTACAGAACGTCATTTTTATTAATAGGTTATTTCACTTTTTGACACACGAATGTACTGTTTTCTTAAATATTATTGAATGAAGTTGATAGACAAAAATAACCCATATTTGGCTAAAATTGAAATATATATATATACATTAATATTAAATATAAATTGTGTGAGTAGCTTCCACTTTTTAGACCTAAATATTTTTAAAAACATTTAGGTTGCGTTTTGATTACCAAGCAGAATTAATATATGTATTTATTATTTGTTAATATATCTCGTAAGCCCTTTATATCGTGTAATAATTCTGCCGTAGTATTAAAAACGCATTTAAATGATTCTCTTTTGAGCTCTAACGTTATCATCTCCGTTTGAAAGTTGACAATCGTAGGGATAAAGTTGTCTCGCATAAGCGCAGAACGAATGGAGCGCCAATCAACTGCCTTTTCTCCTAGCAGTAAACAGATGGATTCCAAAGCCAATTTTACTATAGCAGGTGGATTTGCCATTGAGCGAACTTCTACTAGTTGCTGCTTCTTAATCGACTTCACAGCTTTACAGGAGACATAGCATGATATAATAATTATATTAAATAATAATAAATTATAAAAACATTTATAAAAAAAGGCTACAGTTTATTTACCGGCTTTTTTATAATAATCATAATAAATAAATTTATATTTTTACTTCGAGTATTACAATAAGCTGTAACCTTTTCCACGTGTAATAAAATCAGCATTGTTTTCTTCTGGCTTTATACACATACAATTTTTTAATTCATATTGCATACACAATGTGTGTATTTATTAAGCCAAAAAAACACATTGAAATAGTATATATTAGCACTATATCTGGTATATAGCACACAATGTGGGTCGTAAAATTTATTTATTTTATTACCAATGTACAAAGCGTTTATAATATCAAATCGGTAATCAATCGGTAATAAAATAATTAAATTTTAATAAAATGAAAAAGTGGAATTCACAAAATAAATCAAAATAAATTTAAATCCTCGTGGCATATGTTCCTAACAATTTATCCTAAAAATAAATAAGGAAGACCATTCTTACATTTTGAGCTCTATAAGCGATCAAAATAACGAATTTGTAAATTCTCTTTTCATACGAAACTTAAATTAAATAATATATTTATTTACAATTCCTTCATCAAAAAAAGCATTTTAATATTAGTGAAAAAATATAGATTTTATTATTGATATTTCACAATTCAATTTTAACGCGCATGCGTAATAAAACCACAAAATTTCTCATTTTGAATGAAAAATTTAGACTTTTCGAATTTCCCTCTGGATCCTCCAAATCGTTATATTTCTTGCGTATTGTATATTAATTTTTAAGCGACAGAATGCATTCTGATCAACATAAAATCTTTAAAATAACAATCGATATACCATAATATCTAAGTAAATTTAATTAGTTTAAAAAAATATGAGCTAATAAAAATGGGATTCAACGGGGTTTTCAGAGTGAAATTATCTGTAAACATACCAGTTTGGGCGTCAATAACTGCCGGTTCGACCAATGCCAAATCAGCCATTACATCTTTTCTTTTGGCTTCAATTTGAATAGTTTGTTGAGCTAAAGCAACCTGTTACAACAATTAATTAATTTGAATTAATTCATCTAAAGATGAGAAGAGGATAAAAAATGATTTGTCCTTACTTGAATTTCTTGAGATTCCACTTTTTTCTTTTCGGCTTCTTGTTGGTCTTTCACCATTTGACGTAATTTGGCATTTGCGGCTTCATTTTTAGCTTGTAGTTCCTTTAAAAAATGTTTAATCATACAGTTAAATCGTTTATTACGATAAAATATTTTAACACTTTGTACACGGGAGACAAGGATTACAGTCCTCGGTGTGCCATTCGTAGAGCGCGGGAGACTGTATGATTTGACTACACACCTATTAATCATCATAACAAATCTATCTCTCTTGGTTCCGGTTCTCTTAAGTACGTCTGTGTTAGTGATCACGTCAGTCTAGGGTATATGAAGCATTCTTCTGTGTATCCGCATTTCGAATGCTTCTAGCCGATTCATAATGTTCACTTTCAGATTCCATGTTTCACAGCCATACAGAAGAGCTGACCATATGCAGCATTTGATCAAACCGTACCCGTATACAAAGTGTTAATATGACGATTTTTATTCTAAAAGAATACCTGAGATTTAACAGCCAAACTTTTCTGCATATCTTCTACTTGTTCTACAGTTTCAGCAATTTTTGAAAGACCGACATTAAGATGAAGTTGTTGTTCTTCCAAATCCGTACGTTTTTCTCCATACAAACGAACTAGATGCTGAATGAAATCTAAATAATGTCTAAAAAAAATCCATGTTATTTAAATTTAAAGCAATTTCATATTGATATTAAATTATTTGTAACATGATTCAATTATATACCTCGGTGTTATAGCCATAGTTCGTCCACCGCGTTTGGCCAGTCTACTATTGGCCGTTCGTAAAGTTTGATGTACATAAACACACGCATTTATAACTGCATCACGATGATGCGGCCTTGCGGGCACTTTTCCGCAAGCCGATGGGAAGTTTTCTGGCGCAATATAATCGGAAGCATCTAAATCAACGCGAGATGTGAACTCTTTTCCGACCTTTTAAATAATGACGATAATTAATAAATTTAATAGTTTTATTAATTACAAAGATTAATACTCAAATAAATAAAAACCTGGTATAGAGCACCATCACTCCAATCTCCGAACCAATTAAGAACACATCTATTAAAGAGAGCAGGCGATGTAGCAGCTCTATCTTTAAGACCTTGAGATGACGGATTCATAGTGAAAACAACGTGAAGATTTCTCATTACTTGTCCAGTGAACCTATGAATTTATATACATTTAGATTATTCGTTTTATATAAACGAATGCATTCATTTGTAGTATATATATATATTTACCATTTATAAAGCTCATCATTACTATCAAGCATCAGTCCTTCCCGTTGAGCTCCTTCTTTACATTGGGTCATTAACGTTGCAAAGTCGTCGCCTTCAAACAAGCCAGGTACCTGGAAAATGTTGTTTTTTTAATAAAATTGCACACGATATGTCGTTGAATAAAATAATAAAAGTCACTAACTTCTCCGTTAGCAAGCAATGTATTCATTCTTTCAAGGAATCCACTGTCCAGCACATTAGACTCGTCTAAGATGAAAGCAACTTTTTCATCACGACATCCAGTACGTCTCAAGACGCTACGTAAATCTTCATCGAAATCAAATCCAGTATATTTATTATGTACCTAAAATTAAATATTTATAGAAATAGAGATGCACGAATCCTATGGAGGTTTTTAATATCATAAATTATTCAATTATATACTTTAATTTGGAAAATGCTAAGACCATTCATCCATGCTACAAAGCGACTGAGAGTAGTTTTACCAGCTCCTGATACTCCAATTAACAGTAAATGTCCTGAAATTTTCACGTAAATTAATATAATGTGGGATAAATATTTTAAAATGATGATTTTAATCAAAAATATTTATACCTTGAGGCTGTCGGAATATCCTATCGATTCTTAATACATGGTCTAAGACTTCATCGAACAACACTAACGGAACGTCAAGTTCTTCCTCGTAGAATACCTTCAAACGTGCTTTCACATAGTCTCGAAGTTGATCTCTTTGAACTGGACTATAATCTTTACTTAACCAGTTGCTGTATAAGATTGGACGATTCAACGCGGCTTCTTGATCAATTCCTGGAATTAATTCAGATTATTAATAAATTAATAAACAATCCTTTAAATTACATTGTTAAAGATGGATGAATTTGAATATTGACCTGGGAAGAATTGTATCGCCACAGCGTCAATATTATCATTTGTCCATTTTCTTTCGGTTTCATCTACCAAACGATCTTGGAAAAGACGCAATGCCTCATGAGCCCATAATCTTACAAGTCCTTCAACGGAAAGACTGTCAAGTGGTCTGAAAATAAAATTAAAAAATACCGTTTAAAATTTATTACAATAAAAGCAAGCGTAAATATGAATAACTTCATATCGATAATTTATACCTTATGGCTTCGCAAATTCCTCGCACCCATCGCGTCATTTCTCTAGGACTGTATACATAGTGAGGTTGCATATCTTGAGTGAATCTCTCTTGAGAAGCGAGATATAACTTAACCATGGCGCTGGTTAAGGGTTCGGAATGCGATCTCAACGACGGCATCATTCGAAGCATAGCACGAGTGAAAGTACCATAAATCTAATAATGCGAAATTAACCGTTAAGTCTTGTGATAATTAATTTTGTTTTAATATGTATAAAAATGTGGCCATTTTTACCTGTTTGAGGGAAGTTTCTCCGGGATAGTCCACATAAATAACAGGAACGTGACGTAAAAGACGATGACTGAGTGGCTTTCTGCCCGGATCCGTTGGAGGATTACATGCGCCGACGAACTGAATCCGTTCAAGGCAAACCCAGGAATGATCTAAAATTCATACATAACATGTTATATGTCGTTTTTTAAATGAAAGATTAAAATTCAAACAAAAACATTATTAATTAATTTCATCAATGCAATGTATTCTCCTTCAGTAGATACAGCTTTTTCCCATCTATTTAATATTTTTTTAATTCCGGAAGAATAAAATTCAACGAGTTTTGATATAAAATGTTTTTCGATTCCTCATTTCACCTCTTTTATATTTATGATTTTTTTCCCCAATAATCGATCGATCTAAATAAATGATAATCGGAGAGCAAGGTCAGGAGAATAAGGTGAATGTGGAATTTGGCAACGGTTGACTACACCTGGCCTCGTCGTACTCAACGCTACTTTTTAATTGTGAATAATAAATCTCCCTCGTTATGGTTTGACTATATGGAAGTACTTCATAGTACATTATCCCTTTGGAGTTCCACTATACATTTTTACTGTTAGACACAGTCGAAGGGTTGGTTTTTTTGCCGCCCTTTTGAAAGCCATTGTCTTTTGCGTTTTTAATTTAAGTACAACACCCACTTTTCATCTGCAGTCACAAGATAGTGTAAAAACGGTTGTTTCTTCTCTTCATCGATTAAATCATGACATGTACTCTACTATTTTACAATAGTTAAAATATTTGTAGTTACCTGAAGCTCTATAGAATCCTTTGTGCTCGAGTAACTGTCTTAAGAATGAAATAACTCTTTGAGTTCCATATTGATCCATATCGGGTAAATTGATTTCATCACAAAATAAGACCAGCCATTTTCCAAGCTAAAGCATTCAATAAAACAAGACATATTTATATTTTATGAACGATAATATAGCATATAAATATATATTTAGATTTTAAAAAAATTACCTGTACTGGTGCCAATACAACACCATTTGGTGTTTTTCTGTATTCACAATAATGATCAAACGTTTTAAGTAAAAGTTCTGGTGTTGTAGCTGATGAGAAATTAAGTCCCACGACTTCCATGTCGGGCAACGCTCGCAATGCCGAGAACAATGTCATAGTCTTTCCTGATCCAGGCGGCCCACAGAGAACTGTATTTTTAAGAAAAAAAATATTGTTTCAATAATCTAATAATTGAATGATTTATGAAATATGTTGCAGCATTAATAATCACCTAATGGTTTATGTTCTGCAAGCCATGTGTAGAGTAAAGCCTCATGTCGAACAGTATCAAGAGTGGGAACTACAACATCAGGAGCTGCGACTTTATGTGTTTCTACTTCGATTTGTGGAACCTTTGCTGACCACGGTACCCAATCTCCGGTAATAGAAACTTCAAAATCTATTATAGGTTGATTTGCATTATGTGGAGGTAGTGGAACAGTACTAACGGATCTGATGAAATCACCAAGCTCGCAACGACCCTAAAATTAATATATTTTTTGTATTCAATATAATTTAAGAACACTGAAAGCATTAATTTCAAAACATTTAAAAACCATAATACCTTAAGCTTGGAATCTCCTGCAAATGACCAAAGTAATGAATAAATCAAAACTTTTGGTATGTAAGCATCCATTTGTTCTGGAGTTATGGGGAAATCAGGATGCTGTCTATTATACGCGAGTACGTTCCTAATTGAAATACAAATTATTAGCATATTTAGAACATGATCAAATTAAAACATATAAAAAAACAAATCAAATATTACCGTACACCCTGGTTCAACATAGAGAATAGAGAACCGAGGGCCCGATGTCTTGTGAAATCCATAACGTGATCGAGAGTCGCAGCTCGTTCAATGCAACGAACTACCAAACCATCGGCAGCAAACAACGGTCCGAGAAGAGCAGCTACAGATCTTTGCGTCTATAATTTATTTGGGAAATTATTTTAGAAGGATACCATACATACATTCTAACATAATATTGAACAGTTACGACTGACATAAAATTAATATCAATGCAATAATTACTTGTAATGCGGGTGACAATATTTCATCGGGTGTTATTTGATCTGTCGATTGAGAGGTATTCTTTCCGGGTATAGCTAGAATACTCAATGAGTCTTCTTCGCCGTCTTCCAAAGGAGTGTTCTTCAATCTCATAAGATAGTTTTCAAATATCATTTCTGTAGTTAAGACATCTTGTGAGAACCAGACCATACCGCAACGAGATACAGTAGCCAATGTGGCATACTTTAAATCTTGAACCTTAAAGAAATCATTGGAGTTTTTTGTCAAGAATATTTTTTAGAAATACAAATATGCTTAATATATTTAAACTGTATTAGACACGCACCTCAAACATTACACGAACATTTGGAGGCAAGCTCAGACGTTCTCCGTTTGGTAATGTAAGTAATTTATTGTCATCCAAAACAGAATTAAGATTTTCAACCCATTCAGGATCTACATCGCCGTCGAAAATGATCCATTGCCTTTTGTTTATTTCGCCACGGACGTTATCTATTATTTTTCTAAAAATGAAGAAATACATGCAATTTTTTATAAAAATAAAAGCTCAAAACATATATAGAAGGGCCATATAAATAAAATTTATTATGTGAAATGTTTTTTAAAATTATTTTCTACATAGTACAGGTAGCCCCCGTTAAATGATCCCCATTATATTGCACTGGGAGCTATCGCATGCTGCTCTGCCGGAAATGTGTCCAAATCTCTCTTCCAAATCTTCATGCACTTTCAGGCCACCAACTACAGTCTCTCTGAGTGCCAAGGAGAGATTGCCAATGTAAAGACTAAAAAGATCTGGTGACATAGAGCCTCCCCTGTCTAACTCCGCACCCGGTGCTGAAAGAGCTCGATAGATAACCATTCCAGCGCACTGTATGGCACTGTCCGCAATACCAACTGGCCAACAGATCGACCAAAGTAGATGGGGCACCTCTCTTCCTCAACTTGTTCCAGAATAGGGTGCAAACAATGCGATCGAGGCCAAACCGGTAGATGTACTTATTCACTTGTATCCGTTGCTGTTTTCTTTTAACTGCTCCGTACATTGATTGTGAAGAGAAAAGGCCTTTCCAATTATCTTTACATTAACTTTCATACAGGAATAGCTTCTATGACGCAATTTTCTTGAGACGTGAAATGGCACTCCAATTCCTGCAGTTCTTCATTGTTTAAGTGTATGCAGTGTCATTTAAGCAAAGATACAATACAAATCGTTTACATCGACACTAAAGTTTAATTTCAGATAATAAGAGCTGGGTTGCAATTAATGGGGGTTACTTGTATTTGTGTAAGATGTAGATATTTTTCTATGTATAAGAATATTTATATCATTTAAACATGACTTATTTGCATACCTTAAAATGTGTGTAAAGAGACCATCGGTCCATTCTCTTGTATTGGGATCTAAAACACCATAAAGCGTTTCTTTTGACATGGCTTTGGGATCAATAACATGAGCTACACCCTCTACTCCCTCAAACCTATAAATTTAATAAAAATATTTCTTGTAATACTGCACAGTAGTAAATATGCGAATTATAAAAATATTTATGTACCTTTCCAATGCTTTTAACAATACTTTCCAAGCTGTAGATTTTCCACTGCCGGAAGGTCCAACCATCATGAGGCCATGATTCAAATTGCATATTTGATAAAGTTGCAATACCTAAATACAGTAAAAATAAACGTAGATAAAACATCCATTAAGCAAATATTTAAACGCACGTATTAAAGGTTTTGTCGAAAATAAAAAACAGTTAATAAAATCTGTAAAAAAATGGACAATATTCTAAAAAGCATAAATAAAATGGATCGCGTTAAGTGATGATCAACCCAAATAAAAACAAATATCGGGAGAAAAGAAACAATTAAACAAATTTAAAACACAACAGGATTAATTCATTCTTCTTTCGGCAATTCGGGGTCTGGATGGTGTAGGTCATAATTACAAGGCTACATAAATTAATTCAAGCATATCACGACTGACCTTTTCTACCCAAGTGCAGTCTCTTATGAACACCTTTTGTGTCCGGAAAGCGTAAAAAAAAGAAAATTTACAATTAGAAAATATATTTTCTGTTTTTTATGCTTGACGATAAATTATTTAAAAGATGATGATGAAAATTAAAAAAATGTTCATTTAATTTTTGTATTTAAAAAGTATTAGTCTTATATTTAAAAAAAAAATAACTCAGTGAATGCTAAAGAAAATATGCTCATATATGTTTATTTCATGAATTTCAGTGAATTCCTTCTATGTGCTGATCAGTGGAAATTCAATCAATCAGTGTTTGCTGATAAAAATTAATTCAAAGACTATAATATAATGTTTAAAAGAGTACAAAAGTAAAACATTATAAATACAACATATAACAGTTAAATAAAAAAAGTGGTAAGGAAAAACATAATAGTAATAGAGACATGGAACAATCAACTTTTGCAAATGGACTTAACAAAAAATTTGCAATGTCAAACAATTTTCTGTCCATCTCGTGAAAAAACACCGAACAAAAAGATAACCACTAAAAAAATAATGTGCTGAACAATATTGATAATTTTTAATGATATAATAAAGATAACTAAGTATTTACAATGTTATATATATATATATAATAAGACAAAATATTACCTTTTCCATCCAAGCTCCACCTTGTTCGTCGCCCTCTCCACATACAAGAAATTCTTCAGCGCACACTTTCCGAATCTCATTTTTCAATCCTAAAAACAATTCAAAGAAGCTCCAGAAACTTTGTAAACATAAGTATTTCCTCATATTTAATTAATTTGAATCTAACCTGTCATCTCGGCTCTCGTGTAGCCAACGTTGGGGAATACATCACTCAAAAGAGAGAACAAAAGAGGTATATCTTCAGCCACGAGTTTCGGCACCATCGTTTCACAAACACTTTGGATAAGTATATCTTGTTCGGGTAAAGATTCCGCAATTGATGCTTCATCCACGGATTTATCCCCACGACTAATCATATTTTCCTATAGAACATAGATTTAATTTTAATCTCAAGATTTAATAATAATTTTCAATTGCTAAACAATTTAAACTACCTTTATTTTCATGATTCGATCCCTCTTAACGTTACCAGCAGAAACGAGTACAGATTTTAAAGCGCGTAGACCAAAATCATAATGGGATTGATTCGATAATTGCTCATCACAGAGTCTGTCGAAAATATTATCGGGTTATTTTAATAATGCATTGTTTTTAACTTAAATATATAATGTTGTAACAAGTGAGTCATTACTTAAAGAAGGGTACAATTTTGCATGCAAGTTTTTCTGCAGTCCGGAACCCTTGGCTGAACAGCATAACTTCAGCAATAAGTTGACGATCAGGCGAAGTCATAGCTAAACTTCTGAAGAGTTTCTTCAAATTATCGGGGAGATTTGAACGACCGGCATAACCAGGATTCATAGTTATGAAAATAGCCATATCACGTGAGACACGAACTTGTTTACCGACCAATTCGACATTGATAGAGGCTATAAGAAGACAATATAAAAAAATGTATTCATATTTATCAACAAATAACATTAAAAACAAGTAAAATTATAAGAATTTACATGAATTGTTGTCTCCTTCTTGATGAAGTTTTAAGGCTTCTTGTATAGTTTGTACTTGTTGAGACACGGCTGACAACATTCTTTCTTCTAAACGATTGAATTCGTCAAAGCAACCCCAAGCACCAACCTAAAGTATTTTGAATAAAATTACATTATAAAATATATATTTTTAATAAACGACAGTAGATGAATAAATAAAAAGAAACTAACCTGACATAAACCAACGAAAATTCTGCCCATAGCTTGGAAATCAAATGTTTCATCGCAATTGAATACAAGGACAAATCTACCAAGTTGATTACCCAATGCTTTGACTGATTCAGTCTTACCAGTACCGGCGGGGCCTAAAATACATTTATTGATATATATTAGCATTTTATAAAGTTAAATCACCATTAAAATGATAAAACATCATTATTACCGAATGGCGATCCTCCAAGACGAGCTTCTAATGCTTGGGTCATGGTTAAATAACATCGGTCAGTTAAAGGCGTTTGTACTAAACGGTCTTGCACTCCCAAGTATTCAAATCCGTATAAAAATTTAGCATTTGCCATATGAATGGTCAATTGTTGTAAAACCTGTAAATAATAATATGTCAATTAATTGGAAGCAAAAAAACTACAAATACTTATTTAAATAAGTATTTAAAAAAATCAACCTCAGGATTCCGAGGATCAAAGTAACATCTCATTTCACACAGCCATTCGAAACTTCTAGGGCTCGACACTTCTGCTGCGATAAGACGACGTGTGACTGTGCGTTTATGCACAAATTCGTTGATCTATAAAAAAAAGTTTTTCATGATAAATAATTGAGTTTTGTAATAATTTCCCAAGAAATATATATTTTCTATTCATTACCAAGTGTTCGAGTTTGCGCCTACGGAGAGGTGGTTGTTCTTGAAGAACACTATCAGCAAGAACATTCAATGTGGCTTCTACTTGTCGCAAAGCAGGTTGTAAAGCTTTTCCACCGGGGTTGGGTTCTCCTGCTGCAGCTTGAAGTGCTGTTTCGACTTCTTCAGACCACATAATTTGTACAGCCAAAACGACTATTTGGGCCTGAAGATTTTCAAAACAATATTATGAATTATCTATTTTTAATACTAGTCAATGTGAGATTACATTAATGACAAGTCATTTTACCTGGTATTTATCACACCATGCCATAAATGCGGCTGGATCTAAAGCACCGTCTCTAAATTGTTTAACATCAGCAACTGCCTCCTTTAGCCGAGACGCAAGTGTAACACGCATTTCTCTCTCAACCATCGTAAGCCATTCATTGATCTTTGGATGTTCTACTGTATTAACCGGTGTAATAAATTCCACCTATGTGAGTATAAACGAATAACGGATTTATTTGAAAACGTTATTCAAATTTACGAATTTATTAACAAGATAATAAAATAAAACAAACTTCTTCTCCTTCGCGGGATGCAATGCCTAATATGATTGTATTATCTTCATTGAGTAAAATTGAAGCGACTCCTGCAAACATTTTTTTGAAATGCTTTTGAAGGCGGGCAATATTTTTGCTGTTACCAATAATTTCCAACAAATCTTCATCACCCACGAAATAAAATCTAACAAAAACAACAATAAAGTGCGTTATTAAAATGGCACATTGTTAAATTTGTAGCTGTATGAAAATATAATTAACACTGACCTGGGAAAGCTTGTTCTTTCTCTCTCCAAGTATTCGCCAAGAGCTTTTTGTATTTTACCCAGGAGATCTGCAAGACGCTCAAGGGATCGCTGTACTCCGGGAATATTAAGTACGTCCATAACCATAGGCGATTTAGAAACTTTTTTCATGAGACCAAGAAATTCAGAGCTATACAAAGAAAAAACATAATTAAAATATTTTTTTTATTTAATCATTACACAAAATTCAACATATATAAATGTTTCATAAAAATAATTACCTAATACTTTGGAAACGAGATGTTTCCACTGGTAATAAAGCTTTTATATCAGCAGAACCGGAGAATATTCCTTCTAAATAAACCCAACGTCTTTGAACATCAATCCATACATCAAATAGTCCATTGATACGATTCAACTTTTCCTCCCACGTAAGAGCTTCTTCTTCGAATACCTTTAAAGTTTAATAAAGATATATTGTAAAAATAATAAAAATGGAGTATAAAGGCGTATCAGAATAAATATTACCTTATAATACGGAGAAAGTTTCATAGCAGCAACAGAATTGATATGTTCTTTAACTTTGTTGAAAAGATCATCCCAACCGCGAATAATTTTACATTTATTTTGATAATTTATAAGATCCAATTCATAGCTTTGCCAAGATTCTCGAACCTAAAACACAATATATAGCCATGAAAAATATTAAAAATGTGTTCAGAATATTCAGATTAAATCTTTATAGTCTGTATCAGCATTTTCAGCAAACAGAGTTAATAAATAATTCAAATAATATATATTTAACAATTCCATACTTGTTTCAAAAATTCTTCAAGGGCCATTTCTCCTTGCGCAACCAAAATAACGTCCTTTACAATATGCTCATTTTTCAACAAGTCTGCATCCCAAACTTGTCCCAGAGTAAGATCAGCCAAGGTCCAGTCGACACGAAGTTGTCGACACAATTGCTTCCAATGTCTCTCTTTCAAAGCGTCTGATTTCAATTCGACAATTGTCATATTGACCTAAAATAACGTTACGTTAAAAAAATAATGCATATATCGACACCGAATGAAAATATATATTTGATACTCGCGATTAAAAATATTATACAAGTACCTTTGTATAAGAATGCAGTAATTTCCTGACGTATTCAAAGCTCTCATACATTCTAAGGCGAGCTGGTAATTCTTTGAGTTCAGTAAGCATCGCTTCGAGTTGTTGCCTAAAAATATATCAAATATAAATAACATTTTATGACGTATAAAACTTTTCATTTATGAATTTAACGCGCTATTTTTGCACTTACCTTAGCTTTCTTGGTTGGACGGAAAGCCACGGTCGTTCACGAGTATCATCAATTTGAGTCCAAACTTTACTCAGAGATGACCAAACTCCACGAAGATCTTGCAACTCTTCAAGTGCAACTGCCATCCTCTCCGAAGATGTATTATTTACTAAAAGTAATAAAATTTATATGATGCACATATTTATGTATTTATGTTAAAATCAAATGCATTAATTACCATTATCGTGTAATTCGAGAGCTTCTTTAGCTTTAGCTACGTTGTCTCGTTCGTCTTTGAGGCGCGCATAACGCGATTCAGCTAGTTGTAAGCGCTGCAGAGCATCTTCAGGGCGTGTTGAGCCTCCAGTCGGTTTATTGCGTTCCCATTCTGCCAAAAATTCAGTTGTACGTTGTTCAACGGCTTTGTCTTCAGCGACTATTTTTTGTTGTAGAGATGCAACCTATTTAAATTTAAAAAACATTGTCGATTTCAAACGCTCTTAATAATTATTTGAATATGCGCTAATGGGAAATAAATACCTGGGTCTGAATGGAAGAATCTTTTCTTCTCATAATTTCATTGAACGCACTCCATTCACCTTCAATATTATCGACATGAAGCCACGCTGTAGGAAACTGGAACCTTTTAAATTAAAAGACATTTAATAAAAATATGAGCATGTTTTAGAAATATGAATAAATGAAAAATACACGAGCATACCTTTGACGCTCCAATATCCTTTGAGCTTCCCTATATGTATCCACTTGTCTTTCCCAAGCTAGAACTTCTCTTTTCAGTTGCTGAACGTAAGTTATCAATCCAACAGCATCACTTGTGGAAGCAGCCTCTGTAATTGAAAAATTGCATTTTAATGTTTGATTAGCATAATTTAACAATTTAAAATAAGCAATATGATTCAATTATTTTACCTAAAGATTGATTTTCCAACTGCGCTCTTGATTTGGCCAGTTGACCATGGAAAGACGTCATTTCAGTACCAAGCAACGATCCAAATTTACCCAAAGCTTCTTTATGCCATGCATCATATTTTAATGTCACCTTAGATTGTACCTTTGCAAAATCAATGATGATAGGACCATATTCACGTCGAGTGTCAGAAGTATCAAAGGTAGTACGTGATTTTCTTAAAATTTAAATAGAAATTTTTAGACAATTAAGATACAAAATCAATGAAAAAGTCATTAAAGTTAAAATAATATAATACATACTTGATGTCGTTGAGGCATTTAATCCACAAGGATATATTTTCTCCAAGTTTTCCATATAAATTATCTGCTTGCAAATCCCAAAGAGCTTGATATCTAAAATACAAATAAACGTATGTAATTAGGGTCTTTCAGAGAAAAAATTGCGAGGTTCAGAACCAGGACTTTAAACGAATATTACCTTAGCCATTCATCGACGTAAGCTCTGACTTCAGAAATTTTGGTATCAATAGCTTCATAAGCATCTTCCAAAGGTGGAGAACCACCAGGCAACTTAGTTAAAAGATTTCTATATGTCTGAGCTTGAGGTCTAGCTATTCCAACTTGATAACTAAAAAATAGAAATATCCAAACAAATTAAATATAAATAATTTTGGATTGAAATTCAAAATTTATAATTGCTAAGATAGACTTAAAGATTAAAATATATACCGAGAACTTTGTAGACGATGTTGAGATGTAACGACAGCTTGCCAAGCAAAGAGTTGTTGAATAATTTGGAAGCGAGCTTCTTCCAATGATGGAAATAGATACATCTGTTGATTTGTAATCCTTACTTCGTGAATAACTCTTGCTATCTAGAATTACAATAAATATATAGATATAAATATTGATCATTAAAGCTACGTGACGTGTAGTTATATATTAATACTACCTTTGGATCTCCACCAAGCTTATGCGTCGGTTTAGCGGGTGCATCTGTATCCATAGACAGATCAATCTCTTTAGCTTCACCGCGTAGAGCTTCAGTCCACGCTTTAATACCAGCTTGAAGGCGAACACCAAGACTTTTTTCAACCTATAAAATGAAGCATAAATAAGTCAACAAAATTAACATAGATTTCATACAAATTTGCATAATCCACCAAAATTACTTTTCAAATACACTCACTTCTTCATCCAAACGTTGTACCCATAAATGCAGATTTGAATATTGACGAAGCGATAAATCATCGACAGCGTGTTGAATTTTACTCAGTATGTCCGCCAATGTAGCGGCACTATAGGGACATGTTTCAATAGAACGTACATCAACCTCCAATTGCTCCTCAACAACTACCAAGTCTTCAACCTATTGAGTAATTATATTAGAATTACAAATTCAATTATATTTTACTATACAGTAAGATTATAAATATACATGGACTCACTTTTTCTTGGAATGAAACGACAACTTCGCTTAATTTTTGGACGTACGGGTCTAACTTGTACGATTCCCAAACTAATCCCATTCCTTCAGATATTAAGGATAATACATCCCGTCGTAAGCCGGCAACCAAAGGAACAATAGATGCTTTATCTTCGATCTAAATTGTAAAATTCACATTCAAATCAGTTTAAATAGATAAAAACAATATTTACATTAAGAAAAAATTGATTCTGTTTGATATAATATATAAAAATAAATAAAAATGCGTCTTTTAAATAGGAAGATTCAATAAACTGTAATTAGTCATTTGAGAATTTTTAAATTTTATATTGGGTGTTTGAATAAGTTCCTGCCGTATAACAATTGTGTGCGTAAAGCTTATGTGGTGACACATCTATATTGAAGTATTATAACGTAGCTTTAAGATTAGGGTATGGGTCATTCTGTTAATGTATAAACAACTTTTTTTTTCATAGCATGAAACATGTCGAATTTTTTGCCAAGTAAACCGTATTTGCGGGGGGGGAATTTTACTGCACTGCTTTATTCAAAATAAATCTGCAACTGAAGCACATAGAATCCTTGTGGAGACCTATAATGATCATGCTTTGGTGGAAATAATATACAAAGATTGGTTTAATCGCTTTGAAAATAATGATTTTGGTGAGAACACAACATTGCTTATGAAGATCCATGTCAAATGCCATCTGAACAAAATCATAAAGAGTTGATCAAACAACAGTTTCAAAACGTTTAACAGCATTGGGAATGATACAAAAAGAAGGATTTAGGTTGTCTTGCGACTTGAAGGCGAGAGATGTAGAAAGGCATCTTTTCGTCGAGTGAACAGCTGCTCTAAAGACAGAAAAAAGTTTTTTTACATCGTATCATGACTGACGATGAAAAGTGAATATACTGTTAATTCCAAGCATTATGGATTTCTGCATTTAACCTTAAATGAACCTGAAGCCCCACCAAACCTAGTCAGAATGGTAGAGTTACCTCCATGAGCGAGTACTAATGTACGTCAGCACCAATAGGGGAATAAGGGAGCGAGTAGCGAGTAAGGTCCATACTCAGACCCGCTCAGTGGAACGTAATGTGTGATGGCCTGCTAGCAAGTTCATGCTTCATATTTAGTAGGATCAGTTGGAAATAGTGTATTATAAGCTACTCTAACCCAACCAAACCATCACAGGAGATCTCTACCAAACGCAATTGATGTAACACAGTCGCATATTTGCGAGCAAATTCCAATGTTTCAGAAAGATAACTTTTGCACGTTGAGCTTGAAGAAAGACAGAGACTAAGCGTAAAGCGTAAAAGAAACTGTGCATGGTAGATAGAAATGGAGAGCTTCCTGCATTCATTGCATGATCGTACAGATCGATAACCCAAATTCATCGACAGACGACTTGACTGTGATCATTACGGTGTTATTAGGCTTGCCAATAATGACAGACTTATCTGGCATAATAAGCTCCTGTTACATCCTGTGCGTGATGAATCGATTTCAAGTGTATTGTTTATGTGAAGAAATGAAGTCCTTAAGTGTGCTATTAACAGTGTTTATTTAACATTGAGGCTGACTCCAATTGAATATTGTCTCACGCTGATAGGAGCTGTCATAATTGGTGTAAAGCAAATATGGCATTTACGACTTCATCATTTTTAAATTTGCTTGCTACTAAAGGGTTAAATAATCCATTCTTATATCCGTACCAAAAAATGGGTCGATTCTTGGATAGCTTCCAATGACGTGGAATCCAAATTATGTGAGAAAGATAGGCAAAAGTAGTGACGATGGGCAATTCTTTAATTAACTTGCTTTTATATTACGTTATTAAAATATAGGATTTATTTTCACAAAAAATGGCGAGAACTTATTCACACACCCGATACTAAAAGGGAGAAATAAATAGACGAACTTAAAGATATCTAAATACAAACTGTTGAACTTCATGATAAAAAGGTCACTGGAAAAATATCTTTAATGCAAAATTAATGGTTTCTATAAAAAATACTCAAAAGACAATATGATTATTAATTTACCGAGTAAAATAAAATTACAAAGCTAAATTAAATAATGATTTGTAGCAAATTAAAAATAAGATTTACAGCATTACAGATGTTTGTAATGGTAGAACTAAAAAATTACTAACAATATGTTTAAACAGAAATATAAAATAATATCGTCATCACTCCAGTAATAACAAGGTATATTGTGGAAGAACCGAGTCAATATATGACAATTATGAAAGTCTACATACGAATAGTACGGGTAATAATTTTTAATATTTACATAAATTATATGGGGGTACATGTATAAAATAAACTGTAAGCTTTGAGAAATTATATTTAAAAAATACTCGATTACATATAAAGCAATAAATAAAGATTTACGAATTTACACCATGCAGAAGCTTTAGATCATTCAGGCTTCTACCTTATTTATGTTCCTATTGGTGAGCTGATAAAAAACAGGACAATTAAGATCTATAAAACTGATGTATTATAGTACACACCATAAAAAATATTTATATTTAAGCTATAAATATAAATCATGTTTTTCCATTGATATTGATATTATCAATACTCGATTTTATGACGCAAATATTTTTACACAAGATCAGAACACAATTATTACATCGTTGACAGAACATATCGTTTTATTATTTTAATCGTTATTATATTCACTTTATCATCATGATTTGAATCCATTTTATTTTAAAATAATATTTGAAATCCAAATCTTAAGCCAATAAACTGTGTTACAATCGCCGTTTTAAAAAGTGGTTTAATGGATTTTTGAAGACTTGAATATAATCCATGTTCCATTTCTTAATAAATCAAAGCTTTAAGGATCGGTTAAATGTATTTAAGAAAACATAAAAGACAAGGTAGTTATTATATGAAAAGAAGCTCGGTGAAAACAATTTATAGGTCATATGAGAATAACTCCTGTTATTAGAATAATTGTTGTATTGATGAATAGTTGGGTATAAAAAGTTGATATCATTTTCGAATGAAAGGTGTAAATGACAAAAGTTAGTGAAAGGGTTGGTAGTAAAAATAAATTCCTAAGTTTTTATAATTCAGTGAAAATTTACGCTGAAAATCTCTTAAAGAATCAAACAATTTTGATAATAAGACCAATCAAATAATTACCTGAAGAAATAAAAACAAACATTTTACTCTGTGTGCTCTGAGTATTTACAATTTGATGCCAAATAGCCAAAATATCAAATATCTAGATATTTTTATCTTATCATACAAACGCATATATATTTACTAAATAATATGAGCCTTGGTACAATTGTAGCTAGCAGTATTTAATTTTCATTATTTACGTTGTATCCAATGATTTTATATAGATTATTAGAATCCGGAATAATCTCAAGGACACTGAATAAAAAACTGGATCTTTATTTATTTTAATGTCAAATACATTTGTGATTAGAAGCAATTCTCTACTTTTGTATAACTATTTTAATTTTTGAGTGATCAAACTGTGCATGTGAGTACATTTTGAAAAAATGTGTAGTATATATGGCCAATAAAATATATTTTTATATAAGCTATTACAGTGACAAAAAGGTAAGTGATCTTTCAGTTGTATATTTGTACTGAAATGTGATATAAACATTTTGTTTCATAGCTTCAATGATTCAGGAAAGATAACGGAGAGCAATTAATTTGTATTTGAATACTTTTTTATAAAGAGAAAAGAGTGAAAATATTAAGTTTCCTGTGCCATTTAAGCGATTTAAATGATTTCAAACAAATCTATGGAAATAATGCACACTATTCAAAATAGTAGTGATCACGTTTTCTTATTTATTCCATTTGTGAATCATAATAAATAAACAGTGTAAAATATGTGAAATAGTAAATACCTTTTCAAGTGTTCTTTCATACGTTCTAACACTCTCAATCAATGAAATGGCAAATGGATAAAGCTGATTGGCTTGATGAGCTTTATTAACAATAGCCAAGGGCACCCTGAAAAATTGTTATAAAAATTATGCCAATTGCAAGCCAAATTATAAACAAAACAAGTTAAAAAATCCTACCGGAATCCGAGGTTCTTTAAATTACGAACTTCCTTGTAGAGAGTGATGATTTCCGGTAAGAAATTGACTTTTAATTTCAAAACATTTCCGCCGCGGCCTGAGCGTGCACGAACAGACTCAATCGCAAAAATTCTACCCGATACCCCAAGATTTCTTTGTTGAACCTATATAACAAATCGAAGAAAAATTATAGTAAAATTCATAAACATTTTATTATCGATTTCTGGATAAATAAAAAATATTTTTTACCTTACGAGCCCAATCGTCGAAAACCTCCTGAGTATTTAATTTAAGTCGGAAACTATCACCATCTGCTTTGAGCTTTTGTCCTTCAATATGGTTTTCCCATCCCTTCCCTAAAAACAATATGTATTTTTGTATCACCATTTAGAAATTATTAATGTAATTTTACTTTTTAAATTCAAATAAAATCTAACCCAGAACATCTTCGACCCTTTTCAGATACGTAGTAAGCTGGTGATCGATTTGTTTAGCCCATATGATAGAGCCGGAGACTGGTGGAAGATCTCGAACCAAAGACAATCGGCAGCATTTACTTTGAGGGTATTGCACCTGTTCATGAAAAAAATATTATAATAAAAATTTTAAAAAAGCATACAAATTATATCTAAATTAAAAATTATATCACCTTAAACTTTTCATGCAACGCCTCTATATCGTCTTTAACTCTCTGGATGAGTTGAGTTTGATATTCGCGTATCGCGCCACGAATATGAGGCCGTACAAACAACGCGTTAAAGCGTGAAAAAATCCTGAACATTTCATTGGCATTCTTAGCCGTTCCCAATTGATCACGCAGATGAGCCGTGATACGAGTTTCCACGCGATCTAAAAATCGAAATTCATATATTATAATTTGTATATTTGTAATAATTCCAACATCTGAATGATTTATTAACAAACCAATGCGATCTTCATATCGTCTAACAGCTGCATCCCACGCGTCATAACCTTCGCGGGATATATCTAAACATTCCACTTCTTTTACGTTTTCATATGCAAAATTAACCTGCAATTAACATTAATGTAGATTATTTTATTAATAGAAGAATTAAAGCACTATTTAAAATTAAATACCTCCGCAATAGCATTGGCATCGGCTGCATCCATAGGTAAAGAATGAGGAGCGCCAGTTTGTTCGCTAACGGCTCCAGGTTGTGTTGCTGGCACGACAGCCCTAGGTCTTAATACCTGAATTTAGGGAAATATAACAATAAATAATGTAAATCAACGATATTCAATTCCATCGATAGATAATAACGTACTCTCAGCATGACTGTTCGTAATTGTTCATGTTGACGTCGAAAACGTCGCATATGTTCCATGCGACCTTGTAACTTCTTATGGGATGGTGATACACGCCAAACCATCTTCAAATGTTCATCACGCTTTTTCTTAACAATATCCCTTTAAATGATACATAAAATTAAAATGTGTTACCTCGTCATAAAAAAAATCACATTTGATTTTAATACCTCAGAAGACCTTGCAGCTTTTCAAATTCATCGTCCCAACACGAAAATACTTCAAAGCACTGTCCCATGACACGCTCAAAATCTTCAAAGGGTATATGCATCAAGCGACGAGTGCCCAATACCTATTATGTTAAAAAAATATTAGCTTCCTCATTTCACCTCTTCTATATTTATGATTTTTTTCCTCGATAAATGATGCTGCATCGATCTAAATAAATGATAGTCGGAAAGAGAAAGGGCAGAAGAATATGGTGGATGCGGAATCGTTTGCCAATCGAGTTCCTTTAATGTGTTTTCGGTCATCTTTGATTTATTTTCTAAACTAATATTTTCACTTTTAAATTGTTTAAACCATCTCTGGCATTGACAAACAGTTAGAGATTCTATGCGTGTATCACAAATATTTTTATTTGCAGTTGTTGTATTATTTTTTGAAGATATTCGTACTGTGTACAATTTCGTGTAAATTATTTGTTCGGTACAAAATCCACCATCTTAAAACGCGGTTTGAAAAAAAGGCTGAGACACAACTGATGGTCAAAAAGTAAGTATTAAAAAAATGGCAATCCTAACGGGACAATCTAATACTATAAGATAATTTCAAAATAATACCTTGAGCAGTTGTTGACCTAGGTCTCGAGATATAGCTTCAACAAGTCTCAGTCCTCGTTGAATTGGATATTTTGTAGATCGTATCTTTCTCAAATGAGAAAATATTTGTTGTACCGCAGTTCTAATAATAACCAGAAAAATAGTTTGATTAATATGCAGACATAATAAAATAATTGTCATAAAATTAATTTAAAAACTACCTTATTCGATCCAACTCAGTAGCACTCAACAGGTCGTTTATTGGGAAGTCTTTCATGAGGGGGTTGTAGTCGGATACGAGAGCGAGAGCTTGTTTGAGGCCAGTATCAGTATCAAAGGAAACTGTTGCATGAAAACGCTTTCCATATTTCAATATTTCCAAAGTGAGAGCAACCTAATAAAAATATTGAAAATAAATCATTTAACTTTAGAAAAAAAATAAACTTAATAAAACAGCTATAAAAATAAAATAATTACCTCAACACTTTCACGCTTTTCTTGAATACGGTGTAGAGCTCTTTCTAAATTAAGCCAAAATGATATTTCTTGTAAAGCTGTTCCGTTAGATGGGTCTCGATCTAATTTTGTAACCTATAATAAGAGTAAATTTATGAATATTTGTATATGTAAAAATGCAAATTAAAAGCAATTAAAAATAGTTTACTTTTTGTATTTCTTTTATCCAGCGGTTAACTCCATTTTGTAGTTGATTGAGAAATGTGGAATCTTCAACTCTATCGCCAAAATCGGCAACACGAGGTTTTCTATTTTCATCAGCACACCTAAAAATAAAAATTATATCGTACAGATATATAAAATAGTTAAACTTTAAAATCTATATAATTTATTTTTATGAGAATAAAAAATACCTTTTGATGATACTGGCCACCGTTTGATGAACGGGTAAAGTGATTTCCGGGATGTCAATATTTTGTTGCAAATGCAGAAGTCCCATTTCCAATTCAGCCATCTTTTTCTCCACGGACGGTGCCATTTTATCGCCATCCCTTAATATAATTATTTTTAAAAATTAGCGAATGCAATATGAATTTTTGAATGAATTTGAAATAAAATCATACCTGTCAGCTCGTCCGCTCTCTTTGACGTAGCTCTTGAAATAGGGAGCCATGGCTTTGCTGATGTACGCATGAAGAGTTTCATATGGCGATCCATCGGAGAAATTGAGTAATCGAATCTGAGAATGTATAGATTTATCGGCTTCTACGATAGTTCCGCGCTTAACGCAGACTAGAGCCGTCATACGAGCGCTACTGTAGTGCACTTCGTTAGATATGTGGTATATGACAGATTCTTTTTCTTCGTCACCTTCGGGTGGTTGATCGCTTTCATCTTCTGTAAAAATAGCATCAGCTATAATTGAGTCTTGAATAATTATAATTATATTAATAATATTATTTTATGTCACGTATTGAATTCTAATTAAATCTTCTAAACTTCAGACAATTATTCAAATTATGGTAATTTTTGATGATTTTAAACTGCTACTGTTAGATTGTGCTCGAGTTGGGATTCATAAAACTTAAAAATATTGTAAAGAATCACAAAACTTGCTTTAAAGTCCAGCTTTCAAATTGCACGACTCTATCAATAAATTGTTTTCTTTTGTCCCCATTGCCACCATCGATGTAAAGGATGAAGGATTAAAAAAATGCTAACTACTACAAATTAGATGAACAGTGTTGCATTTTGAAATCGTTCAATACTCAATGTAACATTAATTTGCAAAGAATCCCTCTAGAAAATTAAGCAGCCGATGATCGTTATCAATTGACGATAAGCATGGACCCTGATCAAGATATACTAATCAAATCTTATCTGGCGTGCATGAATATTTTGTTCAGTAGTATCCAATTTTTGATAATCATATCTGTGAATGAGAAAAAAAGCAACGTATGATCCAATCACGCCCGCGTTTTCATGCCGTTTTCTGTAAAATAATTATTAAGATTCCCCCGTTTACATCTAATGAATTATATTAACTATGCCAGCAATATTTAGACATCTAAACCAACAGTTATTAACTAATATTTTACATCGATGTCTCCAGAAACAAAACTAAATTTTAAAATAATGTACGACATAAAGGTGTTCATGATAAATGTCAACCTGATGTGTTTAAGATGTGTTTAGACGAATCATGAATTTGTATCAGTAGGCGGATTGAATCATCTGCTTTTTATATAAAAATATCCGGCCAGTTGAGTCGGTAATCAGAATAAAGATGATCGAAAGAAAAGTATAAAAATAAGATTGAGGATTGACCTATCTGTTAAATCTTTAGCGTCTGGGTGTGATCAAAAGCAGTGTATTCAAAGAGATTTTAATAGAAATCTCTCAATTGTTATAAGACGTCTTAAAAAGATGAAAGATTGTTCTCAAAAAAAAAAAAAATTAAAACAGTCCCTTCATCTCTCCACTGTCACACCTTATGTGTAGGTTTTTAACTTCGGATGACCTCGTGCGGGTCGTGAATCTTAGAAGGTCCGAAAAAGGAGAGAAAATTGTCAGGTAGTAATATAAAAATGGCTTCTTGGCCAAGATACTCATTTTCCATAAAGAAAGACTCCAGCTGCGAGACTCCTGGGGAGCCGACGGAAAGAATTCGTCTTCCCATGGCTAAAAAATAATGACTATTCATGCATCGCGTTTGAGTCACAAGAACAAGGGAAATCTCCATAATTGTAAAAATGCTCGCGCGGAAACGTTCAATACACGATACTTTAATGAGCAGTCTCAAGTTTTTTTATCAACCAATTAAAAATATGACATTTATTCAAGAAATAACTATCTAAATTAATGAAAATAAATTAATCGCAACCCATTTTTTCCAAATTTTTAGGTGGGATATTTTTAATACCACCAAGCATAATTAGACATTAATACATTGAATACGGGACGAGAAGCATATTTTGAGGAATTACGCTGTATTTTAGTCAACGTCAACTAATTTAAAGAATTATTTTTTTTCAGTATAATTCGTTTTACATTTGTGAGTCATAAATTATGAAGAGTACAAAAAAGTATGCAGATCATTGAAATGCTACATAAAAATGTGTAGCGCTATTTTAATCCCTTCCAAGAAGTTCATCAGAAAAAAAAACTATTAGCTAACAAGATGCTAATAAAACGTTTTTCTGGTGACAATCATAAAAATCATAGTCTAAAATGTTTTTAAACATAAAAAAACATATTAAATAGCATATGTGACAATTATTTTATGTAAAATATGTATTCGTAAGTGTTAGGCGTAATTTAAAATCAGTAGAAATGACTATTAAAAATTTACCATATTTATACTGGTAGTGGAATACTTGGCGGATACCATCTTGAAAATTATGGCATTTCATGTAAATACATATTTTTACGTCCGATGCTAAAAGATTGCCTATGTGCACAATGTTTCCCGTACGTAATGTGTTATGACGGTGGGACGCATTTGATACCACCAAGCTTAGAAAGAGTTACGCGACTATATCGGGTCGTATGAAAATATGATTCGACGGAAGTAATTGAAAACGTCGTATTTACAAAGACTGCGAGAAGAATTCTCTACGAAGCTTGTTTGAAAGGCTGTAAAATTAAAAGGAAGCCATAGTTTTCCTAAAGCAACAAAATATCTAGTTACGATACAGAATGAATACGCGTGCAGATATAAAAATTAGGAGACTTGAGGTTGTAGTCTTTCTTCTCAGATCTCTGTTAGGCACGAGAAATCCGCAGTAAGGATCTCTCTGAAAGATCTTGAAAGACCAGCTATCTTTTCCTGAGCGTCCTTCCATCCTTGAATTGGGGTGGGTGAGAGCTGAGTTCGAGGAGGTCGATAAAATAAAATGTGAATGATGTCCTTACAGCAAAAGTGCGACGGCAGGTGAATGTATTTAACGATCGTATGTTAAGGATGAATATGAATGAATATTAAATTATTCAAATATATTATTTACGCAATTGTCAACTGGTATGCATTGTTTTATTCACAATTTTGGACAGCGAAACTAATACTATCAACCTAATCTGGGTCGCATCGAAAGCTCGAGAAGCCTCGTCACAGAAATGTTAACACATATTATGCGGGGTGAGTTAATCGCGCGGGGATACGAAAAATTCGAATGGGGTATTTTATATGGGAATTTATCACTTTTTTATCAAGCATTTTGATAGTCGAGAGAGATGGTTATTTAACTTCGCGTTGATGGCTGTGAGCTTGATTGAAATGGCATGTCGGCAATACAACCGATGGATCAGGGTGTAATAGAAACTGTCTTCACTCTAGCACTGCAATGCCCTAGCGAGGAAAGGAGGGACTGGACTCTGCATTCCAGAAAGCCCTTTCCAGTAGAATCAAAAAAATCGTCTACAGTAGTTTTCCACTGTCTCCCAAAGAAAACTACTCAATCTCTACAAACCTCCCACACTCCCTATCGAGACGGTTGCAGAAGCGCCCGTCGACGCATTTATTCAAGAGACCCGTTGGATGAGCGTTCTAAATGAAACTCGGAGGTTATGCTACCTTCAATATCGAGCGAATGAGGAGGTTAATATATGATACAGACGAGATGGATGTAACCCCTTCCTGTGAATGAATATTGAAGAGGCCCATAGTTCTGCAGTAGACTGTTTGTGGCTGCACTATGATGATGATGACATAGAAATCAGATGTTTCGACGATTATTGCTAGCAGACGAAAATAATGAGAAAACAGTAATCAGCTTCCACAAGGAAATAAATTTAAAATATTGTTGCTACATCGCAGCAGATACATAGTTGGAATTCTTTAGATGCGTCAACTTTGAAAAAAAATTGAAAATACTATTAGTAAGTCCCAGTAACGCGGTAGAACCTGATATAGGAGACATTGCGGAAGCAATATCACAAATTTCCATATGTGCTGAATGCGACGAAGAAGATGAAACCGAGTGGTTAAATTGCGATGCAAACGATCCAAGATTCCAAATTTTGAATGATGAGGAAATAATTAAAGAAACATCTCCTCAGAAGAACAAGATCGAGAAGACGAAAAAGAGGTTTTCGAGGGGGGAGATATTGGTCCTACACATTCTGAAGCTTTTCAGCGTTTAGATGTCACCATGAAATGCCTTGAGAACCAAGAAGAGTGTAATTCAGAAAAACTTATATATCTTATTCGAGTATTTGCGATTTGGCAGCTTCTAAAAGAAGAGGTAGCTTAAAGCCAAAATCGATAATTGATTATTTGAATAAAAAAAAATTATTATGTGTGTATGTAAATCCAGACAAATGAAAATGATTCATACTTTCCCTGTCAAATATGATTATTTTCGATTATCCGGATTTTCGCTATCCGCACTACTTTCATCCCCAATTAGTCCTAAGAACTGTGGACCCAAGTTTACCGCAAAAGATGTGTTAACCCTTTCCATTCACTTTTTTTTTTTTGGTAGGAGTAGCGCTAACTCGTAATTATTTTCGCATGTATTTTCAGATTTCATATTCGAAATTTAAAATAAAACGTTCATACAGTTTAAAAAAAAACAGCAGTTTTCAAAAATAATATAAAGCAAAAATAATTAATAGAACTTGAAAAATTTTGGTGACATAATATCGACATACAAGGGGAAGTAAAAACCCATTTGGCAACATAATGTCGATATGGGAGTGGAAAGGGTTAAAATCGAAACGCTGGATTCCGTTCTAGATCTTTTACATCAGCGAGACGTCAGTCTAGGATCCGGACCTTCGACAATCAAAAAATCCAGACTCCAAATATTAAAACCCCTGCATTTTCCAACTTCAGAAAAGCAAGTTGTTGGAAGTTGCCTTAAAACGAGTGTTATTTCCAAATAAAAATAGTTTCGGTAGGTCTGTAGTGAAAAAATGAAACATTTGTTAATATTTTTGGCGATTTTGACCTTGAGGCGTTGACGACCTTGAGATGCGTATCGATCTTGACATAGGAATACATCAAATGGAAGGACCGATGTCATCACATGGCGTCTGGGATACCTATGAAGGTGTGATGGCGACGTAACGGTTCTTCTCTGACTCATCGCGGCTTCGTCGATACGCGTTCGACTCTTCGCCAGAGCGAACGATTTTCAAATTAAAAATGTTTTTGTACGTAAATCATTTTTTTAAAATATACCGCCCCTCAAATGCTGCCATTTTAAAACCCATTATGTCTGACAGCATCGATAATCTTAGCATGGTGATTTTGAATATGTCAAATTTGACACCTGGGTAGTTCATATAATTATTCGATCGACACGTTTGAATGAAATATTTCTTCGCACATGGCGTATCAGAAATCTATAAGAAATTGATCAGAATCTACTGAGAATTTCGGATGACATATTACTCTGTTTCATTTTACGTCAGCGGCTGTCACCGGGCCGATTGAGGGCAATCGCAAAGAGGATTACCTTTGGAAGAGCAGCGCTGAATGTAGAGACAGACGACTTGCGGATCTGCTAAGAATTTGCGGACGCATTCCTGGGCGCTGCGGTCATGCAGGGCCGAAGTAAGGGCGCGCGACTCGCCCTCCGAATCCTGCAGAAGCACCCCGGCGGCTCGCGATACATATCGGCAAAATTCCGCCGGCTCAGCCACCGCCGCAGCCTCTCCTCCGCCGCCACCACCGCCCCCGCTGTCAACGTTAGCTTCTAGAGAGTCGCCCATCGCGAGCGCACTCCGCACCCGTACGAACTGACGTCTACGCTGCAGTCAATCACCGGCGAACGGTGTTATTGCCATAATAAAAAAAACGTCGAATCAGAGGGCCATTTTACATGTCTCCAAAAATATTACACTACCGTAATTTTTATTTAAATAAGAAACAGCATTTATTTTATAAACCACAAATAAATGCTTACATAAAATAAATATAAATTGCTTCATAAATTTACAATACTGAAACAAAAATCGCAGAAATCAAATCAAAATTTATCAACAAAAAAATAATAATCTGGCATTTATTATCAAATATTATTAATTGTCAATCGAGCTACATCTTTGCGATTAGCTAGCGACGATAAATTGGACATTTTTTTCTGAAAAATAATGACATCTTGACCTCCGATCCGCATGGTGACCTGGCAACTTTAACGCTGTCAAAAATGTTTGAATCTGCATTGCGTGGCCGGCCGAAATAAAATCAACGCAAAATGTGGGACTGCTTTTTTCAGCCTCATCTGTGAGTAGAGTCGCGAACTTGCGAAATTTTCGTCCGCCAAAACGCGCGCTTTCGGGCGTCAGCCGATCGTCCGACTGATAGCCGTCGCGTCGGCACAATCGCCCGCAGCCCCTCGTTCTCGTTCGTCCTTCGGTTCGAGATAAAATTCCAACGTCGACGGAGTCGAAACTCCGCAGCGACGCGATATAAACCTTCGGAATCTCAACGTCGCCGTATATTGCATGCAAATCAGTTTTTTCTGTTATCAATTTGCAAGTAAAATTTAGGCTTCTATTGAATAAACAAAGTAATGGATATCACTGGGTTCCAGTCGATAGATTTCCATGCTCAAATTTGATTACATTCTTATCTTATTAGCAATTAATTTGAACCGAGTCAATTGTATTTATCACTCTATTGCGCGCGTTTACGAAATGTGTATTTATTATAAATGCTTAATTTTAGAGTGTTTATGACAATTCCCTTGGTGTTGCTCTGCACCCTCTTTGTATGCATTGGGATTGCGATTGTGGGCCTCGCAATTTGCGCCCGGTACATGAGGGCGAAGGAGAAAAAACGCAAGAGATCAGAAGATGACGACCTCACAATAGGATTCTTCCATCCGTATTGCAATGCCGGGGGCGGAGGAGAGAGAGTCCTCTGGGTGGCCGCAAATGCCGTCCTGTCTAGGTAATCGGAGGTATTCCATCAGCTGTGTTATTTTTTTGTTGTTTGAATATAATGCTTATGTTTGGTGTCGATTTATAGATACCCCACTTCAAAAGTTTTCATCTACACTGGAGATGCAGACGCGACCCCGAAGACGATCCTCGACAGAGCTCAGACGACCTTCAACGTCAAAGTCGACAGGGACAAAGTGAATTTTGTCTATCTCAATCTGAGGGGAGCCGTGGAGGCCAACAAGTACCCGTATTTTACTCTGCTGTTGCAGAGTTTGGGATCGATGGTTTTGGGGTTTGAAGCGCTTTGGAAATTGAGACCTGGTAAAAATTAAAAAGATAATGAATCTGCGCTCGCTTAGAATGATAACACTATGAGGTATATTGTTAAATGTGTTCTTGTAGATATCTATATAGACACGATGGGATACGCCTTCACCCTGCCCATATTCAAGTATTTGGGATCGTGCAAGACGGCCACTTACACTCACTATCCGACCATTACGGACGATATGATGCGAAGAGTGAAGCTTCGAATAGCTGCACACAACAATAAGAGCTTGATAGCCAGAAATCCCATGTTCACCTGGTTAAAAATGATCTACTATCAAATGTTTGGCTGGGTACTTACTATTTTTTGAAAACATATATTTTAACAGTATACGATTTATGCGGTATACCATGAATATTTTATCTCCAGCTCTACGGTTTGATGGGTCGCTGCGCTGACATAGTAATGGTCAATGGAACGTGGACTGAAGAGCACATTATCAAATTGTGGCGGGTTCCACTGAACACACACAGAGTCTATCCACCTTGCGAGGTGAGTTGTTGGTTTTTTGCACCCATTTCTACAATGCTAATTGTTGATAATGTCAATGTTTATACAATATAAATCAGGAAAATCACTATCTACAAAAATCTACAAAGCTTTTCACATTGTGGACATCAATAACAATTTTTGAAACCTGAATAACTGTACATATCAGCATTAAATTAAAATCTACAAAGCTGCTTTTTTGTCTACAAGTATTTTACGTTAATTAATTGTTAAATAAGCTTCGTTTACTTTCAATACAAGGTGTCTAGGCCTTTGGTAGACGTAGCTAAAATTGCAGTCCGGCTTACTGGTTTGTTCGACATGATGCAGATTGCGCATTAGATCTCATAAGACCTGATTTTCACTTTGTTCT
This sequence comes from Stenopsyche tienmushanensis, assembly GCA_008973525.1. Lineage (NCBI taxonomy): Eukaryota > Metazoa > Arthropoda > Insecta > Trichoptera > Stenopsychidae > Stenopsyche > Stenopsyche tienmushanensis. Next base: position 1,080,423 of record WACJ01000406.1, on the reverse strand, counting down.
TTTTGTTGTTTGTCTTTGTTCATTTTTTCTCGTCCCAAAGATCCCACAATATTTTACTGTGTAATGCGTAACATCTGGTAATAAATGAAGAGGGCGTGAACAGCTCACATATAGCTATCCATATGAGAAGAATGCACGCATACCCTGTGTGTCCCTGTGCTTTGTTGATGCTTGCATCGGAAACTGCACACGTTTCAATTTGAAAGGTACATTACTCGGAATTATTGGGACACAACATCTTCTTTTCATTTTAAACTGTAGCTTCGATAATATTATTCATCATCTTTTTCACTAAAAGCCTAGGAATTTATCTGGTACACCCTCGTCCGCGATGACACGCGACAGCACGCTGACAGATAGATTTATTTACAGGTCTCCAGAATTGTTATAAATGTTGACAACAACATCATCGCGATAGACTGCCGTTTTATTTATTTATGATATCAAAACAAAATGAGAACGAATCAGCTTTGTAGGAATAATTATACGAATAATATTACTGCCTTTTGTACTATGTACTATATTTTATATTCAATTTATGACTAAATATTTTTACGCTTTTATAGGTTACGCAATTAAAAGTGTTGAATTGCTTAGCTCCTCCAGATGGACCGATCAATATTGTTTCTATTGGACAATTTAGACCAGAAAAAGATCATCCGCTCATGCTGCAGGCAATGTACGAATTGAGAACCCTGTTGAGAAACAACGAAGAGCTATGGAGTAAGGTATGTCGATAAATGAAATATTTGAGAATTTATCTCAATTTTCTAATCAGTTAGATGTGATAAAAATTTATACCAAAAACTTTTCAGTTGAGACTTATATTCGTCGGATCTTGTCGGCACGAGGAAGACCGAGAGCGAGTGAGGAATTTGAAAGACCTCGCTAAACATCTATCTTTAGAAAATAACGTTCAATTCAAAGTTAACGTATCCTATTGCGAACTCTTGAGTATATACCAGAATGCAATTATCGGCTTGCATGCCATGTGGAATGAACACTTTGGCATCGGTGAGCTATACGTGTCCGATATGAATCATCGTTTGATAAAATGTGCTAATTGGAATGGAATATTTTTAGGAGTCGTCGAATGTATGGCGGCTGGTTTAATAATGATTGCACATCGTTCGGGAGGACCTCTGTGCGATATTATAGAGACTTCAGAGGGAAGTCAAAATGGATTCTTAGCTACGGATCCTGAAGAATATGCTAGAGCCATATTGGAAGTTTTAGCGTTGACTGAAAGCCAAAGACTTGTTATAAGAAATGCAGCCAGGTAAGAGCTATTTATTCGATGCAATCTTTATTGCATGCATCATGAATTTACATTCATAGTCTTTTTATCTTTGTTCCAGAGCTTCGGTGGATCGTTTTTCTCAAAAAGAATTTGAAAAGGGATTTTTAAGGGCTATCGACCCACTTATGAAAATTAGTCAATAATTATCAGTATATTTATGAATAATATATTTTGGACTGGTTTAGAAGCTCTTGGATTGCCGTAGATTTATCAGCACAGTTACTTATGCTATTGATGTTTACAACGATGTAACATTGGATACTATATTAAAATAAAAGACAGGTGCTTCTTTGACGGGCTGAAATATTAGCTTATATGCTTCCAATAGCATATAGTTTAGAACTGGTTATATTTTATTCATATAAGTATCAAATGTACTATTTTTACAATTTTGTGATGATATTAATATAGGTATTATTTATTTATTTTTGTATGAACATGTTCAATATGTCCATGTATTATATCATATGTGTTCAAGTTGCATAGCATGAACTCTTTCCCGACATTCCTTTGATGATCTTTATTACTACGAATTGTATGATGTCATACCATAAATCAATAATATAAGCAAACTATTAACAATGAATAAAAAATTAAACCAATCTTCATATCTTTATTTATTTGAAGAAATTGTTGACATGTCTACCATTCCCGGTTGAGCCTTGAGAAAAATATGTCATTAATAATGAGTTATTTCAATAATAATCTTGTTCAAGCACATATTCAATAAGCATAACATATTCATATTCATAGTAAATCGCTCAATTTAACCCTTTCGAACCGGAGAATGTCCGATGAATCGGCTAATGACGCCACTCCAGAACAGTCAAGGGGGAATAACAAAATTGGTCAACGATAAGATTGATGCGAGCATCTTAATTATCAAAACAAACGCCTGTTTTCAAGACAACACGCGAAAGAAAGTCGACTTATCTTTGTTGAAAGAACTTAATAGCTTATCTGACTATAGCAATTTCAGTAAATTATACCTACATTTTATACCAGTTAAAATATTATTTAGACGTGTATACCTATACAGGTACCTTTAAGTATACAGGTACCTTTAAGGCATGACTTTGCCATCGATGCACGAGTGTACGATGACACGCCAAACACCCGTGCCTGTCTCACAATTTCCGGTTCGATAGGGTTAATATTGGATATAGTCACAGATTTGTTTGTTTGAAATTATTGATGTTAATATATCTCACTAATGATAGCTTTTGATTGATTCTAATACAATGTAAAATTTATGGTCCATATGGTAACCCACGCTTTGCTCGTCGGAGTGCACATTGCAACTCTGCAATATCTTGGATAAATTAAAGCAATCTTATCAAATCCTTGCTTTCTTAATGCAATTTATTTTATTATAAAATAAGTGTTCAGGAATGTGCAATTTTAAATTATAATATTTACAATAGCTCAAAATAAAACTTGGACAAAATCATTTTTTATACAATAAAATATATTTAAAATTGAATGTCTCTATTATTGCAGTACGTACACGAACCCGTCCTGTTTTACTTTGAGTCATTGTAGTCGTTTATAAATGTAGGTGTTGATTTGATATTTTATTACTATATAAATTGTTACAATGTAATATATAATTAACAATTAACTGCGAAATATATCAAATACAATTATTTTTTATTAAAACAATAAAAACTTTTACATTGTTGTAACAATAATATACTTTGGGACTGTAGAAACATACATTTATTGATATATGTTTGAGTTGTTTCATAGTATTATATCTTTAATTGAATAAAATACCCTCGTGTATATGAAAATATGTAATTTTTCATTTACACGCACATAGGAAAGTATACTTATATATTTATATACATTTGTAAATCGGCAACATGTTAATATCGTTAGCATTTGTAAGATGTATATATTGATCTATAAATTAAATTACTATAAAGATAAATTCAATATAATTACACATTTTCAATTCAATATAGATGACAAATTTTAATGTCTAAAATGATACACAATTCATCTCAATTTTTATTTATGAACGTGTTCTAATCCTTTAAACTCTCAAGTCGTTTATGTTGAAAATATTAATCGAGTTAAATAAATAATTTGTCATGTCTTTGACGTGAAGAGTTCACAGGATTATTAAATATGACGCGTTTTAACCGTTCGAACTCGAAACATTTGCCTGTTGTTTTGTAATTTTTTTGCGTCACATTTTTAGTAAGAATTTGTTTGTCGTAACTCTCAAACGGTTAATAGGCTATATTTACTTATATAAATTATATTACAAATTAAGATGGAAGAATATTGTTCAATTTGACTAAATATTTTTCACGTTACGCGATACACAGTACAATAATTATTTAACTATCCAACCCTACCCAATTAAAAAAATAAAATCTTATCTGATGCAACATTTGTAGTGTCCTTTTAAGATTTGGTTTCATAAGATTTTTTTTTGTTTAAACTTATTCAAATAAAATAACTGTTGATTATAAGGAAATCTGGAAGAACGAATATTTTTCGATTGACAAAAATCGTCCTAATTATTTATACACGCTTTATATAAAAAGGAAGCAAATAAATAGATACAAAAAACGGAATTCAATTTTATTTAGTTACATTTAAGAAAATCATTTGTGATATCCGACTCTGTCTCGGGGAATCAATCTCAATTCGGAGCCGTGCTTTAGAAAAATATTGCCTGCAAATAAAAATGCAAATAATTAAAGATATGTTTGAATTTTTATCAATACATGTCATTAAAATCGATTGTTTTTTTAGAATTATTTCAATTTTTAAATAATACTATTAAAGATGGTTTTTTTTTTTACAAGAAATTCTGATCAATATGCCATGGAAGCCCTGAAAAAGGTACCTAATCCCATCATATATTCCTTATCTTCATAATCGAGCAGCTTGAATTGCCGCCCGAAGGCGATACTTGGACTAAAAGTCATAAGGAACATTCGCATATTCCGATACCAAAAAAAGGAGTATCGGATAAACGAAGCTACATATCTGAATTCCATAATTTAAAAGGAAAAAAAACCTGTTCATTTTTATTATTCACATAAAAATAATCGATAAAATAACAGTGTACAAAGCGAAGATTTACCAGCAGTCTGTTGAGGATTGATTCCTATTCCATCGTCTGTTATTATGGCACTCGTCGCTGGGGGTACTTTGAATTCTTCAGCCGCAAATTTAAGAACAGCTGTGAATGGTGTAGCCTCAGGTACGCTCAGTCTGTTGAAATAATAAGAAACTCAATTAAACAATAACTTGTTAATCATAAAAGAATTGCAAACAAAAATCTTTCAACTCAATTACACACAAAAACAAGATGTTGAAATGGAATATGCCGTCCTGTAATTAATACTCTCGAGATGTCAGTTTATCATATTTTTCGGTAATTTCAATACTTTAAATGGTAGAAATTACACTAGTTGAATGTTTTAACTCACATTAAAATGCATTAAAAATATTGGGAATATTAAAAATAAAATATGGAAAGGTGGTGTTGGATTGTCCCATTTCTCTGAATGTTTAGCTTTCTTGAAAGTTTGCCTTTTATCTGGCCTTCAATCAATGTTGGAGACGAACTTTTGAATGTTTTTCCGGTTTTTTTTTGTATCGTAAATTTTGGATCGTTCTACGCTGTACTCAATTGCCAATTTACAAAAGGATTCATTTTGATTTAGGCGGTCCAGATCATACTTTTGTATTTTTTACATTGACGAAGCTTTACTGTACATATGTACTATACTTTTATTGTAATGTCGGACTATAGGGGACAACAGATTACCACAGGTCTACTGGAATAGTATGAAAATAAATATTTAAAATGTGCTTAAATTATCTCATCTAATATTAAACTTCAATATATTATGCTATAGATGTTGAATTCTACAATTTTGTCTTTTGTGTAGTTCAAATAATAAAATTAAATAAAAGTCGCAGGATCAAAATATCTGCTATCTTCCAACTGGATTCAAAACAGTAATCATCATTGTTTTAATCTATGGACATTATTGTTGTACGATTTTAATTATGTTGTTTATGTATAAAGACAAAATTCAATAAAACCTCGAATGGACTCCTTATGTTTATCGTTGAGGATTCAGATTCAATCAGCAATATATAAATTGAACACTTAATTTATGCAAGGTAGAAGAGGTTGACTATGTAAGTCATGTTTTTCACTGATATTTAAAAATGAACATGTAAAGAAACTGGCTAATTTAACGATAATCATCCTTTCAAATGAAGCTTAACCGGAACAGGATATAATCTTCTATAAATATAAAAATTATGTGTGTTTGTTTGTCTCGTATGCGTTCCTATACCATTCATTCGAGTGCAATGAAACTTTGGTGAATCGTTGTGTGTACACCTGTAAAGATTATAGAATTAGTACAACGGTTGTTTGTGTACGGAGTTTATTTTGCGAGACGTTTTGCAGATGCATCACGCTGCAGTCGTACACGTATATTAGTCGTATCAGCGTTCAAAATGAAAACATGTCTCCCATCATGGAGCAACTCTTCAGGGGTAGTAACACGGCAGTTTCAGACTAAGCAGGTCTATTGTGGTATTCTCACAAAAAATGTGCGAGTACAGTATCGATTTCCACCACATATCTATAGATTTTTGTAAGGTTTATTATAACATTAACTGGAAAAAACTCAGGAGGACCATGTTGGAGAAGGGAGTCCTGGGTAAGCAGAGTAAATAAAACAGGTAAAAATCACACACAGATCACACAAATACTGGTGTATTTTATGTAGAAAAATTTTCCCAGTTCTAATGAACATTTTCGATACTCAACTAAACATGAGGCTATTTATTTGGCACAAAGTATAATTGAGAGAATTCATCCAAATTTACTATCTAACGATGAATTTTTAGATAACTCACAGGACTCTGTTGTGGAAATGACACCTCTTTCTCTTTTAACATCCGAATTGCATCATGAAATACAAAGCTCAATTTTGTTTTTCGCGAAAATGAACAATTATGACAATACGAATCTGAAAAAATATTTCAAATATTTGGATCAATATAAAAGAAGAACAAGTTTTATACACTTCTAACAATAAACCAACGCCAACAACTACTCAACGAGTATTTTCAACGGCAGGACAAATTAAAACTAAGTTAATTTAATTTTTTCGTTATTTTCATACTTCAAAAACTATTCAGATATCCGAATATATCAATGCACGCCCGCATCGCGTACTGGACAGAGGATGGTTACGAGAAGCATCACCAAGGCAACGGCAGTTATTTCGCGTCCATAAGTCCGACAAGAGCATCAAAATATCGACACGGGATAGATTTGAATTTTTAATGTATCTCTCAAATGATTACTAAATGCGATTGTATGCCCTTTATTTTTTTGTGTGACATTGCAACGCATACCGGGTATATGTTAGTTCGTTTTTTTATAAAAAGGAATAGGAATAAATATTAAATAAGCAAAAAATTATTATGAAAATATATTTAAGTGTCAAAATAAATAAAAACATTTTTGGATAATTTACAAATACTTCATAATAATATATTATGTATGTATGATTTTGAAAATATGTTTAGTTGAAAGATAATTTTATATGATTTTCATAATTAACATTTATTAAATTCTAAAACATAATAATTTAATAGATTTTCTGACGAATAATAAGAATTATTATATATTGAGCTGCTCTATATATTTTGCAAAGTTCACTATTGTGTATTTTTTGCTATGTGATTATTTCAATAGTCTAGAAGTCTCAAATTTAAATTTAATTTAATTTAACATTTTTAATTACTTTGCCGACTAAGCTGACTTCTAAATAAATACTAACAGTTACAACATTACATGCCAATATAATAGAAAATATTCAATACAATTTTTTATCAAAAACTTATTGATATTTTCTAAATTATAAAAACATGCTGTGTGGATAAAATTAAATTTTATAGAATAACCTAATCTGTAAATAAATCTTCAGAATCCAAATCATCACGAATAGCAAGGAGATTAGAATTTATATCGCATTGCAGATAAATGGAACACCAAAATTCAATATTTTCTCTCGCATTGCAAATCCACTCCGACATGTTCTTTTTCATTTCATTTGTGCTCAATAAAAGTTTGGAAAAACTCAAAATCAGCTCATGCGTTATATTTATATACACGCACGCCTCGTGGTCATAATACCAAATTTGTTCGTGAGAATCAGAATATTCTAACTTCATGTATTTACCACAATAAATAAAAAATAGGACAATCTCTTTGAAGAAATCTTGGTATTTCTTACAAGCTTCAAAAAGTAATTCTTTTTCAACGCCATTCAAAATGTAATTCCATATTAAAACATTTGATCCGTCTCTTTTAGCTAAATGAAATCTAAGATGTTTTTCTACCATCTTGCAAACATCGAAATAATAACGATCATCTACTATAATAGCATTAAGCAGAATTTGCAAATTTCTGTTTATGAAATCATCGTGGAGCATTAATTCTACTATTCTATCCAAGCCGTTCATTTGATATATATTTATTTTCAAAAATAGCTCACTTTGATAGTTCAGTTCGTCCTTATTATTTATCTGTTTAGATAGTGTATATTCCTCGATTGTTCTAAAAGACTCCGATTCTACGATCATTTTTTTCAATACGGATTCAAGATTTGTTTTGGTATTCGTTTTGAGATATTCTTTCACAGCCCAATTTAAAACACTATATTCTAATTTGTTCACTAAGAATTTCTCTAAAATCAAGTCACTCAATCTCCCCGAAAATATATCTTTGTTGATATACTTTTCGTTATTTTTCTGAGTATACCAGACTGTAAAAGTATTAAAGTACTCTTCGAATAAACCACCTCTACGCATTCTAGACACAGTGTGCGCGACGAAATATCCTAATTCGAATATTTTGACTATGTCTTCTTTTGCAGTGGAATTCGAAGGCCAGATAATATTTCGATGCATTTGAATGAACATGTCAAAACTTTTAAAAACGCCCTCTAAAAATGATAAGGCTGGGTTTTGCTGCATTAATTCATTCATATTCATGGTCCTTAAAGGCTATTTTAAACGAGTTTCTTGATAATGCTTGAATATAAACCATTTAAAAAACAATTTTCAACATTCTTTCTACATTTCAGACATCTTCATTCGTGTGGTAATGTTCATTATCTGCCAACAAAATAATAAACTTTATTTTTGAAATAATTTTAAAGACGAAATTTTCAGCAATATAACACAAAAATATTCAGCATTTATTCTTATTGTTACTTTAGACTTTTCTCAAGTTTTAATCGTCATCTTAAAAATATTCCAATACTAAAAAAAGGCTTATTATTGAAAGACAAAATAAGCATGTTGCAAAATCACGAAACAATTGATTATAACGAGAGTCGTTTATGAAAGTGATGTATGAAATAAATTTAAATTTGAACTCACACTTTAAAGGGCAACTTTGGATCTGAAGTAAGTGTGATTTTAAAAGTCACTTTGGATCTGTAATAAAAAAAATAATAAATTTATTATGACAAGTTGCATGAACAAAAAAATGGAAAATATGTTCATATATTCAAATAAGAAAGTGCCGATAAAAATATCAGCAAATTAAATAAATGTCTACATACGCCATATTTCAGCTGTTTGATATTTAAATCCGAGTTTAAAATGCGTAGAAAGTACTGATTCAAATTAGCAATGTAACTTTCGGAGGCTGACAGAAGCAGCACACGTCGGAAGCGGGAATGACGTTCTACTTATTGTTGCCATATATCGATGCGGATTTTATTATTATTTGTCGTTGGCACAGATTTTTTTCTCTCTTTAATCCTCCTTTGATCCCCAATGATAAATAAAAATTCGCATAGCTCTCAAATTTAAATTTAAAAATATGGCAACACCTTAATATACATTTTTTTATAAGGCTTATTTTTATTTTGTTTGCAAATTAATTAATTAAAAATTTAGCGACTATATACATGTGTATTATTATATACACACACAAAAACTAAAGAGATTTGAAGCGGATGGTTATACTTATTAAAAATATATATATAACTGATATGATGAAAATATTTATACAAAATACTTTTTAAAAAAATGTTTTTTTTATCGTTTGCTTTATATAATATGATAGATAAAAAACGATTATAAAATAATAAGTACAACGATTTGTTAAAATATATATATTGACATATTTGTAAAAAAATATATTATGATTTTAAAATTAAATTTAGTATTGTTTGGATAAAATTTTAAACAAATTTGCGTTGTATATATTTAAAAAAAATGTTAGCATTTAAATGAAGTATTAGAAATAAAAGCCGAATTAAATATTTAGCAGCGTGTTGTAAGTTTATGGCCATAATCACGTTGCGTTGTGAAAGTTGGCAGTGTCGGTACGATGGCGACGGTAGAAGGTGCGCCGTTAGCGGCTGAAGCTGAACCGCAGCTTTCAGTTCACGGTCGGCTTACCTTTTATGCATTGGGGCTAAAAATATAATAACTATAACCGTTTTTCATTTTGCCGTTTGCGGGCACATTGTTCTTTGTTTTAGGAACGTCAACACTTGTCAAAATCTATAGTGTATTTTTCAAACATCTCCCTCGCATTGTATATCCAGTCGATTGTTTTTATCTCTTTAAATTGCTTAACAAATGAAATATAATCATTCATTGTTAAAAATAAAAGGATCGATCAATTTATTATGCATTAAGTGTTAAAATTACACGATATGAATTAAGGATAGTAAATTTATAAACCTGAAATTTCGCTTATTGCAAATTTAGATTGTATAATGTTGTATATTTTCATGAAAGTTGAGATTCTAAATGAAGTAAATGCATATCAATTCCTCCTGGTTCTAATAATGCATTGTATACGACAAACGCATACCATTTTTAAATGTTTCAATTGTTATATAGTTTATATATTCAACTATAATTTTGAATATATTATAAAGCGTCAGTTCAAATAACAAATCTTGATCGTTTATAACTTAAGCAACTGATAATCTAGAAGCCTTTCGAAATTTAAAACAAACTTGTAGGCAAGAAAATAAGACGATATTTAATAATTTTTCGATTATTACGTTTAAATATTTTACATGCTTTAACACAGTCGTCGCTACATCGCGGGGATGTGGTTGACAAAAACGCCCGAAATAAATATCGACTCTAAAAATCTTCTGCCAGCTCTTGTTTATCTTGGATTGATAAGCTTGGCCAATTGCTCGTGTCATTAGTTGTCAATTAGATGGTAGCCACTAAGGATTCTGAAATCTCGAATTATCTTTCTGAATTATCATTTTCGGAGTCATTTTCTTCAGTGTTTTGTTCATCTTCATTGAAACAATCTAAATCGTCTTCCGTTTCAATGTTTTCTGCTTCTATTTGATAAGTTTTCTGGTACAATGTTTCAATTACAGCTGCATAGGATCTGCACAGCAGTATTTATGTAATGTTCATTGACGACGGGACTCTCGCCCAAACTTTTTCATCACACTAGCACCATCAATCGTTGCTACTATTTCACCTTCAAAAACAATTCCAAATTCACTCAACTGACTTTCAACAATTATATGAATTTCAAAAGAATCACATTTTTCCGAAAGTAAACAAGTCCTACATTAAATGTATTGTTTTCAGAATGTACTATAATATTAAATTATTTTATTTGAAAGAATATTTTATGGCATTAAGTATGGAATATAACGTCGTTCAAATGTCCTCCACGGCTTTTATTGGTGGCACATATTCAGGAGGTCTAATTTTCATGACTGTCACATAAACCTGGCTAAATTTGTTTGATGGCGTTTGTTACGTTAACTTTGAGGGTATCAATTGTTTGTGGTTTATACGCATAGAGCTGCGATTTAAGATAGCCCTAAATAAATCAAATCATTCGTGTAGAATGTCCATTGTGGCATGCACTGTGTAGCACGTAGCGCTGCCCTCCATATCATTCAGTTTAGACCACAAGAAATTGCTTATCATCGATCTGTTGACGATTAAGGCAATGCCAATTTCGTTTTGGAAGAAGTACAGACCGATAATTCCAATAGACTGAAATCAGCACCAAACATTGACTTTCTCAGGATGCATTTGTTGCTTGTGTATCTCGTGTGGATTGATATCATCCCGAATCTGACAATTTTGCTTGTTCACACATCCATTTATCCGAAAATGGATCTTGTCAATAAATATGGTTTTTTCAGCACTTTATAATTGACAACATCAATAATCATAAAAATGATTATCACAGTATGGAATAAAAATTGCTTTTTCTTAATTAGGAGGAATAGGAAATGTTGAAGAAGCGTCTGGTGGTGGTTCTTCTGTGGTAAGCAACGTTTCCAATGCTGGTGTCGATCAAGCATCGAGGCAGTCCAATGTTCAAAGGATTCAACAAAGAAAACAACAAGTATATAATTGGCCCCATAACAAAAAGCTTCTCAAACTTGCTATCTATTCGGCATGTCAGGTATTTATTTATTTTGTAGGTATTTTTATCTGAATTAATTAAAATATTAAACAGATTAATGGAATATCAAAATTGATGTATTTCAGACACCAGAGTGCAGTTGTAATGGTTGGAAGACGCCTGTAAATCCCAATCAAAATAAATTAAGAGCAGATGGTAGTCAACCGCTCGCAAGTTTTACAGATCCTTGCCGTAATTGCAATCACAGCTTAGGTAAATCATCTTATTTATATATGTTTGTTATAAATTATAGAAATTATTGTGAAATAACGGACTATTGTTTGTTTCAGAATGGCATGTTTCACATTTGACTTCCTGCTCAGCTCAAGATGTAAACAGATTACTTGGAATGGTAGTAGACGTAGAAAATATATTCATGAGCATGCATAGAGAAGACGATCAAGACACCAAAAGGGTCTATTATTATCTTTTTAAGGTAACCATTTGTAAAGAATAAAAATACTCAATAATATTATTGGGTGTATGAATAAATTCCTGCCGTTTTACCATGAGATGGCGGTATAACAATTGTGTGCGTATAATCTGCAGCTTAATCACATAGAAATCTATAGTGATAATGCTCTGGCGGAAAGAACATGCAGAGATTGGTTTAATCGCTTCAAGAATAATGATTTTGATACAATAGGAACATAGGTGCTTTACGACTTGAAACCGAAAGATGTAGAAAGGCGTTGTTTTGTGTGCGAACAGCAGCTACGAAGGCTAAAAAGAAATGTTTACATTGCATCATGACTGGCAATTAAAAGCGGATATACTATGATAATCCCAAGCGTTCATGAAGAAGTTCATGCTCTGTATTTGGTGGAATCAGCTGAGCGTAGTGTATTATGAGTTCCTTCAACACAACCAAACCATAACAGGAGATCTCTATTGAAAACAATTGATTCATTTGAGCCGAGCATTGAAGGAAAGGCGTCCACAATATGCTCAAAGATACGACAAGGTACTTTTGCAGCATGAAAACGCTAGTTAAAACCTATCTGGAAACCATGAAATGGAAAGTTTTACTCCACTCGGCGTACTCAGCGTAAAATATAGGATTTATTTTAGCGAAAAACGGCAGGAACTTATTCACATACCCAATACTTAAACATAATTATTGTATTTTGATTAATTGTTTATTTTCCTTTTTGCATAGCTTTTGAGAAAATGCATTTTGACACGGAGCAAACCTCACATCGAAGGTCCTCTGGGTCAGCCTCCGTTTGAACGACCTTCCATAGCCAAAGCCATTACTAACTTTGTTTTATTTAAATTCAATCAACTTGCTCAAAGAGAATGGCAAACCATGTACGATTTGGCCAAGATGTTTCTGCATTGTTTCAATCATTGGAATTTCGAAACGCCGAGTGCCCGTAAAAATGCAAGTATTTTAGTATTTCAGTTTTATTGCATTCATTTAATACAATCATAACCGTTTTATTTTCATTTTAGATTTCCAACCCTGAAGATATATCTGCTTATCAAATCAATTATACAAGGTACTTCAAGGTTTTTTTTTATTTGATTAACCCTTTCACACTGGAGAACATACACGCTACGCTCAAATGTAAATTCACTTTTCTGTCAGCTCCGCCACAGTGTGTAAATAGCTTGATAATGAACCAGGCTTAATAAATGAACCATAACACTATTGATAATACACAATATTCGTTAATTTCTTCGGAATATTTCTTAATGTTCAACTTGCATGGTTAATTTACTTCAGAAGGAGTAGGTTTTTCAAAGGAGTGGTGATACTCAGCTAATTACACCACTCCAGAACAGTCAAGGGGAATAACAAAATTGGTCAATGATAAGAATAATGCGAGTATCTTAATTATCAAAACAAACGCCTGTTCTCAAGACAACACAAATGAAAGTCATCTTTGTTGAAAGAGCTTAATAGCTTACCCGACGATTTGTCTCACCATTTTCGGTCCGATAGGGATAAACTATCTGTACAATACTAATAAAATAATACATGCATAAATATATTCAATTTCACATTGATTATATTCTGTTTTCTTGTAGCTTGAGGATTCAAGTCCTCAATTCATCAGATAATGTTTTTTTTCTTTTGCATAGATGTTTTAAGAATGTCTAACTTTATTGAAGACAATGAACCCAAATATATTGTTACAATTTAAATATCGATATACCTCTCAGGGCACTCGTGTAACAACTATATAATTTCTTATCTAATATAGATTTTACATATTTTTGTTATACTTTATTCAGCAATGTTGTGCTTGGTTGTTAAAAATTAAAAAGTACTATTTTAGTAAATTTTAGAATAAGTCTTCTGTTGTAGTCTCGTAATGTTATAAAAATAATACATTAATATTCAATATTAGATTTATCAATTACGTCCTGTTAAAAGCAATATTTTGTAAATAATATGATTATGGATTTGTTATTTGTGAATATTTATTTTTAAGGTGGCTTGTTTTTTGTCATGTGCCGGCATTTTGTGATTCTCTTCCACACTTTGAAACGACTCTCGTATTTGGGCGTACATTATTACGAGCTGTATTCAAATCGGTTTGTCGTCAGCTGATGGACAAATGTCATTTAGAAAAGGATAGAATGCCTCCTGAAAAAAGGGTATATTTTCATTAATCGTATTTATTTACACGGATAGTGTTGTATTGCACGAATCCTACGTAATATCTGAAATAAAATATTTATCAAGCAGTATTTAATCAATGCAATTTTTCTATTATTTTAGGTTTTAGTATTAACACATTTCCCTCGTTTCCTCGCATTATTGGAAGAAGAAATATTTAGCTCAACCTCTCCAATTTGGGATCCAGATTATAAACAAGTTCCTCCTAGTCACTTGCAAGCAATCTTAGATAATAAAGGTATATGCTTAATGTAATAGCTAATAAGTAGGGGTCCCAAATATTCGTAATATCAATTATTCGAATAACGAATATGAAATTGGTATAATATTTAAGTAATCGAATATTTTATATTTATACTCATATATAGTTATATACATATTTACACAATAAATTTTAGACATGTTTACTATGTTATTAAAAAATAAAAAGGGATATTTTAGCGAAATAAAATATTTATACATGTGTTTTTTGGGACAAAAAATATATTTTTTACAGTATAGTACTCCACTATGGCGTTTTAATTACAGGGCTATCTAAATTGCCATAATTGATTACAAAATAATAACAGGATTAAAAAAACTAACGAATTATATTTAAAAAAATATAATTACTCACATGCTAGAAAATAAAATGTGAACAAAGAGACCAGCTGCCAAATTTACGATGCGTTTAAAAATTGCCAATGGATAATAAAATGCTTGATAAAAAAGCTACAAAACATAATACCCAACCTATTGTTCATAGGAGAGGTTAATACATACATAAAAAGAAGGTTCCACAATCAAAGAAGTGCCGTCGTATTACCGTCATACAGAAATAAAGAAACCTTGCTCCGTTCATAAAATATGTTTTAATTATCAATTATATTTGAATATTCGATTGGGACCCCTACTGATAAGAATTCAAATCTTTACATATCCAATACATAAACATATTTTATTCATACGTATAAATATCCACGGAAAACTGTTGAAGGTTATACTAAAGATTAATTTTTACATGCCCAGGTTCTAGAATGAAGTCGAATGAAGAATTTCAAAAAATTAATATCATTCCTGTAGACAATAAGGATGGATTCACAACTATTGTTCTCAGTTCAGGTCTCTCTTTTTATTTGCATTCTGGAGATTTTATGATATTGTCATCAGCAGTTTTCTCACTTTTGATGTTTAATTACATATCATTTCCTTCACAAAAAGTATACAGTTCTTGTTCACTTTTTCCGAATAAAACGATTAAATCTAACGAATAATTTTAGGTGCTGGCAAATTACACGATGGAAAACGCTTGGCGCCGCCTACTTCAGTCGCTTATGAAAGCAGCGGATCTGTTAATAGTGCTGCAAAGCGTAAAAAATTCACAGATCTAGGCGAATCACTGGAGGATCTCACGGATGACACAGTAGCTGAAATTATTGCTACCATAAGTGATCCTAATTACATGGCAGGCCCAGATGTTAGTTTCTACATTCATAAAGATAAGAAAAAAGTAATCTGTTAAAATATATTATTATAAGTATTTTTTAACCTTTTTAGGCATTGTTTCAAGTCAGTGCACCTCGCGACGAAGCCGCTAAAGTAGAAGAATCCAAAAAGCTTATAGAATTTCATGTAATTGGTAATACATTAACTGGTACAGTTGATAAGCAAACGATGCTGTGGCTTATTGGTAATTATATTTGTAAATGTAATTAATCCCACAATATAGCGTTTTTCATAGTATTTTTTTTCTTCAGGTCTCCATAATGTATTTTCACACCAATTACCAGAAATGACGAAGGAATACATATCTCAACTTGTTTTTGATCCGTAAGTATTTTTTATTATTGGGTGTGTGAATAAGTTCCTGCCGTTTCACCATCAGATGGCAGTATAACAATTGTGTGCCTATAGCTTAACCTTTTCGTTAGTGAGCAAATTTAAAATCGATGAAGTCGTTGATGTCATAATCGCTTTACACCGATTACTTTCTGTCAGCTCCTATCAGCGTAAGACAATCTTCAATTCGAGGCAGAGTCAATTGTAAATGAACACTTGATAGCGCATACAAGACCATGTCATTTCTTTACATAAACAATACACAAAAAATCGATTCATTTGCTCCTCCTTTAGAAGGAAATGATAATTGGACAAAGAATCATTCAACACGCAGTGAAGAACAGCAAGCAGTTAAATAAACACTGTTGATAACACTCAATATTCAGTGTTTCTTTGCGTAAACAAATAACACATTTGAAATCGAAATCATTATTAGTCAATAAATTTGGGCTAACGATCTATACAATTGTGCGATGCATGCGGGGAAGCTCTCCGTCTCAGTCTCCCAAACTGCGCTAAGTTCTCTCTGTCTCTGTCTGCCTCGGAGCTTCAAAGCACAAAAGTGCTCTTTCTGAATAGTGGAGGGGATAACGGAGGGTCTTCGATAGTACTCCCGTAGGAGTTGATGGGAGAAACTAGTTTAGGAGGCAGATTTTTTAGTGATTTTTTTTTAACAGGGAAAGAATAATTAGAATTTATTTAAACTTTGATAAGCCGCATGTCGCATCTGCGATTTAAACTACCTGGAAACAATGAAATAGGAAATTTTACCATACTCAGCGTAAAATAAAGACAGCAGAAATTTATTCACACACTCGATATTGTCAATTTATTTGGTTCAATGAATTTACTTATTATGTTTTTCATTTTCGTTAGAAAACATAAAACACTTGCTCTGATCAAAGAAGGAAGACCAATCGGTGGAATTTGTTTCAGAACATTTCATACTCAGGTATATTGGAAAATAATTACAGTGTCAAAATCTTTAATTAAAATAAAATTGTTGAATAAATATTTTTCTACAGGGCTTTAGTGAGATCGTATTCTGTGCAGTTACAAGCAACGAACAAGTCAAAGGATACGGAACGCATTTGATGAACCATTTAAAAGATTATCACATACGAAATAATATTCTCCATTTTTTAACGTTTGCAGATGAGTTTGCAATAGGTATGTGTCGAGTTCTAATAATGGTCAGTCCACTTTTGGTTACTATTTATAAAATTATAAGCCGTTCTTCATTTTAGGGTATTTTAAGAAACAAGGCTTTTCTAAAGAAATCAAATTACCTCGCGCTATGTATCAAGGATACATAAAAGATTATGAAGCAGCAACACTTATGCACTGTGAACTCAATCCACGAATAGTATATACACAATTTACATGTGTAATACGTAAACAAAAAGAGGTATTATTTAACTATCGTTTTTACTACTATTGCTTATCTGTACGTAAAAAGGTATAATTTTATAAATGGATGTAACATAGAAAATGTATTAAATTTAACCCTTTCGAACCGGAGAGCAGACATGCTATGCTCTAATGCAGCAGTTCCTAACCTTTTTTGTCTTATTACTCCTGTAGCTTATCGGGGAAACTGATTTTACCCCCTTTTAAAATTTTGTTGAAGAAAATAACATATACATACAAATAGCCTTTATTTATCATGAAATCGCACAAAACTTCTTTTCGCCAAAATGTACAGAGGTCTTAATTTTGAAATTCCACTTCTCTGAAAGTGCTGTTATTGATTAGTCCGAGAAATTCTATTTTGTAGCAGTGGGAAAAAACGTACAGAATAAGAATTCCTCTTTTATACGGTCATCTTTAATGTAGCGAATTTATTTCTATAATTGCGAACACGATGCTACATCAGTTGTCTCGTCCAATTGCAGCGCAAACATAGACATTTCTTTAATTTCAAAAATAATAATCTTTGTTGAAAGAGCTTTCAGCTAAGTTTTTGCAGCCTTATACCAATATTATTTTATAATTCTTTGTTACAGATTGTTAAGAAACTAATTGACATGAGGATGAAAGATGCGCGTAAAAAGCATCCTGGACTAACTTGCTTCAGAGAAGGGGTGATTAATTTTTAGATATTTTAATTAATTATTTAATTTTTTACATTTTTAATCAACACCATATGTAGAAGATATTGAAAAACGTTTGGATATTGTAATATAAGATTTTAGGCATTCATTTTTATTGAATTTTCAGGTTCGAGGTATTCCAGTGGAATCAATTCCTGGCTTGCGAGAAGCTGGGTGGAGAGCAGCTGCAAGGCAAACTAGAGTAGCTAGACTTGCTGAAGAACCTTCAGATCCAGATTCCTTGGCCACAGCTTTACGTACTACGCTCAATGCAGTGGGTTTTTTAAATTTATCAAAGCTATTACTATGTTAAAAATGTCAATACTCTTACATGAAATGTTAATTTTATTTTAAATCTGAATCACAGGTGAAAAATCACAATGCTGCTTGGCCCTTCCTCAAGCCCGTTGATAAAAACGAAGTTCCTGATTATTATGATCATATAAAATATCCTATGGGTAAATAATTTTTTCCTTTTATGCATTTATTTTGATAAAATGCAGAAATATTTTGATTATAGAGTCTTTTAATAATACTTTTTATTTCTAGATTTGCGTACCATTGGAGAACGACTAAAGTCTCGATACTATGTTGCAAGGCGATTATTTATCGCAGATATGACAAGAATATTTACCAACTGTAGACTATATAACTCCCCTGAGACTGAATATTACAAGTTAGTGCCGAATAAATTATAAAATACAATTTGTTAGTAGTATATTTTTATTTTTATATCCATCTTTTACGATTTTCAGATGTGCAAATGCTTTAGAAAAATATTTTCAAACTAGAATGAAAGAAGTCGGGCTATGGGATAAATGATCAGAGTTCAACTTTGATGACTTTTTTATATCGGAGATCAAAAACAATATGAATGTGGCTCAAAACAATACGAATCAAACAACTCAAACGTATGGCAATGCCATTCCCAACATTACTCTATACGTTAGCAAAGATAAAAGAAAAGTTGAATCATTAGATAAACCAGGACCTTCAGGCTCAGTTCAAATTAGTCAAACGTCTGGAAAGAAACCTATGTATAAAGGACCTTTATTGCAAATATGCAGTGGTGTTGTTCAAGGTGTTAGTGTCGTTCCCGAGGGCAGTCCTAATGCAATAAGTGTATTCCGCATGAATACACCTGTTTTTGTAAAAACTGAAAAAGGGAAAAATACAGATAACAATGAAAATTGTTAAGTTAAAAATTGTAATTAATGTCTTCTATTTGTATTTTTATTATGCTATACTAAATAAAAGTTTTCAATGTATGTAGTCGGTAAATGTTTAATATTAAAGATCAGAGCTTTTTAATGTCAATTTACAAAAAAATATTTGTTAAATTGATTGATTTCGTTGACAATTCCTTTAAAAGTTGTTGCATATGTAAAGCATAATGTAGATTCAGTTTTAGACTAGCTCTGGAATTACCACTAATTTATGCCTAATAAAATAATGTGACATTAAAAAAATGTCGAGTAATCATTAATTATATATGTATAATATAAATGTTGTTAGAAAATTTATTAATAACATATTTGAAATTGAATTAAAATAAATAATTTTAAGTATTTTGCTACCTGATTAAATTACTGGAGCTTGTGCCATGTTAGTACATATTTTTAAATTTGAATTCAGGTTAATTAGATTTGATTGACTTCAATTATCACATACAAATATAAAGGTTGTGGCTCATAGTAAAATACATGATGAAAGTTTTGCACAGTTTTGGAATGTATATTTTTGTAAAATATTTTTTTACAAAGTATTCCATTAGATCTTTCAATTTAAATTGATAAGTAGTGAAAACGCTATGCAGTTATTTTTATGATATTAATTCTTAATTACAAAATAGCTGTGTATACAGCTAATTTAGCTCTTAATTGTGTTGTAATAAATTTGAAATTTCTTTATTAAATGCTAGTTTTATATTTTTATTTCAAAAGGGCTTATTAGCTTTTTTGAATTGTATGTAAATAGATCACTTTTCTTTGATTACTTCTTAAAAAGTATCTTAATTGTAAATATGTATGTATATATTTTTTCCTCATATCCAAGGTTTTAATAAAAACATTGCTATGTAAAATAAAAACAATTTTTCATTATGATATTTCTATTGCAATTTTCATGTTTGTCGAAATATAATAAAAATATATAAAACCATTACATGCTCTTATTTGTCAATTTTTCAAAATGGCTTGATTTGAAAATATCCGCAGAACACCTAAAGGTACTTTGCTATGTTGATTATTGATATCTAAAAAACTGTATTGTTTCTGTGTGATAACATTACTTTTTGAGCGGAATATTCATGGTTCCAAGCTTATGCTCAGTATTTGTTGGGATCAGCTGGACGTAGTATATTATGAGCTACTCCAAACCATCACAGGAGATCTCTATTGAAAGCAATTGCTGTATTAAAGGAAAAGTGTACAATATGTCCAAAAACACGACAAGTTGATTTCGCAGCGTAATAATGCTAGGCCGCATGTCGCATCAGTGGTCAAAACCTACCTGGAAACAATGAAACAGGAAATTTTATCATACCCGCCGTACTCTCCTGACATTGTTCCTTCTGATTACCACTTTTTACAGGAGCACTTAATATGTCTCAATTGTATGGATAGCAAAATATAAATAACCACACGTTGTAAAATATGAATATTTATTGCGACAAATACATTAAATAGTAACGATAATAAATTAATATCGTCGAAATTGCTTTTTGAACTTTTCATAGTGGTAGTCATCAGTTGCCCTCTCGCCTTTTTCTTTCTTATTCGGCTTGTTTACAACATCAACATTTCCGATCGGAGGCTTTTGAATCTCCTTTTTTTCTTCCGGTGGAGGCCGCTTCCTCTTTGGAGCGTCTGTATCGATATTAAATCGATTGTGTTGAACAAAATTCACAGCCATATTCGTGGGGACGAATTGCGATGGTCCCTCTTGTTTATTTCTCCGCTCCCATAACAATCTAAGCTTTGCATCCTCAGTCGCTTCTATATTCTTAATCTTTGCATCGATTCCCAAATCCACTTCGGGGATTCCGCTGAGCATTTGATTGGACAACATTTCTTCGGATTTATGAGTGGACGACTGTCGCAAATGATCCGGCAATGCCTGCAATGCGGCTTCTTCGGGTGATAAATATTTATTCGGATCCAACAAATCTTTGTTTGAATCGTTGTCGCCTTTCCTTTTTGCGAGTTGTTCGTCGATGTATTTCATCATTTCTTCGTCTTCGTCGCGTTTGTTCGTTTCGGCCGAGAATTGAGTACCTATGCCTGTATCGTAAGCATCGTCGACTTGCTTTACTTTGCCGCTTTTCAAAGCTTTCATGTTCACCATGCCGCCAGATTTAATTTTATATGGATCTTTGTTGATTAATTCTTCTTCGAGCGTTATCTTTTGACCGGTCGCTAGTCCCAATATGCTTACGCCGTTGGGTCTTTTTCTAAGTTTTTGTAATTCTTTAGTTTCTTCTAATTTGGAGATAAACTCTGTTTCATTGTCTGATTCGTTACTGTCGGATGATGACTTTTGTCTTTTTCTGAGCGGCTTCTTTTTAGCGCTTTTAAATTTTACAGGCCCTGGCTGAGAATCGTCACTGCAACCGCTTGGCGGCTCCATTTTGACGTATAGTTAACCTTTAACTGTTGTTGACAACTGACAGAAGCAACGAAGCAGTGCTGCCAACGTTCAATAAAAATACAATATTATATTTATAGGAATAATAAAGTTGAAAAATACGAATTAAGCATTTAAATTGTAGTAAAAATGCTTTTATTATCAGCCTACTTTTATCGTGATTATAATCACGCTGTAGATGTTGAACGACTGCACTTTGACGGAGACATTTTGACATATTGGCAATATCGCTAATCTATTAACACTAACAAATTAAAAGATGAGCATGAACTTATTTTTATTTATGCCAATATAAATATATGGAATTTATATAGAATTAAAATAATTGCTCGATTACAAATTTCGAAATTGCACAATAAAATTTAAATGATTTTAATACATTTTTTTAAAATATTATTTTCTTTATTTTATATTAAAATAAACAATATTTTTCTATTTTAATTTTAAAAACACATTTCTTCTTTAAAATATTATAATAATAAATCAGTAATATTTTTTTAGCATCACCATTTTTATTAAACTTATAATTTAATTAATTTTAACAATAACGAAATATTTTTTTGATTTAAAACAAAGGTTATGTGTATTTAAAAATCGTCGATGATTTGACGTTTATGGATCAATTATTAAATATTGTTTTTTTTATCTGATTGATTCAATATCATGTCTCTTATCTGCGTTATCGTTTTTAAAAAAGTGTACAAATCCATATTAGAATTTTAAAATATTGTTTAAAAAAAATAATAATACGCAATAACCTAAATAGTTTATCTTTCATATAAAATAAGATCAATGGATGGTTTTTTTTTGTCATCATTCAAATCTTTGTGGTGTAAAAATAAAACTTGTTAATGTTATAAAACGCAATAAATTTATATTCGTTGATGGATTAATTGAAAAATTAGTGCAGTACTGGAAGTGTTAGGAGATCAAAGGTTCTTCTTGATTATATTTGTATTGTCGCATTTACACGCGGCACTTCTATAGCTGATAAGGTGAAGGAATTTATTCTAATTTACATATATTTACACTGCAAATTTTTGTAATACATTTCGACAAAATATAAAACTGCTGAAGTGTTTTCATAAACAAACTAAATAATTGTCTTGTTTATCTTCTATTTGACAGATTTTACTTTTTCTTATCTTCTATAAACATAGATGACAGATTTATTTTTCATTCATCTGTATGTATTCTGAAACTCTTTTATATTGTAAAAAACATACTTATAAATTCTGTATTTAATGCTTTTCAAAAGATGAACCTTGTCATTGGTTCATAAACGGGTGGCAAACTCATTTGAAACTAAATTGTTTCAAACTATTATAACGTATACAAGTCCGCATAAAATATAATAAATATATTTTTATTTAAGCACAAGGCTAATTTGAATAAAATTCAAATTAATATGAAAGCTATGTTGGAACACGAAAGAGTTATACTTTTACAACCGGCTTCCTTACAAACTTGAAGATGTACAAAGGGAGATATTCTCGAATGCCGTTCTCGATTTTATCGAAGAAGCAGTCAACGTATTTGATTCACGAATACACACACTATACAATGATCGATTGAAGCGAAAGCATTATTATACAAACCGTGAAAATCTTCCCAATTTCTACAAGTCTGAATGCACACGAACAGATTGGAAAATTGCACCTCTTCCGTCGAGATTGCGGTATATATAAAATATAAATTTAATTAAACGTGCAACAATAATAACATCGACATTAAAACATGTGCCGTTAATATGATTATAGATGTAGACATTTGGATATCGGCGACGTTTCCCCGTCGAACACGGCTCATTTTGTCGATTCTTTAAACTGTGACGTGCAAGGAATTCAAGTGGATTTCGACGACGGGCATTGTCCGACGTGGAAAAATCAGATACAGGGTTATTACAATGTTATACAGGCCGTCTATGGAAAATTGCAGGGAGCACCGTGTAATATAAGCGCATGTCCTATACTAATGCTTAGACCGAGGGCGTGGAATATTATCGAGCATAATGTGATGGTAATGTTTATTAATAACTAACATCGCCACATTAAAAATATATAGATTTATATTAACGTATTGATAAATTCTGCAGGTCAACGGGAAAGAAATTCCGGGTGCATTGCTGGATTTCATTATTTTAATGTTTCATTGTGGTAAAGTATTAGAAGAGACTGCGAATGGTCCATTTTTTTATCTTTCAAAATTAGAAAGTTCATCCGAAGCAAAATTATGGAACGATATATTCGTATGGACCCAAAGCAAATTAAATATAAGACAGGGCACAATAAAAGCTTGCGTTTTGATCGAAAATATATTGGCTGCTTTTGAAGCTGAAGAAATATTATATAGCTTGAGAGATCATTCGCTCGGATTAAACTGCGGAATTTGGGATTATATTGCTTCTATATTGATGAAATTCGGTTTGTAAATCCTATATTAAAATTTAATTTATTACAATGCAGATGATGAATAATACGTTTTTATTACAGGTGATAGATCAGCATTTATACTACCGGATCGGATGCAATATGTGAATATTAATACTCCTTTTATCAAAGCGTATTTCTCGTCTGTTATACAAATAGCTCATAAGCATGGAGCACCTGCGACTGGTGGCATGACGGCAGTCGTTCTTCAACCGGGAAACAATGGCAGCAGTGACGAGTAAGATATGCAATTTTATCACGTTTAAAATATTTTATACCGATATTTATTATTTTATTGTATTAATGGCAGAAGTATGGCAATGATAAGAAAAGTTATTGATGCAAAACAAAAAGAAATCATGATTGGCGTCGATGGCTTTTTGGTTTATGATATTCGCTTAATACCCGCATTAAATCAGGTAAAAATTGTCTTTATATTCCGTTTAATCTACGCATACATTTTGATTGAATTATTTCGTTCGTAGTTATGGAAAAAACAATGCGGAAATATCCCGAATCAAATTCAAATCAGACCCAATGTAAATATAACGGCACGAGATCTATTATTGTTTCCCAGAGGAAATATGTATATGAAGAGCCTTCAACATAATATTGCCGTATCCATATCGTTCGTATATCACTGGCTGGCAGGCGTCGGTCATTTCTTTTATAATGGTAATGTCGAAGATTCAGCGACGGCCGAAATTTCAAGGTGTCAAGTGTGGCAATGTATTAGACATGCGGTGAGTATTAATTCAAGTTTATTTTAATTTTAACAGCGCCGTTGATTAATGCGTTGAAATTTTTAAGGTGGTCCTTGAAGACAACAAAACGCCAGTTACGTTCAGATTGATAAATGATTTGGCACACGAATTTGCATCTCTTGCTCATCGCACACTTTGTCGATCGAGCGCCGAACGTAAAAGACTCGACGCTGCAAAATATATATGCTTGGAAATGTTCGCCGCGATACATCCGCCAGATTTTATAACGAGTTATCTGAACGATAGTCATAAATTCAGAACAATTCACAATAAAGCGCTCCTGACCAGCGTCAAAAATAATTTATAAATTTGTAGTGTATATAAAATACATTCACGCCGAATGAATCCGTTTTACGGAGGATGATTTTTATGTATTGTTGTTGTGTTAATATCTAAGCAAATTATCTATTGCGTTTTTTTAAATATTTGATAAAATTATAAAGCGTTTAATGTTTTCAGCACTTTATTTTATAAAAAAAACTTTTAATAAATACACATATTTTAGTAGTTAATTTCGATTTGTATATCACAGTTACTTTTATCAATTATGCCTCTAGACGTAGCACAGTGATGATATTTGTTTCTCATGATGCATGGAATGTTTGCCGTTTTCACTGCCAAATCACATGAGATTAAGATTGAATCCGATAAATGATTAAAACTGAAAAATAACATCGAAAATTATATAGTTTTTAATACAAATTAATTGAATTCACTATGTATTAAAGTTATGTTTGCGTACCTCTGAGTGTTTAAAATTGCTCGGAAGATCTTCTTCGTTTACCAGAATTTGTCTGCTGTCGTATTTGCTACTGCAAAAATAAAAACAACGTTGTGAAATCGTTTCTTTCCAAAATCGGCAAACTAGTTTGATGACCTCAAGTCTTGGGAATATAAACAAGCATTTAACAATTGAGTTGCCAAACTCACGCAACTGGTTTACGATAGCAACCATTTTTTGTTACATTCGGACTGGTCGCGACGATGATTATGATCATTTTATTTATGCATTCGAATGTTAAATAATACATTAAAAAATAATGCACGCGAAATCGAAATTTCATATGATTATATGCAAATTTTACAAGACCGTGACAATATTAAATAATCGTTATACTTACACGATATACTTTTTCCACAGGACCGTTCCAAAATACACGACGAAAAATATTATCAATATTGTACTCAATGATATCATGGCCCATTTTCCAGTCATTCCCTCGACTTTCGCATTGTTTAACATATCCATAGTGTCTTTTTCGACGACTGTCGAGGGCGAGAATATAGATTCGCTGTCTGATTTCGGGTCACGTAGCTCAGATTTGTTCGGCGTTGAATTGACTTCGATGGGGATGACCAGAAGCGATTCGTCTCTCGCGTCGGTGTCGGTTATTTTGTATTTTTCCGATTCCAATTCCGACTGTGAAACATGATTCAAATCTTCGATTTCGGTGCTGGTCGTGTTGTGCGATAGCGAACGTATGATCGTCAGATTATTCGGTATTATGTTATATTTGGTGTTGTCTTCAGGAAAAACAATCGGCGGTAGTTCTACTAATTTAGTCGCCTTTGATTTGTCGACGCTGGCGCTTGAAACGGGAACTGCAACACAAATAAAATTGTTTTTGATTTAAAATTTATAATAAATCATCAAATAAATCAACATATTTTTTCTTCAACATATTAACATCCCAATTTACATATCCTCGTTACGAATCCAAATATATAAACGAATCATAAAACATTGAGCAACACGTTCAAATATAGATTGTTTTATATAAATATAAAATACAATTAAGAAGGTTCATTAGATCAAATCGAAGTAAACAAGTCCGAGACGAAAACAATTATGTCTGAATTTATATCAGACAATGACTTACTTTGTAATGGCTAGTTATAAGAGCCATTTTTAATAAATGATAGCAACGATAGCACGTTTTATAGTTTTTTATTGATTCCGGTTTCATTTAAATTTATGCTTGAAAGCCGTGTAAACATAATAAAACGCTTTTTATTAAAAATAATATTATAACTTCATATTGGCAATAAAAACACATTGATAAAGCTCATTGAAATGCGGAAAACATATTAGAAGATGTTTTCAATGAAGCTTGTATTGCGTTTTTAATTTGTGTATATTCAAGTTCGTTGATTAATTTCATTATTTATTAATGTGTTATTCACTCGTTAAACATTATTTTGATATTTTAATATACCAGAGAGTTTCTTAAACATATGAAAGCAATTCAGATGAAATATATTTAAAAATAGTCTTCAACGTAATCTTATTTTAAGGAATATATTCCCCGACAAGTAATAAATATTATGGATGTATAAAATTGCAATTAAACGATCAGAGCTTTTATTGTCACAAAAATTCCAACATTAGAATGGCATTACTGCAATTATGTATATATTTAATTATTTTTAAATTGATAATCACCAAATTAGTCTTAGATAATAATAGTATAGTGACTCCAATTGAAATCATGAAAGATTGACCAAAAATTGGCCGTATTTCTTAGAGAAATGGCATGTATCGTATTATGTA
This sequence comes from Stenopsyche tienmushanensis, assembly GCA_008973525.1. Lineage (NCBI taxonomy): Eukaryota > Metazoa > Arthropoda > Insecta > Trichoptera > Stenopsychidae > Stenopsyche > Stenopsyche tienmushanensis. The sequence goes on along the minus strand of WACJ01000406.1, from coordinate 1,052,711 downwards.
TGCATGTATTATTCCAACGTCTCTTTTCGTATAATTAAATTGTTTATTTATGAACTAAATTGGTTGCTATAAATAGATTGGCGTTTTGCATTATAAGATTGTATATAAACTGGGTGACACCAATTATGTGCAAAATTATACAGTATAATTTTCCTGATTTCAATACTTCATCATAGCGAACCCTCTTATCATCCAATTAGTCTGGATAAGTTAAGTTATACTGCAGTTGCGCAATTCTCATAAATTATTTATTAACTATTGCATTTTTGCCATTTTACATTCAATGATTTCCTGTTTTAAAAATATTTTAATAAGGCATTTGGTTAATTTGGAGTTTGGCAACTCATTTCTAGGGATATTTTATCATAATTTTATTTATCATTGTATTAGTTTTTAAATGCAACAAGCAAATTGCTTATTTTGACAAGTCGCGTGAAGTTGGCGCTAAATCAAGACCAAAAAATTTGAGCAATACTTAATTTATTTGGCCTTAAGCACGTTTTTTGAGTCCATTTAATGAGATTTAAAAAAAATCAAAACGAGAATAAACACACGAATATCAATTCAATTTTATCATATGGGCCTTGAAAAAATACGTTTTATATTTAATTAAAATTACGATGTATAAATACATTTAATATCGCATGAGCTTTATTTAAAAATTAACGATATTCTAAATATATCCGTTCTATTTGCAAAAGTGAATTTTTAAGCATTTGAGAAATTATAATACAAAGAATGATGTCAATATAATTAAACGAAGATCACATCCTGTTTTTCGACGTATTCGTTATGTGAGTTAATGTAGCGTCCGCTTCAAAATTTGACGGACAAAACAAGCTCACTTTCTTCCTTCCATTTAAGGTAATGTAATGAGCGCAGAATTGTTTTCGTAATGAGGAAGAAGACCACATACGCTGATAGCGGTTCTTCGTTTTTGTTCTTAACGAAATAGAATTTGAATCGTCTCTGTAAGGGAGAAATGGTTATGCGGTAATTCGAAATGTCAAAATATCCCCCTTTTTTTTATTAATTCTAGACTTAATTTATTTAACCAGCATTATGCACAAAAATAATGATACATAGTAAAACAATGATCTTAAATTTGTATAAAAAAATACAATAATCGACATTTATCCTAATTTAAATTCATCATGATGTTGTAAAAGCAACATTTTTATATAGCATGTAACATGATTATTGGTCATCATCACGAACCTTTAAGAAAGTCGACACTAGTTAACCTGTCGTGACACTAATGATTGACCTCAAGGTTAACAAATGTACAAACAAAAAAATGATGAAGTTCATAGCATCATCGAGTCCATTCGCGGAGAGCATTTTATTTATTGTCGTTACATCCGTACTGCCGCAACAAAAGTAACAATAATTTGGATATCAATTCCGGTCAATTACCAATACAATAAGCGCTATAGAAATGCATTTAATTAAAATCGCATTTGCGCCATTAGCGGATTTCATGTACCAAATTCGCGTTCGACATGATCGTCGTCATCGTCTATAAAATTATATATTTTTGTGAAAGGAGCACACGAACAAAATAAAATACCGATTAAAATGATCATGAACGATATTTTTTATTTTAAGACATTCAAATAAAATATTTATATCGCCTTCAATAAAAAACTAGGTATCGATTTAATTCCAATGACAATTCACGTATTACGTATCGGTAATTGATTTACAAATTGCGATAAGAGTCACGATAAATCGATTGCATTGCTTCCAATTGTGGCCGAGTGATGAGTTTATGTATTTTAAATTAAATTCCTCGACCCGATCGAATGACGTAATTATTTTATTGAATTCGTTTCTAAGCCGTTTACGTTTTTTAAATGGACATGTTATGTTTAAATACCTGAATGTGTGCGCTTTATTAATATCCGCTTCTTCTCAGAAGCAGGTCTTGTTTAAACAAAGTCTAGGCGACTTATTGAATATCGATAGAAGGTTAACCGGCCTTTCGATTTTTATTATACCCACATTCAAAAATGTATAACTTTATAGCTTTTCGATCATGCATGCTTAATTAATTGTTTGATGTGGGGTTGCCATTATAAAAATGTATACATTTTTATTTATATATTTGTGGGAAGGATTGATCTGGCAACCCCGATCTGATATAACCTCTTACGTGAATATCGATAATGATTAATTCATGCATTTGAAGATCACAACGTGTGAATCACGTTTTCCTCGGAAATTAGATATCCCTGAAATGAAAACGACATAAATTGCATGACGTCAATCACGTTTGCTATGTAATTCCATGAACAATAGTAGATCTAGATATTTAATCCGTAATTGGCAATTCCCACAAAAATGCGCAATGAAATAGCGTGTGCGAATATTCAGACTTGCATTCTATTCGAATAACGGATCTAATTGTGGCATTGAATCGCCGACGAAAGCAATCGTTTGTATCGATCGAAACGTCAAATTTTGGCGCGTTCGCATTTAAAAGCAAAAATATTTTTTATTGGGCGCGTTCGCGAATCTCCCAAGCGATAAATGCATACATCGAACGTCCATCTGTCAAATATGATTTGATTCGAAATCAATTTATAATTTTCATTTTTATAAACATATCCTGTATAGATGTTGATTATCGTCGTTGCGATTGTTTTTATTGTTATTTAACCGCAATTTCTGTTGTATTGTTATAATTAAACTGAATTAAATTGATTATTATATTTTATAAATTGTAGCTGTGGTAATATTGTGATGTATAAAATAGCGTCATGCTCTCGTGGAGACGTATCTGAGTTGCTATATGATTGTCGGATTTAAATATACGTGGCGTGAAGAAACCGAGTATTTTTTCGTTTTCCCCTTTCAATCAACGTCTATTATTTAGGTTATATGCGGACGTGAAACATTCGCAAGCGCCGCGGAATAATATCGCGTCCGTGCAATGGTTTTTTGCATATGAATAACGTCTGCGATGGCATTGATTCCGTTCGCAAAAATATATCGTGCAATACAAAGAGTTCTTGCATAATGAGGACATAACAAACGCGTCTTTGTTGTTGTGGACCCTTTGGGCTTTGGGTCATGACAAAATTACTGTTGTTAATTCGATTTCCGCTAATAATAAGCGGGTCGAAGGACGAATTGCTCGCGATAAATTAGATTTTTTTTTGAATCGGTGAATTAATTAAGATTTGAAAATATCAGGTTTTAATGGGTGCATCGTCGCTCGGTCGTATCAGATGTGTCTCGATAAGATAATGCTGAGAGTTTGTCCAAAATAAAAATGAAAATTTATCTCACCTGTGCATAATGATAGTAGAACTGCGACGGCGAAGGTCGTCAACTCGATCTGGCAGAACAGCGCGGTGGTGAATAGACGAGCCATTTTAGATTGATTTTTGGTTGTTTTTGGGATCGTGGTTGTTTTAAAAAATGCAATTTGGCTGGCCTTCGCGAAAAGACAACGTCTACGCTCGAAGAATGGATGGGAAATGTCCGAAGAGAGCGCAGTTCAAAATATTTATATCACTCGCAGCTATCGTAGTCCATTCGAAGCAGTCGCCCGGGGCTCTTCAAGAATCAAAGAAGAAAACAAATCAACACGCTGATGTCTTCTTCGACTGACGAAACAACGCTGCCGATCGCCGATGGCGTCTCTCCGAATCGAAACTGTTCCGTTTTCTTGTGGAAAATGGACAGGACGAAGAAAATGGAGAGGCGAGCGCGTTCTTCGCCGGGCGCAGAGAGACTGGATGGCCGTACCTGAATGTGTACCGGCCTCACCTTTGCTTTGCAACATTTTTTATCTAATCGTCAACAAAAAAGCATTCTATAAAACAAAGAAGTTCGCAAAAAATACGAACATTATATAACCGGATTTCGAATGGCAATTTTACTCGTACAATTGTTCAATATGCTCCGCGAACTACATCCGAATGCCAAACGATTTGTCGAGAAAAAAAAATGCAAACGCACCGATTTTAACACTCGGAGACCCGGTCCCGCGGCGCCGCGGAAATATTCGCAGGCGGTTAACGCCCGGCAGGGGCGAACGCTGGTTGGAACATTGTTAAATCGCACGATCACAGTAGCCACTTCATGCAACCACCGTGCGAGATAACCATGCCCTCAAATCGCTCGTGTGGAATGTCTATCAAGGCATGCGTTGTGTGACACGCAGTACCGTCCTGTTGACAGGGCCGTAACAAGAGGGTAGCAAAGTAGACGCGTGCTATGGGCGCAACTGATTTTGGAGCACAGAATACAACCTAATCGAGAGTTGCACATAGCTTTTATTTTATTGGACCATTCTACTTTACATGAATCAACACTGATTGGCTCTGTCCGTTTTTATAATATATATTAGGTTGCCTAATCCTTCCTTTCTTCGTTATCACTCGAACATTGGGACCTCTTCGGACAATCTCGTTTTGTAATGAGAGTTCGTAATCGTTCTGTAGACATGTACGGGTATGGCGTCCGATTACATCCGATCCGAAAAGCGGACCGGCTGGACACAATGATAAACAGCTCGGGTCTGTGGAAGATCTCCATGTTTTTTGTTGAAATACTACACAACGTAGCTTCTTCAAACATAAAACTTAAGCTTTATAAGGTTTCATGATTTACACACGTTGTTCAACACTATAATCATCCATGATGATTTGCCATATACTACTAAATAATTTATATTAAATTTGACAGATGTTGCTTTAACAACATAGCTGTTATAACTTAACAAATTTCGAGCGTCCCTATTGAAAGACCTGTACAAAATATGAAAACAATACAATTTCATCTTTGGACAGACAATATTGTTATCGTTGCAAAGTGATATTCTTCCTCAAGGACAGATCCTTCCCCGAGGCAGTCTGCTTGTTGTTCTTTTGGTGCTTGTACTATTCTTTGAGCATTGAACATCCTTGAGCCTAGGTTTGAATCGGCAAGGTTTTATATGCTATATAATAGCGATCGGTAACCTTTTTAGGCTCACAAACCACTAAATACGGTGACCGGTTGATTAAATATTATATATGGTTCATAAAATAAAATCAATTATAATTAAATTATAAAAGCTTTTAAATTTAATGTGATGGAACGGTTCCTAGATATTTGAAATGATAAAATTTGTTGTGGAGATGGAAATGGATTGAAATTTTCATCGCCTCTTCACTAAGCAAAGGGATCTTCACTAAAAACTTTTTATAGAAAGTCAAAATTGAAGTCTTGATAGGGATAAATGAAATTTGGCTTTGAGAGTGTTATCAGATAAAAAGATCGACGAGGCTTTCTTTTAGCGTCATGCATAAATTAGTATCTTGAATGTTCGATCCCAACGGATCTATTATCCACAAATTACCACGTCTAGGATCTTCATATTTGGGATAATATTATAATAAGCAATATAATCTGTGAGCGATTCCAAGTGCTTTTGAACCAGTAGCACTTGATAGTTGACATCATTCTCCCTTATATATTCTTCAAAAACGCTTTGCAAGCCATTCAACGTCAGATAACAATTTTTGAAGTTTTGGATTATTTTGTCGTTGGAAAAATAATTTAACTTCTTCTCGCAAGACGAAATGTCGGATCAGTATTCTGCCCCTTGACAGCCATCTCACCTGCAATGGGTAGATAAAATGTATGGGTGACCGACTTTTTTCACATTTAGAACAACTCCTGAAAGATTATCTGTGTATATCGCAATAGTTTTTTTTCTATTCAATTTCGTTTTTCAGGAAATGATTATCAAGTGTATTAAACATCTCCGAGTTGATTGTTCTATTCAGCAAATTAAACGAACAAAGTTGTTCTTCATGTAACTGTTGTTCATACTCAAACCTGACAAAACAGAGTAAGAGTGTTTTGTTTGTAATATCAGTAGAGTTTTTCACCATTTTTATTATCTGATTTTCAATGTCTTGATAGTACGAGCAGACATGGGAATGAGATTCAATTTTTGGAGAGTCTTTTTTCCCAAAATGTATTCACAGGCTGTTAACATATAGTGCTTAAAACTTTCGTGACCGGTGATGCATATGCTGCATCATCGCAGGTTCGCAATTGGTAGCTGCATGATGCCTTCAAGTAGTGATGGCATCATGCGTCTGATTCTACGTTATTTCTAATGGAGAACAGAAATCGTACACCTCACCAGCACGATAAAGCCTACTAAATCGATACATTCCCGCCGAAATCTGGACGCTTGGAAACAGTGGTGTAACTACTAATTGGTGAGCTTAGGCGACGCCTAGGGGCAGTAACTATCTAATCTATATATACATATATAGCGTACATATATGTTTTTCAAATTGTTCTATTAACATTTCCCTACCGGTGATGTATTTACTACACCTCGACTCTAATAATGGGAATATCGATATGAAATATAATAGATACGGGGTTTAGAATTTTTGTATTCCTCCATAATATAATTACGAATCACATCAAGGTATTATAGTATATAAGTATTCATTTGCAGCGACGGAAATAAATAATTTATCGGGAAATCGGGAATTTTGCGAGTTTTAGTCCGTGTCTCAGCAGAAAGGAATTGTATCAGTCACATTGATGGTGTTATACGAAAATAGGGGCTCAAGCGGTCATCAATTCGAACTAGCATTTAAATATGTCATGACGATATCTCCAACGAGTGAGGAGGCTGAGCGTGATGAATACATTTTCGTTTTTTTCCACTTTATAGATTTATTTTTGAATCATTTGTTTGAAATATTCATGTAATATACTATACGCTTTATAAGACTTTTTATTTTATTAAGTTGGTAAGAATAATAAAAAAGTTATTAACATTTTGTAAAGGCCGGTATAAAAAATCATCGAATTGAGCGGGGCCCTGAGTGTTAATAAATGAATGCATCGGCGATTGTTGTGTCGCCGGAATACTCGTCTCCACGTATGCATTGATATGCGAGAGTGGCATTGTCATGTACCGTTATCCTCGGGAACGAACCTTCCTGCTCTCTTCATCGCGAAAATTCTCAAAAAACAGGAAAGCTCGATGCCCGACCACATATCGAATTGCAACATACAATCAATGGCCGGTACATATTTTATGGATTCAATAGCCGCCAGTATGAATAAAAAATTCTTGCATGAAGAGAGGTCAAGGTCAAATGATGATCATACGGTACCATGGCAGAGCTAATCATTATCGATTGGACAGGAATTTTAAATACTAATAAACAGCTCAATCGTGGACCGATCGCAAGTCTTTCTTCTTAAAAGCCTGCGCAGCGTAAACCAAGTGATCTGTACCTCGCTTAACGACCATCTTATACAGGTGTTAGGGGATCTTTGGTTACGATACCTAGTCTCCAGATCTGACACCACTAGATTTATTTGTCTAGGGATGTGCCCTATTCAGTGGCTCGCTCGGTCTTCGGGCAAGCCCTACCAACCTACAAACAAAATTTATTGATCCATGTGTAAAACATCCTGTATAAAGACCAAAACAAATTGTAAAAAACTGTCTGAAATGACTGAGTGAAAATACGAGGCCTGGAACAATCAATATTTTAGATGTCGAATCGTTCTTAATTTTATATCGGGACTCGATTCGATACATATCCCCGTTTTTACAGTGTCTGATGGAATTAGTTAGATTTGTTTCTTTCCCACTTATTCGTCTTTTTTCCATTTTCCTTGAGAGATGACAATGTTCCTTGAAATACGTGCAGTTAAAAAACTCGTCTGATCCAATTATCGAGTCGCTCAAACAACCAGCATTTCGACAGTCTTTGGAGGGTTTGAGACAGTACCTGTTAGCATGTAGTCAACGAAATTATGTTTTTGGCTAATACCATAAGGATGGTGGAAGAGAAAAACCAAAAGTCTAAGAGCCAACCAAAGACTTTTTGGTGTTGCATTGTGTTTCACAGCAAGAAGCAGTGGAAGAGAATTAGTCATGATGCAATAAGAGATATGCTGAAAATATGAAAAACTGTTATATGTATTTTAAATTGAAAAAAAAAAACGACCTATAAATCTAGAATTTAAGATAATCACGTAGACGACAAATATTATTTAATATTTCAATAAACATTGTTTATAAACTCGTGTTGTTGTCTTTAATTTTTTTGTGTATCGGTGAAAGTCTGATATTTAGGGCTATTTATAAACGCTTATCAATAAGTACTATGATCTTACGATTGACCTAAACATTTATATATTTTTGTATCTTTCGAGCGTTCTAACGAATACACAATCAAACACAAACGACACATGCATTGATTTAACAGGACAATTGTTCTTAAATTAATTAATACATTAATCAACAGGATGAACAAAGAGTAAAGCTTACAGTATTATCAGATGAATATAATCACACAAATTTTGCATAATGATGGTAAAGGTCACATATTATATCAACACAAAAATCAACTGAAGTAAACCGGTTCAGACCCGATTTTCGTATCGACAAAAATAATGGTTTTTCTAGTTTTCGGTTTGGTTCTGGTTCAAAACCCTGATTTTATTATCCGATTAACTCGTTCGTCGCTGCGTCTATCGCATAAGGTGGACGGGCGTTCCCTTACACTACGGCTATACAATGCAAGATTAATTTTAAAAATTCAATAAAACTTAAATCGGCGAAATGAAAATCGTGCTAAAGCGAAACCGTGCTAAGCGAGGGATCGCGATATATAGAGTATAGAGTACCTTTCTAAACCCAACATAGCAATTTTCGGTGACGTAGCTTAAATGATATCGGATCAATTTAACTAAAATACAGTAGACTCTCGATTATCCGGGCTAATTTGATAAATTTGATCAAAAATTACTAATAAGTCAATTTGTTTAATATTTAAAAAAAAATTGAAATCGAAAGAATTTTATTTATTTTAGAAAAAGATAAAAATACAATTCAAAAACAGATAAATAAAACACTAAAAAATTCAAACATAATTTTGAAAATATGCCCGAAGTAACATTAAAGCATCGAGTGTTTCGTCATTTAGTCTGGATCTGATTTTGGAAGCCAGGCAAGCTGCTGCTGAAAATGCACGCTCAGCCTCCACACTCGTTGGAGGTATCGTCGTTATATATTTAAATGCTAGTTCGAGTTGATGACCGCTTGAGCCCCCATTTTCGTATTAAACTATCAATGTGACTGATACAATTCCTTTCTGCTGAGACACGGACTAAAACTGGCAAAATTCCCGATTTCCCGACAAATTATTTATTTCCGTCGCTGCAGATGAATACTTATACACTATAATACTTTGATGTGATTCGTAATTATATTACGGAGGAATACAAAAATTCTGAACTCCGTATCTATTATATTTCTTATCGATATTCCCATTATTAGAGTCGAGGTGTAGTAAATACATCACCGGTAGGGAAAGGTTTTTATAACTATTTGAAAAACATATATGTAGTGTATATATGTATACATATATTAGATAGTTACTGTCCCTAGGCATCGCCTAAGCTTGCCAATTAGTAGTTACGCCACTGTTTCCAAGCGTCCAGATTTCGGCGGGAATGTCTCGATTTTGTAGCCTTCGCGTGCTGGTGAGGTGTACGATTTCTGTTAGATAAAAATTTCACACCCAAATTTTTCGGGATTACGTTTACTAATCTCGGGATTCATGAGCACCTGTCCGGGATCTCGGAATCCGGGATTAGATTCCTTAATCATAACATTATTTTTTAGTATTATATTCGTTTTGTTGTGTAAGTCTCATAATCATATTCATAATTAATAAATATTTTTCAGGTACGGATAATCTGCACCCGGATAATGGAGAGTACATTGTATGTACTTCACTTTTGCAATATTTTTCGAGAAATAGCCTGACTCTAGCATTAAGAACAGTGCGAGTTCTACTCGTATATCACGATCATTAGCAATGATTTTGCTTATTTCGTCATTAATGTCTAACTAATTTTCACTTAGAATGCCACAATTTGCGACCTGCATTTAAGATAATAATGATTCTAACAACATTTTCAAACCTAAGATCGTTTGTCTACTCTCCACAATTTGTTTTTTTCCATTGGTCTTTTATACTTTGTTTGATATATTTGATTACCTCCAGACATACCATCGACTAAATAAATATGTATATAATCTTGCATCCTCCAAATTCATGCAATTTTATTTATTCGCTTGCATATTTACGATATGTCGTACTTCTTTATTTGTGCTAAAGTGTATTGCGTTTGTATTTGTATTTTAAAATGTGGACATCTTTTAGACGTTTGGTTGGTGTATTTTCCTTCTACTCCATTGCTGATTAATAACATATAGAATCAAAGACCTTTTAATGACAATAAAACCTAATTAATATTGCATGTCAACAATTGATGGCAATTTACAGTATTTAAAAGCAGAACTTTGGACTGTAAATTTTTCATTTCGGTTTTGGTTCAGCTCCGAGTGATACATTTTTGAATGTTTTTGTATGTATTAAAAATTATTCGACATTTTATTCATTCTTTTTACTCTTTAAATATTTTTGGAATTACCAGTCTTATCTATTCAAATGTATTTAACAGTTGATGATAATAAGTATTCGAAAGAAATAATATTATAGTAGCAAATTAAATAAATAACAATGAATACTCCAATTTGAAGTCATATTTAAAAGTATATAAATTGGAAAAATATCAGAAATTAAGCTTAAATTTTTGTTGCTCAAGAATTCTGATTATTACGGATTTGGATATATTTATTCGTTTGTTTGATAAATTGCTTTCGATAGTTCGTGCAGCACACATTTTCTATGTTTGGATCCCTCTACATCTTTCATAGGCGATATATTCCATTATTTTGAATCCCGAGAACTGTTTAGAATTATTGTCAAATATGCACAAATATATTAAAAATATATTATTTTCGACTGAATACACGAATACAGATTTTTTCAAATATTGTACGTTTGGCTTTGTTTGAAATATACCCTTTTATTAAATTAACGCTCAGTGCAGTCCCCAATCGTGTTTTGAATGTGGTCATTTTGTTATTCAATTAAGTTCACAAATAAATATATTCTGTCAAGTGGACCAAATCATCATCACCATAATAATTCCAAAGCAGAATTTGAACGACTTCAATTTTTATTCAAGGACGGGCATTGTAAACGTTTAATATACTATTGGCGAGTACTCGGCATGCGTTGCAATGCCAATTTGAAAAGAAACGCAGTAGTGCAGTTACGTGATTTATTGCTTCAGGTCACGTGTAGAGCGGGTTGAAGGGTTAGGCCTGATCCACACTATGGTGCCGGTAACGGTTCGATCTCGCTCTCGGTCTCGATCCGGTCAAATATTCTCATACAAAAAACGGGATTGGAACGATCCGATAGTGTGAATACTCTGATTGTTTCTTGTGTAAGAATATTTGATCGGACCGAGACCGGAGCGAGATCGAACCGTTACTGGCATCATAGTGTGGATCAGGCCTTAGGATCCAAAAATGTGCGCGCGCACTCGCTCTCGCCTCGAAGATCGACTATCTTTCTCCCGTGAGCGGAGCTTAGCCATCCCATTCTCTCAGGTGTTGTTTTATCTTAGATCGATAAGCTTGACTCTGTCATTAGCCAAATTAACAAAAATAAAGTGAAGATAAGCAAGTGCGAACAGACACGGATAGGAATGCAAGTTTCGAGGTCGATTTAGAGAATTATCATCTGGAAGACATTATAGAATGACGTTTGTAATGTTAACATTTGCAAATCGCTGGATTCGCTTTTCGGAGATGCGCATATCTAGTGGACGCAGCGACGAAAGAGTTAAATAAATAAATACTGTCAATAACACAATATTCGGTAATTTCTTCAAGTAAACAACGCACTTGAAATCGATTCACACATCATTATTAGTCGATGAATTTGCGTTAAAGATCTATACAATCGTGCAATGTACGCAGGAAGCTCTCCGTCTCTGTCTCCCATGCACAGTTACCGAACTCCGTCGCTGTCTCTCTCCGAGATCAAGCACGGAATCACGTGCAAGCGTGCTCTTTCTGAATCACTGGAATTCGCTCGCAAATACGCGATCATCCTACCATACAGGTTAAAGATCCATTGCCTAATTTAAAAAGGTATTTAGTGACAGGACTACTTCTACAATTTCATCAGCGAATTTAGCTATCTTGTTTGGATTATCGTAAAAAGCAAAATACAAATTCAAAAATTCAATTCATTTTGGGTAAATGGATTGATTGGGTCACATTTCTTTTCGAAAATGCTACTGAAATTGCTGTTACTGTGTGATACCAATCAATATAGACGTCACATTTGGATGATTATTTATCAATAAATGCGAAAACAGTCATATAATATTCGATTATTTCAGGGAGATATCTATATTAAAGATGAAATTTGCATTGTTTTCATCTTTTGTATGAATAAAAAGCAGGAAAAAGATTACTTGAATATCAAAAATACATTAAATTTATCATTCTTTGTAGACTTCTAATGACCTGCACGTGGAGAATGCATTGTAAACAACATTATAAACATAATTTGCCAAAGACAAAAACATATTTAAAGCGTATTTTTAATAATTTGTCATAATATGTGGATTAGATTCGAAAGCAACTCTTGATAATTGACAGTGCTAGTTTTACCTGTTTATGTAGAAATCTAGATAACGTTGGACATATTTCCTGTACAATGCAAATGATTTATGAAACCAGTCCAACGATAATTTGTAGTATCTAAGATCTAACAAAGGGTCTATTTTTAGGCTTTCCACAAAATAACTATTGAACAATGGTAATCGGTCATGGCAAGGTGAAATGTCCAATTTAATATCATAACAATATATCAAATTAATTATGAAGGAAATGTAAATAATGTTTTATCAAACTGAATTTAGCCGTCTGAAAAACATGATTTGATGACGACAAAAAATTATCAAATCTGTGTGAATTTAGTTGAACGAAATTACATAATTTGCATTTATTCCATGAATTTATTTATTTTTAGGTATTCTCAAGCAAATCATCAACATCTCCGAGAGATATTTTTTTATGCACGCTGAAAAAATATACTTAAAACCATTTTCAATGACATTGCCATTTACACAAGAGCCGAGATATGATTACATAAAATAGATAAAACATGATGTACCAAATATCAATCAGACCTCTTTGGAATATTATGCAAAAAATCCATAATTAAGACTGTGCCCACAGAGATACAATAATTTTAATCATTGTTTACGTTTCACTATCAAATAAATTACACATGATAAATGAGTCTTAAGGGTTAAAAGGTTACAAATGTATTAATACATTAAAAAATATTTGATTACATTTAGACTGACACACATTTTTTTCCCCGTTGAATGTCATAAATTTAATGTAAAGTTTAAACGTCCGAGTTCCCACTGGATATCATAGTGAGAAGTTTGATTTGTTGACGCCTGTTGTTTTTTAATTGTTCAATGATTTTTTCATCCTGATAAACTTATTTTCGTAATGTCAACTTTTATTGACCTTATCAACGCATGGCAATAGATTTTTCTTAAAATAATTCTCACATTGAATAATTAGACGGGCTATCTAAATATATCTCGTCTTAATTGTACTTTGTGGTTACTATCGTCTGGGTTACATCTCTTTAATGTACAGTTTTGTCGGAGAATTTAATTTGACTCCGTTATTGAGCTATTTTTAACGGAACAAAGATTGATAAGCATTCCAATGGTCATTGGGCAATATTTATATGATTGATTAATTGAATTGATGAACATAAACATATTAACTATTTTGAGACGTAAACAAAATAGAACATTAATTATGTCATTTTTTTATTGTTTACATATTTTCATAATCGTTAAAAAGGGAGAATTAAAAAAAAAAGACAAGAAAAAATATTAGGAAGACTAGACTTGACTCTTAGAATAATTATATTTGATACACACGGTATTTCCATCCATATAAAACCGTCATTATATTGCATTGCTATTTATTTGACTGAAATATAAATAATAATATTCTATCTACCCTTGAGAATACGTATAATATGTTTCTTTCACATTTATGAAAATGCAAAATGATTTATATGCATGTAACTGGTTAGTCGACTCGTTCAATTATGGAATGTTAGTTGCCTCTAGTTGTTATTTGTTTAAAGACAAATATATCTTATAAAACTAATTTAATTATTATATTTTACAGAAATTGATAATAAGGTTTTTTTGCAAATAGATACATTTATAAAAAGAAATATCACAAGGTTGTTTAAACAGCAATAGTAATGAAGTTTAATTTAATGTTAATGTAATATTAAGACGTTATTTTAATAGTTTCTCAATATTGTAACATCGGTTCAATATTGAAGCAAATACATATTTAAAATATACAAAATAGGTAGCGTTTATGTAAATATATGAGAGTTTAAATTGCAATTATGTTGAATAAATATTGCAGGATAAAATAGGCAAAATATGATAATATGTACTTGATCTTACATTTCACTTTTATCATGAGCCAATTTAACCCTTACAACTCCCATGGCCAAACGTTGTGGTCATTGGTTATTTTCTACCAACTTACTATGGCCACTATGTGTAGCCATTTTTTTCTTGTGCAGTTATTATGAACTTCAAATAGGATTTTGGTATTTTATTAAATGTAAGAATACACTGTATTTGTGTTTGAATATCATTTTCGGGATAATAGTGATTCAGTATTAGTACCAATGCCTTCAAGTGTCGGTTTATTACATTTAAAACATCTTTCCTGTCAAATTATACATAGATATAGAATTTTTGCAAATATGTAGAAATATTTAGAAAATATGGAGGGGGGGGGGGGGCAAATATTAATGAAGTGATCCTTCATTTAAATTCCTTAATTTATTCTAAATTACTATGCCTAATTTAACAAAATATTATATTAAATATCTGTATTATTTTATTTTTTCATTATATTAAACTACCGTATTTTATATTTATATTCAAATTTATGCCACAAAATGATAATTAACGTTGTCAAGATCTTCCAGAGAATGCTTTATCAATACGTATTTGTATATGAATACATTTGCCCTTATGTGACGTTGCCATGGTTACGCTATAGTGATACAACTTTCTGTTATAGTTCTTGTTGCGTGGAATATAACCTAGTATAAATTCTATTCAGGATGGTGTTATTACGTAATTAAGCCGTTGTTACTTTATAATCATGCAGTTGAAATATTTACATACGATTACCGAGTCTCAGGTAAAACATCATTAACGCCTTATTAAAGATTAGTTTGGCTTGCGAAATAAAAACCGATTATAGTCTTTCATTGTGAAATCAAAACATTGAATCAATATTTTTAGAATGGAGAATATCCGATCGCCACAGTGGCTTGGTCGCCTAATAATAAAAAATTGGCAGTCGGTACGTGCGAAAGAACTATTTTGTTATTTGACGAATCGGGCGCTAGGAGAGATAAATTTGGTACTAAACCATCTGATCCAAATGCAGGCAAAAAATCATATTCAATCACATGTAAGTATAAAACAACATGACAAAAATATATGCATTCAACTACAACAGTTTATTTATTTATGCAGCCTTTTCTATTTCAAGGTTTAGCATTTAATAACGATTCTGATATGTTGGCCGTCGGTCAAAGCGACAATATAGTTTTCGTTTATCGCGTTGGAATCGGATGGGACACCAAGAAAGTAATATGTAATAAATTTCTACTGACTGCATGTTGTACGTGCATTTATTGGATATCGTCGAGTACTTTATTATCTGGTTTACTCGACGGAAAAGTCAGGTGTGTGTTCATATAATGCAATTTTATAAAATCAAACGAGAATTACTGGTTTTTTAAAGTTAAATTCTCTCCTTTTAAAATGAAAGATCGCTAGAGTGCAAGACAAATAAGGGAAGTAGTACATGGTCAGGTAATGGAGCGTGTATATCGTTGTCTGGATTTGGAGGCCTAGTGGTGTCTGGTCACGTCGACGGCGCGTTATTGACATCGGGTAATAGATTGCTCGCTAGACATCCTGTTGCACCGAGTGCATTGTGCGCGCTTGAAAATGCAGTAAGTATTAACGATATATATTTAAATATATAAAAATGTGTGCTTAAAATGAGCTATATTTCAATATATAGGTTTTAGCCGCGGGGTGCGATAGAAGAATTGTTATATACGATAGCACGGGGCGTCCCCTTTGTAATTTTGATTTTTCTAAAAACTATGATAAACGAGAATTCACCGTAGCGTGCGCCAGTCCGAGTGGTCAAGTAAGTGTTAAAAAATACCCAATATGCTGATTTTATGTAGCGTATGATTTGAATGCCGTTTATTATTTAACAGGCTGCTGTAGTTGGAAGTTATGATAATTTTTATTTGATTGAATGGTCACCAAATCAAGGTAGATGGGTTTCCGGATCTGTTATAAAAGCGCCTGGTCTTTATTCAGTACGAGCCATGTCGTGGAGTAGAGATGGTTCTCGACTTGCCGTATCTGGATTTACGGGAGCTACTGTTGTTTATGAAGCCATGCTCAAGTATTGTTTTTGTAGAATTAGCTAACTGCTAGAATTAAATATAGCATCTTTAAAAATCAAATATTTTATAGACGTTGGATGTGTGGCGCTTCCGTCGAGGCAGTAAGACGAGGTCAAGGGCAGATAACTTTTAGAAAACTATCAAGCGATCTACCCTCTTTAACGATACAATCTAAGCTGGGTAAAAATATACAATCTGTTAGGGTAATGGGTATGTATATAATAATTATTTCATCATGTATATTTTCTTAAAATGCTGAGAGATAATAAAGAGTATTTTTAAATAATGTATTCATTTTATAGGTGGAGACTGGTATGCTGTTTGTAGAACAGAAAATTCACTAATTGTTTGTGATTTAGCTAGGCTATTAACGAGTGAAGTATGTTTTAAAAATTCATCATAAAATATGTAATGAAAGTTATGAAGACGTCTAATTTAAATTTAATATTTAGGTACCGTGGACTAGTTCCGGGGAAAGATTTTTTTTTCAACATGCTCCCGTTTGTTTGATTTATCGAGCCGGTGAACTCACGCTTATTGAGTATGGCGTCGACAACATATTAGCATCTGTAAGCTATATTTTTATTATTTTCATAACTAACAATCAATATAATATAACAAATAATAATTACGTTTTCTGAATGTCCAGGTTCGTACAGAGTTTATAAATTCTCATCTAATAAGTGTTCGTAT
Source organism: Stenopsyche tienmushanensis (assembly GCA_008973525.1). Lineage (NCBI taxonomy): Eukaryota > Metazoa > Arthropoda > Insecta > Trichoptera > Stenopsychidae > Stenopsyche > Stenopsyche tienmushanensis. The sequence goes on along the minus strand of WACJ01000406.1, from coordinate 1,035,525 downwards.
CAATGAAGGCGATCCAACTTTGACTAACAATAAAAAATTAGCCTATTTACTTGACCAGAAGAGTGTGTGTGTTGTTGATCTTATAACGGGTAATTTATATTTATATAAATTAATATTTAGCTTCGGAAGATGCTGATTATAACGTATATGTAATTTTCAGGATCACAGGTAGCACAAACAAGATTAGACGCTCGAGCAGATTGGCTTGAATTGAGTGAAACTGCGCACATTCTTTTATTGCGTGATCGCAGACGTAGACTTCTCCTTTTGGATGTAGCAACAGGAAAAATTGTATTATGTCATTAAATATCTGAATATTATTATTTCCAAATAACTGTTGGACTTTGTATTATATAAATAACATTTTGACTTTTTAGGAAGTTATTTTAAGCAACGTTAATTTCGTACAGTGGGTAGAAGGTAGCGACGCAGTTGTGGCACAAACGCCTACTCATTTAGCCGTATGGTAAATACAATAAAACTTTTTTGAATTATACATTCTCTGTAAAATAATAATAAATACCAATTTATATCTTAGGTATTCAATCGACGATATTAGTTCTGTAGAATTATTAGAATGCGGAGGAGGCGTAGCCATGAATGTGGAATATGTAAATGATACGCCGAGGGTAATTCTTCAAGATGGCTCAGTTTCCCATATAATGCTGGATCATGCTAGATTGAAATTTTGTAAGTTTGTCAATTAATTTACAGAATTAAAACAATTTAATGCACTGTCTTCAATCGAATATTTTTGTACATAACAGGTGCGGCTCTCAGAGCTAATGATTTTGCCGGTTGTGAATCATATTTGAACTACTTTGGGTGATATTCCTCAAGCGAGTACTCTTTGGCAGCAGTTAGGCTAACAAAGCAATGGAACTGGGGGATTTAAAAGTAATTGATAAAATATATACAATTAGTTTGTATATCTGAAAATAATTTGATATCGAATCATTGTATATATTAGATGGCAGTTCGCTGTTGTCGGGGACTTGGAGATGAGGCACGTGCCGCTTACCTCGCTCGTACGCTTCTCTATTCTGATGAATATGAGAAAGAGACAAATAGAAATGGTATTTTTTAATATTATTTTGATAAATAAATATACACAAGCTGTAATTTAGAACTGGTTTATGAATTTTGATAGGTTTGATGTCTCCACATGTAAGAGCTCGCTTAGCTATTCTATCCAATGATCTTAAAACAGCCGAAGAGATATATATAAATGATCTACAAGATCCATCTAAAGCTATATCCATGTACACTACATTGTATAGATGGCCTGATGCTCTAGCCGTTGCTGATAGATTAGGAATGGCACAAATTACCAATTTACGAGATCAATATATGAACCATCTTGTGTCATCTGGTGAGGCTATTTTACACAGTTTAATAAATATAGTCATAGAAATAAATCTAATTATAACGTATGTCTAAAGGTGCTGAAGGGGAAGCAGCGACGTTACTTGCAGCCCGCGGGGATACAAGAGGAGCATTGCAGTTAATGTTACAAGCCGATTTACCGAGTCGTGCTTCGCGTTTATTGAGAGAAACGCCGTCATTATTAGCCGATCGAGATTGTTATACATCGGTTTTACACGCACTTCTTAAAGTACAATATGTTTATATTTTATTTTATAAAGATGCTATAAATCTGAAGATAATAGAACTTTTTATAACCACATTATATGCAGAGTGAATGGTGGGAACAAGCAGCTGAGCTCTGTGAAAGTGCCGGAGAGTCTCATCAAGCTGTGGAACTTGTACGCAAAAGCCAATTCATACGCAAAAGCCGTTCAAAAAGCACGTCAGGTTAATTGGTCTTCTAAATTTATAATAAACGTTTGTATTAATAGGAATACATTTGTATATATATATTTGGTAGATTGCTCCTGAAAAGGTAACGGAGCTAGAGCAGCAATGGGGTGAATGGCTAATGGAAAGACGGCAATGGGGCGCAGCTGTAGCGCATTTAATTGAAGCGGGCGATTCACGATCCGCGTTGGCTGCAGCTGTTCGAGCTCAACAATGGGCAAAAGCTTTACAAATTATTCAGGTAAGAAATATTTTAAATATAGATTTTAGCATAGCAAATGTTTTATTATAAGCTATCGATATTAAAAATGTATATAAATTTCAATAAAATTCATAAAAAGACTCCAATCTTTTCAGGTCATTGATGATATAGAATCTGTTCAAGAATTTTATGATACTTTGGCGGAACATTTTGCATCAGTGCAGGTAAGAATTATCGATTAAGTATATCATATGCCGTTAATATATAACATATAAAATTATACTAGGACTGGAAAACTGCTGAAGCTCTTTGGGAAGCAGGTGGATTGATCGAACAAGGTGCTAAGGCTTTAGGAAATGCTGGTCAATGGACGCGGGGGCTTAATTTTGCAAGAAGAACCTTGGGCAATAATGCCGCTGCTATTATATTTCAACCCGAAGCGGAGCGTCTTAAAGACGAAGGTTTATATGAATATACACATTTATTTAGTCTTATTGAAAGACATTTTTTTGTTTTACACATGCTTATCTTTTAGGAAATTATAAGGAGGCTGAAAATTTATATGTTGGACTTGGACTCACTGATGCTGCAATAGCAATGCATGAAGCTGCAGGTCGGCATACATCCTTGTTAAGATTGGTTAGCAAACATAGGCCTCAATTATTAGGAGCAGCAAGAAGACGAGTTGCTCAAGCTTTGCGTGACGAAGGCCGTCCACGGCAAGCTGAACAGTATTACGTTGAAGCAGGTAACAAAGACAAATTTATGCGAAAAATATAGAAAAACAGTACAATAAGCAGAGATAATGGTGTTATTAACATATTTATTTATTTGTTTTATTAAGATGATTGGAAAGGTGCTATTCAAATGTATAGGGCTATGAATCAATGGGAAGATGCGTATAGAGTTGCTCAACAGCATGCCCCGCCGCAAATTCAAGAACAAGTAATCATTCTAAAGCTTTAATCTACATTGGTTTGATTCAATAAAAAAATAAAGTACTACTCACTTTTTATCAATCATGTATAAAAATATTCAGGTTTTAGTAGCTTGGTCTAATTCGCTCGAAGACGATGCAGCAGCCGCTAGAGTTTTAAGTACACATGGCGCTTTAGAAGCAGGTATACGATGGGCAGCACGCGGCGGAAGATGGCCACGCGCTCTGGCATTATGTCAGATAGGTGCACCCCATTTGGAAGCTCCGGTTCGAGCACAAATGGCCGCTCAGCTGGAAGACGAAGGAAAGGTTTCTAAATTAATTTGACGCTTTATGAAAAGATGGAATTATGACAACTATTTAATATATTTTACATCGTGTCTCTTTTATCAATAATGTTTTAGTTTGAAGAAGCAGAGGCGGAATTTGTTAAAGGCGGCGGAGCCAGTGAAGCTATAGATATGTGGTTACACGCACAACAACACGCACGAGCTTTAACGTTAGCAGAGCAGCATGCGCCAGAAAAGGTATTACGGTGGATACAATATATTTATATCCGCAAGACTTTTTATTATAATAATTTTAAGAATTTATACATACCGTACCAATAAGTATTTTTCCTTAGGAAGGAGAAGTTTTACAAGCATATGCAGAATGGGCAGAAGGACAAGGCGATCTTCCGTTATACGAAGCTCTCGTTATACGAGCTGGCCGTCCTCAAGACATCATTAAATACTATAAAGACAACTGTAATAATGTATTTAATTTAAATTTATATTTGTATGTATCAATATATATTATACAATGTTTTTCTTTGGTATAGTTATGTGGGATGATGCTATTAGAGTTTGTGAAGAATATCTACCACAAGGCGTGCGAGCTCTTAGAGAAGAAGCTTCACGCGTTGGAGGCTCTGGAATCAACCAAACCAATTCTGACTTCAGTACTATGGAAGATCTAGATCCAGAAAGCTTATTAAGATCTGCTGTAGAACATACAAATAAGTACATACGCATTATTATATATGACTTCCTATATGCTTATATTTTGTAATTTAAATATTGAACTGTGATATTTTTTCTAGTGGAGAATATTGGGACGCAGTAAAAGCATTGCTCTCTGTTACTGTAGAAAGTGCAGGAGCCGGTACCGTTGAAAGAGCGGCTTTGAGGGCTGCAAGACTAGTGAGAGATCAACTATCTCCAAGTCAAGCACGCCAGGTTGCACCGTTGATTGCGCAAAGGTAATTTATTTATAAAGAAATATTTGTATCATAAAAAGAGACGAGTTTTAATTGTTTATGCCTTAAATTAAGATTAACCGAAGCTGGTCAAGAGGCAATGGGGTCTCGAATACAAGATGCTTTAATGTCAATGCATGCAGAATCAGAAGCTATTGAAGAAAATACAGGTATTTAAATGTATTAGTCATCTTAGCCTGCTCTCACAAGGAAAGGACGGACTGGACTCTTTGAACCTGAATTTAATATCCATGTCCCGAAAGATACATTCATTTTCAACTTTGAGTGGCCATTTGAAGGAAAAATTAGCTAGATTTTATAACTTAGAACTAAAAAAAAAACTAGCTAAGATAGCAGCATAAATTAGTAAGATATGGGTGGAGGGAAGTCTAGAATCGTTCTCAACTTTATTTGCTGTGAGCCACCTATGTAAGTTAGTCTTTGAAGAAGCTTCTGTGATCGTACAAATCATAGAAAATGCCGCAAAAAGCCATAAAAGAGGACAGAGTGGCCAAAAGGTCTGTGTGTCCAATCGGTCCGCTTTTCGGACCGCTGATATGACGAATCAGTGACTGTGACTATGACTGTCTACAGAACGATTACAAACTCTCATTACAAAACGTTGTCTTGTTCTGCAGAGTAGTTCTGCAGTGGACTGTTTATGGCTGCACTATGATGATATGTATTAAAAAAATACTAGTATTGTTTAAAAAGATTTCTTTTTTATGATTATAATCTATATATAGGCGAAGGTAGTAGTCGTGCCGAACAATTGGCACGCCGTGGGGAATGGCCTCTTGCATTAGAAGTAGCATCCACTTTGGGACCATCTGCAACATCAAGATTAGCCATTCGCTGGGCTGCAGTTCTTTTGCAACAGCCAGATACGGTTGATTATCAGGTATGCACAATGTTTTTATTAAAAAATATATTATTTTATATTCCAAACAATGCAAGTTTAAGAACTATTTACAAAATAGTATTTTTTATTTTTAGAATCCAGATGGAACTTTGAATGGCGGAGCTGCTGCAGCTTTATCAATTCTAGTCAAATGGGGAGTAGGAACACCTGGTTCATCAGCACTGGCTCCATCATTACTTGCGAGAATATCTGCATTGCCAAGTCCACCGTTTATTTTGTTTCGTGATTTAAGAAACGTGCTTCATAGTATAGTACGTCGATTTGTCTCGTTTTGTACTAATTTCTGTAGAATCCTTAAGAATATAATTTTTTTTTACAGATGGTAAGTGCAGAAACCGATAACAATGGACCGAAAAATTTAGAAAGAATGATTGAAGCTTCAGCGCTTTTATGCGTGAGGGAAGCTTGCCGTTCTGTTTCAACGCTCCGACCACTGGCTTTAAGAGCTAGTACTGCTCTATTAAGACACACTGACCTTGTTGCGGCTGATAATGGTATTGTTTTTAGAGAACTTAAATACAGCATATCATATTTATATATTAAATTAAATACAATTGGCTAGAAATTAATTATAAACATATTTTAGCTTTTTATGAAGCTGGCCATCTGATGAAAGAAACTGGCCGCGAGGGAGAAGCTTTGGTATTTCTTAATAGATATCTTGATCTTGCTGAAGCTGCCGATGCAGATTTGGGCGATGCTCCTCCGCTTGATCATGCTGATTTTGGTATATAAAATTACAATTATGTATAATATTTAAAAAGAAAAAATATTGATTTATGATTTCCATAGGAGAGACAGATTTTCCGCAAGAGGTGGTCTTAGGAGGCAACTCTCTTTCCACGCAACAACATGATGAAGTTCGAGAATGGGTGCTAGCAATATCTCTAGATCAAAATGTTTCACAGGTTTTTTTAATCGTCAACAATTTAAACGATATATATATATTATATTTCAATAATTCCACATTATATATTCATTTTAGATATTACCTCTTGATAAAAGGAACTTGTATGAATGCTGTTTAGGACCTGGTGATACAGCTTGTGTTTTGACAGGGTTTCCGTTAACATCTCGCACAGTGCATTTTACAAATGGTAGAATAATTTTCACATCTAAAATATTAGCAATATGTAATTTTATACTCATCATCGTTTAATATTTTAGGACGAGCAGCCAACCGAGATGCGTGGGCTAAATTACAATTATATTGTAGTACCGAACCAGCTAGTGATGCAGCAGATTGTCGACGTTTTATTACGGCTTGGTGCGGAGCAGATGATTACAATTTAGCATGAGTGCATTAATAATTCTGTAATTGCCCTCGTTTTAATTTTTCTATCACCTTGAATACCATAAAATACTCGATGAAACATCGCTAAAATTTTATTCTATCAATAAGTCTTTTAAAAAATAAATTTAAAACGGTTGATAATAATGTATGTTAAGAATCCACTCTGTTATAGTAATATTATATATGTTATTAGTAGAAAATGTATTTAGTAATTGTTAATTTATTTAAAGTTTAAATATAAATACAATGTTTTATCTATGTTAAATGCGTTTTATTTATATAGTAATATTTTTAACATGAAATTAGAAGCACTTACATTTATCAATTTATAGTTTATGTCAAATACTGGTTTCAAAATAAGCTTTAAAAAATAACATCTGCTTAAATGATTTAGTAAACGACCAACGTTTGCAAAAATAAAGTTCTATAAGAAATAAACACAAACCATAGATAAGTTAACAAATGACATTTGAATACTTTTGTAATTTATGGATATTAAAGATTATTAATTCGCTTGCCAATTTTCCCTATTTTATTTAATTTCCCCATTTTTAAAAATATTTATTATTTAAGATGAAATATAAATCTATTTTTACTATAATTATTACTATTATAATTAAATAATTATTTTAATTATGGACAAAAGAATAACTGTCACTTTTGTTTTTTTTTAATCAAAATTAAGTAAACTAAAAAATATCCGTTAAAAGATAATGATTTTTTTTAAATATTAGAATAGATTTTATTAAATCAAATGAATGAGAATTTATCAATAAGTGTTCGAAAATGTGAATATAGTAAAATGATAGAAAATAAAGAGGATTTACAATAATAATATTTTTTTAAAGCATATTTTGGCCATAACACGTTAGTCAGCTTCGTTAAGTGTTTACATATGCGATTACCTTTTTCGATATGCAGTAGTGACAGTTAGTGTGTCGAGGTGATTCATAGTCACTGGAAGCCTTAATATCAGCGAAACATTGATTTGCATCTAAATGCATAATTTGCTTTAGATAATAGAATTAGTGCAAAGATGTCGGATGCTGAAGCTGCTGCTTATGCAGCAGAACGCGTTAAACAGCTAGCCACGAAAGCTGCCGCTGTATCTGTCGACAATAATGTAGCTTGCAGGATGTATGTGTGCTCATTGCTGTAACTGTATATTGTAGAACGAATTATTTTTATTGTAATACTTAATTAAAATTGAAATTATTTATTCTGGATATTCTGCTATGGATACTTCAGTCTATATATAAAACATATTCAACTAACGTGAATATTCTCTTTCGTTTGATTGTAACTGTTAATAACAACTAAGTTACATATTATCCAATTGATTATTTGATTCTCAATCATTTTGTAAGATCTACTTATATGAATAATATAGAAGATTATGCAAGGTTAAACCGTTAGCTGTCAATAATTGAAATTCATTTTGTGTGTTCAATCAGCTATATTGATGATATTGTTGTGAGAATTTGATTAGTATAAATATGTTTCAATTAGATCATATGACTGTTAATTCGCTTAAACTATTCACTTTCAAATATCTGTTCTGGCTGACCTGTTTAGCTATCCATCTGTAGACATTGGAATTTTATTGCATCATTCGCCACTAATCAAATAAAATTCTAATTGGGTGAAATTACTGTTTTTTTAACAGCATTTGTTATAATTTGAAATAAAATATATTATGTATAAATAATTCAACAACAATTTAGTAGAATATGTTGATACAAATCTTATTAATGTCTTAATAAGCCATATATTGGCGTTTAAAGAAAAATAAATAATTAAATGCTTTTAATTGACTCTATTCGAGTACAGCCTTATGAACTAATTAAACCAATATCCTGGAATCATTAAGTTTTTAAGATTGACGTGATTCTTGTTTACATGTTTTTAATTTAAAGTTGATTACAGGTATACAATCGCGTTATACAATTTTTAGAGATTTTATTAAAAAGTTATGTCCGAAATAAATAAAATCTTTATTTCGGACATCCCGTTGTGTCCATGTACGCGGAATGACTGCTGCCGTCATTCATTCAAGATACAGAAGCTTAACTTAAGTTAAGCATCAAGTTAAATGTTCAAATATATATGAAATGCTGCACGTTCTAGTACTATACTACGTGTTATAGTACCCATTTTTTCTGTCTGGAGTAGTACATTAATATGATATAACACAATACTACTTTTAATATATAACAATGAAATAACATTGTAGCCCTCAACTGGTGATGATAAATTTCAAATGGTATGGATTAATTACAAAAAATAATGTAAAATGATCCCGAACAACTGTCATACATGATGACTTAACGAGAATCATACAACCATATGTTTCTCTTATTGACTGCAGAGAGAAAAGTAATTTATAAAATCTTTAATCATAGTTTAAAATTAAAAAATGCGTGAGACACGCGCGGTAGAAATGAAACATCGTAGCTCCTAGGAAACGTTAATTTTATGTTTTTTTTCCAATTGTGTACGGAAATTGTTAACTAATAGATTAAGCTGTATTTGTGTATTCTCTAATATATAAAAAATAATCTCTCTTTATTCGTATGCAATGCGCTGCTATACCGTTCATCAGATTGCGATAAAATTTCGTCTACTTATTGCTAAGGATTGCGCGAGTAACATAGGCATAGTCTAATATATAAAAATCAATATTTGTTTGTCCGTATTTAATACGCTTCTATACCATTTGTCCGATTGCGATAAAACTTTATCAATTTGCTGTTTACACTTGTGGGAATAACATAGGCATGATAAAAATATTGTATGGATGTTGGCGCATATTGGTCTGGTAACCACGTACTAAGTTTTTAAAAATAATGATTAAGCACTTATGGCATTGCAACGTATGTCGGGTATTCGCTAGTATGTAATAAAACAGGGAAGCTACTGGTATACTGGTTGCTTTATGCTACGCATACACACATTAATATGTGTATGATGTATACGACGGCCAGAGTACAAATTGTTTTGGCATCACTTAATATTCAATGTATTTTAATTTTAGGTATTTTCGATCTGGATTTGAATTGGTGAGGATGGGTAACATCTACTTTCAAGAGGGGAATCTTGAAAATGCCTATCTTCTTTATAACAAATACATGACAATTTTTATCGAAAAGATTAGAGAACATCCAGAGTATGCATCTATCAGCTCAGATATAAAAGTAGCCAATCGAGTTAAACTCAAGGAAGTGATGCCTAAGGCAGAAAAATTGAAAGTTTTGTTGTTAGAACGTTATACCAAAGAATATAAACAAATTCTTGTTGAAACGGTTAGTTAATAATGAAGATAATCAGTTCAATCATTTTAAAAATCTCTATAAAAAATTATAAAAAAACCTTTCATTGTCTTCAGAAAATCAAGGAAAAGGAAGAACAGGAAAGGGCTCGTCAACTTAAAAAACAGGAAGAACAAGATGAAAAGTTTGCAGAAAGCTTACAGGCCGACGAATTGAGAAAATTCAACAACAGAGATCCAGCAAACTCTTCCAAATTTTTACCTTCAGCTCCAGAAAATGTAATAATTTTATATTTATAAATCGTAATGTTTATCGAAGCATTTAATTAATGTAGAAATTTGTACTTAACTGTAGCCATCGTGGACGAATGTAACTCCATCTAGCATGCAAGATGTTCTCTATCCTGATGATTTTGCAACTGAACCAAATAGAGCTCCTCCGGGTGGTTACGATCCCTGTTCCACCGATTATACGAAAAACGAAACCTAAGCTGTCAGTATAAGTATATGCTTGAATATTGCAATTCAAATTTACATTTTTAATTTAGATGATTTTGCTTTTTTTTAGTCCAACCGAAATTGACAAACTGCCACTTGAATCGCACACTGAGTCGTTGCTCAGTGGAGGATCAGCTCTTCGAACTATTATAGTTCCGTCTCTGCTTATGGATAAATTCCTAAAATTGTCTGCCTCCAATACAAAAGCTAATATTGAAACATGCGGCATACTCGCTGGGAAATTGGTATATTTTATTTGTTTGTATATGTTGTATACCAAGAGCTAGCAGTATAAATTGAAGGTCATCTAACACATGTGAATAATTTAATAGTTGTGTTCTGGCGTGTTTCCAGACTATCATTATGACAGTCTGGCAATTGAGTGCCGTTGGATTTTGGAGGGAAGGGGGTTGAAATCTAGTGAAAATTTCTATTCTATAAATGAGTAAAACTAATAATAATATATACTCTGGCACTATCTTAACAAGCTGATAATAGTCTGGCAACCCCCTCTCCTAAACCCAACAACACTCAATCGCCAGACTGTCATAATATAATCCAGAAACACGCCAAAACACAATTATTAAATTATTCACATGTGTTAGATGACCTTCAATTTATGCTGCCAGCTTTCTGTCTTACTTGTATTGAACACTGTAATAAAAGGATATTATTTGATTTTTTTTACCGATAGGAAAGGAATCGATTTTTGCTTACTCACATGATAGTACCCAAACAAAGTGGTACGGCTGATTCTTGTAGTACTAAAAATGAGGAGGAAATTTTTTACTATCAGGATCAGCATAATCTTATAACGCTGGGTTGGATCCATGTAATATGATTGTCTTAATGTATTATTTGTGATAAGTTTGTCATTGTTTTTATTAATTTTTATTTTCGATTTTATAGACTCATCCCACGCAGACTGCATTTTTATCATCGGTAGATCTTCATACACAGTGTTCTTATCAACTGATGATGCCAGAAGCAATAGCCATTGTGTGTGCTCCCAAATACAACGAGTAAGATCTTTTAAGTTGGCTGATACAGTTTTTATAAATATGTTTTATTGATTTTTTATTATCACGATAGGACTGGATATTTTGGACTGACCCCACATTATGGTATGTCATTCATAGCAAACTGTAGGCAGTCAGGTTTTCATCCACATCCGAGTGATCCGCCACTTTTTAAGGTATATTTATTTGAACAACCTATTGGATGTGTGAATAAGTTCTCGTCGTTTTTCGCGAAAATAAATCCTTTATTTTAAAAAATTAATAAAAAAGCAAGCAAATTAAAGTATTGCCCGTCGCTCACCACTATTTTTGCCCATCCTTCTGGCAGCATTTTAATCCCAGATTGAAAAAACGACCTGTCACGACACTTATGCGACATACGGCCTAGCGTTGTCATCTTGTAAAATCACCTTGTTGTGTTTTTGGGCATATTGTGGCCGCTCAACGCGTCTCAAACGCTTTCGGTAATGATCTTCTGTAATGGTTTGGTTGGGTTGGAGCAGCTCATAATACACTATGCCCAGCTGATCCCACCAAATACAGAGCATGAGCTAGGAATCATGGATATTCCGCCTTGACATCGTTGCGACTGCTTAGCCGATCTTAACCCTATCGGACCGGAAATCGTGAGACAGAGACAGGTGTCTTACATTTCATACACTCATGCATCGATGGGAGAGCCGTGCCGTAAAGGTACCTCTACACATCTAAACATTCTCAATATATTTTCAATTTCAACAAAGATAAGACGACTTTTGTTTGTGTTGTCTTGAAAGCAGGCGTTTGTTTTGATAATTAAGATACTCGCATCATTCTTATCGCTGACCAATTTTATTATTGCCCCTTGACTGTTCTGGAGTGGCGTCATTAGCCGAGTATCACCACTCCTTTGCAAAATTTACTCCAGAAGTAAACTGGCAGACTTGCATGGTAACCCTGTTCTTTTATTTTCGCAACACATTAATAGATAAAAATAGCTGAGTAACGGAAAGCAGATGCCATGCAAGTTGAACATTGAGAAATATTCTGAAGAAATGAAGGAATATTGTGTGCTATCAACAGTGCTAAGTTTCATTTATTGAGCCTGAAGCTGATAAACCTGAGAAAAGTGGTTTTACATTAGAGTGTAGCGTGTATGTTCTCCGGTTTGAAAGGGTTAACCCAATGGGATTATTAAAGTATATCCTCTTTTCATCGCCATTTACCAATCTCTGCATGTTCTTTCCACCAAAGCATGATCATCATAGGTCTGCAAGGATTCTATGTGCTTCGGTTGCATATAGTAATACAGTAAAATTCCCCGTAAATACAGTTTACTTGGCACAAATTTCGACATGTTTCATGCTACGGAAAAAAATATTGTTTACACTTTAGTGATTTTAAAGCTTGTAATTTAGATGCGTCACCACTTAAGCTATAAGCACACAATTGTTATTCCATCATCTGATGATGAGTCATCAGGAAATTATTCACACACCCATTATTTTAATATGTATTTGGATTTCTAATGTTTTTTTTTTAAATTGTAGGATGTCTCACATATAAAACTCGATGAACATGCTTCCCTGGAAGTGATTGATTTGAGAAGATAAAATTAAAAATGATTTTGGTTTTTTGTGTTACCATATTTAATTTTTGGTTCATCAATGAATTTATTTACAAAGCATTCACGAAGAACCTTGATATTTTGTCCAGTGGTAGAATATCTAATTTAATTTATTGGTTTACATAAATATATATGTATTATGTTACTTAGTCTTGTAACCTTTGTTTAAATACCGCGTAAAAAGTTAAAACTCATTTATCAAATGCTTTTATTCATATTAACTGAGTTCGCATATTTTGAAATCTTAGAATTGATCTTTTTAAAATTTAATCATGATGCACCAGTTTATAATTGTATTTTTTACGAAGAAAAAAGTGATAACATTGTTGCTAAATTCGGTTAATTATAATGTTTGTTGTTATTTATGACGAGTGTGAATTTATTTGAATTAACGTATTATGTTCATAAATACGGGTGAAAGTCATTCTATTATTTTTTAAATTATTTATTGATGTGATTATAATTTCATAAAAATGTTTAAAAGCAAACTTAAACTCTTGATGTGTTAGCTTCAAGCTGTCGGATAAAAGTAATATTCTTTATCTATGTAACTATCACAAAAGTTGAATACAATATTTGTCATTTTAATAACACACGAAAGAGCTAATGTATAATTATAAAATAAAGTGTTCACTTACTTGCTTGACTTCCTTAATGTATTATAAATTTATTTTTATAATAGCCGTAAATATTATATAAGTATATGTTTTTTGTTGAAACTTTACAATAAATATAATAAATTTTAACTTCAAACACTGACTGAATCGAATTCCATTGATTGCATTGTGTATTTTTAGTAGTAAATATAATTATTTATATAGCGTCATAGACTATATGCACAAAAGGGAGCAATTTTTGAAATCTGAAATGGTCTCATCGTTTTGTTTGTGTTCACTTTTAAGCATTTCAATTTAACTATTCTATCGAGTGTTCAGATTTCTAAACATTATGCATTCCAATACTACCTGGTTTTATAGTGCTTTTCATAATTATTTTTAAAAATCTATTGGATCAATTGGTAAAGTAAAATTTCATGTGTTATACTGACATCTTATGATATAAAAAATTAAGGGTTTTAAAGCAAGATATTCATATACAGTTGATCCGTGGTAATCTGACAAACATTTTGCAAGGCAAGATTATCCAATTTATCGCACCATAGAGTGCTCACTGGCCTCCGATCTCTTGTAGTCCGGAAATTTTTGAAAAGGAGTATATGTAATCCGAAAAATTATGATAATGGTGAGATATACATAAATAACACAAGGGTTTATATTAGAGAATTAACGTCATAAACACAATGAAGAAACCACATGTACAAAGCTTCCTCCTCAGAATGTTAAGCTTTGATTTTCCCACGATTAGTGGTGGAGACGAGCATTCGAATGTTCTTGAAGTTCTTTTTTATATCAAAAATTGTGGATCGTCGTATGCTATACTCACTTGCCAACTTACATTACGATTTAAGCAGTCCAGAATCTCACTTTTGCATTTTTTACATTGACAAAGTTTTGCCGTACTATATTGGCATGTCAGATTACCAGGGGTTCAGATTATCGCGGGTCGATCATAGTAGTTTTTTTGTATATAATCCGTTTGCTTGTTTTTGTACGATGGATTCTTTGTAATAGATGAAAAGTATCCTTGCACGTTGAAATTTTTGACTAGCTGAAGTTTGTTAAATTTCAGTAGATAAAATAGTTTCACCAACTTTAGTCAGTTTGCTACTCTATTCCTGTTTTTTAACGCAAAATTTCTTACACATCGGTGAACATTAACATGCAATTTAAAATAAATCCTGATATATATTTTAAATCTAAGCCTTTTGAAAACTGTATAGAAACTATTTGATTTAAAATATTATAAAACAAGTCAATTGTCCGATAAAATGACGAAGAAACAGCTTAAATTGAATATATTGTTTATTAGATTAACACACTAATATTGTGTATTTGAGAGGGTTAATATGAATATCATATTTTATATATTGTATTACTGCCATGTGCCATGGGTGTAAAATGCTTTGCTTTTGCTATAATAACGATTGAAACCCAGATTTCCTCGAAGTATATCATTGTTACTATTTAATTGGAATAAGATATACAGTAAGACCTCGCTTAACGCAGGGGATATGTTACAATAAGTTCCGCGTGATAAATGAGGTCATCTTAATTAAAACGACTGATCAACGCAGCAAATATGTTTCATACCATAATGATATCAAATGCACTGCAAGACTACATGTGCGTATTAAAGCAATATTTCAACTATCGAATAATACCGAAACAACGTTAAGCGGGGTCTTGTTGTATATTACACAAAATAAATTTGTGGGCATATTGTTATTTCATTGGAGCTTGAAATTATTAAGTGTTTGATTTAAGAAGTGTGTTTATGAAAAATGTTGCTTGTGTTTTGCCCTGAGAGATCACAATACTACAATAGTATGTAATAAGTTTTGGCTTTATTTTTAACACTGTTCACACATATTGACATAAAAATTGTACATGTTATATTATAATGCTTGAGGAATTTTAAAAACGTGTGGTACTATGCGAATGACGCCTCGTTATTACATAAGCGTTCATATTTTACTGCTATTTTTGTTCACAATCATGTCCCATCATTATAAATGGATTGAGTTTCGCAAAATGCCATATTGATTTTCATTTTAAGTATTATGTTATTTTTAAGAAGATTAAAAATACAATTTTTAACTGGATTGTATGAAAACGTATATTATTGTTGGGAACGGCTGCACTGTGATATAGTTTTATATTTGCAAACTTAGATTTTCTTGTTGATTATCAAAAAGATTATTTTTAAAATACATTATTTAGTTTATAAATATAGATTTTTTTCTTTTCATATTTGGCTTGATTGTTATTGTAAAATAATCCTTTAAAATATCATTTTGTCATTGGTTTGCCTTCATGTATTGACTGATAGAATATATAATAAAATACTAAAATAAAAGCTCTCGTCTTTATATGTGTTTTGAATACTTAGATACGACACAATCACCCCTGGCTAATGCACTTTTTTGCAGCCTAACTACATTTGACTACTCCTAACTACTATGCTTATACGATTTTATTTATTTTAACTATTGACACTTGATTAGTACTTATTTACAGATTAAATACTCTTTTAACAACAAGCTGATGCTCAGCTTATCTATTATTCATTGCTACTTTTACAAATCATGGCTTGCTTATCACTCGCTATCTCTTACATAGTCGACTCTACTCAATAACATGGAGCAAGATGAACCTTACTGGTTCAGAGCCAAGAAGCTTTATGAACAGAACAAGGACAAGAAAAACATCAAACAGACAGCCTGACAGTTGTCTTCCATTGCCTTATATATCATTTTGAAATCGCCGAACTGAGAGGGTCAACCTGAAATAGGAAAGCACTTAGTCTCGAGTTCCCTCGGATAATTGCACGTGGAGGGGAGAGAGTGGAGGGAATTGGGAAAGGAGAGATTAACATTTTTTCATTCTGGAAGCCCTTTTCAGCTAAATCAATTAGTCCGTTTCAAGTAGTTTTTCACAGTTTCCCTATTGAAATACAAACTTACCAACAATATTTAGTCATATAATCATCAACAAACTTTATCATGAGTCAAGCATTACGAGACTAATATCTTGTCTATTAGTTCATGCATTTCAGCGGTTATTTAATATATAAAGAAAAAATGTTTGTTTATTTGTATTTTATGCGCTGCCATAATGTTCATCCGATTGCGATAAAACTTCGTCAACTTATTCTTTGAACTTGTGGGAATTACATACGCATAGTACAAGTATTGTTTGTGCACGCAATTTGTTTTGCGAGATGTTTGACGGATGCACCACGTTGGCGCATATTGGTCTGGTGAAGCGACGTAGCCTGAAGCAAAAAACCACGTAATTGTATTACTGTGTTTCTTTTCAAATCAATGCTAAGTGCCTGTGGTATTGCAATGCTTGAAGGGTACTCCTTGGTATTAAATTTAAAAAAATCTGAAAAAATTGTGTTATATAATGTGTATTTTAAATCTCATTTGAATTTTTGCAAATTAAAATAATAACATCCGTAAAATATACATCATTTTGAAAAATTAACATTAAAAATCACAGATAATAAATAGCTCTATCTTAAATAAAATCTTAAAAATAGACACCGATTACATTTCTGATGTCAATAATAACATTTTTATGAAGGTTTTGTACATAAATATTCTATTTACAATGGACACCAGCTTACAGGGGAACCGTCTGGCCAAATGTGTGGCATTTCTTATAACAAATTAGTAATAGGTTCTAACAAATAAATCAAGGGTACCCACGTTAATATTTTGTACATTGGCCCGCTTGAGACTAGTTATGTCACTGTATATAAAATAAATGTATATTTATTGAAGTGGTGAAAGTTTTAAATTTATTGTGAAAATTAAGATATAGTAATACTTCCAAAACTGTTCAGAAACTATAGTACCATTTACGCAATCTAAAATCTACGAAGAACATACACTCGGCATAATAAAAGTAACATAATGCCATTCAAAATGGCATTTTTCAAATTTTAATAATAATCATAAGCACATAAATCGTCTTAACACATTGCCATGTGCTGATGTAATTTTATTTCATTTAATGAAAAAATATCTCCGTAATAATTCTAAGTATGAAAATAAAGTACGTTACTTTTAATATTGGCAGTAAAATAAAAGTACTCACATGTTAATGTATTTTTAATAATCATGTGTAACAAATGGCAAGGTGTTAACATTTTTTAAATTTATTTAGCTTAATGACAATGTTTTAGTGTTTAAATTTTTGCATGGGTAACGAGTACTATGTAATATTCACAGGAAAAAAGTAATGTAAGTTTTACCAAAGCAAAAATCTCATCACTGGAATTTGGTCGTAATATACTTATTACTTTATTGAATAATGTTTCCCATTTGTTAAGCTACTCTGGTTGACTACGGACTATTCTGGTTAATTTTAAGATCAAAGGCACGTTTGGCTGATTTGTTGAAAGTTAATCATTTGTTACTGATTATGATGAAGCTTTTGAGTATAACTTGGGGAACATTTTTTAATTTTAATTAAGCATAAATATGATAAATACATCTTTTAAACTGTTATCGTTAATGTACGCACATTTTAGTATGTATATTCATTATCTAATTATTAGCTAATGCACTTTGATATATACAATCTTAATTTTCAAGATATATCCTATTGAAAAGCAAAATTTTTTGAAATGGCTTAAGTACAAGGCTTTCTTTGATAGATTTGTTAACTCAATTTTGATTTAAAAATAAATAATCTTGATTGTAACACATTTAACAATTTTTCTTCTCTCATAACAATATTTGTTGCCACGATATGAATAATCTATAAACGATTAATACATGTGGAATGTATGAATGCTTCGCAACTTTGAGACTTTTTATCCGCATCAAATTCCCGATAGACTCAAAAAATACCATGCATTCAGCATTAACAACATACATTTCTCAAGCAATAGGACATCATAGTGAATACAATCAGTATATATTTTGAAAAGCCTATATGATTCGCTTCTCCGACCATTCCGAACTCCGGTACGTGTACGGTTTTATTCATCATCCAATAAAACACGTGCATTTTTGTACTATTTTTGAGCTCGGCACCGACATTTTCTCTTATGCGAGTGTAATATTCGTTCAACCACCGTCGCTGTAAATAGAAATTGAATAGATAATAATTTATGTTTAGAAAAATATATTAAAGCGCTCGTGATTTACTTACTTGGTATAATGTCAGCATATTTACGTCGATCAATTTTGGTTCATAGGGAACAAGTGTCACATCTTTAAAAGTTAAATAAATTTTTCCATCTGGATCTGGTTTTCCTTCAAAAGCTTCGACTACTTCAAGTATATTTTCTAAACGAACTCCGAATCTTCCCTCTTCATAATAGCCCGGTTCTATAATAAAGATGAATTTATATTTAGTTTAAATTATGCATATTTGTCGTCATGTTACCAATGTAATTTAATTGTGTATTCAAATCAACAAAACTAACATCTAAAATACTGATTATGATTTTAGATTCGAGTAAGAAACACTTGCAGCACAATATATATTAATAAAATGATTACTAAGTTTTGTGTACTGTTATGTTTTTTGTGTACTGCCGTTTTTTGTGTACTGCGTGTTATGTGAAAAATTATGAGATTGAATTAAAATTAAAATCAATTATTTTAGACTTATTTCATCCGGGCATTTATAAGAGCTACCATATTAAATTTAGTGTTTTTAGTTTAACGAAAAGATAGTTTTACCATTTGAGAAGAAGTAACCAGGTTCAAACGTAGCCGCATCAAGTTTTTGACCGTAAGCAATTTGTATGGGTGCTAAAAAGATTATGTATATTAAACAATGGTTGATTTTTTAAAAATATTATTAGAATTTGACCCTTGAGTATATTAGTCACCTTCGTGAGCTTGAAGGAATGATCCAATTCCATGTCCAGTACTATGCATATAATCTTTTTGACTTTTCCACAAAACTTTTCTTGCCATCACATCGATATCATTCATATTAAGATCGGAAGGAAACACCATCATGGATAGATCTATGGAAGCCATGAGAACGAGAGTATATGCCTTTTTCTCCTCCGGAGTCGGTTTTCCATAGTGAAGAGTGCGAGTGACGTCAGTAGTACCATCTATAACAAATGCATATTGACTGCATAACAATGAATTATACAGTGATTTAAATATTTATTTTATATTATGTACCTGAATACTGCCCCCCAGAATCAAGAACAAATGTCGAATCAGTTGTTATTCTTTTGGTCGTTGCATTGGTCGGCTGATAGTGCGGAAGAGCACTATTAGCACCGTATCCTGCTATTGTTGCAAATGAAAGTCCTTTGTTAAGATTTTGCGACCTTCTATTACTATCTACTACATTTGCAACCATCAGTTCGTCCAAAACATCACCGACGTTTATCTGTAGATGAAATATAACTTGTAAATACATGGATAGTAAATAAAATGTTTGCAATTGCAAATGCAAAAATTTACCCTCTCTTCGATATAAGATAAAATTTCACACATAGCTGCACCGTCTCTCACGTGAGCCTTGCGCATGCCTTCAATTTCTTTTTTGTTCTTTTTTGCTTTCATATTTATTATTGGTGAAGGCTTATATATACTTTTTTCATTCGGTACTGAAGTATAGACAAGTTCACTAACTCCCGGCGAGAAAGAAAATACTGACGGTAGCAGTACAGTACGCCAAGCTTGAGAATAAGTTCTTAGATCACTCCATATGCTTTCATAGCTATGTATCCTAATTAATTGGAAGGAGACGAATGAATAATATGCAATATTTAAAATCTTCATTTCAGTACTTTGATATACATACTTGGTACAATTAGAGTTATAGCAACCTTCTGTTTTTAAGCTTCTTTTCGCTTCAATTGACAACTTCGTTTGATCAATGTACAAATGGATTTGATCGTGCGACACAATCAAATATGCTTTTGCGACCGGACTGTATGGTAAATCCTTGCCTCTTATGTTCAACAACCATGCAATTTCATCTAACGCCGTAACGACCATAGCATCGATGCCGATCATTCTCAGCTCTTTTCTTAATTCTTCGACTTTTGCAAGCCATAATTTACCTTAAATATGGAACATATCATAAGCAAAAACTCTGTTTTAATATTAGTGCTATATAATATGTTTAAATTTACCTGAAAACTCTTTTCCGTGGACATAAATAGGTATTTTAGGAGGCGGAGGACGATTTTCCCATGCGAGGTCTACTAAATTGTTAATGACAGCAACAAGTGGAATTTCCATCACTTTTAAAACCTGAGACCATTGTTTCCATAAATGATGCGGCACCAATTTTGGATCTGCTCCGACTCTCGCTTGCGGTGATAATTGCGTCTGGGACAAATTAAAATCCATGAAATCTTTTATCATAAATTTAAATGAATGTATGCAATACCGAGAGATACTGACCCCCAACCATTGCGGCAACGTTGGTGTATTAGGATCTTCTTGCTTCATCAGCAGCCATGAACAAGATAATTCAGCGTCGGCTTGAAATCGATATCTACCGTCGGTCCACAGGGCTGCAGACTTCATCGTCACCACGGCCAATCCTTCGCTGCCGCTAAATCCGCTGACTTGCAGCAACCTTCTGTCTCTGGGATTGGGAACTTCACTCTGCATTTAAAAGTATTCCTTATTGAAATTGCTCACTCGAAACTTTATGTTTGGGTGTGATAAAAAAATTAAAACCTGGTGTTCATCATATGACGGTATTATGTATGCATCGAGGGGTGCTCCCAATACGGAGGTAGGACGTCTCATTTCGAACCGTATTTTCTGCAAAATTTTGCTCGTATTGGTTCTGGACGGTGGAGGTTTTGCGCCATCATAACAGAGTAATCTTGTAGGTGCGTCTTTTTCAGCAGATGCTCCCAATGTGATCTTAATGAGATTGCCTGGTGTGAAAAATGACAATAAATCAATTATCATACATTTCTAAAGGATTGCTTTACAAATCTAAACTTTATTTATTTGAAGGAATCTAAACTAATTAATCATTATATTAGAGAAATATTGAATGTTGATTTATACTTAAATTAATAGTAAAGTATGTATTGGCATTAGTTGTATTAGGATTAATAGTAGATAGAATAGAAATAGAGAGAGGGGGGAAAGAAAGAGAGAGAGATTAGAAAGTGAAAGAGAAAGAAAGAGGAAAGGGTTAGACGGCAAGGAAGAGCGAGTAGCGCGGGAATGTATCAGGCGAGCAGAACTCCATACGAGCTAGCAGTAACCGAAACCGTAACATAGCGGGGTTGAATGACGCCGAGTCACGGCCACGCCTACTCTCTTCCCCTCTCCATTTCAACCAGGGGCGAACTCGAGCCCCAATTTTAAAAATTATATTTACATAATTCTCAATTAAATTTAAACCATTTCTACGTATATAATCTTTTTTTAAATATTTACATAGATGATTATTATCATCCTCCCATTGCATTTTTTCAAAAGCTTGTTAGCAAGCAAAAAAATGTTAATAATCCCATTTTTCCCGCTTCTTCAATATATTCGGGGGTCACACACAAAAATGATGCGAGTATCTTAATTATCAAAGCAAACTCCTGTTCGCAAGATAATACGAACAATCGAGCTTCGACTTCAAGATTCTCATTCTGTTCTTAAAAGCTTATCCGACGATAACGATTTTAGTTAATTATACCTAAATTTTATGACGGTTAAAATATTCTTTAGAATACAATTTTTGTTGAATAGTAAGAATGAACATTTACGAGTTTCCTATAAATTTTTTTAAAAAAACATATTTTGAGAATGTTTAGACGTGTAGGGGTAACTTTACGGCACGACTTTGCCATCGATGCACGAGTGTATAATGAGACGCAAGACACCCGTCTTTGTCTCACGATTTCTGGTCCGATAGGGTCAAATTATCATTTTTATATAATGATAATTTCGCTACCCACTCATAGATTCTCTCCTCTCCTACCTTTCCAAATAATCATATTCTTACTTTACCACATGTGGAAGGCAATGGGAAACCATCACATTAAATATTTTCCTTAGTAAGATCTCCTATGGAGATCCCCTATGTCCGATATCGGATATGGCACATTAAAGATTTACGCTTTGTTGGATGTCATAAGGAATTTAAAGAAACAAAAGAAAATGCAGTACAGTGTACTTGTAATAGATAATTTGATAGTTATCGACAAATTTTACGTAATACACGTAGATAGATCAAGCAAACAGCAATAGATTATTTTTTGCAACGCAGAACTAAGTGATTAATTAACATTTCCCGTTGATCGAGACCTTCTTCAAAACGTAATCCATTGTCATTAACGGGGGGTACTTGTATATCAGATGGTACAATATACAACACACAATTAATAAATTTATTCTAATGACTTACTTACAATCACGATTCTTTGTTGTTACTTTCTCTGAATTTAGTACTATTTTTTTTATTTTTCGCTTACGAATCTAAATTACCATACAGCGCCTTAAATATCTATTAAAAAATTAAAGATTCTCAAAATGAGCAACCCTGTTTATAAGATATTGTAACGTATTTTTTTAAATTTATCAACGGAAGTGTTAATAAAGTCAGAACTAAATTCTAAATCAGAATATTCGTATTAAATGTATTTGAATAAATTCTGCAGTGAAATCATGGCTAGATGGAGTGTTTTCAGATCGCCCTCCGTCGGCGATAGCGGGGTGTACTTTTCGTCTGGCGTGACGTCAACAAGTATTAGGATCGCATGTCAGGCGAGGAGGTCCCCGACGGCGACCTCGTCCTCGTCCTCGTCCTCGTCGCCGTCCTCGTTCTCGTCCTCGGCCTCGTCCCCGACTTTGTCCTCGGCCTCGTCCTCGGCCCGGGAACGAAGGTCCTTCGTTCGGCAAGGTGACGTTCGAGGACGAAAGGGTTGATTAATGAACGTGTGAAATTGTGGAGATGACGTAGAAAAGGTATCGGGAGAACAGCCGAGCTCGTCGGTCTCGCGACGGCCTTTCGACTCGTCGCCTTCGTCCTGCTCTGAGGAATTTACATTTAGTTTTACGAGAGTCCTTCGAGAGCATTCCCAAAGGGATGAAATATCCTGTGGAGTAGCAGGACATCATAACGCGCGGTAAAGAAGCTGACGAGCGATACGCGCCGGCGGAGTCCTTTCGACGCAGGACGCGCGCACAGGCGAGTCCTTGATCAATTATTTTCACTAGGTCAAAATTCCCAGGACTGTATGACACACAGAAAGTGACGATTAACATGTACGCCTTATTTTTGAAAATTTACCAAAAGGATAAATTTAATAAAACTAGTGGAAGCGTTCGATTTGATATTCAGCCGTGCTCAATTACAATTGAAAATATTTATTTGAAGGTGATATGAATTTAAAGGAGTGGGAAGAGCGACAGAGTGGGAGAGACAATGGATAGAAAGAGAAAAAAAGAGAGGGGGCGGTCTGAGTCATGATGTAAGCGCTTTAATTTCGCCAGCAGGGTAGCAGCGGTCGTCGAGGGTGGGCGGTTACATAGCGACGAAAGACGAGGACGGCGAGCGTGCAAGCGGAGCGACGATACAAGTTCGACGAAGGAAAATGCAATCCTGCGTGAAGGTCGGGAAGCGAACGCGAATAAAAAAAGTGCGTGTGCGTGAGAACAATAGAATGCCCCCTTTTTGTACTAAAGGAACATGAGATGCGAGGAGAGATCTGCGAAGGGCGTTGCAGGGCCCCGCGGAGAGAACCGAAACTGACCGCCCGAACAATGGAACACGTAAACAAGTATATCGGGG
This sequence comes from Stenopsyche tienmushanensis, assembly GCA_008973525.1. Classification (NCBI taxonomy): domain Eukaryota; kingdom Metazoa; phylum Arthropoda; class Insecta; order Trichoptera; family Stenopsychidae; genus Stenopsyche; species Stenopsyche tienmushanensis. The sequence continues at coordinate 1,011,352 of WACJ01000406.1, read as the reverse complement.
CCGCAGTAAAAGGGCGCAAGTCTCGCAACTCCGCGCTGGAAAGGATCGTCACTCCCTCGGCTCGTTCCAATTAATTTTTAAAAATAACTACATCTCGAAATTACATACAACAATATATCTACGCAAATCAGAAGCATCAAATTGACTGGGCAATTAAAACACGTAGGTTATTTTAAAACACATTAGCGTTGATATATTAATTGAAATAATGTTGAGAAAACTTATAACTTGCTAATAAATCGATTTAAAAATTTATATTAAACTCATCTGACGAATGGCGACGCTTTGACAATTCAATCGGTCGGTGGGGGTTCGTGGAATCAAATGAGATGCATTTAACGCTTTCACGGACACGGATTAGCGACGCAATTCATCAACATAGAAATTGAATAAAACCATCAATAAATACAATATTATTATTCCTTGTCTCGTGTCTCTTCTCACGCCTTGCGATTTCCGCTCTTATTTTCATGCTGTAACCATGCCTTCGATGAAGAAGACGAGATTCATCCAGATTTTTTTTTCATGGAAAACAGACATTTGTCAACAAGTGAACTTATTTTTGACATCCTGCCATTATTGTTTGTGGTTCAATTCAAACATTTCAATATTTTTCGAATCTTCTACCTAACATCACATGATAAAATATTAAATTATAATACAATGGATCTCGCGAAAACATTTTTCTTGGTATTGGAAAGCCTAACTGCCCACCCATTTTTTTTTCCAATTCCATATCATTTATTTCATCGAATTTGGTCAACCTGCATTATCTTGTTTTTGGTAAACTGGTTTTCGTTAGCTTTCTTCCATAAACATTCGTACATTCAGTTAACATCCCCAGTCCAAATACTTCTAAACATATCTATAGGTGTATCTCCAATATCTTTTTTTATTCCTGCAGATGCAGAATCAAAACAAAATCTGTTATTATTTAATGAGTCTGTGTCCAATCATCATTTCGTTGTGAAAGATGATTATTTTGATTAGGAGGTATATTTTCAGCTTCAGAATCGTTTAAGTCGGTACATTCGTCATTTTCATCGATGTGGATTCATCACCTATTGGATCCAGGTTGCTTGGTAAAATTCATCGATATTTGCTTTAACTTCATTATTATCTATTTCTGAATGTTCCCTAGATCGGCGGTTCTTAAACTGGGGTGTGAACGTGGAAAAATAGGACGTTCTCAGCCTACATGCCGCATAATAGTGAAATCGTTAGGCCGAAGGTTAGCATTTGAAGACGTAAAATACCTAGGCTTGGGATAGGGTTAGCAAAAAAAAATGTTGTCCACTAGGGAATCCGCTAAAAAAATTGTTTCCGGGGTGGTCCGCAGACTATATTAGTTTAAGAGCCCCTGCACTAGAGTAATCATCAGAACAAGGAACATATTCATCATCAGAAGATGACATAAACTACATTATAACCAAAATTTAATTCTAATATATAATCGGCATAATAAATAAATAAGGTCGAGACTTGGGCACTATTGGTGGTGTGTAGGAACGTTATAGAAACGCGCGCCTATATTCACAGAATGTCCGGCGCAATAAACATTTATCACATCCGTCTACAATTGCAGACGTGTCCACGAAACGGTTAAACATATTGACATCGTCGAAGGGTGGAATAATCTTGCCATTTTTTCTTCACTGCTCACATTCCCACTACTCACTGCTTCTTATGAGATATTTATTTATTTAAACCACCGTTTTATCAAACATTATTTGAAGAGCCGCAATAAAGAAAGTGAGCCTCATCGCGAAAGTAAAGAGCTTCGACGCTTCAATTCAATTAGCAAAACAATAATTACGCGAAATTTGATTAAATGAATTTAAAAAAAAAACATTGTAATTGAATGTAAAGGTTTTGTATGAAGATATAAATTGAATATCGTCTTAATTCTGGCAAGTAAAAGAAGTTCAAGTGCATTCGTAAAAACTTATACATATATGCATAAAAGACATAATATATATTAATAAAGTATAGAGCATAAAGCGTATAGATGTTGTGTTGTTTTTTGTTAAAACTTGATTGACACTTTTTTTGTCTTGGTTGTTTGTTGATCTTTGGAAGGGATGTTATCGATAATCATCGTGGCAGTTGTCCGTCACTGTCGCACTGCCACCGTGAATGGTCGGAATGATGGGTCTTTCACTCAAACAGAGATTACATAATTTTATATTTAAATGAAAATGAACGTAGCTCTGGTCGCTAAGTAAAAAAGGGAAAGACGAAAGAAGGGACGGATAGATTTCCGACGGACGAAGAAAAATGCCGAATGACGTGAAACGATACCAGGACAACATAGAAGATGAGACGTCCTTTCGCGGTGGTAAAGACGACCTCGCCCACCGAAAGGGAGTGTACGAAGCAGAAACGTCCTTATCGGGGGCGCAGAAACAGAAGAAACCTACCAAGCGTCAGTCTTGGGCCGCAAACTTCATCACGCAATATTATTTATTTATTATTGACACGATATAACATTCAACTGTATTGTTTAACAGCAATTCCTAATAATATAATTTAAAAATATGAAAATTATATTAAAAAAACTTTAATTGCAAATTTGAAAAAATTGATGGCAAATTCGATTTTTTTCTAAACAAAAATAGAAGATATTTTTGATACTACTCGTATAAATGTAATATTTATTGAATCATTTTTTATCCACTTGTCATGATATAATTATTTCCGGTTAGAAGTATTAATACTTCTGTTGATACAAATTTATTGACACGGTGTTTGAACCCGAACCTTTAAACTAAGAATTCAAATGTTAATACATTTAGGTAATTCATTGTATTTTTTTATTGTGTTATTTTTTTGGTATCATTACTCTATTTAGTCTTTTTTATCTGATCATGTTCACCAATGAATACCTTTTCAAGTGAAACTTGTATAAGCACGGTAGGGCAAATTTAATCTCGGAAAGATAGAGACACTACACGTTTGCACCGCGTCGCCTCTACTGTGTGTTTGTCTATACTTAGCACAAAGCAACAACTAGCACTTTTTATATATTACACAAACACAGCTTGATAGTTTTTTAAAGAATTTTCATTGTATGAAAGTAAAAATGAGAAAAAGACAAGTACTTGCAGGGTGCGAACCTTTAGAGAAGAAAGCGAATAAACTGCCAAGAAAAGTGTCAACAAGTATCATGGAAAGATGAAGTCAAGCAAATGGCATAAAATAATCAAAGACGTTAACAGATGCGATTACATTGAGTGACATTAAAAGACATTAAACAGGAAGAAAATATGCATTTTTAATATCACAAAAGCACATGCATTCTAATGCGAAAATATAAATTACGCTAGCAAATTTATTTTAATGCAGTTTGTATTCTGTTAAATATCAAAACATTGTATACATTTTTTGTAGAATCATTTTTTTTCTCAACATTTTTTAACGTCTAGTTTACTCAGCCGATTCAAAAATCCGATAACAAGTTTTTTCAGTTGTAAAAATATGTATTCTTTTAACGATAATATATCGTCTTGTGTACGATCTGTCGGACAAACGAACAAACGCGTTTCATCAATTCAGGTAACCGATTCGACTACCTGCTCGACCTTGTTATTTTTTGTTGGGAATTTATTTTGAGAAAAGTGTAGATATAATAGCAGGTCATAAATTAGACATTTTGAATAAAGGATAAGCATCGTTTATAATAGCGATTGCGGTATAGCGAGCGGTATTGATTAATCGAGTTACAAAGTTATACGCCGCACGAAACGACCAATTAATTTAAGCGGCCGCTTTGTGTTCGTTCGGGAGGTTGTAAATAAATAAAATCTTTTCAAAAATATTGAGCTCTTCCGCGAGCACCGTTTTCATCAGGAGCGGATGATGGCGCAGAAAGTAACGCCGAATTAAAATATTGCAAAGCGAGCGATCGAGTTTGAGAGCAGAATGCCGCAGGAGACTCGCCCGAATTGTGATGGCGATTAGGAATTCAGCAATTCGGACTAGTCATCTATTAGAATAATGCACGCGATCAAATCCCGCTCGCTAACGATTCTCAGACTTGCAACAACGGACGTTGACATCTGCAACTGGCGGTATCTAAACAAAACGCGCTACCTACCTAATCAAATATTCTTAAATATATTAATTAAATAATTGATATTTGTGCACGGTCTAAATGCCAAACTCAAGCGCATACGACACACAATAAGGCATTTATGTATTGGTTTCTTTACATTCTACAATTATTATATACGCTATTGGTACACATAATAAAGGGCAGTTCACAGTTTCGGCTGCGAGAGTTGAACTGCAAGTCCATATCTTATACAATCAATTTAGCGACAAAAAACTACCTCGGTTTACGACAAAAAATTGTAAGCGCAGGGCTGCACTTGTTGTATGATAATCCTTGTCTTCGAAAAAGGTGTGCTTATCATCTTTCGGATGATGCCAAAAAGAAGCGCTTATAAAAGAAGAAAACAATTAAAACAACACAACCACTCCTGAAGGACTCAAAAACCGAATAGAACGTAGTCGAATGTCGTCCTGCAACCTCACGATTTAAATTAAACCCATTCCGCTGATATTGAATTATCTATGATGATGCAACATTGTATCTTATTTGCTCCAATAAAATCATATTTGATCAGTGACTGATTTACCTATAGGAGCAAAAGACGTGCGCCTCGTTCCTCAAAAATTCAGGGGGTTACGCGATGAACCAAAAAGTTTTTAGCCCACCGCGTACTAAAGGAGTTAAGAAATTGTTCAAATAATATGATCTGTCCCAAGATTAAAAACCAAACTTGCTTAAAATTGCAATTTATGAGCAAATATATAAATTACAATGTACATATTTCATACAATAAAAAATAAATCAAAATGATGACTCCACATTACGACGATTACTGTACAATTTGTTCAACAATTTAATCTTGAAGTGAGGAATGATATTGAAGAATTTACAAACCATGGTGTGTTTGAGATCAAGAAAGGGGTTGCGAGTAAAAGTCTGAAGGACTTAACAATTTTAAATGCTGGACTCGGAAAGAATAATACTTGGTTGTTATATTATTTATAAGGAAAAGAAACAAAACAGACAAAATATATTAAATTTGGAAGAAAATAATAGAATTTATTTATATAAATCTAAAGGGAACGTGTGCGTTCCATTTCAAGCCTGCGCTCAATTCGTCCTTCTGCTATCCTGGCGCATCTGTTACATATCCTTGTCATGTACATATTGTTGTACAACGTTACATATATTCTAAGCGTACGTATTATATTTAGCTCATTTGCCAGATTATTTTTTTTATCGCGTTTGTTAATTTAAAATATGATTAAAAATAACAGGAAGATTATTTTTAAAGATTCGTATTCTTTGAATAAAAAATAATAAATGAACGAGTTGACGTTGTGCGATTATAAGGACGCCAATATCCTGGGGGTGCGTATGTATGCGTGAGCGATGTCGCACCGACACCGACAAGGCACCGACACGGCACCGACAAGACACCGACACCACAACGCAAGCACGATAACGCCGGCGAGCGGCGAAGTTAAGCTCTTCCCTTTTATATTTTTCTGTTACTCGCGACGGTAACAGTGCACCCTTGGGAGCCTTAAGGCACACCGGATGATTTATGGCCTGCATTTAGTCGAATGCCCTTAAGTAACCTGCCACCTCCCGGCGATTGATGCCGCTCTGGTGGATCGTGTTCATCTATAAATAAACATAATCCTAAAAGCCCTTCTTCGCGGGCCCTACGCGTCCGCCTCCCGCCTCCCGTCTTCTGGCTTCCGCCTCCTGCGCAACGTGCGGCCCTGGTGACTTGTGGGAGACTCGTCATACCCAAAGGGTTATACGCAACACCCGAGTGTAAATGAAGAAGAATGGACGTGTCACTCTCAATGACTCGGTTCATCCGAGGCGCAGAAGGGCGAGGAGGTGAGCTGCTGATGTTTCTCTCGTCAGGCGTTGCATTCGGTCGTTGCACTCGGCCGTTGCACTCAGTCGCTGCACTCAGCCGCTGCATTCAGCCAGCTGCACACACATGTGCACTCACCATCAATGGTACACACATGCGTGCCTTTTATCGCCCAGAACTTATTTAAATGCGAACCCTTTTAAAACTTCTAAAGCCCACAATAATTATACCCGTAATGATTCATTTAAAACAATATTTTGCGGCAGGGGAACTACCTTATATAAGAGAGCAGGAGATATCAGTTTAATTATTTTTTCCATGTTACAGAAAGACATTTAAAGGCAATCCACTGCATGATCATTACTAATGCTACATGACAAAAAACATGAAGTTTCGCTCTTTCAGATGAAATCTACCTTACCCTTCTCGAAATAACTGTCGCTTCAGGGTGCACATTTCAAATAAGAAAGTTTCCCTGCCGAATTAACGCAATAAAGCGTTTTTGTAACAGTGACAGTTATTGACAAATTTTACATAATAAATATAGACAAACCAAACAAGAAATACTATATTTTTTTGCAAAGCAGAAGCAAGCGATTCATTAATATTCCCATCGATTGCGATCTTCTCCAGAACGTATCCGCTGTGATTAAAAGGGGCTACCTGTGTACGTGCAAAGCCTCTGAAATAGTTTTGCGAATTTCATTTGAGTCTTAGAAAAGATAAAAGTATCTTTTTATAACATTTGATTTACTGTTTTCTTTGCAGTACTTGCGTTATCATCGATATCAGACTCAATACCTTACTTTTTGTCTTTTTATATAGTTAATGCGTTTAGTATTGATATTAATTTGACTATTAATCGCAATAGTGTCGATCGGTGTGTACAAGCGGAAAATAAATTCATTTTCAATTTTAACAAGAATAAACTGAAATATCGGCCCGAAAAAGGTGCAAATGATACACTGACATAGAATACTATCTTAATGAAAATTAATAATAAAAAATAAATAAATATGAAGGCTCCAGGTCGGCCCTGGTTGTGCTAACGGAGAACCGGGACTTTTATTGTTGAACAGTTGTACGGACAAAAAGCACACGTTTGTATACAATAGTTTATATTACGATGCAGTGGATTGCAAAGCCCTAACCATGTTAGAAAACATTTAAAACAATACAAAAATTTATATTATTTGGGGAGAAATTTAAGCATAATTTCAAATTATCACTGGTTTAAAATAATACTTATTAATAGCAATACACAAAATTCAAAAGAACAAGTGTATTGTTTGAACGCTATTTTTATATTGATATTTGAGATAGAACGTGATCCAAGAATATTACAAATCATGTTTTGTATATACAAATCCTAGTTTTGTCCTTATTCTTATCTGGTTTATTGTCCTAATCATCTGGTTTATTCAATATAAGTTTATTTGCTTCGTTGCTAATAAATATAATAACTGATGTTTAATAAGTAATCTATTGCCGTATTATGTAAATATTAAATGCCATTAGAATGTTGTAATGTATAAGATTTTTTTCAATATTAATTTTTAATTTTAATAATATTAAACATATAAAATTATTTTTTATTCAAAATTAACTAGTTTGAGAATATGATTAAAAATGAAGTATCCAGTTGTTGAAATATTAATTTTCATCGGTATCATATGAAGCTTTACGTAGGGTTGAATTGTGAGTATAAATAGTCGAAGGGTGGATTTGTAAGTCGGCGCCGACTTCCGCGGACGGATTTGACTTTCCGAATGTTTTCCTTCGACTTGAGTTTTCTTCGAGGCCGTTCGAGAAAACCGCAACCTCCTTTAGAGAAAAGCTCTCGCTTTCTCAGTAAACTTTCCCGGCCAAGGTTGGGAAAGATGAAAAACTCGGTCTTACACCAGGGCTGCATACGATCGTGCAGATAGAGTGGGCGGCGTTACATTCCTCTCGCAGGGGGTGGAATCGAGGGCTCTTCCGGGCGAGGGTTGATACGGAGGGCGGAGCCGCCGCCGACGGGCGCTTCGGCGAACAAAGAAAGCGTTATAAATGAGCAGGGTGACAGCGAAACGTCAGGGTGTCCGTCTAACGGTCGTTGCGATGCCTACTTTCACCGAAGAAACGAAGGGCTTCGAGGGCGGGTATTTCCTATGAGGGCGGAAAAGCCTAAGCACAATTGGGTCACGGCCGTGACCCGGGACGCGTGGGCGTCGGAATAACCGGAAATAGCGACGTCTCCTAAGCGGGCAGCAGCAGTGGGTGGTGATATTCCGACACCTAGAATTGCACTGTAAAAATCAATATCCGGTTGGTGCGTACTCGCCCTCTCCGCCCTCTCCGTCCTCCTCGCCTTCTTCGTCGGGGTTGTTCGCACACTACTGCAGGGTGTCGTTTATACTACCGCACTCGCGTTCCTCTAAAAGTCACGCTGTTCATTATTTGTTTTGTACAATTCTGTTATTTAATGCTAACAATAGACATATATTAAACAGGCAGTAAATGCGCGAAAAGTGCATTAATTATTATTAATGTAATTTTTTTAAAATTATATTTTGATTGTCGTTTGGATTCAAATATGCTAGATCAGCGGTTCTTCTTAAACTAATATAGTTCGCAGACCCCCTCATGAGCAAAAAATTTTTCGCGACCCCTTTTTGAACAATTTTTTTTGCGGACCTCATCCCAACATTTTACGTCGTTCTTGAGATTTAATTTTTCAATCAAACAAAGATTTCTTAGTCAAATATTGATCAAAATGGGTTTTCTTATAACGTTTTCTGTAAAAATATCTTGTTCAAGTATAGATAAATGTTTTTTTCATATTATCACGGACCCCCGGCAATGGTTTCGCGGACCCCAGTGTAAGAACCGCTGTGATAATGAATTTACATACAAAATACTACCTTATATTTAGCTCTCAAATTTCAACCGGGTTGTGTTTGCGAGCACAATAATTGCAGTACCTTAAGCTAACAGCAACATCCTTGGAAATTGTTGTTAATTGTTTGTGAAATTGTTCCTTGTTTTGAATCGTCAATGAAAATGCATAAAAACACGTACGCGTAACATCAAATTTCAGAACTCAAAATGTAAAAAAAAGTATTTTTAGAAGTATTCCTTAAATTATTAAGGAGTGGGGGAGTCACAAAAAGTAGCTAATGTAGATAAAGACGCAAAAAAGGGTCTCCTAAATATAAGGGGTCTCAAAATCGGTTCAGTGGATATGTATGTTTAGAGACCCTCCAGGATTCAAATGGTGTCGAAGGCCAGGGGCAATTGTGTCTGCCAACATACCAGGTAATAGTGAAATTTTATGTTTCGAGGACATATAATGTCCCTTGTATTACGCGGTATTAGAAGTTGATTTGATAATATATGAATTAATACCGCGTAGTATGGAATAGGAATAAACCATGTCATTGTATTGATGGGAGGCTTCCAACTAAGCCACTGTTTGAGCAATTCGATGATAAGTTTTTCAATGAACATTATCATCCCTTGAAATGTGAAAAACTGAAAAAAAAACGAAGAGGTTCTAGAAAAGAAATATGTACAACCATTTATAATATTTACCAGGCATCGTAAAAGCCGGGGACATGGCACAAAACGAATTCCAACGTGAAATTAAAATTAAATACATGCATATAATGAAATTTAGGGAAATCCCCGCAATTATTTGTTTTATTTTTGTAATGTATGGTTGTGTAAAAAAATACAAAGTCTTAAGTGCGAACTGTTGTAAGTAGAGAAGTACCCGTAAATCGATACGCCCTTTCGGTTGCGAGCTATTCGACGCTTCGTCCCTTTCTGGAGGGATTTGCTCTTCCGTCGCAGAAGCGATATCTCGATTGGGGCAAAGTAGGTGATATGTAGTTGGGGGCAATCGGCGGTACATATTGGAAACGTATCGGCGATCGCCGAAGATGGTGAACCGTTCGGAAAACGGCAGGGCGACAGAAGTTGCAAGGAGAAATCGTGACCGGAAATCGATATCCTCCAATAGCGCACTTCCACGCTTCAGGTAAACTCGAGGGGAGCGAAAGTACCGGAACCGAACCAGTTCAATAATTCTAGCAGGAAACTAGGAACGGGCCTGTATGGAACAATTTGTCGTTTCTCGTCGAAACTGGGAAACGGAGAGCGAGTAGTGGGAGTCGTTCGGAATTATTTTAATCTTTATTAATTTGTTATCGAAAGCCAATTTTAAAAAATATATTATTAAAGAAAAGGTTTCGAACTACATTATGTAAACATTTCAAATAATGTATGTATTATTTTTAAGGAAATGAATGTTCGTGTGCCGGGCGTTGGGGAGTGTGTGTCTGGGGGTGTTGCGCATGATAATGATATGCGTAATTAGACTACAGGAGGGTCAGGATAACAGAGGACGCTAGGAGAGTTTCGACCCGTCGAAACGAATTTCGGCGGTGCTGAAAAAAAAAGTTGCGTTGCGTTATTGGAAATCAGTGTAGATGGAGTATCAGGGAGGCATAGCGGATGGGAGTGCGCCCGACGCTTACTCGCGGAGCCCACTCGGGGGCGGCAACGAGCCGGTGCTCTATGGTTACAACATCGCGTTTTCAATAGGACGGCAGAAGCCAAGGGAGGACGGCCTTACATCGTTCGGTACTACTGCGAGCGTTACGGCGCGCCTTGTGATGCGTCCTTCGGTCAAATATATTCATTCATTTTTCATTTATAACTATTTTTTACGATTATATATTGGCACGAATTTTGTTAACAATATCCGAAATCTGATGAGTTTTGATCATATATTGAAATTGATCATGAAATATTGATAACAAAAATATACAATATGGCAGGTGATCACAAAAACAGAGATTATCAAGATGTTCTTTCAAAACAGACGCAGCAAAAATAATCGCTGGCAAAACCGGAAAAATTCTAAAAAAAAAAAAGGATTCACCGGGGATACAAATGATCAACTTTCGATAGAGGGTTCAATTTATATATGCAGATGACACTGTGTTGGCAAAATAGGGTAAAATTATTGAATCTCTGACATACTAGGAAAACTGCACTAAGATCAAAGGAAGATATCTGCCAAATATAGCATATTCATAAAGTTGGTAGGAACCAACGTGTGACACACATCCTGAATCACTGAAAATGTTGATATTTTCAGTGATTACTTTGTACATACTTTGACACTGGTGCGGCTAAATATACAGCATACTACACAGGTGGATGTGGCATTGAATTATTATATACGTGTTTGATATCGGGATGTTTGAAGCTAATCCCATTAGAAAAAATACATCCCGAGACAATCCCTATTTGGCTATAATCCATCAAGCTAAAAGATCTTGTGTTTATTGGAGATTGAGACCATAGGGGGAATACCTCCTTGAATCTAGTTAAACCCACCAAACTTTAGGCTGAAGTCAAAAAACGCCTACTTCAAAATAATAAAAAAAAACATTACAATTGAAAAGTCGAAGAATAAAGGAATGGAAAGGGCACAAAACCTGCAGGGCATCAAGGAAGAGATGGCACTTGGTTACAAACTACCATACGGGTGGGTCCGAGGATGGCGCAAGATAACCGGCAAACAAGTGGGTTGTCGCCTAGGCTGTATTCTGGAATGGCAATAGCCTAAGTGCGTTTATAGACAAGAAAAATAAAAAGATCGCGGGATAAATACACAGTTATCACTTTTCTAAGACAAAAAAATAGAAATCGACAGAACGATTATAAACTAACATTATGAGAAGATGACTGATCGGGTAGACTGTTTAAATTTTATAATCGGTCGAAAATATTGTTGTCTATATTTTATTGCGGGCTTATTCCAGCTGTGTCGGCCGGATGTTTAAGCGATAGCGAAGAAAAGAGGGATTAGACGACTTAGTATATATTGTAAAAACGAACAGAGTCAATCAGTGTTGGTTCATGTAAAGTAGAATGGTCGAGTATAATAAAAATCATGTACAACTCTCGACCGGGTCGGTATTTTGCGTTTTGCGCCCCAAGCTCATTTGGGCCCGTGGCGGGCGCCTGGTTTGTAACGCCCTTGTTACGGCTCTAATTAGAACCTAACGATAAAGTCTTTTATATATTTTATAAGAGTTGTAACAAGAAGTTTATTTGACGAACTAAGTACATTTTTGATATAATTTTTCATCGTAATAACGCAATAACCTAATTTTTATGTGCAAAATCATATTTTTATGTGTAAAATCAATACATTTTTATGTACGTAAAATTTAAATTATTAAATTAAACCTGATAAATAGTTATAGAAATATATTGTAATATAATTTAAGCGCATCATTCATATTTTTAATTGTATCTTGTTTTTTTTACTATCGCGACCAAAGATCGACAAAGCGTGTGTGCGTTCGTCGAAAGGCAGCTGCCATGTCCTTTTTGCTCCCCTGTTACAGCAGTGCGGCCAAATTGAGGGCGTTGCTCGGGCTAAGGATTGCCAAGGAAGGAAGGAAAGGAGGAGCGCTCATTGAAAAGGGAAAGTCAAGTCGGCATCGAAAGAATGTGGATCTCGAAAGGGTAAAACTTACTTGAATTCACATCACCAGGAGATCATAAAAGTGCATGGAAAGTTCTCAGCGCATCGGTCGCATATGTCAAATTCTTACAGTACCCGCCTTTTTATGCACCGAATGTGCAAAGGCCTCACACCGTCGGTATTTACGAGGTCTCTTTTAAAAATTCATTATTTTATATCAATAATAATACCATCCTATAAAATTCCATGAGTATGCAAATATTTTGAACTAGATATACTATGAGTGAGTGATTGAATTTGCAACAATAATTAATTTAACATTTATATATAATGATAATTTCGCTACTCATTTATAGATTCTCTCCTCTCCTAACTTTCCAAATAATCCTATCCTGACTTTACCACGTGTGGAAGGCAATGGGAAACCACCACATTAAACCCTTTCCCTAGTAAGATCGATTATGGATAACCTCTATATTTGGCATCGGATATGATACATCAAGATTCATGCTTTGATGGACGTCATAAGGACTTTAAAGAAAGAATACCAAATCAATCAGAGTCATCTTTAAGTAACTGTTAATATAATAATATTAATGATTTATCTTAATGGGACATCCCAATTTATTTTAAAATATCAATTATACACAATAGAAAATTTCCTTGTGTTATGATTATTGGCAAAGGTTCAATTTCTGTGAAACAAACTGTACTAACATTTTAAGGATATAACTGTACATACACTTTAATTAAGATTGTATTCTTGATGTACTATGGCGAAAGCTGTTTTAAAATAAATAAATATCTATTATTTTAGCTTTTGAGGTGTCGCGTAATTTAAGGAAGAGCTTTGGTGTGCTGTAGGTATGAAAATGTTGCAGAGCACTGATTTAGAGTCCCCAAACATACTTTATTGGAAAATAAAGTACTTTAAATAGCTTTCGAAATAAATTTGAATTTAGGCTGCTAATTTTAAGTCAACGTCAGCGAAATAGATGATTTGGCAAGTTATGTACGGACATTTCCATTCTTTGAAATAAGCAGTGTATAGAATACGATAAGAAATAATACGCGAAAAAAGCAATGATAGAAAAAACATTTATGATAAAATTATAATTTTTTAAAAACTTCCCGAACACCGAAAAATAATGTGATTGAAAATCCTGTCTAAAATATTAGTTGGACAATTTTTTTTCTGAACGCAAAAGAGTTGGCAGCTCTAGTGACATTAGCCTTATTATTTATAACAAAATCCTCTATAGTTTCAAAAAACCTAACAATCTAATGATTTAAGAATTCAATAATTACTTTTGATTGTTATACAAGCATCCTTTGAGTGAAGAATATTCAATAGAAATACAGGTTATATGCTGTCATAGAAAAAGCATTCATGAATGTAACTATGTAATTAGAAAACAAGAAGGCAATTCATTTTAAATCGATTTAATTAGTTAGTATTTTAAGACTAACATAAACATTATGGGTCGAAATCTAGAAGATTTGTTTTGTATTTACATTTGAATGTGTATAAATATGATATGAAAACAATGCCAAAGTGTTCGGCAATAATTCCATTGTGGAGACTGCGAAAAGATAATAGAGAAATGCTTTGATTAAAAATGAATAATATATATAATATGTACTAAACAAAAGAGAAGAATTTATTTTTATAAAGGCATCTCTATTTAGAAGCTTTTCGAAGATGTTATATTTCAACTACGTCATTACTCTCGATTACGTCAATACCCTCGATTAGTGAAACGTTTTAAAACTTTTTTAGTAGCATAAAATATTGGACACATCAGAACGTGATCTCATGTTATAAACGAGGTCATTGATTTTAAGAACTTTTTGGTTATATGAACAATATTAAATACAATAATATTTTCATAAAGTTTGTGTAAAAATACATTTACGCACAGATTTTATTTATTTTCTATATTCAAAAGTAGACATAAGTATATGTTGTCTGGTAATAATTCAGCTGTTGATCAAACTTAGATAAAAAATAAATTCAATATAAATAATGATATAATGTCGTTGGTGTTATGGTTGCTTTATAAAAATGTTATTTTTTTTTGTATTCAACGTAGGCTCATCGGTCACAAACTGGCTGAACATTCCTTACTGGATTTTTGGTCGGTTACGGCACATGGCTGAAGCAACCGAGTGCGGACGATCACTAGGAGAACAGAAATCATGGAAACGAACGCGCTTCTTGCGGAAATTATTAAGACTGCAAACCGCACGACATTTATTCGGATTATTTTTTATTCATTCAAATTTTTCGCTCCATTACAAATCACAAATTATATTACATAGTATAATGATATCTTTTAAACGTATAAAAGCTTAAATTCACATAAAAAAAAGCTATCGACTTGCGAACTTGATCGAATTTTAATTAGGTTTGTTTATTTTCGAGCATTAATGGGCGATACTTTATTTCGGATTATGAACTGAATAAACAGACATATGTAGTTGTGTTTTTATAGTCATTTATGCGAAAAAATTATGTTATTTAAAGATTAAATATATCAAACAAAACAGCACCATCTATTAAGTTGTTTAAAAGTTAAAATAAAGCAAATATTCAAACCATTTAAAAAATATTCGTCACATTTTATCATTTATTTCTATGATTTAAACATACGATTAAAATTTAATTCAATTAAATGTTAAATAAATTTTATTTTGCATTGATCAGATAGTATAAATTTTGTTTTTGTGAACTATTTTGTTAAAAAATATTTATAAATATTTAGGAGAATATATGTATAATTAGGAAAATTATATATAGATGTCTCTATAAAAAAGCTCTCATGTATGACCTAAAAGCTTTACATATGTGCTATGGTGAGCTTTAGCCCTTCGATTGGTGGGTTAATTTTTTTATCGCAGGCTTTCCGGGAGTTGGTTAATTTTGTAGAATAATTATTAGTTTGCATATAATAGATTATAAAGAAAATGTAATAAAAAACCAATGGTTTTCATTCATCCTCAATATTTATAATTTATACAAGGTGTTTTGAACATGGATCGACAAATTTTTTTGGGGGTCAGGGGGGTAGCTTTTGCTACGTTTCACATATGTCCTAAATGTCAGAGCTGTCGACATTTTGAAAAAATACTCCAAAATTTCAATTTTAAAATAAGTATTTTATTGATCTAAATAAATCATTATTTTATGCAATTTTTTTAATTAAAATTTCTTCTGGGCTTCCAAAGTCAAATAAAATGTGCTAACGAATGAGAAATGTCACATTCTAAATTCTTTTAGAAGACATTTTCAGTTGACAAAGTTTAAAGTACTATTTTTTTTTTTTTGAAAAGGGAAATATACTACTAATCAGTGACTCCACCTTCGTACAAAAATTCTTCAGCTATCACAGCTTTTTCTTTTTTGACTGATTTGGCGTATCTGTGAACTGTTCTAGCTTATTTAGAAGATTCGGAGCCTTCGCGGTTGACAAAGCGTATATGTTTTTAGTTGCGCGTCTCCACGAATCGCAATGCATCTTTTTATCCATTATTTTTAAAATAGGTTTAAATAGGTTGCGATTTCTAGTATTTTTTTGGCATAAAAAGTATATTTCGGTACGCCAAGGCACCTTTCCAATAAATTATCAAACGTTAATTCTTCATAAATGGCTCTTGAGATTTGCTGAACATCCTCTGTGAGATAGGGAGGTTGCTTGTACAAATATAACGATCTTGTAGTTGCATGTTTTTGCAATTCGCACCAAGAATCTGCGCCCTCCGGCCAGTTTGAATGCTGAGAAGCTTCATCAGTCAAAATTTTGTGATAGTATGTAGCCCAAATAGCATTTCTCATAGGCGGATAGCTAAGCTATAATAATTAATTTTTTAAATAATTTATTAATAAGCTGTTCAGTTTTCGAAGCACTTCGTACAGAACTCTTTCTTTTTTTGTCCTTAACTTTCCACTTGCTTATTCGCCTTTTTAAAATCTGTATTAACATTTTTTTGACTTCATTTGCTCATTAATAGAACAAAGATAAGAAAGGTCTTCAATAGAAACCTCTGGCCTGCAAACAAAAGCAGATATAGGGGCAAACTTGCAGCAGCAACGGTCTCAGAGCCGTTGGACTGCAATCTGAATAGAATTTTATTAAATTTATTTACAAAATTTGTTCAAATTGGCCACCTCTACTTAAACGCATGACACATTTTCCTTATTTCAACTGTAGTTGTCTGAAGTAGCATTTCCTCTTTCATTTTAGCAAAAGCGGGGCTTATTACTTTAATTCGGATTTCTTTTGAAGGCACCTCTGCTGTATAAATTAATTCTTTCGGCGGCCACATTCCGTGACTCGCACGGTCTCCAGATCTGACACCACTGGATTTATATGCCTGGGGACGCTCCTTATTCCGTGGCTCACATGGTTTCCAGACCTGACACCACTGGATTTCTTTGCCTGGAGACGTGCCATATTCCGTGGTTCGCGCGGTCTCCAAATATGACACCACTGGACTATTTTGTCTAGGGATTAGCCCCCTATACTCTAAAAATTTTTTTGCCCCATGTGCAAAACATCTATTCCAAAGTATAAAATCTCATTAATATCAAAAAACTTAAGAAACTGTTATTTATTATATAATAACGCTACGTTGGCGTTCATACTCAATAAAGGGTTAAGGCTTATTAATTTAGTCCAGGATACAATTGATAATTTAAAAAATAGTTATTGTAGTCATAAATTCGACACGACTATTGCGGCCTTTATGAAATAATTGAAGCTAAAGGCAGTACTCGCGGCAATAGTCTTCCGCAACATAATTATACGACAAGGATGAATGTTTACAGCAAAAGTCACGCAAACAAACCAAAGCCTATTATTGAAAGTGGAAAGCTCTGAAAGCTCTCTGGAGATTGGATTTTGCGACGAGACTTACTAAGCGGTATATGCGGTGATCAATCAGCCGACGTTATCAAATTAACGATATATTTCCGCTTATTCATTATTAACACATACATCATAATACTATATCATAATATGGGATTTTTATGGGATTAGAAAAATAAGGCGGTGGCATGATGAATTCCAAGGAACGATGTATGGCGGGCGCTCTTTGACGATGGGGCGAATTTATCATGTTGTCGGCGGGTTGTTTTGATGGGTGTGATGGAGCATTAAAAAACAATTCGACATCCATTTTGCTCCTGAATAAATTTCGGACAGGAAGTAGAAAATAGGTCATGGATGGGTCTTTGATTGATATCGGAAATGGACAATCATTGGCATCGTTACATATTGTAAGAGCGTCTGGCGTTGGAGTTTTTCGCAACCTGTCTGAAAATCAATTTTTCATGTGTTCAATTCAATTCATCATTTACGCATTTCCTGTTTATACATCCACCGTTAATGCTTTCATATGATCCAACTCGATTACGTTTCTTCGCCGTTCCAATAATGTCGGCTTCGAAGGCTAATGCACGACGGGGTAATAATGGCGGAAAGATTTTAGCATTACTTATTTCAGGATTGACGTCTGAACTAGTTGGCCACATCATGAGCCGTTCATTCATCAAAAATAACGAAAAATATGGGCACGATATTTCCTGCGACAGACAGTTCCTTGTGCCAACCCGCCGTGCCCTCTTTTATGGATCTTTTACCAACATTTGTGCAAAACTGGGTTAGGAGTGCCATCGGCTACACCTTTATTTTTATAGCGTCCCCACAAATGACAGTACTGGTGGCATCGCACTTAGCGCCTTTCTGCTCAATGGTGCCTCAAATTGACGCTAAAACCTTAGCGTGTCGCCAAGAAAATTGTCGGACGTCGGCAAGGATGGTCAATTTGCATGGACAAACGTTCCATTACTATGTCGGAACTTGTACTGTACTAGATAAATTGGAAAATGTTACTTGTAAAAATAATGAGATCGGTCTCGGGCGGAAAAATGTAGGCGTTCACATAGAATTTAAAATACTAAGAATAGCAAACGCTGGATCTTTGACGTCAAATCGAAGGCAAACCAAATCAATGCATTTGAGTTCATTTTATACAGTGATTACCAACTACTCATACTAATTTGCATAGAAAATTTGTAATAATGAAGCGTTAAACTCTTCTGATGAGTTCAAATAAAGATTTCATATTGTGCCCTTCCGAATGAGAAAATAATAACAAATTTAACTAAATTGTTATAAAATATGAATACACCATCATATCTATGTTATAGGAACACGTTACTATTAAAAAGCATATTCGATTATTTTTATAGCTAGCTTTAATAACACTTTACATGTGAATACTGAGGGTTCATCATAAGTTTTTATCTGAATAGTCAATAATAATTATCATCCTAATCATATTGCAGCCAATATTCATTTATCCATTCTACCCAAATCCTTAATTTTTCCACCCTCATAAATTGACGTTAAATAAAGATATTATTATAGACAATAATTTCCAGAAAGACATTCTTCATTGGCTTATGAATTTAGTCTAAATATTTAAGAAGAATTAATTAATTAATATGCTGTTCTTGTAAAAATCATAAATTATACAAAATATGATCTTTCAATGCGTAACACGTAATAAGCCATCAAATTTTCCTTTAAAGCATATTAATGATATTGAAGTACGCGCCTTTGCGTGTCTTTAAATAACAGTTTCAACTATTTTTAGGATCATCAAGCTATGTTGCTGGATTGAATTTATGGAATGGTTGTCAGATTCCAAGCACTCGATTGGGTATTAAAAATCGACGATTTTAACATTCAAGACCAATTTCTATCCAAAGCGAAAATGGATCATGAGTCATAGCAGCAGGAAGGTCAGGACTTATAGTGGCTTCTAAATCATGGTTCGGCTATTGGTCAATATCGGAATGACAGAAGCTATCTTTAGTGTGCTTCAAAGGCGTTACGATACGAACTTGATTGATAGCAATAATAAAGCTCGGAGCCATAAGCTCGATATGGACTCCTTATCTGTGTTTCGTTCGCGGGGTCAATTTTAAAGGATCTATATATATTCGACAAGCAAATATAGAATGAATTTTCGAAAGCTCGTATTTATAGATCGTCGGATCGAATTATAAAAGTAAAGATAGAAATCATGCGTCCAGAATGTGGCGAATTGCTTTAGGGGTTTATTGGCATTACGTAAAATCAACGGATTCAAAGCCACGAACAACCGACGCAAATATTTGAATGTATGCAATCCATATTTATAAATATGATTACGGGATATATCTGGAAACCACATGGCTGGTCGTCAATGTTAATGATTTTTTTCTAATTTATTGCGCGCGTGGCATGTATCAAGATTTCATTGGGGTTGCCATTTGGGAACTTTGATTTACAAAATTTCGACATCGAGGCTATTTTGTGTCTTTTGGATGTTTATTTAAGGTCTAATCCATATTAATTATTTCAGGTCAGTGCAATCGTATTTTGAAATTTTCCACTATGGAAAAACGTTCATCCAAACATCCAATTTAGATTATTTAAAGACATATCTCATTAGTTTGGACAATGTCCTTGCCAAAATAACAGCAAACAAATTTGAATACATATATCACGCGTTTTAAATTAATGTCTTCACGCACCACCCTCGACAAAATCAGGCATCAGCTACATACGTATTTTGTGCTGATATTTTTCAAAATATCAAGAAATCCGATGAATAATTAAAACGGTTAAACTGAAAAATCCATAACGTTTTAAAATATCATAGTGTGCCAAAATTTTAATATATTAACATACTTCCGTTAGCTTTTCAGTTAATTTAATGGATATAACTGGATTGATACAGTCATCTTCCGAGAAGGAGCTATGATATTTAAACTATTCAGTTTCTAATCGTTTCTCTGAATATTTTAAAATGTATGGATACGCAGAAACTTTTTGTGCTATTTAAAACATTGGGAAATAGCAAGAATGATTCGTTTAAAAAATTGGAAATTTAGCATATGAAAAAGACTGCAAAAATCCTATATTATCCATAAAAGAAACACCAACACTTTATTGTGTATTCAAATCGATAAATTCAAACACTATAAGCAGTCATCTGCGATAAACGTAGTTAAGAAAGATGACGTCAATGAAAATGGTAACTTTAAAATGACAAGAAAGTCTAGAAATTAGTAACAGATTATCCACAGGTAAGAATATCGTGTTCCTAATTTTAGCATTCTTCATCATTAGTTGCCAAAATTTTATATGCAGTTTTTTTTAAACATAATTTATGACCCAAAATCCGCTCTTATATCAATCAGATGATTCAGAGAGCATCGAACAGAAAAAAATGTATTTCTGGAATTGCATCCCAATAAATGGGTAGATGAGTTGGCTTACGAAATGAAGCACAAGTTGCCACCCACAATTAAATTATAGAATTGGATCAGGTTCAGAATAGATATTCCACGCACGTTATTCTATTTATTAACCTGTGACAAACACTTGGAGTTGCTCTATTCGTTCAATAATACAAGGTCTCTGCCAATCTTTCATCTTCACAATGCCATAAAAATCGATTTGTTATATTCCATAACAGATTTAAAAGCAATAGTATTGTCTAAGGCAGTGCTCCGCAACGTTTTCTCACCTACGGCACACCAAAGCTCTTCTTTAAATTTCGCGGCACACCAAAAGCCAAAAATAATAGATATTGATTTATTTATTTTTAAACAGCTCTCCCCATAGTACATAAAAAATACTCTAAAAGGGCCTAAATATTTTATACAATTTTACAATAATTTTTTTTTTATTATTTCATATGTACACATACATAAAAAACTATACTATATTTGCTTTTTTGCAATCTTAATAATTATTAATGTGATACCTACGCTTTTTTCGATTCAAATTTTTCAGCCAAATTTCTAATCAGTGTTCCTAAAATATCGCTTGACATGTCATGAATAAGTCTTTTAACAGTATTGGCAGACAACGAAACATTATTTACTTCCTTAACATCATTGGGCTCAAGCATAAGTCGAACAACTTCCTTGCATACTGGTTTTATAAGTGTTTCGCCGATAGTATGTGGTTTTTTCTGACGTGCAGTTAATTTTGCAAAAAGGTAGCTAGCTTCTAAGGCCTTTTCAGAAACCGTAAAGGCCGAATTCATAAATTTTCTGTTTTTAATTTGGTTCTAAACGCCTTTGAAAATATTGTTTATCATTTTTGACGCAACTGGGATGGTTTGAATTTAGATGGCGATTTAATTTATTGGGTGCCATTGCTTCGTTTGATAGCTGTTCACTGCAAATGATGCATTGTGGCTTTGGAGCTGTTTCATCACCACATCACCAGAATCCATATTGAATGTAGTCTTCGTTGTGCTTCATTTTCATAGTCTTCTTTGGCATTTTTGCAATGCCTGTGCTGTGTTCTTCTGTATGTAAAGACGAATCTTTTCCACGTAAAATTGTATCCATTGTAACGTGGGCGAGAGCCCTCAGCTGAATATCGGGGCCCAGTTATCTTCGTCATGCTTCTGTCGACCAGTCCCAGTTACCTTCGTTCGTAGAGCTTCTGACGACCCGCAGCTGCCGCGTCCCTCGTAACATCGGCGAGAAAGACTCCACAGGGTGGTGGTGTTGGATTTCAAAGACGATTTTTTCTCCACAGTATGCTTATTTGTTCCACTTTGAACAGACTGCGGCTGCGAGGGGTGGAATACCCAAACTCGAGCTCAGAAGTGAGTCTAAACTCAAGCTTTCAATGAGAGGACTTCGCAGACAGAACTCAGAGTAGTCTTAGTTATACCATATTTAAATAAGTGTAAAATTAAATATTGATCACACGAAGAACGCATAACCATACAAAATTCATTAACACAACTAATAGTAATGAATGGTAACTACTGCCGCAAGACGAGTGAATATGACGTAGCACGGTAATACGACTAAAGTAGGCTGATCGGTTGGTAATTTGTAGGATCGTTGCTATCCTTGCTTAGTTTTAGCAAAGGAATTACTGGTTTTGGCAAAGAAAATGGCTGGGAAATACCTCATATTTAGGCACGCATAAAATATTTTAGTTATACGAATGGCAGATTTTTTTATTATCATATTATCGATTGTGTCAAAACCCAAGGACTTTTAGTTTTTTAGTTTTCTAATGATTTTTATTATTTCTAAAGGAGTTACCAATTTAATTTTGTACATGTCATTATTTGAGCTTTCACGGAAATCCCTAATTGTTTTGTTAACAGCTTTCTTTGTTTTGCTGTCGCTCATATTTTCGAAAATCTTGTGATTTAGGCACAAGGTTTCTGTAAGCATGTTTGCCTTTTCTAAATCGGTTTCGGCTATCTTATAGTTTCTAACCAAATTAGGAATTTCCGTAGCTTTGTTTTTGTGTGATTTGATGGTTTTACAAAGTGATCCAATCTGAATTCTGTTGATTCTGTCAGCACGATGACAGATGAATCCCGGAATAGAAATATTAATATCTGGTTTTAGGTGTCTGGCAACATAAATAGGTGACAGGCGCTGGAGAACTATTGAAAAATATTTTACTTATAATATTGTCTTATTTTACCGCGGCACACCTGTATCGGCTCACGGCACACCAGTGTGCCGCGGCACACCGGTTGCGGAGCACTGGTCTAAGGGATGGTCCTATCATTGATTGCTATAGGTGAGATAAATCACGTATCTTTCTATTGTAGAAAAGCTCCATATCAATGTTTAGTCATATACAATATGTGTAAATACAATTAAGTGCTTTGTTCTCTGTCATAATAATGCTCTTGGCACAGATATTTAAATATGGTTTAACAGGCTACAAATGGAATATGCATAATTTTAGTTGAAATATCTATGAATATATGTTGAATTAAAAGTTTCCATATCAAAGAACTTAAACAATCATCTTGATAATCTATCGATCAAAACAGTTACTTCGTGGAGTTCTGAAATATTACCCATTACTAGTTTAAACGATAAACGAATGGATTAGCAATTAAGTTCATATTAAAATGTAAAACGAATATTTGTGTGTAAATATTTGAAAGACTTACTGCTAACAGATGTGCACGTGGAACAATAAGTTGGTACGGACGGTGGCATATATAAGCGCAGACATTTTTAAAATTTTATAATGTACAGTTCATCTTAAATTGTATTATAATACAGATGAGCATATGAAAAATTTTTTGAAAAATTCCAACGAAACACGCTAAAAAATAATAATGGCAAATCGGATCGATACCAATTTCGCCACGAATTCAATATGAAATATGTCAATATTGTGTGGTAGATCTTATTTTCAGATTCGTAATGTCTTTATGTAGTATACCTGGTTTAAAAAAATCAAACTGAAGCTAATAGAGTTCCATTAATTTGAATTGGTCTATTTTAACATTCGAGAATGCGTCGAGTAGATGCCCACGCATGCGGCTCTTCTTTTTGTCATAACTTCCGACATTGATGTTCCTAAATTGATACAAGGACTCATTAAAGAAATTCAACAACTTTCCTTAAATAAATATGCATTATTTAAGCGACAATATCCATGGGAAGCCATTATTTACCCTGTTATAAACCACACATGTAATTGTTATGAGCAACGAGCAAACGCACGACTTCCATGGCATGTGGTTTTGGATCGAATGCGTGCCATCGGAAGGTATGCTGTCATGGCTTTATTTTGAAATTGCCATGTGAATTGAATTTCAACGCGATATTTTGAGAATAAACGCGGAACCAAATGCTCAAATTAATAGGATAGCAAAGGGATTTGCCTACAAGTACGCGCCGATTATTTTTCACGTCTTTCACGTCCGAGTTCAAAGTCGCTCCATTCATTCTTCTCAATCTGAAACTGTCGAGCTGTCAGGCATTTTTATTGAAGAAATAGCGATGCGAGTAATTCTATGAAAGCAGTTACATTATATTGTGGCGTCCTCAATGGATTATGGTCGCGAGCGTTGCCAAAATCCGTTAAATAAAGCACTAAAATGAGATTAAATCATTGAGCTTTTCAACGCCATCAGCATTTGAAACATCTCCGTAGCAACTCACAAATATCTACTTGTAACGGCTGTCATTAATGTCCGATATAGCTCTGCCAATCGATCGATTGGGTCATTTAGCGTTTTAATGACGAGATTCGTTTAAATATAGTGCGTCGACCAGTTTGATAGAGTGATTATAATCAGATTACATAAACACAATTTGAAGGCTTAAGCATTTTAAATTTATGTGTAAATAAAGCTTAATGATAATGATGATATAGTAAGGGTATCAAACTCGCGGCCCACGAATAAACAATGAATATTTTTTGAGGTACAGTCATCAAAACATATACAAGAATGCTTAAATAATGCTATAGAAATTGTTTATCTGGAAAAAGCTTTACGTAAAGCATTACGAACAACTATGAGCCTGCGGGAAGGACATCTTCTCGCAGCCAAGGCCATATAACGACTCTCATTTCCCGTGCATCACCACAGGATGGAATGCGCTATATATCTAAAAGTTTATATAGATATCGTTAACAAGATGCAATTTGTTCACAGGAAGAAGACTTCTGAATTTCTGAGATTTTTTGAGACTAGTACTGATGCATTGTACTAATACAGAATACAATATATTTGATTTTATTTTAAAAACTTCTGCTTCCTGTCAAAAATAACTTTTGTAGCTATAGATCCTTTAATGACCGGAAAAAACAAGGACTTCGGGACATTACTTCAGAAAAAAATAAGGTGAAATTTACGATTAATCCAACATTCATCATACGCAATGTATTTGCACATCAAGAAGTAATTTTTACGAAGAAAATACAAATTCAAAGTTATCAATTTCATATGATCTCGAGGCTCTAATAAGCGACTCAATGATCTCGCTTTCTTGAATGAGAATAAGAATATCTGGTCTTTTTTACTCTACCGAGCTATGTTAGTTATCCTGCTATAAATTTTTTAAATATTTCTGGGGTTTGAAAAAAGAAATCTAGACACAAGCTTGTTTTCTTGTTATTATGACTTGTGTAAAAATTGAAGCATTCAAATGTAAGTTAATTATTTGGGAAAAGCAGATAAACAAATCAAATTTAGATGCAACAGCATCTTATTAAAATTACCCAGATTTAATTGAATTTTAAACAGTATTTGCAGATTTTAATTTTTTGGATGACAAATGTTTATTGTTTCCTGCAATTTTCTCAATAATTGAGATTCAAACTTGAAGGCGAAATTCATTGAAGTTGGTTTGCCTGAATTTCATATATATTTACCAGTCAGGCTTGAAAATACACGAAGAATTCACATGTGAAATAATTTCCATGTTTGAAGTATTATATTTATCGGGGCGAGCAGTTATTTACACTTATGAAAGGAACCTGTCTCCTGAAAATCTTGTATCAGATCCAGAATTAACGACGCTCACCTTTAGTCAGTTTTGAAATTAATTATTGCGAGGAATATTTCTCCCAGAGTAGGAAAGATAATATAAGCTAAGGTGTCAGGAAGAAAATACTTAAATCGTCTTGTCCTTTTTTTATTCCTATATGTTTTGGAATCCTGCGATTCTATGAAGATTTTTTTGAGGTCCATCTAAATTTAAGCCTTGATGCATAAAGTAATTAATTTATTTGAAAGTGTTAACTAATTCTATTTGAAATCTAACATTATATCAATCATTTAAAAATTGTGAGTAGGCATGAAAAATTAGAACCTGTCCAGGTCAGTAATTTAGAACACAGTGATGGTCAAAGATTGCTCATTGCTAATGTCTTTAGATCTCGAATTCATAGACGTCTTCATTGGAAGTCAATTGAAGACCAAAATATTTACTCATAAATAAGAATATTTTCTAACAATAGTGATAATGAACTATTAGAAATTGTTAATGCTATTGTATTTAACATAGTTTGGCTGATTTGTATATAATAAAGTAAGCTTTTGGCGTGCATTGCTATATTGTAAGTAGTCCAACGATTCGGTTATAAAAAGTATTTTTGATGGACAACACTATTCCGAAGTACGACACCAGTTTTAATGGCTGAGCGTAAACGTGGGTAAAATAATTCACCACAAACCTATAAATCAACTTTATTGTTCATCAAAGTTGGCCCCAACAAGAAGTTTTATTAAGGATTTTAAACGTAGCGGTCGTACGTAAAGAAAATAAAGAGGAACTGTTAACGAGTCCGTTTACGACTGTCGTACACATGTGCATTGTGTGCCTCGTTATATGCAATGTCTTCATGGAAGACAGATTTTATCTTTGGGAAGTTTTGCTTCAGCATTTTGAGTTCTTGGAATTAACCTTTGAACCGTGGTTGAATTTAGATACGCAGATAAAAGCCGGTGTATTTGTGTTCTTTTTGACTATTGTGTTCTTTGATCCGATGATCATCAGCGTGCAAAGTCTATTTTTTTCCGTAAAATATTTAGTAAATCAAATACATTGATGGAATATTTAAAAGCTGTCAACATGCTACTGTATTTTGACCTTGTATGGTACTCATCTTGGATTTATGATTGTCAATTATGTGGTGTGCGATGGAGGCAGATTGGTACCTGGACAAAGAACAGAAGTCATCAATTATCTAACGATTGAATTTATTATAGTCAACATCAGTCATTTTATAGGGCACACCCACAATCAGCTGCTGACATTCATTTACGGAATGCAAATAATACTCAGTCACAGACAATTAGCAATGTTACTGCGGTCGATTAAAAACTATACTGAAGGTGAAATTCATCAATGGTTCAGACAAAGAAGCCCAGTCAAAACATTGATATAAATTAATCTTAAATAGCTTACTTGTATGGCTTTCATTGCTACTATTCATAGACGACATAACTTCCATAGCTTCCCATGGAAGTCATCATAAATTAAATCAGCACCCGAGCGACATCGTTACAAGTGTAGCATTTCGTAGCCGATAAATCAAACGTACGCGCATATAAAATAACATAGAACACATGCACTTCCAGATGCATCATCATGCGACTTCTGCATCGCATAAATTCTGATCTCTTCGCCGTTTGCTTACCTTGGTTCACATATTAGTTTATGGGTCTATTAAAGCAATTTATTTGAAGAGCAAGTTTAACTGATTCATTAGGCGCGTCACATCCATTAGGCACGCGCCACTTGATGTTCATCAGCACCAGGTTCTGCCAGAAATTTCCTATATAAATATTTCTGGAAACGTCGTTAGCGCACAGTATTTAGATCTTCGGACGATGATGCTGAAAATTCCTCGACAAAGCGTGTGCAAGGTCGATAAATTAGTTACGTTTATCGACCTTCCATTCTGCCTC
The DNA here is from genome assembly GCA_008973525.1 of Stenopsyche tienmushanensis. Taxonomy (NCBI): domain Eukaryota; kingdom Metazoa; phylum Arthropoda; class Insecta; order Trichoptera; family Stenopsychidae; genus Stenopsyche; species Stenopsyche tienmushanensis. Next base: position 983,692 of record WACJ01000406.1, on the reverse strand, counting down.
GGTATGAATTAAAATCATGGATTTATACGCCGTGATGATCTGCTCCATATACTTTGCACAATACAAATTTATTGCATCTTATTCATTTCCTTGGTCTCTAAATCATTCAATTACAATACACAAGAGATAATGGAGCACATTTTCGAACGAGTAGATTGACTCTTCGCTGTTGAATACCAACGTCAACACCATCCAAATGTAAACGAGCGCTGAAGGAATCCAAGTAAACATAGAAAGAATTTCAGTTCTGGCTTGTGCAAATTAATACAGATCATTATTCGTAAAAATATAAAAAAAATATACCATTCAAAATTACCACAATATGTTATTAAAATACATTATTTAATTATTTAAATCATGGATCAACAATAAGTTGATTGTCATCGATAAATAACAAGCGATTATAATCATTTGGCTGCCAAACCAAGTGTTCCCAATTTTATTTCATTGTATTTTTGATTAACTGTTTATGATTCAGTAGTTTGTCGAAAAGCAAAACGACCCTTTGATGAGTATGCACTCACATGTTGAGAGTATGCTTGCACATGTGCTTTATTTTTAATGTCGTACTTCCATTTCTAATACAATAAGTACCAAAAATTATCTTTTTTGAGACACTATTTTGGGTCTCAAAATGTAGTGATTTCAAGCTTGACCAAATGTCTTCTTTGTTACTCTAAAATTGAAGACACATAAAAAGCTGTATTTTGGCCTTTCCAAAACATTTACGATATGTCTCATCGAATCTCGGACGTTTTACTCCAAATGATAACATGCAATTTGAACCTCCGATACGTGCTTCTTTATCGCAAGAATTTTGTGTTTATTACACCATTTCTAAGTAATTCTCAAACGATACGCTTCTTTTTCGGAAGTAACTGATAAGCAAAAGTTCAATGTGAGGAAGACGCGCGACATCAACAGCTGACGAAATCAAAACGCTCATTGGCCGATGGACAACGTTTTTCCTCCAGAGCCAATCAAATGTCAATTCATCTTCTAAATTTTGATCTGGTTTTTTGGGTTTTTTGGAATGCTAATCTGACCTTATTGTAAAATTGTATAATAGTAGCTGGCGAGCCATAAATTTGAGAGAGCAGAGGTTATCTTCGACGGTCCCCTACCCCCGCGGAGGTCTCTTGTTTATTGGTCAGAGGTTTATTGCATAAAAAAATGTATAATTTCCAAAACATTTTAACTGATGAGATGTGATTAGTGTTTATCGATATGTAAGTATTTAAATATTTTTTGTTTGAAAGCCACTGGTTTTTTTATTACAATTTCTTCAATCAAAGTTTAAACTAATAATTATTTTACATATAATTAAAAAAATTAACTCATCCCTGTAAAGTACGTGCTGCAAAATTTAGCTCACTATTCAAAGGGCTAATTAACCTGTATGTGAGTACTATCGGAAATATCCGTTTTGACCTTCACTATTCAGAAAGAGCACTCTTGTTCATTGAAGCTCCGTGGCGGACAGAGACAGAGAGAGAGACATTCTTTGTGCATTGTTTATGTAAAGAAAGGAAGTGCTCTTGTATGTATGTAGTGTTCATTGACTCTGCCTCGAATTGAAGATTGTCTTACGCTGATTAGGAGCTGACAGAAAGTAATCGGTGTAAAGCGATTATGACAACATCGACTTCATCGATTTTAAATTTGCTCACTAACGAAAAGGTTAAGAGCGGCGAGTAATCACATTTTTTTTGGGAGTTAGGGGAGATCTTTTGCTACGTTACACATATAGTTCCCATGTCCTAAATGTCAACATTTTGAAAAGATACCCAAAATTTCACCTTTAAATCGTCATATTTTTTAAATCTGTGCTCGTAATATCTTGAAACAACTTAATAAACAATTATTTTATAAAATTAGTTTAAAGAAAGTTACTTCTGAGCTTTCAAAGTCAAATCAAATGTGCAAACGAATGTCAACTTCTAAATTCTTTAAACAAGAAACAAACAACTGTTTAAAACTAAACTAACATAGTTTAGTTTTAAAAAGTTTTCTTGTTCATACATTTTCCAACGATATTCAATAAGTCGTTAAATTTGAAGAGTTGGCAGTTTTATAGAGTCACGGTTAAAAAATATATTTAAGATGTTTCTTTTAAATTTATTAACAAAATTTGTTCAAATCGCCATCTCTGCTTCGTATGTGCACACTACACCTTTTTCTTTATTCAACTGTAGTTATTTGAAGTAGCATTTCATCTTTCATTTCTGCAAAAGCGGGGCTGATTCCTTCAATTAGGATTTCTTTCGTTTCTCTGTCGTTTAAATGAATTATTTTTCTTGTCTCTAGGCAAAGAAATCGAGTGGTGTCGGATCTGGAGATCGTTTGAGCCACGGAAAAGGGGATGTCCGCAGACAAAAAAATCCAGTGGTGTCAGATCTGAAGACCGTGCAAGCCACGGAATAGAGCCGCCACATTAAAGAAAATACTCACATTGTTGCTATATAAAATATTTCGACGAAGTCTTTTTGAATACATAAATCCTATTTTTATTAACCCTTTGCGGTTCCTAAATATTTTAGCCATTTTTAAGATAAAGCGTTTTATTTTCAATTTTTAAGTTATTATTTAATAAAACAATCTTATTTCTTACAAAAGTTATATATTTTACTAATATATTATACAGATGCATTATATTTTATAGTTTATAATTAGATAATGTATGGCATCTCTCAAAACATTGGCCTAAATGGATACCAGGTTTTTTAAAATTTAATTTTGTATATTCGTTAGTTTCGGACAAGAATATTATGAATATTATATGATTACGTAAAGATATCGTAAGTATGATGGGAGATTCACGAAAGCGCGCGTTAAGAGTCACTGCCTGTGTTTTAGGATTTTATCCGGGTAACAGCCCCTTTCCTTTGTATATCTAGCAGGTAGGCGAAACACTATGAAGGATTATAAAAACCAAAATTCCTTTCCAAGTACTGTCCTAAACACGATACGTAAAATAAAACCACATGATTTTAAATCTGAGTGGGTTAAAAAATGTAGAAACAAAATGTCGAGCCAGACTCGACATAGGACCGCAAAGAGTTAAAATACCTTCTACGACTGCCTAAGGTTTAAATTCATATCTTTTTCAAATATTGTGTCCACAAAATGGCTTAAGTTATCAGTTATTGCGAAAAAAAATTAAATTGATGATGGCTTTTGGTTAATAACAATGTCGTTTATTTGGGACATCATAGCAGTTAATCGAGCTAACTGTCAAACATAAAACATCACGGATTGTTATTATTGATCCGATTTAGAGACACTCCACGTTTAAAAATTCAATTGACGCATGATATATGAAATTATTTTTAAATAACATTATTATGTACATCCTTAAGAATAAATCTTGAAACCATCCTCGACATGTAAGAACAGCATATTCTTAGTAAAACAATGTCTATGAGGTCAAACTGTGTATGTATTGACATGTTAATCGATGGTTTTCCATAATGTTATTCTATCATTGTTTCTTATGTATTAACAAATTCTTATTTGTTTATAATCTGTTATCTTAAAGTCATTTTCGATATGAATATATGATTTATTAATGAGTTCCCAAGCTTGTAATAATACCTGGGAGTACTATATTATAACCGAAAATTGTTTAGTATTCCATAGAGCGAATACTGATAAATATGAGTTGTCGTCTTTGACCAATAAAATTTAAAGTATACGTGATCCGCATTTGTTAAGTCCTTCTATCCGGGTGACTGCCCTTCATTGTCGTCACTATTAAGTAGCCTAAAGGTAACTAAAAGACAGTGTACTTCGAAGGTGTCCAAATACCGATTTGATGGCGGACTCGTTGAATCCTCGACGACGTTGATTGATGCGAATAGAATGGACGCGTCACGGACAATTTATCGTTTAAATTTTACGCCAAATTATGCAGAGGGTTAAAAGTCACAACCCCGTCTCTTTCGCCGTCGAAGGTCCAATTTCGGGCGTCTTTCGATTTCTTTGTTTGGACGCTATTGGGGTGAGGGCGGGAAGGGCTTGGATTGCTTCAATGGAAAATGCGTCAACGGTGACAAGGATCCGATTGCTTTTTATCATCAATCAAGAAAACCACTTGACGTGAAGTACTGTGAATGCGGGTCATGCCTCATATTATGCACAGTAAACGAATAGCCATACGCATTCTCTTCGGATAATAATAACTTGAAACTTGAGATCTTTGTGTGGTTTGGCTACGAGGATTGACGACGATGATATAAAATTGGAATCGGTCTAATGAGATTTTGATTAAAATGCACCGAAAGGTGACCGACGGCGTATTCAAGCGCTTCTTGTGCAAATATTTAACCAATTTAACAGTGTTGAGCATCAATTACGCAACGTATATTCGTCATATACGAGCGACTCTCTTAGAGCCTTCTATTTCAAATTAAGCGATATAGTTATAGGACAACTACAATCTAATATACTAATATATGTGTTAAAGTATGTTGTTTCATATGCTCTCATGGATGATGATAGATTTGCAAGATAATTAAAATATAATTTAAAGATAATTGTAATTTTGTCGCTCATTCATGTAAAAATCCAATTAAAATAATCATATCTGAACTTAACCATATGCGGACCTTTCCTTTACCGTGCTAAAAAACCCTCACGCGTTACCATGATATGTATTTGGTACACCATATGAAATTCGGAAAAACTCTGAACCCCGTATCTATTATATTTCATGTCGATATTCCCATCATTAGAGTCGAGTTTTAGTAAATTAAAAAGAAGAAAATCGATCGAAGAAATCTATACGAAATATAACATAAATTTGCGCTGCAAAATGGTTATGAAGGATAGTATATTTACAATTGAGAGCAGAATAGAAAAACGAACATCGAAATTATCGATGTCGTCATTACATTTATCGTTTGTGTTTCTGTACGAACGCTCGACTCACATAAAAAATAGCAGCTGAACACTAAGTATAACCCTTGGATATTTCCAATTACTACTGTCCTATTGGACTATTATCCTATTGTAGATTCAACGATAATTGTAGCATTCATCAATACCTGTATTTAGGATTCATTATGTTTAAGACATTTTTTTTAGACAATTTAATGCTATCAAAACATGTAATTGGAATGAATTATTTACAATATAATAGTTTTTAATTTTAATTGTGATTCATGCTCCTGTGTGACCCATTTTATAATCCATAAAGCAAATTCACACAACATGGGAAAATCATAAACATAAATAATTTGCTGTATAATGATCAAAATCTGTATAATAAAACTGATTTAGGATTGATTAACATGGAATTTTTGGACAGCGTTCATGTGATAAAAAACGTTTATTAATTTGAACATATACTGTTATGTAAGGGGGACCCAAAAATATTCGCGTATTTAGGCAAAAGAGTTCAAACTTATTAACAACAAACATTTTATATACAATACTATAAAACATCTTATTCAACATATCTTTCCATCACTTTGGCAGTTTTTTAATCTTTTTTTTGTAAATAAAAATCCGGTGCAAAAGTAAAAACTATTTGTTTTTTTTCAGGCTGTGTTTTGTGCATCCAAAAGGGTAGAAATCCCTCAGGAAAGAGCCGATGAATAAGAAGGATGTAGAAACACTTCCCAGTTTAATTGGGGGGTTCATTTTGACCAATATTTGACCAAAACATGTTTTTTTGTTTGTAAAATGAAGTCCGCGGGGTCAAGAGGGGTTTAAGGAAAGTTTAAGAACCGCTGAACTACTGTTATTATAGGTACCTGTAGGTAGTCCCGGAGTTAAGCAGTCGGACTGTTAACTCAGCTTGGGTTCGAATCCTACAGGAGATGTGGCTGGCGACCACATTTTTAAAAACATGTATACGCCACGAAAAACCATCTCAAAATGGTTGATAATTGTCTCATAAAAGGGATTGCTAAATGACATTCCAAATTAAACAAATTATAGTTTCTCTAGGTTTTATTAATTCATAATGAACTATTCCTCGCATATCCCAACATTTTTTCTTATCAACAATTACAATGCTATTCAAAAAGGGTATCTTTTTTTGTGTTGTAAAAAAGGTGTAACAGCATGTGTTTCGTTGCTCATTTTTGGTTGCGTTCGGGCGATAAGATGTGCGATACCCATCCTATCCCATAACGCCCATCCTATTCGATTTTTCGATGAGTTTTAAATGTGTTTGCACAATGGTACATGGGGGTGCCAGTATTTGCGATAACCCGGCATTTTAGTGCATTGTTATTAAAATTCGAAAGTAATCCCGTTCTCAATTTTTCCCTTAAGCTTTTATTGCCCGATTTAAATTTCTGGAAGCAATATTGGCATCTGCGAACTGTTACCACTTCGCCATAAACATCTCTGAGTGTTTTACTGGCATTTGTGGGATTCCAACCCAAATTAAAAAGCAGCATAAAATGCCGGATGTGGACTTTGGGTTAGTTTTGGGTCTGGAAATTTTATCCTTAATAATAAAACTAACATTTTGCATAATAATAATGTTTAAGAAGTGTTCTAAAAAATGTATCTGGATACAAACTGAGCTCAAACATAAGGTCTCAAAATATTTTCGGGTCCCCTAATATGATTAATTCAATGAAGCTTAAACAAATTTAAAATTGTAATAGACATATTGAAAGGCTAGGCGTGTTTTAGCACACTGTAGACTGCTGAATCGTGATACAATGCTATTACTTGACAGTCGAATTATTAATATCGTATCATGCAAGTCGTGATGTCAACTGAATTGCTAGAATTGCAGAGTGTGAAAGAAAGCAATTTTGACATCCGATGAAATATTGAATTGCTTTCGATCGTGTCAAAGCGAAAAATCACCACGTGAATCGTGTCCACAGAAAATACCGACGGCTTTTCATAGCTATCATTTGTACAGAAATATTAATTAGGCCATATTATGCGGTAATTGAATGGTACAAACGTATTCGATGTCCATTCATGAACAATGAAATGATTCAATCAAAGTCGTAAAACGATCACAGTTATATGAGTTGACGGAATTCGATTTCAATTATTTCATTAATGTAACATATTTGAACCACGATGTCATTTGTGTAACTATAATTTAAAGAATGATTACCATATTAAGTTGTTTTATATCATTAAAGCATTTTATTTCATTGGAAAACATTTTAAATCTGATTTCAGATTTATTCTGTAAAATAAATATGTAGAAATCCCAGGAATATAAATTCGCATTTGCTTGAAGAGAGTTCATATTACTTGAGGGATCAAATGACACGAAACTCTTTTATTCTATAAATACTGATAAAAGCATATCAGCTGCAATTGGATATCTATTACACGTAGTGTTAACACATTTAGGTACCCCTAAATATAGGGTTGTTTGTATAAAAATCGATATTTTAATTTATTTAAAAAAAATATTTTGCTCCAAATATCAATGATATTAAAATTAAAAGGATGGATGTATTATATAGACATAAATGGCTGTATTCTTCTCTCATTTTACATGAGCCTGTATTTGGCTTGTGCGAATAAGACAGATGATTTCATTGCGAATTACGCTGAAAAGATATTGTCTTGAATATTAAAACGTGTGAATGCCATCTTGTGTTGATGTATAATAGTACAACAGAAGTCTTGGCGATAAACAAATTTACAATTTAAATTATTACAGCGTACTCATCCAATTTCACGCCTTATTTATTCAGATGGACACGATTTAAGTCGTTGAAATCATCACGCTATTATGTCAAAAATATTGCATATGGCATATAACCACATATGAATCGTTTATGCACCTATGCAAATACACCTAAAGACAAATTCTGTTACGCCATCCTTTTTTCGGGCGGTCGATGTATTCTTCGAAACCTTCAACTTTAAGCTTAACCAAGAAATATATTAAATTTCACGCCAAAACATAGTTCAAGGCGCTTATGAATTTCATGCCAAATTTTTCATACGCTCAATTAAATACACTTATCGATTTAAATGCCGAGTAAATCGGCCAGACGACCTGATGATGATCATGAATGATGCATTCGACGGTACTCATTGAGGATTTTCTACGGTTTGTTTATTGGTTGGGGGCAATTAGTGCTATCGTCTACAGTAACCTTGCGTTCTTTGAGATTATTAATTGCTGGCATAATTGGCCGCTAAAAGATGTAATCTAATCGTATTTATTAACGTCATCATCTCGTTAGTATATGGATGAATTTTCCTGCCCGATGGCTTAAAAGCTCTCAATGAAATAATTAGCATGACGAAAGAAGCGAATTTGATCATTTTAGCAGACGATAAATTTGCTATTGAAAGCTTTCGTTAAAGGATAAATTTGCAGAAAAATAGATAGTTTCATAGAGTTGTCTCGTTGAAAATAGACATCATATACATCAATATGATTCATAGAAAGTTACTCAATATTGATTGGTATCACACAATAACAGCATTTTCAGCACTATCTTCGAAGAAATGGAATCTATTTATTCCATTTGAAAATTTTGCTTATTGACATCCACTTTGAAAGCTTCATCGCTAAGCAAAATTTTGCTTGAAAACAATGGATCTTTCTTTCGTTGTTCAATAATAATGTAAACGCGTTATCCACATGGTTAAAATTGTACTATCATTCACTAAAACATAAAGACTTATGCCATTTGAAACAACTTCACATTTAAACATTATATAGTGATTAAATCTAGGCTGTATATAAATTCGTTTGGTTTGGTAGAGGTCGTTTCTTTTTAGATGGCATGCAAAAAAGGCGTTGATAATATGAAATAAACGTATTAAAATAGTTATGAACGCGTTTAAGAATTGAAATTTAATGGAAAAAGCAAGAAACTTTAGGAAGAAGTGAACAATTATTCCTCCTCGGCGCGTTGACATTTGACAGCCGCGTTTGAATGGCGTGGAATCGCTTTAAAGAGTTTGAAACATGGGAAATGTTTATTGTGGGCAATGGGTTGGGGAAAAATCATGCAAAAAGGTTAAATAAGGAAATAGAGGCTGACGGGCGAACTTCCGCTGGGGAGGCCTAAATGTGATACTGACATTTATGGCCAAGAAGAAATAAAAACATTTGGCGGGGTATTGACCCAAATTGACAGGGAAAAAGGTCATAAGGGCTATAAACCATGCATCAATCTGCACGTGGGGAAGACACGCCGAAATTAAAGGATTGGAGGACATCGGCCGAAGGATGCTAAGCGATCTTTGGATTATATTTGGAGAGCTTCGAAATGGATTCGCCACAAAAGCAAATCAACGGTGTATGATATAAATATGCTCGTTGAAATTGCTTAAAGTGAGATTTTATGAGAAAAACGTTTTAGTATCTTTGCGTAACAAAAAAGTTACAATTGATCCAAGGCCTCATGTAAATTTCAATCAACGCCTTTTTTGTTCACTGATTGATATTTCCGTTTGTGAATATTTTTGCATTATTATATCTAGTTTATCAGATAAAATTATTAAAATATAATTTCGATTCATCCCCCACAAATTCTTCGCTTATACAAGTTATACATCTCGAATTATTGGCATTCGATCTGTAAATGCAATGAAATATATTTATGATGTATACATTTGAATTGAAGTAAATTCTTCATAAGTTCTTCATAAGAGATGTAATTTATAAAATCACTATAGTTATTTAGATCAAGCATAATTATTATGCGGCAATGAAACGAACATTTGTCATTGAAAATATTGGAAAAATGCAGCATATTATAAACATGCATCATTTAATAAGAAAATAAATAAACAATCATATTTAGATGTCCTCAACTAATGCGTTATATAACATCAATATCATATTTATGAATATTAGGATGACGTCGATGATCTATATATCAATATTTAAATATTATGATATTATTTATATCAATTTTCCGCTAATGTTTTTCGCATATTTTCGGAAGTAAATGTTTGTTTAGTTGGTCGATGAAACGGTATTAATTTGAAATGGAAGCAAAAGCAGACGACGATTGACTTACAGGTGAGCAGCAGCGCAGCCAGCAGAAGACCAGCGCTCTTCATGGCGGCAACGAAGAACTGACAAGTGGATCTGAGCGAACTCCACTCTGCGTCGCTCCTCACTGTTTTGAGCTCCAAGCCAAAATACGCTACTTTGATATGAATCATGTCATGCGAAAATATAACCAAACGCATACTCTATTTACTGTACTTATGCCATACGCACTCCAGACGTCATCCCGAAACATAAGCTTCCGGGAAGCGTAAGAATCTCTATGAAAATACCGGAATAGAAGCATGCAGAATATTGGGCATTTCAAAAAATGATCATAAAACATCGCGAATTATTTTGAATTAATATTTCATATTTAAGAATACAGCATTTTAAATGATACATCCTTATGAAGATTATGAAATATCGACGTTTTCCAAATAGGATTGCCAACCGTTCCGGATTATCCCAGGATTGAAGTTGCTATGAAATTGAAATAAACATTTGACTTCGTTATTATCATTTGAATGTCCGTTCCTCCACTTCTATCCTAAAATTGTATGTTAGTCTGTTTGTTCAAATAATAGTATAAATAAGTGAGTATTCTCACGCGGTAGAAGTGCAACTTCTTAGCTATTAAGAAAAGTTGATATTATGTACTGCTTTTATTCCATTTATTAACGAATATTATTATTTTTTTTGCACTTTGGCTTTGTGTAATATATAAAAAGTGCTCTCGATTGCTTTATGTTATGTATACAAACAATGGAGACGGTACGGCGCATGCGCATAGCGTATTTATATACGCGCGTGTGCGACGGAGAGAGTATGGAAGTTTCACTTAACCCTTTGGTAGATACGGTGTATTTTGATAAACGGAAATTTATTTGCTACCTTTCTCTTTTTTGTTTGATCGCGCTAACATATAAGCAATATACCATAAGGCTAAGCACTGATACCCTGACACATAGAAATTAATCGTTTCGAGCATTTTGATGTAATCCATGAGCCAATAGCGATCATTGTTTGGAGTCTTCCTTAGTTTTACAATCGACGATTTATCGTATCTTAGCACTTTAGAGGTTAAAAACATAATAAAACTGTGTTTTTTTCATATTTTTGATACATAAATATTTCAGTCCCAGATTTTTTTCATTTTAGGGATATATTGTCCCGAAATTGTCCTCATTGAAAAATGGCTTTTATTTCATCAAATATTGTTAATGATGGAGAACTTTTTTTTTGGCCAAGAATGAAAGAGCTTAATGCTCATACGAGGCATATCCCAAAAGTAAGTGTACTAAATTTTTATATTGTTGATACGCTTGTTAAATATTTTTCAACATAATGCCCTCCTCGAAGAACTCTCTCGATAGCTTCTTCCCCTACTTCAGCACCTCTTTCTGCAAAAAAAATTAATTCCACCCATATGTTCTTTCAGAGAGGGGAAATATGATAATCTGAAGGCGTCAAGTCAGGGGAGTACGGGGGGTGGTTCAAACATCCCTACCAAATAAGTCCAAGATCGCCTTAGTAACTAAAACTGTGAGTTGTCTTCGGATGCCATTCTGATATTCAAACACAAAACATTAACATTGCCTCAGTTTTGAATAGCAGTGCAAAATGAATATCCATCGTTAAGTTGTAAAGCTATAAATCTATTATTTTTAATCTAGTTTTATTAATTAATTTATTAAAAATGTTCATACATGTCCTTAATAAAATCGATATAAAGGAATAGACTGAACGTAAATGCAGCACTTCGTCTATCAGAGATAGCACTGCAGCCAAAAGTATCCAATTAGAAGTTAAATTCAGAAAGTAAGTGTACTAGATTTTTAGATGTCGTTCGTGTGGTAAATCGTGGCACAAGCTTTTGCTCACTTCAGAACCTCTTTCATATTAATTCCACTCATGTGTGACTTCAGAGAGGTGAACACAGGAAAGTTGTTCAAAACATCCCAATCAAATAAATCCAAAAGCACTTTGGTGGCTGAGGCTGTGTAAATACGGGCATTATCGTGTAACAATCACACTTCTCTCGTCAGCATGCTCCTTCTTTTGTTTTGAATGATTATTTGAGCTTTTTTAGGGTCTCATAATATCGTCGTGATGGTTCTCCCTGAGGCAGAAATTCGACCAAAATGATGCTTTTTCGATTCCAAAACACTGAGGCCATGATTATTTCACCCGAAATTGTGATTTTTATGGTATGAAGCCATCCACTTTTTATCTCCAGTCACAACAGAGCTCAGAAAATCCTCACCTTCCAATTCAAGTCGCTCAAAAAACTCGAGCGTTATTATTACAGTACACTTACTTTCAGGATATTTGGAGCATTTTCTAATGATCAATTCAGGTAATGTATATTATTATCCATTATAAAACATCGAGTATATTTTGTATCACCTTGTTTAGGGGTTATTCACACCGATGACTTAATGCTAAACATTTTTTCCTAGTACATATATAAATTGCATGCGATGAAATATTTGAGGAAATGCGTTAATATATTTTATACCTTATGTTTACGAAATAAAATTAGATTATTCCATCGAAAGAGTGCTGTTTTACGTATTTTCAGCAAAATCATCGTATTCTTTTAAGCCTTTGAAGCTGAATTAGTCTCCCAAACAAGACGTATTTTCATAAATTATCGTAATTGACGATGATTATCATCCACTGTGATCTTTGGTCATATATTTTTTCATGGAAAATTTATTCTTCAGATTTCCTGTAAAATGTATCTATTAAATGCTGCATAATTTGAATGACCAAAAACAGAAACTATAGAGCTGAGTAATATTTCTGAACAAAACAGCATGTGGTTAAGATTTGGTACTCTCGATATGAAATTCGAGTGATTTTAAATACTGAGTTACTTTACTTGATATATAAATAGAAATGCACCTCAAAACGATTCTAACTAGCATGACCTCAGCATTGTATATATTATAATTGCAATTAAAAAATGGGGAGGCTTTTTCTTATGGAGTCAGATAAATTCAAAATGATATAGAAGGTAACAAAATTGGGTTTAGAAATAAGAAGAAAAAGAGTTCAAGTGACGATAACGATGAATAACAACGTTTAACATAATATTAAATATGAATTTGGATATTTTTGTCGTGTCTATTCAATGAGACACAGAAAAATAATGGCTCGAAAATACCCCAACAGCCTCATCCATTACAAAGTCGACTCGCTATAAATTTGAACGGTGCTTGTTTAGGGCACAGATTAAATCGGGAAGGTACAACCCCGTTTATTTACAACCTAACAATGAACCTGCAATAACGTCTGTCACGTTTGCCACAAACAATTACACATTGACGCCGTACGTGGGCAATTCCTTGTGCAAGTGACGCTCGTCTCTCGGATGCATATTTTGATCAGAGAAACAATAACAATGAGAGTCGTTTATGATCCATAAGAACATGCGGAGGTCACGGTCTCTGGGAACAATAGGTGAAAGTTTACATAATAAATTTACAATCGACTCATTTAAATACCGATACTATATATAATGCCGGTATAATTGAAATAAATCTGCTTTGATATTAGGCGAATATGCGAGCAGATGGCGGCTTCTTAGCAGAGGACTATGTAAATCAATATTTTTATTCTTGTAAATTAGCCAAATAAAGATTTAGACGTGCTCATGATGTGTTTTGGAAATATCTCGTCGGCATTGTTTGCTTGTGCTGCCTGTCTATTTCATTGGAAGCATTTTGATCGCTTTATTTCCGCGGTGCTGTTTAAAGGCCGTCATCCATTTTCAAAGGGTTTCTCTGTGTATATCAGTTCTTTCGGTTTTTCAAAAAGTGTATATTGAGAATTCGGCCGAATCAATCAATTATGAACTATTTTTAGTTTTTATCGTGCTGACATATATTGTATTTCATGAAGCAACGTCTACTGATGGAAATTCAATTGAAAATGGATTATGTATTCATTGAATACATATACAGTGTATTCACATCAATTATATGATAAGGGATGATTTCATTTAGAATTCAAATAAAATAGCAATTCTGCATTTACTCAATTATCTAAACGAAATAGATACTAAAAAAAATATGCGATATATGCAATATTTTTCTTCGAAATGCAGTAACTTGCATATGATACAGCAGATAAAATATGCAAGCAATGGAAAGATTTCTTCATATACTTTCATAGGTAGATAACCAATTATGATCTTTTCGTGTCTGATTTTAAAATGAATTGGATCGAATTATGGGTTTTAGCGTGTTTATTAGTAAATGTCATTCTGTCTGTCTTATCTAATATAAAAGTGTATTTATGAATCAATAGGAACTTGATTTGCGGAGTTTCTTTCAGCACATCAAATGATAATAATCCAAACAACGCGTGGACTTCAATAGAAAATGAAAATCATTTTCATTCATAAGCCATTGAAGTTGTTATTGATAGTAAATTAATTTTATCCAGGGCCAAAGAATAAACGGTTTCCGTTAGATTACACATTTTGTACTTCAATGGAATGACTTAATACCAGATAAAGAACAACAATCGTTCTTCAGTCGCGTGGGAACTTAACAATTGCCAAACAATTCGATTCAATTAAACATCGTCCTGTTTAATAGACGCGCTAAACAATTGTTGAAACTGAAAAATATTGCCGTATTTTGAACAGGATCAGCTCTTTTACGATTAACGAATGACCTTTACGCTTTAATATCTTCAATAATGGCATCATCCGTGTTTCCTAGTTTATTCTAGTTGAGCTGACTATTAAAATGCAAGGACCTTGCATTTATTGATGGTAATTCCAGTACTTTATGAGTGATATGTGAAGGAAATTCCCACATGATTCTTATGGTTGGACAACATGCTACAATGGTCCATTAGCAAATAAGATGGCTATCGTGAAAGTATGTAAATAAGCAGTGATTTAGGTCACGTCTTTCTGATTAGAAAACATCGTAATGATATCATTCTTATTTCTGATTGTACAAATAGAGATTGGTAATGAATGTCACCTATCCTACAAGGAAAATATATGTATAATTTTATCAGTATTCAATGATTGATAAATATCCTCATACGCTCCCAGAATATTACACTTTTATCGGCGGTTAACTCGTCTTCCCGGATAAATAGTTTATATTTACAATTTGTTAGGAAGCGCAATAAATAATATATTTAATCGTCATTTACCAATAGCAAAGTGTATTCTACGAATACTATATTTATTTGTATACCATTATGTTTCACTGAATCAACACCCAAGAAAGAATTCAATACAGGACACAGACCTTTCAAGCGTGTTTATATTCTTTTATATCATCCCCATATTTATTTTATTTTATTTACCCATTTAGCTATTTGTATCAAGTATTTTTTGCCATTTGTGTCAAGCTCCATAAATCTTTTGGTAATTATTAGCTTCTGTTAAAATTTAATGTTAATCTTATCATCAATGCGATAGATTGAATATTGTTGCTTCAAATATATTGTACAATGCTATAAAATAGATGTTCACCGATAATTTGGAGTAGCGTGTGGCTATGAGATAGCAGAGATCGGTTCAGGTCCTGATTAAGATCACGGGATCGCCGAAAATGTTTTTTTGCTTGAATTAAGGAACGAAAATTTTCTAGGATATCGTCTGTAAATCGTAGATGACATCATATGCATTCAATTGATGTTTGTTTCGTCAGCTTAATTGAACGCAACATCTAATGATAAATCTTTCTTGCGCGATGGATACAAGTTACGATTAAATAATTGATGTTCAAAATAATTAGTACACTTTCTTATATATTTTTTTATTTCAAAATCACGTGTATTATATCTAGTGTAGATGAAAATGATGATACTGGTCGTTGATTGAATTTTGGTTAATAAATCTATTGGCATGGATTTGTATTTGTATAACTTACGGATTGATATCACTCATAAATCAGATATAATATCTACTATTTGTATATATTTTTTATTTATTTTTAACGATCATGATAATCAATATAAGCATTTGGAATTGGGTAAGATGGGATCTATGAATTAATTGAGAAAGTAACATAATTTTGAATCTATAGAATATTTCAATAAGAACGCTCAACTTTTAAATGTAAATAAAACAATTTATATGCAAAATATCTACTTAATTTTCTATTTATTTGAAAGAACATTTTATGGCATTAAATATAAAATATAACAACATTCAAATATCTACTGCGATTTTGCTCAGTGGTACGTATTCGAGAGGTCTAATTTTCTATGTCTTTATCACGTAAATCTGGCTGAATTTGCTAGATGGCGTTCTTTTTTTTTGACTTTGAGACCATCAATTGTTTTTAGTTTATAAGCATAGGCCTGTGATTTAAGATAACTCCAAAGAAAGAAGTCTAAAGGCGTTAAATCGTGCGATCCTGGTGATCAGTTCGAGATAGCGCGCGAGATAACTATGCCCTCAAATCGCTCGTGCAGAATATTCATCGTGAACTGATGATTCCACCAGACCAAAATCCTCACCAAGCAGTGACTTTCTCGGGATGTATTTGGTGCTGGTGCTGGTATCATCCTAAACTCGACAATTTTGCTTGTTCACACATCCATTCATCCAAAAATTGGGATTTTTTTGGCAAAATGTTTTTCGAACGGAGCACATATTATTCAACCTTATAACCTTCCAAGGTTTTTGCCATATATTACTAAATAATTCACCATAAGATTAATAAAAATATACCTATAATATTATGTTTAATATTTCACTAGATTTTGCCTGGAAAAAGATCATTATTAAAGAATTTGCTTTCTTGTTGGTAGTTCAAAAATAAAAATGTCCATCATCCTATATTTAATCGAATGCTACTCTTATCAATGAAGTGCATACTTTGTTGGTTTGGATCATAATTTTAGTGGTTAATACGGATAAATGATATATTCTGATAACCTAATTGGTGAAAATTAAAGCATATGGCATGCCAATTTGATTAGTTAGAGTGTTATCACTGCTATTCTTAATGGATATGCAAAAATAGATTTTGTGTTAGAACATATGTAAAATATGCTATTATTTTGTGATCCAATTCTATTACAAAAGTTAGATAAATAAATCATTGCTAATGAAGTGGATATAAATAATGCTTCCATCGTAAATAAAAACATTGATCAAATTTAGTTCAATATGAACAGCTTGCTTTGCTTTTGTAACACACGATTGATGGCTTATAATTTAAAAAAATAATTAGGATATTAAAAAGTTTTAACATCAATTTGTAATAGATATCTAAGCCGTTTTTTTGTACATTACTAATGGCATAATTGTACATTAAGCAAAAATGACGGCAAGCAAAATCTAAGGAAAAATGTCTTTCAAAGTCGATCAAAATTAGCGGCTCGCAATGCTGTCAACTCATGAAAGTCGTTTAAATCGAAAACGTGACAGTTATTGCACAAACATCGATGTATTTTGGCATGGAACCAATACAAAAATAATAGTTTGGTCAAGTTCACAATTTATTCGCGAGATTCAGCGACTAGATTATGATGTTATACGGGAGTCGACGCGTTAGTACGTTTTTTGATTCCAAAACGTACATACATTATCCGGTTTGGAAGAGGCGAATGAAAAAAGGGCATTTTACGAGCGCGTTAGGAAATTATGATAACCGTAGGATCCGAAAAAATGTCGATCGTGACATTAGGTGAAATGCGTCTGTAAAATTTTATCTTAATACTTATTGATAATTTCTAAAATCAATTTGTGCTAGGAGGACGTCTTACCAGTTCGGTTGTGGAAGTGTCGAACGGCGAGGGCGACGTTGAATGAAACGGCCGTAAAACAATTAATGTCTTACACGAATAATCGTAAATTAGACGGAGTAGTTTGTATAATTCAACATTGAAATATTTCTATAAATCTTTTATAAAAATGTTCAATGATTTAACGTTGCGCGAATATCGAGCTTGATTATAAATGGATACAAGTTTGAGGGATTTTTCTAAGATAAACCATTTGAGTAGTGATCTAATTTTAAATCATCACAAACTTAGATGCTATATGTCTGCCACTAATCGTCCGTATAAATCCACTTATCTATCAGAACCACCGCAGCGTATATAAAGCTTGTATATATGAATCACACTATCGATAGCACACAATATACGTTCATTTCTTCGCGTAAACATAAACATCGTTTCATTTGGGTTATCATCACACGGTGCACATCGCTTCTTGCGTGTGCACCGTTGCCGGTTGGGTGGTGATGCGCAGGAGGCGAGAGTTGAGAAGAGTTGGCGGTTGGCCTTGGCTGCGGGAGGATGTCCTTCCGCAGCCAGATCTCTCTTTCTTTCATGTAGAACAAAAATTTATATAGAGAAGAGAGTCTTTTCGTTTTGAGGCCCGTCCACCCCCTAGACTGTCTTGCGATAGAAGTGAAACTTCTTAGCTCCAAGGAAAAGTTGATTTTATGCTATATTTTTTTTTCCATTTGTGCTTGTGATTGCGCTTTATGTTGTGTAATATATAATAAAATATGCTTAGTACTGGTCTACACACATACACACACGATAAAGGCGGCGCGGCGCATGCATATAGCGACTTTATGATGTATGCGACAGACACAGACGCACTACAAACGATTATTTTTCTCTTTCCGACCAATGGCCGCTTGAAGTTTCACTTTTCGTGACGTTCAGCCTAATTTGGTCTACTGCGCCGATAGAAATTTCACTTCAAAAAGGATTTAAATTCATAAAATGTGTATATTCTAGTAAAATATCGGAATTAAAATTCGATTTCGCATAATCATAGGTATATTTGGCGTGTGACCATATGATCACTCAAACATTTCGCTGATTGAATTGAACCATATATATATTGTTAGCATATGGCCATGGTCGTCTGTAAAAGCTAAAATTCATAATATGGTATCTCACAGTATGTGAACATTATATACCTTTTCCTGAAAATATTTTTTAGGATTAGCACGCAATTTCTTCTATGATCTATTCTAATTGAAAAAGTAAAAGGACATAATGTACATTGTGATGCACCATTTGCTCAAAATATTGCGTTCAACATTCACACGCGGCTTCATAAAAAGGACGTAAAGTCCTTTATGCTTCAATCACGCAACATTCTGAATGTGAACAAATATTCGGGATTTTATTAAATAACTGCAAACTAGCTTATGGTTATGGCATGTTAATCATCTAATATTGTACGCTAAAGAAGTGTTCCATTTAGCCGACGTCAGTCTCGGACGTAAATCTCATCTAGATCAGCTTTTAAAGTGTGTTTTACACAGAGTAATATGATTGCTTTTAATTTCATTAGAGTGACAAGTTGAAATAGAGCCAAGTGAATTATGTTCAGATTGGATGGCAAAAAAAGCAGTTCAACCATGTCAGAATGAAAGCTGGAAGGGCGTGGTGTTCGTGATTGAAGATACCTCGCGAAATACAGAGCGAAAAGGACTTGATATGGAGCTGGTCAAGGCTGGGTCTGGCGTGTTCGTGTACTCTTGCATCGCCCTCAATTATTTGTCGTGTTTTTTTTTTGCTGTAATTTGTGCAGTCATGGCATAACTTTAATATATAATGAAACGAAATAGAGAAATATGAAATGCAACAACGTGTAAATTAACGAGCATGAGAGTCCGAGCGCCATCCGACGGTGATGATAGTTATTAACGAATAAGGCATTTATTTTTATAGGTTTAATCTATTTTATAATAACATTGAAATAAATATTAAAATTGTAAAACATTTAGCTCAACATTTTCAGCTTATTAAATAAGGGCGTGTTTGCATTCTTAGATGAAAATATTGAAACTAATGTCTGGAGTTTTGGAAAATTCTCATATTAAAGGGTGAATTTTCTAGTTCAAAAATTTTAAAAATTCAATGAGTAGTAAGATACGCTGAAGCATTTTTCTACAAAAGAAAGCTCACCTAGTTTTTCTAGGATAAAAATGGTTGTAGATTTTGATAATTTAGAAATAAAACCAGTATTAAGAAGTTCTCAACAGATTAACAATAATAGATGTAATAATTCTGATTCAATGAATACAATAAAAAGGAAAATTACCACAAACCTTTTAAATGATAAATAATTTATTTTAATGTTTATTTATTCTTTACATTACCAACCAATTGGATGATAATTTTAATGTTTTATGTTAGATATTTTTAAATAGATATAAAACAAGACCACTAGAATATAAAAATAAAAGTATAACTGTACAAATATTTATTTTAATGCTTATATTTGTAGAAAAAATAAGTTCTGCAACATGTTGCAATCAAATGCTAAGTCCGAAATTGTTACGCTCCTCAGAAAAAGCAAGTGTTGATGTAACATTTTCATGTTTTAATAATAAATAAATCTGCTTATTTGAGAGTGTTCTAAAATTATTCTCAAATACAAACAAACTAAACTATATATAATTTGTACGAAGAGTTTTAAAGTGCGTGACGTGATTTGAATAGTACCATATGTATAAAAAGTGGTATTACGCCATTATATATAAGTGTACTCGTGCGTTTTTTTTTGTTATGGTGTCAAAATGATTAATTTATAAGTATACAAGTTATCAAAAATAAATTAAACAACGGTTGATATTTTGTAATATACAGTATAATATATAATAAATATTAGATCCACAACTTTTTTTCAAAATCTTATAGTATTGATATTTGGACACAATGGTCATGGATTGTTAAAGAAATCAGTGTAAAAATTGTTCGATTTTTATCAAAACTTTTATTATGGTATAATTCGTTTTACTATTATTGATAAATCTTATATTAAATAGTTTGTTTTATTTTATATATTGTAAAGCATTTAAAATTGTATGAAGAAAATTATCATAAGATTGCTGGATATTGTTCGAAACTAAAAATACATCCATGACGGAAAATGAACGCATTTCATACGCCGTTTTTTGATTTCGACAACAGCAATCTTTTGATAATGCGAGGAAGCAAATAAAAGATCATACAATGATTAAAGTAATAAATATATTTTATATCACAAAACTAGTTGCAACATATCCTAACAAAATTGCTATAATTCTGGTAATTTTTAAACATCGAACTGTGATAAATTGGTCATACAAACACATGAAAATATAAGAGAACATTGGAAACCTTGATTATACGGAACTTTATAGTCTGAATATTAAAATAAAAGTTCTAAACCAAACATTCATTTTCTGGAATGCTTATCACAAAACATTTATTCCTATTGAAATAAAAAATTAAACTGATATAAAAAAACACATCATAATAAGTAAATGCTCCATGTAATTGAGGTTTCACTATTTGCATACTGTTTGTGAGAGGTGAATCTATTTTTTGTGACGTTTGTCATGTTTCACAATAAAGTTATAATATTCAAGAAATAAGTTATTCTTAATATAAAGAAATTTTTAAGTCAATTATAAATATTAAACAAGTAAAGTAAATTCACCTCAGCTAAGTTGATCGTATAAATGCAGGAAAATAGTATAAAAAATATGTTTCTATTATAAATACATATCTTTTTTGGAACAAAAGCAGATGATGTCTAGGAAAAAAAATTATATTTTTGCTAACAGAAATTACTAGTTAATTTAAATAATTTTATTTCAGCACGAAAGATAAAATATGAGGAATCTTTAAAATGCATTGAGTTCTAACGTTCAATATATAACACACAAATAATTGACAAATTTAATGTGAAAATTAACATAACGAATGCTTACGATTTATTACAACACAAATGAATAAAAGTGCAACAATGTATAAATTAAATATGATAATTGAGTTAATATATAAATATATACACAAAATATTTTCCAATAAAACTCTTTAATCTCATTACAAATTTCTCTAATATTTTTAAATAATATGCATAACGAGATGTACGTTAATATTCTGAGTTAATCTACTAACAACAAATTGGATTAATAGAAAACAATCAACAGTGTAAAGTTAGGCCAATCAACAATATTCAATCTAGAAACTGACCATATCAATTCATCTAATTATTTAATTAAATTCGTAATGGCGATTGGATGTTATGTATCAAAAATCTTATAATACCCTAAAGACATAAATATAGGGAAAATTAATAGAGGCAAATTTAAAAATATACATATGATACAATTGTTCTATTATTTCCAGTCTTCTAGAAAGTTCTAAAATGACACAAATTGAAAATAGAAATTATACAAAATTGTTTTTTTAAAAATGAGACTTTCCAGGAAATGCAATAAAATTAAAATGCATTTAAATGCAAAAACATAAATTCCATACAGAAAGCAATTATTTTTTTTACTTATATTATATTAATATTAGGCTATTAATTTGAGTAATTTATATTTACATTGCGTATCCGATGATAATATGATACATTATACAAAGTTTGCACGGCAATGTGCGAAAGTTGAGAAAATAATTTAAAAAAAGATCAAAACTGATGGGAAATGTAAGACGGTTGAACATATACATAAAAGAAGAAAAAATAAAGATCGAAGAGGTAGGTTAGGATTTAATTATTTCAATTAAGGGTTTATTGCAAAATACAAAATTAAGTTTATTTATATTAAATATAATTCAAATCAAACAACAAACTATATATATTTAATAATTTACATGTCACTTTTAGTCAGTAAAAAATAACTTTACAGCTGTAGTATCCACAGCTTAAATAAAATCATTAACCCCTTAAGTGGAAAATTAATTTTGCTGTGGGGTGAAAGCTTGTTTTATATTAATTATGTATTAAAAATATTTTTTTATAATAACTCACTCACTACTTTTGAGCAAATCGTTTCCATAGAAATTATACAATAAGTGTTTAAACAGTTCTCATACTATATTGCCATGGTCGAATAACATTTTTGATTAAGAATGCAAAGTAATAAAAACATTTTCATTGAAAATGGTAGCCCTATTGAGACTTTTAACAATAACCAAACACTTTCTGATGCGCATTTTATTAGATGGCAGCGTTCATGTCATTCACACTTAATGGGTTAATAATAAAAAATTATAATATCTATGGATAAAATTATCCACAAAATCAGTCAGAAAATTCTTTATATTATCTAAAAATATTTTTTACTATCATCCATTATCTACTATGGATATATGTACATACATAACATTATATACTTTTAGAGTTACAATAAATCATTTGCAATGACGTCTCTAAATTAATAATTTATAAATTGTAGCACTATATGCACGTATGTAGATCAGTAAAATTCTTATTCAATCACCAACACAGACAAAATTTGTTTTGATGTTCTCACACTATTCATATCAAATTATACATAATATAAAAACTAAGTCGTTCATTTGAACATTCACAGACCGTAGAATTGGCAGGGCGAGGTCACTGCTGTTTTGTGAACAATTTAAAATGCTTCGAACGCGTCCGAAGTATCCATTTCACGCACTTCTGAGTGGTAATTCACAATGAAAAGCTAATTATGTACAAACCACATAAAATATTTGTCTTTTGTGGCAGAAGGTATAACAATATTAATTATCACTAGACGATATTTGTCAAGATAGATCTTTCACTCAGTTATTGCGCTTCTCTGTAAAACGGATTTCCTTTGATTGGTAACGGATGAGCTTCCGTGTTAAATACCCATTCGTTTAAGCTTATCAATGAATCGTCCGAGAAAAGCAAATACAAATACTGAAACAAAAAAAGTCAAGTATGAATTATGTCAATTTGATAAATGTAATAATTTAAACAAAATTTTATAATACTTTTAATGTTTCCGCCAAGAAGAAACTTTGTTGTACGTCGTCCTTTTGTGGTTCTTGTAAATAAACATTTCTTATTCCTGTATATCCGCCATCAACACGACAATGCTTTTCAATAGCCTGTAATAAAATTGTTTTTTTTTTTTAAGTTAACAGTCATGTACAAGTATTAAACACAGGAATAAATTACAAGAAAAGACCTAAAGTACCATTAAATATTATAGACTAAGCATTTAGTTTCCAAGTGAAGTGGAGAATATATCCACATCACTAAGAAATTTATTATAAAAAGAACAAGCAGCATCTAAAGAAGGTATTTTTTGCATAGTTTGTGTTATAGGGAGTGATATGAAAAGTGTCTTTTGAACATGGTGTCATAAACTTTTTATTAACCCTCTCAATATGGTATTTGGGCACGGCATATTGAAGGTTCCAGATCATGCTCCCAAACTCTAAGATACTGCGTCCAAACGAGTTATATGTCAATTTAAGGTAAAAGGTTTCCCTATCCGTAGGATTGATCCCAGTTGTTTGTAGGCTTTAGCAACAATGTTATTGAGGATGAATATTGAAATTTAACTTAGTATCTAAAGTAATACCCAAATCTCATATTGAATTGAATTGATATGATTACATAGTATATTATAAAGCTTAAATTACCTGTACAGCTTCCCATCCCCACTCTCTGTATTTTTGATCTTTAGTAATTCGCCATAAAATAAAGTAACTTTCGATAGTTTCAGGTCTTAAAATATAATATTTTTCATTGCTCTTCATAGCTTTAGCTTCCACAGCTTCACTAAATCTGTAAATATAATAATTTTATTTTGAATAATGAATTAATCCATTAGCATGTAAAATCATTGGAAAATTGATAATAATATAATTTTCACAATTATCCTGGATGATAATAAAGATTCCTATAGTTTTCTCAATTTGAGTAACATATCAGAACAAAGATGTCACTATAAAATATATTTTCAACATTCCATATTTAAAACAGAAAAATTATCATAAAAATAGGATGGAATTTTCCGAGAAATTCATACTGAAATTGGCATATTAAATAGTGATAAAGAACTTACCTAAAAGCTTCTGGACCTAATTTGGTCGGTGATCTATCGTAGCTTTCATGGCAGGTGTTGGTAAGTCCTCGAGCTAATTCCATAAATTTGTCACTCATAGTGGTTTTCAAAGATTTGGCACCAAGAGCAAATAATCCACCTATAAATAAATAATCCCCATAAAAATAATTAATTTATTATACGAACACTATATGCATGTGAAACAAATAAGCCATACCCTGAAAAACATGATAAGTGATCCATTTTATCTTCTAATATTCTGTCATATTTGAGATCCGCTACATATGTCAATCCACCAGGTGAGACTCTGATCATGTTATCGATAATTGCTTTCATGGCATCGTCGAACATTTGACGTGCCTCTACATCGTCTTTAGTTTTGTAGCCACGCTTTTAGAAGATATTCATAGAACGAATCACCCAAACCGCCAAGAGACATATGATCTATAATAAAAATACATTCATCGTTATAATCAAAACGCGATAAAAAATTAGCGTTCCATTTATATTTTTAACGAATACTAACGTTGTCCCCATTTTCCTGTTTTGGGATTTATATAATTCGGATACAATCCTCTTGGTTTTTCCATGTCACGCAGTATACTTCTCACTCGCTCAACTTTCTGCCGATATATAGGATTACCGGTGACGTCGCTCAAATATGAAAACTCCAAATGGAGCGTTCCTATTTCTGACAATATGCTGCTGCCACCGCTCGCCCAACCGTAGTTTTTACTCATCTGTAAACATTAACATACGTCAGCATTATTAAGTTCGCATAAGAACATGCACGATCAATGTCATATTTAATGTGGCATACTCCAGTGCTGGGATTGATAAGAGAGTGCGGTATTCCGGTCGGCGTCTGAAAAGCGGGTAATAATTTGTCCGCAACGTGACGAGCCTTGTCTCTGAATATTGTATCGCCGGTGAGCGCATAACAAGTGAGCATACCTCCCACAAATCTAATTGTGGTTTCAAACACGGACAAATCACTGACCTGAAAAGAGCAAAACAAAATTAGATATCGGCATACATTTAATAAATATTCAATCGTATTATCGAATAACTTACAATATTGTTTAAATTGAGATTTTCAGCGATCCAATCTCTTCCTTCTTTAAATTCTTTATCCAATCCCATAATATAGAGGGTGTCTAGTCCGTCTAAAATCGTAGCGCCGAGATTTGATGATCCAAATATACTTGCAGTATGGCCGCGCTTCGTAATAGGTTTCAATTCATTTTTACCCCAATGCGTACAGCTTATAATTGTCCCAAGCATGTTTCATCATCTGAAATATAAAACAAATATTGTTAATAAAGCAACTTTAAAAAAGTACAATTTAGCAATTTAGTATTTGAATCGGGGTTCAATAGTCGGTTGCAAAAGTTCAAAATTTGATAACCCAGTTTAAAGGTTTCTCAACCTGAATTACTTCGTCAGCTGTTTACGAGCAAAATTAATATTGATGATCCATTTAAATTGTTATGGTGAGTCATTATGTAGTACATATTAAATATTATGTTGGATAATTTCATATTGGAGATGATGCTGTGCGAATTGGATTGACGGACTGCAAAATTAATTGAAATTCTGAACCGAAAGTAACGTTTACCGTGAATTTTACAATGTATACAATGGATTAATTTGCAATTCAATCACATCACGTTGAGAATTTCATTTTGATACGTCTTGAATACTCAATTTTTTAATATCACTGGTTTAAAAAAATATGTTTAAGTATGGTTAACCCTTTGAGTAGTGAGCCACTTATCATACGTACAAATCTATTTATCTGTCAGGGTCGTCGCAGCGTGTATGAAGCATGTATATGAATAAATAAACACTGTCGATAGCACACAATAAATGGTAATTTCGTTAAGCAAACATAAATATACACTTGAAATCGATTCATTATATCATTCACACATCATTATTAATCGATAAATTTGGATCTCTCTGTCTCTTTCTGTCTCCAAACATAGTATAAGAACTCTTTCTGAATCACTGAAATTCAGACACAACACTGTGTCATACCTCTTTAAGGGGTTATTAACATGTAACCAGGTTTAATATGTTGATGTATGGGTTGCCAATTAAATATTTGCTTCAGAGTGGCTAAATATGATTTTGAGGTATTCACGTTGTCGAGAGAATCATAAAATCAGGGCTTCAAATCGGAATCGAACCGAAAACCGCAATAAATATTATTGTCGCCGGAACTGAAACGATTCGAAATATCGGTTTATTTCGGTTCGATAAACATCTTATGCGAAAAAGTTAAGTTGATTTTTATGATGATATAACATGCGACCTTCATTATATGCAGAATTTGCGTGATTGTATTCAGCTGATAATACTTTAACCTTTATTCTTTGTTCGTCCTGTTAAATTTGAATTTAATAATAAAAAAAAAAATTAACATATATATTGTTTGTTGGTGTTTCGTTATGACGCCTGGAAGATGTAAAAAAAATATGCAAATGCTTATGTTAAGATTTAAATCAGAATAAAAAATTAAAGCCATCTGTGAAATGAATTACAGCAGAATTATTTGATATTTTGCAGATAATACCGAAAGTCGAAAAAAAAATCCAGTTATTTTTCTCGGAACGAAAACCGGAACAGAACCGATATATATTAGGAATTGAGCCTGA
Organism: Stenopsyche tienmushanensis; assembly: GCA_008973525.1. Taxonomy (NCBI): domain Eukaryota; kingdom Metazoa; phylum Arthropoda; class Insecta; order Trichoptera; family Stenopsychidae; genus Stenopsyche; species Stenopsyche tienmushanensis. Next base: position 956,255 of record WACJ01000406.1, on the reverse strand, counting down.
ACCGAAACGAATAAATAACGGTTCGAAGCCCTGTATAAAATTGAATTAAGACGGTTTAAAGTGGCGGTAGTATAATTACAATCGAATTGTTTACTAATTGTATGTTTACCTGTTTGACTTTCGCTCGCCTTGCTAGAGTTTCACTATCCAAATTATCCGTTTTGTCATATATACTTATATCATACGCTCCGGGTAAATCATCGCCTGAATTGGGTTGTTTATCGAGTTGTTTATCGGGTTGTCGAATTACGTGATACGATGTTGGAACATCTTCAAATAAATCCTCGTCTGGAGCCTCCCGTTCACTTCGAGATCCCAAATGCTGATCTTTAATCTCACCATTTATTGCCGACAAGAGCATAAGCAACGTAACAAAAGTCAACGCCAAACAGATGAACCATATCAATCGTATTAGGCGACGCATGTTGTATTATGCACATATATTCTTAGTCACAATTAATCACAAAAATCTTGTATTTTCAATTTAAAATTGACCACACAGCGCAACAGCTCAGCGACTAATGAACACTACGGAAAGTTGACGAACAATGAGTAATTGCTTTTGATATTTACTATCAAAGCTGCTTTGTCCGTCATCAACGGCGTTTTCAATTTCAGTAAATTTGCCAGCACCATTCGTGCCACAATTTAATGCCCGTGATTAAAATTGAGTAATTTTAAATGAGAGTTTGTAAAAAAAGTCATATAGACAGACAATCTCCAGTAACAACGTCTATATTATGCAAAATTTCAGAGCCGTAATGCAATTTGAATAGAGAAGATCCACAACGATGCTAGCAAAGGGTGTATAATTTAAAAGTCGTAATGGCATACGAGTACGTGGAGTGTACTTATTCGACGATGATTATTTTTAATGGATTTGCATGAAAATAAAGTGTAAATCATGACCACAAAGAGATGAAAGCATCATGTAGATGAAATAGTGTTAATCATTGCACATTAAGCAACATATGGGAGACGAGGAGAAAAATTAGATGAATTAGTCAAGAAAAAGAACAATACAAAATAGTCGTATTTGGGTTGATGACAATTCCTCATGTTATTCAGGAAATATGTCTACACCAAAAAAATTGTCGGCGTTTAAAATAATATACGAAGATAGTCCAAAAAGTACCCAACCTAACGTATAACCTAAGTATTTAAAAATATACTAAGTTTAAACGAGACCGTACGAGCTGCCAAGACGAACAGCGCAGTGGTCGATCAAATGAGATAACCACCTCAGAAACGGTGAAGAAAAACCACAAAATGGTATTGGATGATCGTCGACTATAAATGCGCGAGCTAGCAGATATGGTAGGCCTTTTAAAAATGCTGTACATCGCATATCAACTGAAGTTTTGGACATGAGAAAGCTGTGCGCAAGATGAGTGGCGCGTTTGCTCACATCTGAGACAAAGGAACATGGATCTTATACTGACCCAAGCTGTTTATTGGTCCTGCAGATTTTGTAACTTAAAACTAAAAAAAAACTAGCTAAGATAGCGGCATATATAAGCAAGATAGATAAATATCAAACGCGACCTCATTTGGCACGAACCACCTATGTAAGTTATTCTCTGAGGGAGCTTCCGTGATCGTACAGATCATAAAAAATGCCGCAAAACAGAGAACGGAGTGGCCACAAGGTCTGTGTGTCCAATCGGTCCGCTTTTCAGATCGCTGATATGACGAATTAGCGCCTCGCGATCTGAGCACATCTTCAGACTGCGAACAAAACGAAGTTATCCAAAGAAGACTTCAAGAAGAATCTAGTATATATTATAAAAACGGATGCGCTCTAAGCCCAGCTGCGCCCGTGGCGGGCGCCTGCTTTGCCACCCCCTTGTTACCACGCTTGAATTGTCACAATTGAATCATATTGATGTGTCTGATGTATATTTTAATAAGTCACACGACTCGAGGAAACACTAGAAATTATCACATTTGGATGACTCTATATGAATGATATCGACATTATTGTATATTTGCAAGATTCTAAATTTAATACGAGTCGTGATTGCAGCGAAGTATGATGTACGAAGGCGGAGTGATGACCGCAAGTCGTATAAATATAGCAATCGTTGTTGATAAGGCTTTGATTACGTGGCATAAATGGACCATCACATTACAAACTATTATATAATATTTATTTTTTGCACGTCAAATCTGATTTATTATGATTTTTACCGGAATGTGGATAGAAAGAGGTAGCAATAGGCTTATTCGTATAAGATGAATAATTTTTTTTTAAATGAAAGTGTATTTGTCACATTTATCTTTGAGGCCATGGAAATATTTTTAATTACAAGCAATTTGAAAAGCGAAAAGATAATACAAACTGCCAATTAAATGATAAAAGCCGATGTTTTTCTCTACATATTGGTATTTTAACAGAGCCTTGGACGATGAAATGTGGAAGGATAAATTATTATGATCATATCGGAGTATGTTCACAACGTGTTGATGTTTATGTTGCGCCATAAACATATGATGGGTGCGGCGAACATATTGGTATGATAGATTTAAGATCATTTTCATTCTAGGGGACAAAGTTATGAATCATACATCATGTGTTATGTACGAGTAGAAATCTACGAGAATGTTTAGAAATCATCAAATAATTGATAAAACGGATATGATCGAAAATTTTGCAATGATTGTGGCATTGAATGTTATCAGCAGGTTTTATTAATTGTACAATTTTATACGTAAAAAATTGTAAATACAACATTTCAGTTGAGATATATTTGATGTTTTCTTTGCTTAGTAATTGTATCTTCTGAAAGGTTTGGAAATACGTAGATAAGAGAGTAGATAAAAGACAAATGTCACATTATTTTGAAATGAAATGCGTATAGTGTTTCATTGAATGAGCCAAATCGTTCCTCGTGGAAATCATGAAATATTTTCCCGAAGGAATTTTTTCCTTTGTGCAAAGCAAGGAATGCAATGTTGCGAGCCGACGGTTTATCGGAGGGATCTCATCGGAGGGTTCCGAATTTATAAACAAACGCAGCACTTCCGATGGCAATATATCATCCGATGGAAAACCTAGTCGGATAAATCTGTAGAACGGAGCACTTCCGCAAAGTTTACACGTGGAACTAACTTAGTTTACACGTCATTTATCACGAACCGAACGGCCCAAGAGCCCGGACTACACTGAACGGCACAGTTGCTTAGCCGATAAGTGATAAAGGCTTGCCTATCATCATTCCGGTTTTATCTCCATTTTATGCATAACACAATCGAACATTTGACAATGGCGAATGAGGCTGCAATATCCGCTTTCCCAGTTCAATCAGATCGCGTGCTTTGGTCGTCGATTATTAAGAACTTGAAATAATGGTTGGATGATGACCTCTTTCGACGTACGAGCCGCCGATATGAAATATGCAAAAGAGCCGAGCCGAAACTGCATGCCTGAGAGAGTGACATGATTGTGGACATAGTGGACAATCGGCATGTCGAGGATCTGCACGGAAACTATTCTCGGTCAAGTGTGAATATCGTGTGCGATTCCGATAACGTTGATAATCGCAAATTTTGTATCATATAGCCAACCATTCACATAAGAAATTATGATTAAAAATAATATCGATTGCACTTGAGTGAATGCTATCAGTGCCTCATTGCGATTGAACCAACTTTACTACTGTATGTACATTATACATTGCATTTTTATGAACGTAAGAATATTAATGACTTACGATAAAATAAACGATTGAAAGATGATCGAATATTATTATGCAATAGTAGCAAGGATGAATGAAAGCGATTTTAGATAGATATAGATTCTGCTGAATCGGCTTCATTCCACGATCGTTGACTGTCATTGCAATCAAGAGTACACCAAACAAATCAAATAATCGATAAGAGAGATAGTGTTATATATTACGTCTATAATACGTCATCAAATACTATACATCTGAAGAAAAAAACATCTTATGTGCTTGATTGATGCATATAAACCTATACCGGTTGTATGTCTCACATGTTGAGACATCTGTTTTTCCAATGTCGTTCCGCTGGGTTCTATGTCAAATGTGAATTGATGTTTATATTTAGCACAATTTTAACCGTTAGAGTTCTACGCCAAACTCATACACTGCGGTGATCCAGCCCCAGTCTAATCCGGCGCTCCCCGTAGTCCGACATCCCAATACAAATATAGTACATATGTACGGTAAAGCTCCGTCAATGTAAAATATGCAAACGTGTGATTCTGGACCGTCCAAATTGTAATTAATCTTTTTGTAGGTTGGCATGTTGGATGTTCAAAAGTTCGTCTCCACATTTGGCCATGAAAACAGTTGTTTAACTAGGAGATAAGAAAAAATAAGACTTTGTGGCTAGCAAGGGATAGTTAAAACGCTTCAAAAATCGTCATGGAATACAAGTCCATTGGTTCAATATAAAAAATAACTTGAAGGCCAAAGAATTTTATTTATTTAAGAAAAGATAAAAATACAATTTAAAAATAGATAAATAGAATACTAAAAAATTCAAACACTATTTTTAAAACTCGCAAAATTCCCGATTTCCTGACAAATTATTTATTTGCGTCGTTGCAGATGAATACTTATATACTATAATACTTTGATGTTATTCGTAATTATATTACGAATGAATATTAAAATTTTGAATCCTGTATCTATTATATTTCATATCGATATTCCCATTATTAGAGTCAAGGTGTAGTAAATACATCACCGGTAGGGAAAGGTTACTATAACAATTTGAAAAAAATACATGTGCGCTATTTATGTATACATAGATTAGACAGTCACTGCCCCCTAAGCTCGCCAATTAGTAATTACGCCACTGTTTCCAAGCGTCCACATTTCGTCGGGAGTGTCTCGATTTAATAGCCTTCATCGTGTTGGTGAGGCGTACGATTTCTGTTAGATAAAAATTTCAATTCCGAATTTTTCGGGATTACGTTTACTAATCCCGGGATTCTTAAGTACCTAAAACTGTCCGTGATCCCGGACAACAACACAAAACCTGCTACTGCGTCATGTGAAAATTGCTAACTGTAGTTCAACGTCCATATATCGCCATGTCGCACTTTTGGCGGATTTTTTTCGCAAAATCAGGTCAACATTCTTTGTGTTTAGCCCTTTCAAACCGGAGAACATACACGCTACGCTCTAATGTAAAACCACTCGTCAATCCTTGAAAATGGACCCGACGAGTGGTCCAAAATATCGGATAAGGTAAAAAATTCGTTTTTTAATTTTTTACCAAAAACCTTAACGCGATCGAACACCCGGCTATTTATTAATATATTTAAAAGATTCTATAGAATTCGATTTATATAAGTATGAACATTTGTGAGTTTCTATAATATATATAGAATGTTTAGACGTGTAAGGGTACCTTTATGGTACGACTTTGCCATCGATGCACGAGTGTATGATGAGACTGCAAGATACTCGTCTCTGTCTCATGATTTTTGTAGTCATATTGACCAATTGTAAAACAATTAAATTGATTTTTTTCATAGACGAATAATAACAAAAAGGGAACTTTGATGTACGACCCAATAGTATTCCCCATCACTCATTGTTTCATGAATACGCGGATAAAAAAACAAAATAAGTTCATTAGATTCATTAGATTATACCGAGACAAAATATGTGATTTCACATACAATTTAATTTGAAAGCAAATGTTTCAATTAGCATAGGATAACAAAGGCTTCACAGCGACAAATGACAAACAAAGGCCGAAATGTCAGTTAAACATTGCGAGTGACTCACTGTAATTAAACGTGATTTTTTTAAAACATAAAGACACTACAAAGTTTTGCAGCTTCGCGAAAAAAATATAATAAATCTTCATGCAAAACTTGCGAATGGACTCTTTATGCAACAGACCAAGACGATGTCTGGAATATAATATATTTATAACGAGGTTCAAGCTAAAAATAAACAAAATTTACGTGTAGTCGTGATTTCAGCATTAAAACATGTGACAGAATGCGAATCGTTATCGAGATGTTACGGAGTTTTCACTTAATACTAATAATTATTTGCCAATAACGCACGCTTATTGGAATTTCCAATTGAATACGTGCATTTCAGTTATTGCACAATAATGCGAAAAATTATCTAAGATTTATTTACCAATGAAGACCATGATCAAAATAAATGGTGGGGTGATAGGATGAGGTAAAATTTAAAATATCAGAACGCTATTTAGCTACGGATATTCTGATCTATTTAAAAAAAAATAGCAGCAACAATATGCATGTTAGCCATACGTATATTTTGTAATGATTCGATCTGAATAACATCAATGTGTATGCTAACAATAGGCTTCAAATCATGGCTAAAACGTTATATAAATAAATTGCTGTGCTGTATTGTTATCCGATACAAACTCTCTCTTTGTAACGTTTTAATAGCGCACATCGATGAAGTATTTCTAAATCGACAAAAAATGCACACGAATAAGTAGATCAGAAGTTCATTGTATAAAATCAGAAATATAAGAACGATAGCTTTATTCATTCAATCGTTTAGGATAAAAATATATCGAGGCATTCTTCAGGTTTCTCAAAAATTTATAGAAATTTTAATATTTTGAATCAGAATCATAGTTGTGCGGATTATACACAGATCAAAATGAATGAAACAAAACCTTTCAAAGCGATACGGAAGATGCTTATGTCTTAACTACCAAAGTCTACACCTGTTCTCATATCTTAATTATCATGGTTTTCAAAACAACCGGACAATGGAGTTTACCGGACACGAAGCAGATATCACAACGAGTGAGATTGTGAAAGAGGACTCGGGGTGATAAGAGACTGAAAATGCACCAGGAACTCATAAAATGAAACCTTTGGTGATTGGGAAGGCAAATAAACATCGATCTTATTTAAGGATATTCCAATGAAAAAATTTCCAGTCGATTATTATATCCAGAAAGAAGCATGGATGGATAGGGAGATTTTTAAAAAGACGTGATTGCCATTGCTCCCTAATGTGACATCTTTGTGACAAAATGCGATATTGGATGATATAGATAGAATAACACAATTTTGATTAAAAATAAAGCCAGAAACACTTGTTCAATCATGGCAAAAGATTCTTCCTGGCATGGAAACAGATCAATGCATTCTGAAGAGAATACACCAAATGATATCTATCGTTTCTTATCTTTCTCAAGAGGAAGAAGATACCAGTAAATATATTAGTCAAAAATCGGCGTTGAATTAAGTTGAAACATTGCTCGATTTATGATTTATCTTTAAGAAAAATTCGAAATTTGTTTAAAAAATCTCAAAAACAAACAAAAATTACAGATTTTTAAAATATACTCGTATATATATTTTATATTTTGGAAACGCTTAGTTACCTTTTTTCTTAATAAATAATAAATATTAAAATTATGAGACAACTTGTATTGTAAGTATGATATTTTATAAGAAACAAAGCAGAAATTTAATGATGAGGATTATTCATGTTTTCCAGTAATCCGTTCTCCCCGGCATTAGCCCGGATAATCGAGAGTCTAATGTATCTGTATTGGTGAGGGTATAAAAAGTAAGGCGCTTGTTTAGCAAAAAGCCCTAGGCACGAAACGGCTCGACGTGACGGTTCGTGAAATGCTCGATAAAAGCTTTATTTCCTTATAAAATTCAAAATAACAAGTACACTCAAAACTCTTTTTGTGCGACTTTTTTTGTGCGGTTTTTTTTAAAGCATTTTTTTAAAATTTAATAAAGAGTACGCATTGAGATATTTTGGATAAAATAGGAAATAAATCATAAACACTAAGCGAAATTTGAAAAAAATCTACTTACAGAGTTAAAAATATTTTAGTGAGGCGGCAATTTGGCCGGTCCTACCATAATTAAATCTTTTAACGCGTTTTTCTCGAAACTACTTTTTCCAACACGGTTTAGAAATTAAAACTGACAAAATAAGGCCAAAAATTGACTTGACTGAATTTTTTTTAAACAGTCGTCATTTTGTGTTTTTTTTTTAGTTAGGGTCTATAATGACATCTTTGCTAATTATGATTTATATTGTTGGAAAGAGAAAATCTACACAGAACAATGATGATATTGACACTGGGTATACTATTTCTTCCCGAGAGAGCGATTTTAAGTCATATCGAAAATCACAACGAAAATTATCATACAGCGATGATAGTTTCTAATTAAAATAATTAGTATTTATCTAGTAGATGTCTGGTATTTAAGATGCCAGATGTCAGACATCCTTATCAAAAATGTTATTTTTTAATTGCCTTAGTGTTTTTCTGTTTTTTTTATATTAATTTTTTTATGCGATTTTGGATATATTTTATATGGCTGTTTCAAAGTTATGCGATTTTTAAAAGTTCATGGAACGCATTTTCTCTTTTTCTATGTAAGTCATAGCTTTTTTGTGCGATTTTCCACGGAAGGCATATACCGCACAAAAAAAAATGATGTAAGTGTATTATTTAGTTTAAATCAGAAGTGATCCTATGAACCTTTTTTTTATTCGTTTGACTAATCATTGAAATTATAAATACCCAAAAAAGACTCACCCACGACATGCAAATAGAATATCGATGTTACATATAAGGTATACTTAATGGATAAACTTTATAACAGTTGATAAAATCCAAAATATTTCAATAAGAATTTCAGTTATTGTAAATTCGATGTGGATGGATTTTAACAGAGCACTTTCAAGCATATTCTTTTCGGCTTAAAATATTAATTGAACGAAGCCAAAGATAAATTAGTTCCGTGAAAATGCAGAAGGATTAACAATGAGTATTGATAAGCTAATTAGCACAAGCATTAAAATGAATCGAAGCATGTGCGCCCATGCCATGGTGTATTGCACATATGCCGTAGCATTATCGCTGCTGTTGCTAATGGATGTACAGAATGAAAAAAAAAAAACAGTGTTGACAAGCAGTAAAGAGCAAAAATGACTTCATAAGCAATTAAAAAAAGCTTTGGCGACCATTATATTGTTTTTTGAAGGACGTTGATCGATGTTACACAGGAAAACTGTTCGAAATGCGCACGTATAAAGTATCTATGCATCGATTCTGTGGCGCTGCAAAGAGGTGCGGTTTGATGTAATCTAAATACTGGCGGTTTTAAAATGTTTCTGCTATGCAATGTTATATATCAGATCCGTTGACAAGGAGTCGATTATCGAATAAAAACATTATTATTTGTACATTAAAGATTAATGGAAGATTTCTTATTTGTAGACTCGATCCATCATCTTTGTATGGGCGGGTTTTGTTGGTGGATGTTCAAAAAAGCACCCAGACAAGAGATCTTCGCACAATATTGGGAATATAATTTAGACAGCTATGTGTTCTTCGATATATTAGCGTTTTTAAATCACATTTTCGGCTGACATTTTGTTAAGGGAATTCATGGAAAATATAGTTTGATTGATGCGACGCAATTGAAATTCACGACAGATTTTCCCGGTGTGTCGTGTCAAACAATAGTTCGTTTACTGTAGTTCAATTGCAGTATTATTGTGCTCTTTCATCAAAATAATAAGGTAATGTTGAATTGAAAGCAATTACGCTTCGTTGTCCATAGAATGGAATAATATTATTTGATGATTTTATATAAGATATCAATTTGATAATTCGCAGGAAATAGTGTCCTCCGATGAAGCACGCACAGCGAATCGCTTTCCGGGATAATGATTCGATCTGGGCAATTAGGGCAAATGAGCAAAATCAACATTTGCGCTCCTCCCTAGATATGGATTATTCAGACGTTATCAAACGAATTTTTGAGAGAGGCGCCGACGATTATTGTTTGCGCAAATAGCGCAAATGGCATTCTGCAAGACGTGGCGAGGGCTGTAAAAAAATTGTCCGTGAAATTGCGGATCGTGCAAACAGAGTTCACGATTTTTGTTGACACTAAAGGATAAAATGCGAAAAACCTTCGGCGGAAAGTTAAAATTGTCGCCGGAAAAAGGTCCCATTTCCAAATTTATGCATCGCGGAAATTGTGAGACTTTTTGTAATTTGCATAATCCGTCCAGTGAGATTTGGCAAAACGACGGTAAAGGACGAAGTGAGAAATTTTAATGTTAAATGATCGGCAATTTTCATGAGTAATATAATCTTAATTTAGGATCGTTTGTTGACTGCCGAGAACGACAAAAAGACGAGCCGAAAAAAGTCTCGAAATTAAATTAGGGCATCGAAAGAAGCTCGTCAGCATTCTAAAAAATTCGGCGCACTTCAAGACGGTGCTCAAAAAAGAGATTCTATCACTTAATTTGAGACAAATTTCTAAGCTCAGAATACTTGTGGTATTTTATGCCTTTGATCCCTTAAGGGGGTCATTCCTGTGTGTCGGTTTTAAAAAATCGATATTTTTTGCATAAATTGCTCCAAATACACTCAAACCTCTTTTTGTGCGACTTTTTTTGTGCGATGTCAAAGTTGTGCAGGTTTTTTTAAAGCTTTTTTTTTTAATTTTATAAAGAGTACGTATCGAAATATTTTAGATAGAATAGGAAATAAATCATCAATACTAACCGAAATTTAGAAAAAAATTATAATTTGGGAATGTGTAAATCATATTGCATGTGCTATCGCTGAATTCTTCCGATGTTTCGACCACATCCTTTATTCCGGTTTAGATTTTTGGAAAAATTGATTTCGTTTTTTTTTGCATTCTTCCGATGTTTCGACTTTTAAAAGGATTCCAAAGGAATTTCCAAAATTCTATGGAGTTTCTTACTCCATAAGTATTTCCATCTACTTATGGAGTAATAGATATTTTAGTCCTGCCATAATGATATCTTTTGACGAGTTTTTCTCGAAACTACTTTTTTCAACACGATTGAAAACATATCTCAAATTTTAATTAATTAATTTACAAAACTACGAATCTTTTCTATACAACTCTCTATTATTCCTACTACATTTATGCCAAAATTTATTTTTAACCATTTAAAAAAAAATAAAACTGTGACAAAATAAAGCCAAAGCCAAGACTTGACTGAATTGTTTTTAAACAGTCGCCATTTGTGATTCATTTTTTTTAAGTTAGGGATACCGTTTTTTCCAAAATCGAGCTTCAACCATTGAACATTATTTATAATACGAACATGAATTAAGAAAACATGTAAATTAATTTATTTCCACATATATTTCTTAATACCCATTGAAAAAATATTTCTTTTTAAATCTATCTTTTTGACTAATTTCCTATGAAAAATGCGATAAAAGCCCTTCTACAACTAAAAACACTATCATACTGCCATTCTAATCGTATAGGATAGACATATATATCTATATTCTATTGATTTAGGACCTGATACAATATATACATACTCAACGATCCATATTCAAGCTCACGTCATTAGATTAAAAATGTTATCTCAATGTTAATCAATTTGGACACATTTTCCTTGTGTTTAGATCATAGGCAGTAAACGAGGGCTTGAGGATATTTTTTCTAAATATATATAGTTGTATTGAAGTATATTATAGTTGCTATTGACTTTAATTTTGGAGTTTATTGCTTTTGGCTGTTATATGATAATAATAGTAAAAATCAATTTCCATTCAGATGGTTTTCGGTATACTGATGAAAAAGTATCTTAATATTTTTTTAAATAAACGAGGGTAATAAAACATAATATTTGTTTGTCATACAAACAGATGTTATTCATGAATCTAAAAAAATAATTCTTAAGATAAAACTCAATGGATATTGCTTTTGTATTCAATATTGAACAATATCTAGTGTAAACAATCTGGAAAACGTTTTTCTTTCCATCTTAGATATTGCATTATTTCGTCAAAGTTAAAACAATTTTGGTTTATGATGTCGTGATATTGAACCGCAATGAAATTAAAAAGTAAGTCGAATTATTCCTTCATTTATAATCAAAATCAAATGGATAGAGTTACCCTTAATTACACTGTAAATATATAGTATAATCAAGAAGCTTCAAGAGGGGTTGGTGCTATAGACATACATTAGATAGATCTTGAATATTACATATGATACTTTGATATAACATATATACATTTCTTCAAGAGGGAAGAATATTATGGATTCAGGCTTCTAAAATTTCAGGCGAGGGACTCATAGCCTGCTGCATTATATTCTAAGTGTAAAGCCTTGAATAAGAAACAATCTAGGGTTTCAAGCGAACTTTAAACTACAGATGTTTTAAATATTATTTAACTTAAAAATATCAATAAACACAATTATGAAATATTTACGCGAATCTAATTCCAGATAAAAACCTCCAGTCTATTATAATTATCTTAAGTTGGATATTGACTGCTCTAAAATTAGTCGACTCGTGTAAAGTTATATTTAGAGCAATTACTTGGATGTCGGTATTTCCAGACAATTAACTAAGATATCAATTATATAAATTGAATATAAACATTTTTAGTTAGGTTATAATTAATTAAATGGTAGAAATGACTAAGAAAAACAACATTTATAATGAACGTAAGAGCTAATGTAATGAAAAGCTAATCCTCTTTGAATTTGTCAGTTTAAGGAATTTCACTGCCTTTTATATTAAATATCGGAATAAATAAATATCGGAAAGAGCAAGATCTGGAGAGCACGGTGGATGCTTGATAACATCCCAATTCAACTCATTTAGCTTGTGTTGGGTCATCAAAGTCTTACGTGGTCGCGCGTTGTCGTGATGAAACACTACCCCTTTTCTGTTTACCAATTCTGGTCTATTCTTTTGAAGGGCGATGTTCAATTTGGATAATTTCTGACAATATCGTTCTGCTGTAATTGTCTGATTAGGTTCCAAGAGTTCAAAATACACAATACCCTTACAATCCCACCAAACACAAAGCATAACTTTTTTTTGTGGATTTCGGCCTTCAAAGTTGTTAATGGGACTTGTCCAGGTATAGCCCAATGTCTTTTTCTTGTCACCTTGTTGTACACGACCCATTTCTCATCTTCCGATACCAAACGATGCAAAAAAGGTTCACATTTTTGTCTCGCACTCAAAATAACGCACGTTGAAACACTATCCAATAAATTGGCAGCCAACAATTGATGATGTATCCAAACGTCGTACCGCGAAACCATCCCCATACCCTTCAAATGTCTTAATACGATTCTTTGGTTGACTCCCATCATCGACGCGATCTGCCTGGTGGTTAGACGTGGATTGGTGTCAATTATGACTTTAAACTTGTCGTCATCAGACTTCAATGGCCGCCCGATATGTGGTTTATCAATTACTGAAAAATCCCCAGATCGGAATTTTTTAAACCATTTTCGTACCTGTCGAATTTTGATGACATCTATTCCATACACTTCGCAAATGTTTTTGGTTTTCACACTCGCGGTATTGTCTTTTCGGAATTCATAAAGTAAACAATGACGTAAATGCACTTTATCGACCGACATTTTGAAAAAATACAAGGGCTTTTCACAGTACTCTGGCCAGGCCAAAACTGAATAGAAAGTAGAGGAAAAGCATCCTTTATACAATGGAATCATTTAAAAGAAGATGCTATTCATCATTTTTGAAGAAAATTTTTTTTTACCTAGGATAAATTACGCTTGCCAATATTCGGATTTGATGCGAATATACACTCAATTAAAAGTGTATATTCAAAAAAAATACAGAATTTACATGAACATCATAAGATCTTGAAAGGCGAAAATTCTTCCCAAAATAGTTGAGGCTATAGCAAAAATGTAGCTCATGTTAGTCGAATCGACTAATATTAGTTTTCTAAGAAGGAAGGAAGATATAAGTTTTCTCAAACGTTTTAAATAAGTGTGTCACTCATCGATTTTATTTATTGCTGATACCAATAGTTTGTACAGTTAGCCAACTAAAATCAATTATCGACATTTCTCGTTAATGCAAGTTTGGAACGCTCAGTAATAAATTAAGCCATATTGTTTAGCAATAAACTCCAATTACTGCAAACCGTATTGAGGGTCATATGCCATTGTCCCTATCGAGTCCCTGCAGGATTGACGGCTCCCCATTTTTAATTCCAGACAGAAGCACATAAATGCGGTGAGGCATTATTGGAAATGACATCAGCCATTAAAAAATATGAGTGAGCCTCGGGCTTGTAGCGTGTTTGTACCTTTCTTCGGATGTTTTACGAGTGGTAGGCCGGCATCCAGCACCTCCCTTTTGGAGTCCGAGCACTTTTTATGGGCAGGAGGCCATCTTCCGGTGCTGAGTGTATTTTTCCCCCATTGACAGAAGGCGTTTTCTCAGCGCGTGATATTGAGGAAAACTATATTAGACCATAAAAGCTTGTAGCCCCGAATGTGCATATTGTAACTCGCACGTGGCACACTCGTATATCCGATATTTTTATGGGACATTTCCAACCGTACTTACTGTTTCATTGCCGTCTTAGATCAAACGGCAAATGGTTTTATTGCTTTCAAATGACACCCTTTACACCCACCCCTCGTTGTTAATAAAAGCCTCGCACAAATAAGCTATCGATCGTCTTAGTCGCATTATTGTCTACGGCAGAGCAGTTCTTAACCCCTTTTTCGAGGCGTTTATCCGCTGCGAGAATCTCGGCGAATCCACAAGCGGTAGTTCGACATACCATACCAGATTTGAACGGAGGCAATCGCACAAATATTTATTTGCATATTTACACAAGGTGATAAACGAATCTGAGGGAGAATGAGGGCCCATTCGCAGGCTGCGAAATGTATGTAGGTCAGACAAATAGAAAAATCACATACAAAATGATGAAACGCCTGCTATCTTGCACGTGGATCATAAATTCACCACATCGATTCTGTTAGCACCAGATTATTCGTAATCTTTGAAATCATTGCTATAAGCCATTGCATGATAATGTCTCGAAATAGACATAAAATCATTTTCAATTAAAAGAAGAATTCCAGTTTGTGTTATCATAATCAGAGGTTGGCGCTATCGAATACAAAGGAATTGAAGACATCGTTGAAAAAACAATTTATGATTGTTTATGAACAACAACATTGGTTGGATGATGACACAAATAAACATGACAAAAACGATAGCGGTTGTACACGAACATGAAAGGGTTATCATGTTCTCTTTATGTTGGAAGATATTAGTTCTAAAGAAGTCTTATTTAACCATTTGAGGAGTTCAGTCGCGTATTTGCGATCGAATTCCAGTGATTCAGAAAGAGCATTCTTACACCTCGAGTTCAGAGTAGGTATCCTAAAGTATTTTGCACGTTGAGTTTGGAGAGAGACAGAGACGAAGAGAGTGTGGATCGCACAAAGACTCATTCAACAAGCAGGGACTAACAGGAAGCAATTAAATAAATAAACACCTGTCGATAGCACACAATATTCGGTCATTTCTTGCAAGTAAACAAATAACAAACTTGAAATCGAAATCATTATTAGTCGATAAATTAATGCTAACGATCTATACAATCGTGCGATGTATGCGGGGGAGCGCTCCGTCTCTGTCTCCCGAACTGTACTACGTTCTCTCTCTGTCTCTGTTTGTCTCCGAGCTTAATGTACAAGAGTTCTCTTTATGAATAGTGGAGGGGGGATCCCAGGCCCTGGGATAGTACTCCTTTAGGGGTTAACTTTACTTTAAATGCTAATGTTTTGTTATTTTCTGTGTCATTTTTTTATGTAGTAAGTTCTTGTTTTTTTTTTGTTAATTGAAGAAACGTTTCTCTTAAAAATGTAAAAATAAAATAAATAAGTGGTGGATATTCGAATACAGAATCTTAGTCTCACTACTCAAAGGGTTTATGATACACAAATTTATAAATTCAGAATCAATGCGTAGGAATTAATCAAATTTAATTTTGAAAAATATTGTCCTGGATATAAAAAAAATTGTGGCAGTACTCTCGCGCGGTAGAAGTGAAATATCTCAGCTCTTAGGTAAACGTTAATTTTGTGCATTGCTTTTTTTCAATTGTTAATGGAAATTGCTACCCAAAAGATTGTTGTGTAATATATATTAAAATAAGCTTGCTACTAGTATTGCGGTGGCTTTATGCTACGCATATATACGCACGCATACATGGCGTATCTATAATGTGTGCGACCGAGACCGAGAGAACACTAACGATTCTGCTTCTCTTTCCGTTTAACTGCTGCATAGAGTTTCACTTCTTGCGACGTTCAATCCAATTTCTCTAATCGCGTCATTAAAAATTCTCCACTTAAAGATTCAATACAAGTAAAACCGAATTGGGCTTTCATAATTAATGGATGTAAAAAGTATTTGATTTATTTTTGTGGTGTCAATTTTCTTTCAACTATGTTTCGGTAGTGATTTAAATCCTGGATTCTGTATCTCAAAATGTCAACAACGAGACGACTGATAATACAAAGATTATGAAATTAGCGTATAGATTTAATTTACCCCAAAGCACACTTTTTTAAAAATCCCCGGGGGATTTAAGGGCGGCAATGACTATCCTTTATCTTACATCGTCGTCGCTAACAGTTTTAATTAAAGCGCGCCAATTTATTTAAGCAGTAATTCTGATCGGAGACACATTAATAAATTAGCTTCACTTTGCAATAAAGTCTCGGATAGAACATTTTATAAATGTAAAATGCTAAAGGTACCGAGTGGATCAAATTTGTAATTCCGAGGCCATAAAATATTGAATACATTAGCTTAAAAATACACTAGATAAAAGGGGCATGTTTTTATGACGCATCTGGTTATAAATAATTTATTATTAGAGTGTTGCTTGGGATTCGCGGAAACATTGAAATTTGTTCATTGTCAAAAAGGGTTTGCGAAAATGAAATCCGCATTTGAGATACGGCATAAATTATTACATGGAAAGTTAGTTTCATGCTGAAATTTATTACGGAATAATTTACGTAAAAACGTGTTCGCCATGTTTAGCTAATTACGACTCGTAAAAAAAGAGGATTTGTTTATCTTTCTCAAAAAGAGGGAAAGAACGCTTTCGCGCAGTAAAATACCTCCGGAACGAAGCGAATGGGTTAAGCACATATACGGTCCCACGCATTTTGTGTGTGGGTGAAATTAAATGTCTTTCGTGCAATATACGTGGAAAAATCGTGAAAATGAAATCGTTCCGCAATTAAAACGCCACCCCCCTATATTTAGAGTGCTATTTCTGTGCCCGGTTATTTATAGCGTGACGAGATAGCTATCATAAATCATTGATCACCAGGAAACAGATAAAAGCGAACACTTTGAAAATATAATGTTTAAAAGATAATGGCTAGGTGGTAAATTACAGTTGTATATTAACCATCGCCTAGTGTGTTGTAAATATTTTGTGCATTTTCATGCGAACGATTGACGTACATATCAGTATTAGGTACGGATATCGATGATGCATAAAAGTTGAAGGGGCGCAATTTATCTAATCAAAATTAGAATTAACTTCGTTTAATTTAATTAAGACAACCCTTTTTGTATGTTATAATTATTTTTCAATTCGAAGAAGTGTGTCTTGGGAAACCACGCCCGTTATATGTTTCGTAGACAAAAGCGCTGTCAGTACATTCCCTGCTTTCAACTACAAGGGATGTATAAAATGCTGACCGAAAAAATTAAGCCCAAGGGATATAATCTTGCGCGAAGGATTTTCCATTTTAATTATAAACATTTTTTAAGAAATGTATATTTATAGTCACCATATGGAGAGACTTTAATTGCTGAAAGGCGATTGAATAGGTATAACTACTATATATAGGTATTCAAAACATTTTCCGATAACCTTGTCAGTTCTTCGATCCCTTTTTTGCAAAAAAATTCGGTTTAAAAGCTAAAAACTATTTTAAATGCATTTCCACTTCAGATGCATTTTTAAATCGTTTTTCTCTCAGGCTCCAAGGACTTAAAAAGGTGGAAATCCATAGGGGCGAGGTCAGGTGAATAAGAAGAATTTGGTAACAATTTCCATTTTAATTTCCACGAAGCAGTATCGACTTTTTTAATAAATTTGTGCAGTTATAATTTCTTTCGCTTTCATTAATTCATAATGGATTATTCCCGCAATCCCACCAAATGCAAAATAGCCCATTTTATAGTAAATCCGGGTTTAGGCGTCGGAATAGAGTTTTTTGGTGTTGTTGTTGAGAAAGTTATTGATTTTTTCGTCTTTTATTATTGTAAATGACCCATTTCGGTGGAGGCGTGCGGTACCTATCCTACCCCATAACATTCATCGCGAAAGATCCGGTGAATACGGAGGATGCGGTGACACTTTCCAGTTAAATTCCCGTATTTTATCCCATGTTAATTTTGCTTTATGAGGGCGTGCATTATCACGAGGCAAAATCGTATTCTTTCTGTAGAATATACGGACGTTACTCGTTTAAATTCGGGTGCAAAACTTTTAATTGTCGAATTAATTGTAAATTATTCCCCGTATATCCCACCATTTTTTATCTTCACCAGTTATAATGCTATTCAAAAATAGACTATTTTATTGTGTTGTCAAGAAAGCGTAGCATGTGTCTCGTCACTCATTTTTGGTTGTGTTCGGGCAAGGTATGTGGTACCCATCCTACCCCATAACACCTATCCTATTCGTTTTTCCGATGAGTTTTAAATATATTTGTACGGTGATACCAGTCTTTGCGATAACTTCGCGATTTTAATGCGTCGTTATCAAAATTCGATTAAATTTTCTGGAACTAATGTCAACATCTGCAGACTTTTACCAAGTGTTTTACTGGCTTTTGTGGCATTCCAACCGAAATAACCCAAGTATTTTTAACATTCTTCCATCTCACCCTCTTCACTTGGTAGTGTTTTATGTGGGGCTCGTCGGGATGGTCGCGCTAACGCACGGATCCGTTCTTCTATCAGATCACTTACAGCCGGACGGATAGATGGAAGTGGACGGATGTCGAACGAAAATACTCTCTTCTCTATGTAATTTTTTATTCGATACGAGAGAGATTTGGCTGCGGGAAGGACGACCTCCCGCAGCCAAGGCCAATCGCTAACTCCCCGACTCCCGCCTTCTGCGCGTCACTACCCAACCGGCAACGGTGCACGCGCAAGAAGCGATCGGTCGGTAATTGCAGCTGGAATTAGTTAATAAACGAGCTTCAATATTACAATTAAATTACATTAAATTCTAAAAAGTAAATATCGAATGTATTCGGAGCAGTGAGCTTGCTGTGAAAAATATGAGATCTACCCAGGTCATGATTTGAGCCGCAGTGATAGCCAATTCTATATCGAGTATTGAAACGATCATTTGCAGTGATATAAAATATAGAAAAATTACTAATAAATGGCGTTTTTTATTAGTAATAATGAAAATAATCTTAAATTAGAAAATAGCTACGAACATTCCAAAAAATAAATATCGATTTAATTAATCTTAGCGCGTTGTTCAAATGCTTGTCTACACAGTATGGCCCATTGAAGTATTTGATTTTCTTTGTTGGTATTTAATTTTCTGTATTTATCTTGGTCGGTTAGCTTTCAAACCAGGTCCAAACAACGTCCTCCTCATTGTCCCAATGGACACCTTTCAGCTAATGGCTTACGTCATTGGATTTAAGTTTCCGTTTTACTGTTGCCATGCCCACTAGTAGGATTATGTTTAAAATGTATATTCAAATTTTGATTTTATGCTACTAAGAGTTTTTGTGATATTCTCATTGAGCTAGCAATTTCCTGTTGTATGTAACGGTTTTTTATTAATTAGTATTGTAACAGTATTTCTTAGTGAAATGCGTGCGTTGACCATAACATGTTTTTCTAATGTAAACATAATCAAGTTAACACCTTCAAGATTGCTTGAATCATATTACAGCAGATATACAAGCTAAAATTAGGCTAACGATTATAATGACGACGATACAATCATAATCAATTTCCATTTAATTTTTTTCCACTATAAAAATTGCATTATCATATAGATTTTCCATTAAATTTAGATCGATTCTTAAAATCGCTTATCTTTGCAAAATTCAATTTAAGCATAACTTTTGAGTGTTATAAACACCACGTGTACAATAAAAATATTAATGCATTAAGATTTTTTATCGTGACGTTGAATAAAGATTTACTATCAAGTTATGATAACATTTCCTTAAATTTTATCGTTACAAGGTGATAAAGTCGCGAAATTATGATAATTAAGTTAGTAATAGACTTGTTTCTATTAAATTTAAGCAATGGTTTTTTGTGATTTATATCGATAAATACAAAATTAATCGAATAAATTATGTGCTTTAATAATGAATATCGTAATCGTGGAAATGCCATACACGCAAATAGTTCATTTAGTAAACAATGGAACGAAAACAGATCGAAAAACTATGAAATTTCGCAATACCTCCGGCAGTGATTGCAACAATTAAAGGTCAAAAGTTGAAGCAAGCTTGGGAAATGCGAGTTGCTTTTGAAATATGGCTCGACAAAAACAGCTGGTTCGATATAATGGACATTTTTTTAGAATTCGTGTCATTGGGTTACTTTTTGCGGAGATAAACGGGTCTCTTTTGAATTCTTGTGATATAAAAACCGCTATGATTCGCTATTGTTCGTGTTATTTTTAAGCGTTAAGATTTGCACATTACTGCCGTCGTTTTTCTTATATACATTAAGTCATTAACAACAATGCCTTTGTGTATAGTCGTATAATTCAGAATTACGATGAAGGTGAAAAGCTTTAAAATTCATTTTGCTGTCATAAATTTCATGGCTATAAATTATTCTGAAGGTTGGCGTACAACATTTAAAAAAATGTAAGCACTTTCCATTAATATGCGATTGAATTGAAATTATAAACTAGGTGCTTTTGACTTGATATTACTTTGACTAGGTAGTATGAGATTGCTCATTTGCCATAAATCAGTTCATAAAATAATCATCGATTTTTATTTAAAAAGTGTAGTATTGAATGATTACGATTTTCCGATTTATATCGCGAGAAAAAAATCATATATAGCTTGTGGTAAAGTAGAACCTCCATTATCCGAACCTCTATTATCCGGATTCTTCAAAATAAAACAACAAAAAATATAATTTGCTGATTTGCACATGGAGAATTATGAAAAAATCAGGAAATACAGAACTTGAAGAGTGTATTTTTATACGGTTCATACAAAGATTACCAAATGAACAGCCAATATCTGGATCATTATTGTGTGAAAATGTCAATATTTTTCAATACAAAAATTAAATAGAGATTCCACCTTCAAAGCAAGTTCGGGCTGGTTTGAAAAATTCAAAGGACGACATGGTATCAGGGAACTTGAAATTTATGGGGAAAAGCTTTCTGCTGACATGCTTTCAGCAAACACATTTATTATTCTGGCCGGAATATAAAATCCCAGAACCAACAGAATAGCCATAGACATGAGAGAGTTCATGGAGTAGGTATTAGATTCTCTGCTGCCTCATGACGATCCCATAAAAGATACGCCAGCACAAAGAATCATCAGGTTGGAAGCAGATATTACAACGTGCGACATGGTTCCAGATGATGCAGCACCAAACTCAGAGGAACTGGAAGTTCTTTTAAGAAACATCCGCCCAAGGAAATCCAGCGGCTTGGATCGCATCGATAGACGCATCGTCGAAAGGGCCTTTTGGCAGATCGATCAAGATCTTTATTTCATTTTTCAAGAGGGTTTCAAGACAGGCGTCTTTCCCGAAGAGAGGACTGGTCGCTGTTCTTCCGAAACCAAAGACGAATAAACAACCAGAAGACCCAAAGGCGAATCGGATCATAGTGTTGCTCCCCACGCTAGGAAAACTCCTGGAGAAAACTATAGCGTATAGGATAAATACTGCTCTCGATGGACACTGTCCACTATCTGGAAAACAGTTTGGCTTCAGACCTGGGAAGTTCACCATTGATGCCATCTGTAGTGTGCTATCTATCACGAATCAACCACCAAACGCTACGCGATTGGGGTTCTGTTGGATTTCTCGGGAGCTTTTGACAATGCCCGGTGGACAATGATTATCGTCAAATTGGACAAATACAAGATCCCTAATAACATAATTAAATTAATACGAAGCTACTTTGACAATATGATTGCTGGAGGTGAGCTTAACATCCTGCTTGATGATACCCTTGACCTGGTACTCCCGCAGGATTGCTTACTAACAGCATATGCCGATGACTTTACTCTCACAACATGCGGGTATTCATGATCAGAACCTGGAGGAAAGAACGAATACAGCCTTAAAGATACTCGAGGATAGGATTTCTTCCACTAAATGTTACGTCGGTAATACAACCGATGGATCAGGGTGTAATACAAACATTCAAACGTTTATATAGAAATCACATGTTTCGACGATTATTGCTAGAAGATGAAATAATGAAGAAACAGATATCAGCTTTCACATGAAAATAAATTTATCAGCAGTAGGTAGTTGGAATTCTTTAGACTGTGTCAACATTGAAAAAATATGGAATAAAATTTTGAAAAGACCTTTAGTAAGTTCCAGTAACACGGTAGAATCTGATATAAGAGACGTTGCGGAAGCAATAGCATACATTTCTATATGTGCTGAAGGCGACGAAGTGGTTAAACTGCGATACAAGCGACCTTGGATTCCAAATTTTGAATGACTGAGGAAATAATTAAAGAAATGTCTGCCTCGGAAGAACCAGGTCGAGAAGATCCTACACATTCTGAAGATTTTCAATGTTTAAAGTGTCGCCATGAAATGATTTGAGGACCAAGAAGGGTGTAATTCAAGAAAACTAATATATCTTATTCGAGGATTCGCGATTTGGCAGCTTCTAAAAGAAGAGCTAGCTTAAAGCCAAAATCGATAAATGAGATTCAAGTGTATTTTATTTTTTCAGGCGTTCTGATAGACAAACAGATAACACACTCGTAATGAATGAATGAAATAAAAATTATACATTTTTAATATAAATAAAACATGATTTAATTTAAGAATACATACAATTAAATTAGATATTATAATTTATTTCAATCAAAAATTA
The DNA here is from genome assembly GCA_008973525.1 of Stenopsyche tienmushanensis. Lineage (NCBI taxonomy): Eukaryota > Metazoa > Arthropoda > Insecta > Trichoptera > Stenopsychidae > Stenopsyche > Stenopsyche tienmushanensis. The sequence goes on along the minus strand of WACJ01000406.1, from coordinate 933,308 downwards.
AATTTCAATTATACAATGAAAGTATTATGCAGAGGTCCTTATGGCATGTGATGCCATGATTTATTTCATGTTTTTATGCATGTCTATTCCCAGAATTTAAATCGATGGAATTGTTCGATTAAAATGGAGGAATTCCTGCATCACTAAAATAAATCAATTCCTCGAACTGTGCGCAAAACGAACGCGAATCCTCTAATTATTTTATGCACGGAGAAAATAATTTATACATCTCGAAATGCGAAAATAAAAAATAATGTCATTATGTGTGTACAAAAGGAGAGAATTACAATTCGAGGCACCGCAGGATCTAATAGGACGTCGAAATAAATTATTGAAAAATTGCATCCAGGTCGCTTCGGCAAACATTTTTTATCAAGTATATAAATATTATGGAGTCGATTTAAAAGCCGTAATTTATTACACCCGCGGCGAACAAAATAACGATAGGTACAAGATATTTGATTCAAACAACATTGGCAGAACAAATTATATTACCATAAAATATTAATAATTTTAATAACGTGTATACAGAACGTGGAATTGAGAAGATATATTACGCGTTCAATCATTTGATTTGGACCATTTTATTACCGCAAGATAAATGTGTACTGATGTATCTCGTAACGAGTGAAATACGTTCCGGCAATAATAATAAATAATGTGAAGGTCGACTCAAATCGGGAACGTTATATATTTCGGTTGGCGTCCCCGTTCCCCATTGACTTATTTACCTGTAATTTGGACATTAAAGCCTATTTGCGACGGTTTTCCCAAGTCTCGCATAAATAGGGAGCGCTTGCTCGAGGATGACGGGTCGGAGAGGCTGTTGCCGTTATCAGGAGCACTAGATAACCCTTCGAGGGTTGGGCAATTACGAGACCGAATTATTAGCTGGCAAGTTCTAGCTAGTTGCCGAACGCAATCAGAAGGCCAACATGAACTGCTGACCCCGCGAACAAATAACGCCCCTTTCTCGCCGTCCCGATATAAAAGGGAAAGACCGAGGGAAAAAAGCGGCTAATCCTGACCAGGACCGTTAAGAGGGAAGAAAACTTGGATCGGTACAATTAACTTTTCTTGCGGGAGTTAATTAAAACGCCTTGCGAGCAGGGGTCGTAACTCATGATGGGCGACAGTCGGGGGCGTGGTAAACGCAATACTAAAAAGAAACAATGCATTGTTACAGCTCGTTTTGCCCGATTGAGTTGTCCACTCTTAGCGTAATTAGAAAGTAAAAAGAGGAAAAGCAAGAACGAATCCAAGCAACGTACCGAATTACTGAGAAAATTAGGGAAAAAGCAATCTAAACAATGCTTCTGGATGTAAGGAACAACACATGCGATAAAAAGTACAGGAAAAAAAAATCGCGATGTAGATTTTAAACGAATTAAATTCACTGCACGGAATGCATACTCTGTTCTTAATGCGAGAGTACAAGATGCAGTCAAAAATAACCATTAAAAATGCTACTGCATATTCAATACGGCAGCTCAATTATCCATTTGATTAAGCATTGATTTAATTGAAACCTTTATATGAGTGAATAAAAACTCACGCAGTGGGATTTAAAGGAATTAGATTTGATCAAGATTGCAAATTTATCAACAGATCTTGCGCTCGTAGTATTGATAATTGATATATCCAATAGAATAAATATTTCGATTCATATAGCACATCGCTCAATAAGTTCGTGGGATGATATATAATTGAATATACAATTGACAAATCCATGTGCAAAAATGCAATGTCATTTGGTAAAGTTTTACCTTGAGAAAGGAAGAAACATCATAATGCACCTTGTTACAATTCGATCGCAAAAATAGCATTGAATGCATTTTTGTAAGCATCCTACGGATTTATTGAGTGATATGTTATAGCGACACGGGAATCCAAAGGGTATAATTTAAGGACATCATATTCGGCAAAAATGCAAGATTTTAGTTGATGTTTGAAATTTGCATATATGCGCATATGTAGAGTGGAGAGCGTTGAACCGAACGCTTAAATGGCGCTCAGCCAAGCAAAATAAATAATAAAATATGTCAAATCTTGCTTATTCGTACAGGAACGTTCGTAATCCATTTTTTTTATAATACTTGGAAAATATTCCTTTGATCATTGCCTTAATGGTATTTTCCACAGAAAGCAGAATGTAGAATGTGACTTTGCGATCAATTTCAAATTTTTTCAAGTAAAAGAGTACTCCATAATAAGGTTCTGATTTTCTCAAAAATAACGTATGCATATTGAAATATTTAAAGACATGATAATCAAAAGGAAGCATATCTATGTATATATATATATGATTCAATATATGTCAAATATTATGGTTTTACTTGCACATTATAATTTTAAATGTACAAAAATATGTTTTTTATCGTTGGAAGACGAAAAAGATGATTTATTTCAATTTAAAAATAGCATATATACAATAGGTTTATTCTGCTTGTATGTTCACTCTGCCCTCGTATAACACGGTTATATGGTTCCGCAAAAACGGCGTGTAATACAAATCCGTGTTATACAAGGTTTGAAGTTCATACAAAATTAGGGTTTGCGTTCCAAAAAAATATCGACGATATAAGTATGTACTTAATTTTTTTTATTATATCACTTATGTTTTATTCTTTTTCGAGATCTGTTGTGAGTTTCCATCGTCAGTGAACTCTGGAGTATTTCTGGTTTTAACCTTTAAAAATTAATTAATAAGCTATTGTCTGCTTACAAGGTTCCAAAATCTGTTGTAATTCTCTCTTGAATTTTAAACTTCTTTTCATTATAAGATAATTTTCTATTAAAAAAAACTAATTTAATAGCCAATTCTATGCAATCATTAATTGCTTATTATTTGAAACATGTAGCTATTTCGCTGCAACTACTTTCTGACTCATTAATTGTGGTAGATTCATATAATATTTCGACTAATTCGTCTTCATTCAACATACGATCCTCCAATATTTCTTGGGTGTCATGAATATCCATGTCATCAAAACCTTCTTCACCAATATCACGACAAATGTTTATTGACCTTTGGTATTCATCTTCTATTGATCCAGAGGCCAAATCCTATGGCCACTACGTGTGGCCGGTTTTTTCTCGGGCAGTTTTTATGAACTTCAAATAAGATTTTGGTATTTTTTTAAACGTAAGAATCAAGTGAATACTCTAAAAATATCATTTCATTGTCTGGCCATTAATTTGTCATCTGGAATATGGAAAATAATAGGTTCAGAAGAATTGAATCGGTGCAGGTAAAGAGCATAAAACAATGGTCTGCCTCGAGTTGTGGTGCAATGAACATCTTGAAAACTATTTGTGTCCAGTAATTCAATATTATTTTTATAGTACGTATACTTTTTACGTTCAACTTGTTTTTCGTTTTACACCTTTTTAATAATCTACAACAGGCGAACTAAGACATAAAAGGTTATCATATATTTACGGAGAGATTTAACACCAATCCAACCCTTGCTGGAGATATCTTGAAAAGGAAATGTTTTCTCATTGGCACGATAATAACCTACAGAAAGGGTTTACCTAATCATATAAAAAAATCCAAGATAAGCTGTGGGACGCAAGATGCATGCAGAAAACAAGATACTTAAGTATTAGCTTGGCGAGACAAAATAATAGTCACAATGCTTTGTACCAAGCATACGTTAACTTCACAATCAATGAGAAGAAGAGCATGGACTACCCCTTAGCAATCTAATCAAGATGGACTAACAAAAAAGCCAGTATTAATTATAGTACATACATTAAAAATATGGACGGGGTGGATACAGCAGATCAATACGCATATCATATTGTTTCATGCGAAAAACTGAAGTGTTGGAAGAAGTTATTTTTTTAGGGTTTTGAAACATCGATTGTAAACGTTTATATTTTATACAAGGAATATGAAATCAAAGAAAATGGAAAGCCAATAAATCATTAAAAAAATCGACATTTACGAAAGGAAACCAGCGCTTCATTCTGAAGATTGCTTCAAAAAATATCATATATTACACGATTAAAAAAATTAATAAATCAAATAAAATGACTAATATACCTAATAAACGTCCTGTATAACAAAATACTATTTTTTAATTCATAAAACCCCTTTTTTTTCATTTTATTCCATACAAACATTTTTTTGAGAAATACGCAAAAAATGGGTTGGAGTTGGTGGGAACTTTTATGAAAAAATCTTGGAACCCAAAGGGTTAAACGTGGAAGACAACGAAGAATCATTATGCATTAAAATCTTACTTTTGCAAAAATAATCGTCTGTGGGTATCGATTTTCAATAATTTTAGCTGTAGTGTATTTGATGCATCATTGTGAAATCTTACATCTTACACTTAGTATAATTAACGAAATAAATATTTATTGGCGCCATCAAAAAATATATTTGGCTGTGGTTATCTCATAAACTTTTTTCTAAGAAAAATCAGGCGATGACATATAATTAGTCTGTTATTTGACATTGAATAGTAAGTTTTTTTGATCGTTAGATGCTTTTATAAATAAAATAAAATATATATGTGATCCGAAACATATGTTACATATAGAAGATCCAAAAAAAAAAGTGAAAAAATTGTAAGCCAAAGAGAAATATATTGCCTATAGAATAATATCGCTATAGGCTGAGGCAATTCAGAGGGTAGCGGGATTGAAGATACTTCGGTGATTAAAAAAGAACTTTTTGCAAGTGGCTGAATTGCCCACGGCAAAAAGCGGCGTAATGACTTCGCTCGAGCACGAAAAGCAGATGATTGAAAAAGATCGAAAGAAAAAAAAGGTTAAAGTCTTTCAGAGTTCATGTTGTGATGACGGCGCGCATTAGCCCCCATTTAGTCCGTATAACAACGATGGGAAAGTATCGCGAAGAGATTTCCACGTACGGGACTCTATCAGGAAAACGAGTGAGGGGATTTGATGCGCCGGGATACAAAAAAGAAAAACGGGATCGGGTTATAGGCGGACTTAAAGATAAGAACACGAAAGCCTCTATAAATTATTTTCTTAGAGCGGCATAAAGATGGCACGACTCTAGAATAATTTATTTTGGCAAAGGTAATCTGGTGAATATTTCATACAAAAATATTACGATAATACATTTTATTAGATTTTTAAAAGACGTCCCACAGCCACATATCCCCTTTTTTGCCTTCGAGCGTACCGTGGCAATAAAATATAGTCGAGAAGATCATCTTATTATGTTACAAGGGGCGTCTCATGTCAAGATTAGGCACGGCTAAATTAGCTTGCAATACGATTTGTCACGGCCAAATAGCTCCGTACATAAAAACGACCCCAAGTAAATAAGCTGATGTTCACATTATGAACAGTCATATTTTAACTTATAATAACAAACAATCAATTTGCGATGTTTATGATGGCGCCGACGTTGGCCAAATCGAATCTCGCCGTTGCGAGTAATTAATAAAATGGAAAATCAACGATGTTTAAGAGTTAAATACAATGAAATAAGATAAGACAGATATTCGCATTGGCAATGACCGTTTTATACGCAGCACGTTGCGAGGGTTGAAAAGATGGCCTATTTGGATACGATCGGGCCAGAAAGTAGGTCGTAATGGCGCTAAAGGGTCCGGAAGTATTTGAGTTACCGTAGGACTGAGGTTTTAGGTCCCATTACACCTTGGCTAATTTTATGACTATAGTCACGAAAGTGAAAGGAAACCGAACCAATGTGTATCTTCGCCGAAAAAAATAATAATGTGCACGACGCTATCGATAATTTTAGGAGCATCGTGCAAGCGAAGAAAAAGAGAAACCCATTTCAAAATACTGTTCTTAAGATTAAGTTACGTAAATGTGTGAACATCACATAAACATATCAACATTTCCTTTACCGTGCTAAAAAAACATCGCGCGCTACTATGATATGTATTGGGTACACCATATGAAATTCTGAATCTATTAGATTTCATATCGAGTCGAGTTGTAGTAAATACATCATGGTCAAGGTAAAGGATAAATTAAAAATAACGTGTGTGCTACAATAAATAAAATAAGCTCAACACAGAGATGGGAAAAAGCACGCTGAAGAAGTTTTTGTCCTTCTATGGGATCCCATTCAAATCATATTCGAAAGATTAAGTTCATATTTTCTGCTATATTACGTTTTTCCGACGTGGCTATCATCATGGGGTAGAATTTTTTATCATATGTTAGACATCTCCTCCACCCTTTTGAATTCGGTCTCGTCATAGATATTTTATTTAAGTATTCAGTGATATATTTAAGGCCAATTGGATAATGCAACTATATTTTAATTCTGTATACTACAAATTAGCCATTGTCTACAGTATTTATATACGTTAATTTCTGTCTTTAAAATATATTTGAAAATAATTATATGGTAGACTCTCGATTATCCGGGGGTCTACCGGGGAGGACAAATACGGATAATCATCTTTATACTTGGTTTTTGATTATAATATCATATTTACAATATAAAATTTATTTCATAACTTCAATACTCATTATTTATTAAGAAAAATGCTCATAGTTAACCTGTATGGTAGGGTGATCGCGTATTTGCGAGCGAATTCCAATGAAGCTGGTAAGTGGCGGACAAGCAAATATAGTATCTAAGACTATGAAGATTTTAAATTAGCTCACTACTCGCAGCATCATCCCTATCGCTTTAGAGTTTCATTTTTTTAATCTTGATCTGAATATGAAATTCTTAAGTACTATTCAAAAATGGTCTTTTTATCCGAGTATCAATTTAAAAAAAAAAAAATGTTAAAAAAAATTAATAATAAAATATTTTATATATATAAAAAAAAGGATTGTAGGACATTGAACGGGGTTTGAAGACTTAAAAGTGTGTTGCAAGTTTTTTCTGTGATTATTTTCAACTTGTTTTTTTTTTAAATAATAATTTAAGAAAAAACAAGCATCTTCACCATGGGACGGTTTGTGAGACATATTTTATTTATATAGAAAGTTAGTCCAGAAGTCTCTCAAGTTCTAAATTAGATAAGTTCCACGCGGCAAATGTAAACTGTCGTTTGAAAGTTTTAAAGAAAAAATAATTCCACAATAAAAAAATAATTCCAGTCACAACAAAACATGGAACGTTAACAAACAAAGAGCGATACAATTTGTGTTCAGACAGTATGAATTTATTGAATGCAATCTGCTTAATCAAAGATAGCAATTGCGCTTGGCGCTCTGTGAGCATCCGGATATTTGGTTACGATTTTGAAAATCATCATCAAAACTACATTAGTCCTCGTTTTAATGAGCGGACGATGTTATATCTCCATATAAAAATACATACGACCGAATACAAAAAAAAGTATTCGGAAACGTAATAAATGAGCTACAAAATGACGTGGTCGCGGTAGACTCGCAAAAATGAAGAGCATAACTTGCTTTTTCGATGTCTCTTTTTGGTCACTTTAAAAGGTTTAATGACAAGAGTGTGTGTGTAGTAAATTAGCCCAAAAAACCCTAAAGGAGCCCTGTGCCACGTCGATGTAGTGGCGGGCATACATTACTGTCAGGACTGTGATGAGAAGACATATTTATCCCGGAGGGTTTGTGGCCGCACACGCCTTGTCGCCGAGTCTCCTTTTTTTTACACTAAGGACGATTTAATCCAGGGCTTTTCAATTGGTAGATCCAATGGGACGGTAAAAACCCCGACGAGTTTTAAGTGATTAAGGCGCTAACTGTTTCTTTGACGACGCTAATAAATATTAGAATCATTTAATTGTGCCGTTAAAATGTCGAGGTACGTGAGGCCTTTGTATATTTAATAGAAGCTTGTGAAAAATGAATCCTGAAAGCATGAAAATTTATACGTTCGTTAAACTCTCTGACCGTACCGTCAAAAAAACTCATTAGTCAAAGAGAGTATTGCAGTTTAATAAGGCACAAGCCAGCGAGAGGAAAAGATAGATGGAGAGATAATTAAAAAGAAGGAAAGAATATTGGAGAGATTTAAAAAAAAAGTGCTCCTTTCGGGTGAATTCATGAAATTGCAGATTTTCTGATATTTTTAACGCAATTAATAATCACTCGATTTCATCATTTATTTTATATATGGACTAATAATTTATTTTATGGAAATTTTTGAAAATACAATCAATACAGTGTATTGATTGACAATATCAAAGAATAAAAACCGTTGTTGTTAAATGGCTTCGACTGTCAATTCATGCTGTAATTTTATGAGATTAAGTATTTTCAGCTTATTTAAAAATATGAAACCATTTGATCGATTTAATAGACTAGTGCAAAATCTGAGACAACGTATTAATAAATATCCGACCAATATTATTAAAAAATATTTCTAAAAGTAGAACCATTTGATATTTATATGTTTGAGATAATTCTGTCAGTAATATAATTTTCACATAATTGGCCATTAATTAATTATGTTTTTGAAGAAATTAATAATTGCATGTTGTGGTGCAAGATAAAATATGGTAAAAAGATTGCCATAAATATGTTATAATACATATATATTTTAGCATTTTAGTATCTATAGCCCATAATATATGTATGAAATTTTTGAGATGTTTCCAAAGAAATTATTAAGGATTCCCGAGGACGTAAGCTGCTGAAATATTTACAAAGATGGGAATATTAAAAAAATAGGGTTCGCGATTTTCGATTGATATTTCATACGCAAGGAGTTTTGATAAGTAATTTAAATTGAAAACAGGGCGCAAGCAATTCGGTCGTAATGCTTCAAAAGGCTCTTTGTGAAAAGGATTTTAAGTCTTATGAAAATATAATTGTTTATGGCAGTCACAAAAGAGAAGAAAGGTAAACGCCGCCTGGTCGTGAAGTTAAATTTTATCCACGGTACGAGGTAGAAAATAAGGGGAAGTAGATTCCGCTAATTGGGGATTTGAACAGGTAATGAATACAGGGTAGAGCGTATACCTCCGGTATGTTGCGATACAGAGTCCGATGCTTTTTGATCCTTAATCTTTTAAATAATTTTATAAAGGGCGGAATTGCGTAACTGGAAGCGACAGAGGGGTGGGCGCATTTCGCCTACAAAGAAACATTGTAGCCCTATTATCGATATTTAAAGATACATACGATAAAAGATGACTACAAGAAGAGCGAGTCGACCAAAAGCGCATCTGAGTGTTTATTTAGCAATATCTGATCGACGGAGACGTGGATAAAAAGGTATTCGGGTTTTATTGAGCGCGCACGAATGAAATTTATCGACATCATTCCTGGGGTGAGTTAAAGGTTTTTTATAGGCACAAGGTAACTAAGTTAATATGATGCACCACAAGGCGGTGCATTGTCTCCGTGGAGAGATTCGCATTCCGGTGCATCGGGATACATGCTGTTATTAAGGGACGGGACCGCTCGCAATGTGCTCAGAATTCGGAATGAAACGGGATTCAGATATTGCACACACGATACCGAATCCCAATCGAACTCGGAGAATTCCTTCCACTCCAGAGTCCATATTACATGCTTGCACCGTGTGCGCTCTTTTTATTCACTCGAACTTCCTTTTTCCCCTTATTTATATTACATAGATAGAGATTGTATTGAATTGTGTTATCCGGATAAGTTCTGTCCATTAATAGCTTATAAATGGCATAAATAAGCGCGAATTTAAAACAAATATCAAACTCGACAATGTCGTAATTGATACAATCCTTGTCGTCTTATTGTAAGTTAGGGAACAAATCCAGTTTGAAAAAAATAATTAACCGTATAGATTTAAAAAATTGGAAGTTTTTTGGTAAGAAAACGGGATTTGTTTCACTATAATTTCTTAATTGTGAAAAATAATGAAGCAAACGCATTTAATTAATTTGCTCAAAACTATTGACTAATTTTCAATAAGAACAATTATGATATTTAAATAAGTTAAGTAAGACAATTTGAAGCTTTAAGAAAGGGATTAAAATTTAAGCAAGAAGCAATATGGTGACTGGGCGATGAAAGAAGAAAAAAAAATTAAAAGGAAAACATAAAAGCTTCGAAGGAATAAAGTTAAGCAACCCGTGTCGGTTTGAAATTTTCAAGACATAAAATTGCATGCTTAAGTGGTATTTCAAGTCTATGAGATAGCTATAATGTTGCTTTCAGAGCCAGTCAATCTCATGAAAGAGATGACATAAAAAATTAGCAAAAATTCAATACTTAAGCATCCTCTCGAGAAGATGAAAAATTCTGAGAAATTATCAAATAGATAAAGCAACGACCATTTGCGCCTTCAAAGCCCATGGATATAATACAAGATCTTTGAAATTATTAATAATCAAATAAAAATTACATTAAATACGAATTATAATCGTACAAAATGATCTACGCCAATATCGGTGCAAATTTTCGAATTCCATAGACATTATATTCAGTAGGTCCATTTTTGTAGCGGGCATTAAAAAGTTTAATAGCATCCTGAGAACCAGAACTCGTCCATGAATAACTTGATTCCGAACCGGAATTCTCGATATTTTTCCCATCCGTTTCACAGTCTTCTTTTCAATTACGTTATTAAGCTAAAAACGAATAAAAACCGGAGCATCGGACGACAGAAAAAAAATATGTAAAGCAATAAGATTATGCAGCATGCATTAGGCACTGTTTAATGAAGCCATGTCCATGTATAATGATACATTAATCATTTGAGCGATATAAACGCGCGTTATAAATATTGATTGCCTGTATTCGACTGACTTAATATTAAATAAAATCGGGATCGTATGAATGAGGATCGTGTTTTGGATTTGTCGTAAAAATTCCGAGCGTAGAATCTCACTGTATAGGCGGAATAACATAACAATGTTGAATCTATTCTCTTCTTGCAAAAATAAGCTTAACAATCAAGAGTTGATTTGGGAAGAAATTTGTTTTTCAAAGATAAGAAAATCATATCAAGGTCTTAAAAATCAATAGAATCAAGAAAACCATAATATTTGATTAATAATTTTATTTCTAGTACTGGACAACATTATCTTTTCAATATTTTCTAATATCATCAATTGTACAAATTAGTATTAATTTCACATATTACGATCATTGCCATAGTTAGGTTTAATTTGGTTTTTTTGGTAAAAAAGTAATTTATATTTGAACGATAAATTCCGTTAGGCCAGATCAAGTTATTTGGGGTCATCTAGTGAGTGATTGATAAGCAATAATCATATTTATGTAATTTAAAAATAATTATAATACACTAATACTAATATGGGATATATATTTCAGTATATATATATATATATATATATATATAGTTCAAATATATATTTCAGTCCCAGAAATGTTTCAATTTTGGACGATATGGCCCAGAATTGTCCCAGAAAAATTAGCAAACCAAGTCGTGCTTCCCTAAATTCTAAAAAGCCTCACACAACTTTAAAATAACAAATATATTAATAATAAAAGATTTGTGCAAAAGTATATTAAAAGGCAATGAATCAAGAATACAACAAAAAAGTAATTGAATATTAGAAGTTGTAAGTTAGAAATATGTGAATAGATTAATGACTATATGACTGATATAAGTGTAAAATCATCTGGATTTGAATCTAAATGATTATAAAAGTCCAGAAATTAATCCACTATGTTAAAACTTGATCATTTTGTATTATTGGACGTATGAAATGATACAATTTTCGCGAGGGTGAAAGGCTCAATTTCGATCTCCAACCTGAATTCCAATTGAGCTCAGTAATATAGGACGCTCATTCAGATCAGAGATGGCAATGGATTTATTATGTATTTATCTTCAATCGCCCATTTAGTCTTCATGCAAAAAGTGACATGAACGTGCCAAGTACAGCCACGCAATTAACTTACTTGCATCGAGGACCTCCGCCAAAATCGAACGTATGAAATTGAAGACCGGCAAGAAAAAGGTGGAGGTTTGTTTCTCATAACCATTTACGTACATTCAGTCGATCCAATTAGTTTCTATAGCGTTCTTACGCACGGCTTGAAGGAATTCATTTAAAATTTTTACTACCATTCATACGAGCAGGTAAACACGAGCAGAACGTTTCGGAGCGTCCTTTGTGATACAAGGTAAGCGAAATTGCTCGGAATAAACGGGGAGAGCTGCCACACACGACAAAAAATCGATCGAGGACGTTATATCCGAAGAATGATGCTCCGCATGTTTTGAGGAAATGAACGGAGCGGGTGATTTATTTCGTGTTTGGCTCAGGTAGAGAGTGAGATCGCGCGACCAATTTTTCGCTAAAAATTTGATTTCCTTTTGTTGGACAAGCGGCACCCGTCGGGAGCTATTATTCATCGGGGAGGGGCCGTCAATCAAACACTCGAGATTTATCAATTCGCGGCAGGCGTCCTCCACTCCTGCTCCTGCGAGGATCGCTCTTTTTGTGACGACTCCCTTGTTGTTTACCCTTCTGCTGAAGATTTCCACCTCCAGTTTGACATTCTGCATTGATTCGTGCAAACAAAATCACCGGGATGACAACGGGTACATAAACTAGCGCGGGAGCCCGACGCCTCGGGGGTAAGTCCGGGAAATAAATTTCCATACAGCTTCTGTATGCAACATCAAAAGATATCGACGTTTAATATCGCGCTTATCCACGTAAAATGAATTCTGCGACAAAATTAAGGTAAACAGCATTATATATTCATCAAAAATTCTCTATGTTGTCCCCTTTAAGATGCATGATTTTGGATTTTATCTAACATGGTTTCAGATTTAGATTATAAAAATATTAAAAATCATTGATAGACAATAACACCTCAATAAAACAGATTATTCTCAATTCTGCCAATATTAACAAAATATCAACATAAATTTTTATTATTGAAACAACCTCTATTAAAAATGGAAGGCTTTGTACTGAGCAAAATATTTCTTCGCTATTGCATGCTGCACGATTTTTATTTAAAAAAAATCGGCTATTACGGCAAAACATCTATGCCATTTTATGGTGAAGTTCTGTCGGTTTGACAATGCCAGAAGAAGACAAATCAAGAAGTGGATCTCCTAAAGTTATTGATGAGGATCGCATAGCTTCAGAAACTGAAGCCAATCCAAAGTTTTTTATTCAAGAATTAACGAAAAAAAAAGAAGGAAGAAGAACAGATATTCATGTTTCAGCGTTCAAAAAACTTTGGACAACATCGGCAAAGTGTGGAAACAAGTCGTATGGGTACCACACGTATTAAGTGAAGAGAATAAGGTGGTGTTTATACACATGTATGAAGCTTTCATTAAGGAAGAAATTAAAATGCTATTCTTAGAATAAATAGTGATTGCAGACGAGAAATGGTTTATGTACAACAATAAGTGACCCAAAAAGCAATGACTATCGGCACAACAGGTACCCAAAACAACCCCTAAATCAGGTCTTACTACGAAAAAGGTCCTACTGTCTGTTTAGTGAGATGCTCATTCGAAGTGTCAGCGGTCTGAAAGGCGGACCGGTTGGACGCACAGACCTTGTGGCTAGGGAATCCAATCCCAAGCCAAAATTTCGATCCCGGGATTTCGGGATTTCATTAGACAATCCCGGGATCCTGGGATTGGGATTTTCAATATTTTAAGAAATAACCTTGATGAATTTGATCAAAAATTACTAATAAGTACATTTGTTCAAAAAATTCAAATATTATTTTGAAAATATGCCCGAAGTAACATTAACATTAGACATTAGTGTTTCGTCATTTAGTCTGGATCTGATTTTGGAAGTCAGACAACTTGCTGCTGAAAATGCACGCTCAGCTTCCACACTCATTGAAGGTATCGTCATCAGATATTTAAAAATGTAGTTCGAGTTGATGATCGCGTGAGCCCTCATTTTCGTATAACACCATCAATGTGACTGATAAAATTCTTTTCTGCTGAGACACGGACTAAAAATTGTAAAATTCCCGAATTCCCGACAAATTATTTATTTCCGTCGCTGCAGATGAATACTTGCATTCTATAATACGTTGATGTGATTCGTTATCATATTACGGAGGAACACAAAAATTCTGAATCCCGTATCTATTATATTTCATATCGATATTCCCATTATTCGTCGAGGTGTAGTAAATACATCACCGGTAGGGAAAGGTTAATATAACAATTTGAAAAACATATTACTGTCTAATCTATGTATACATATGCTATATATGTATACATAGATTAGACAGTCACCAAGTTCGCCAATTAGTAATTACGCCACTGTTTCCAAGCGTCCAGATTTCGTCGGGAATGTCTCAATTTAGTAGCCTTCATCGTGTTAGTGAGGTGTACGATTTCTGTTTGATAAAAATTTCAATCCCGGGATTTTCGGGATTACGTTTTCTAGTCCCGGGATTCTTAAGTACCTAAAACTGTCCGGGATATCCCGGGATTGGATTCCCTGCTTCTAACACATCAACGCTCGGCCTCATACCGCTAAAATCAACGTACTTGGGTGGAGACAGTTTAGCATCCCCCATGATCACTGAACATGGTTCCATCAGATTACTTCTTTTCATTATTATTTTGATTATTTTTTTTCGTTATTTACTGAGTTTTTTTTTTAGATGGAAAAAATATAAATTTAATAATGTTGTCAGATTAATCTTTATAAATAAATTTGTTATAAAGAAATGAATTTTCAAGCATAAAAACGCCTTTTTATCTGGGTACATCTGACATATCACGAAACTCTCCAATAGATAGTATTTTTATATTATCATTGACTTGAATGAATATCATAATTCATTTAGAGCATGCTAACAGAAAGCGAAAGCCGTAAAGTTCAAAATGGATTAAATTGGTTTTTCCAGATTCATTTGTATGTTGCAAGATAAATTCTGATATATTAACATGATAAGAGTTGCGAAAAACAATAAATTCTGACACAATTATATCAATGTAGTATTAGCATTGTTAGAATTAAAATTATATTTTTATCGATATGGGTATATTTTTAAGCACTGATTAGAGTTCCGATTAATTTATTGAATTTAAGTAATTCCAATGATGTCTTTAGATAATATATATATTTTTATCAAACATCACTTTTGCATGTCCAAATAATGAGAATGTTGAAAATCATCGTGCAATTTGGTATCATCGATGTTATAAAATATTAATATATTTTATTAAAGCAAATTGATATGGCAAAAATATTTTCGTTTTGATTGACCGAATCCGACCCAGTTCAATTTATTACACGCCTTTTCTTGTTTCAACACAAGGAGCAGACAAAAGAAACATAGAATTATGATATACGAGAGGCGAAAATTTATATTTCGAAACTATATATAAAGAATTCCAGACGAGGAAAATCTATCTTGACAATTTCTGCCACGGCGCGAAAAAGTATACGTTCGGAATGAAAACGACACAGATGCCATAAATACGATACAACACGTTGTGCCACGCTTATATATCGACTCAGCTTATTGACTGACGATATCACGTTTTATTATCTTATAGTTGCGAGCCGAACTAGAACACATATTTTTGAAGAGATGGATTTGCGATGGACGAGGCGCCACGTATGTATTTAGCGTTTTCCTAGTTCCAGCAGTTATGATGGAAAACTTTTCTCATCATCCCGTTGATTTCGCGGTCCGGTAAGCTCTAATTCGAAGACCTGCGATGTATTACGTGTACCACTGTGTTTATTAACGATAGCCCGAGAGCTTCCATAAACTTTTCCAAAGGCTGCCCGAGAATAAATAACATAAGTTATATAAAACATTTGTAATCCGAGAGGCCGGGCCTCGGAACAGGTAAGAAAAGTTTTGCAATTAACGGCATCTATGCTCAGATCCCGCAGAAATTCTTTGAGGCAATCTAGACATCTATATACACTCGAAAATAAATACGGACGTATTTTTAAACTTAGATTCGAACACGGTTATTCAAAGGGTAAACTTAGTATCGACTCCCGGAAGCAATTTTCTGCGGATTAAAAACATGCAGTAAAGCGTGGTTTTTACAAATGGCACGGCATCCTGTGAAAAATGCTTTCTGATTTCAGCCATGAGGTTCTTTAAGAATCGCAACAGAAATTCCACATGTTATTTACAGAGCGCTGAATGCTTTCAGTCAGACCCAGACGATTCAAAAAAAGGCACACAAGTTAAAGATTTATGCAAACCTATTCACAAAATACTTGATATAAATGATATATATATGAGAAGTTTTTCACTATATTTTAAACGAAGGCAACTTGGTTGATATAAGATTTATAGTATAGAAATATTATCCACACGACTATACGTCTTTAAAAATACAATATATTACGAGTAAGTAGAAGAATACAACCATGTTAATAATTTAAAGCAGCGAGTGATCAATAAAAAGTGAGGATCTGCACATGTTAACATTTGGGTCGCAGTATCAAAATCAAAGATTGAGTTCCATTGATAATCAATGGAAAGACGAGGTATCTATTAAAAGTAATATAGTGTTGACTATGCGATAGTTAATATTTAAGTTTTGTAATGGTTTTTACTAAACGCTATTAAATAGGACATTGTTCGAATTTATTCTGATCGTTTTTTAGAATTTCCGCAGAAAAAACCTTCAAAATGGAAACAAATCAAACTCATATACGACTTTATTCATCATTTTATTAAAAAAGGCGAATCTGCCACGAGTGCCCGTAAAATCATTTGTATGTAGTTTGTACGGATACTGTGATTGCCAAGCGAACATACAGAAAATGGTTTACCTGATTTCGATCGGATATTTTTAATCGCTGGATGAATCAGGTCTATCAGGAGACCTAAAACACTGGATTTAGTGGAGACAAATCCAGGTTCTTCCATTGATGGTTTTGCTTAGAGACTTGAATCAACTCACTCAACTGTGCATCGACATTTATTAGCGATCAAACTCGTCCAGAATTCATCAACGACAACGTGAAACAATTCAGCGAGGAATAACATCAAAAAAAATTAGGGACTAAATGAGAATTACTATTGCATCAAACTTATTCCCCTGATCTCGATCCTTCAGATTTTTATTTATTTCCAGTATTTGAGTTCCCGTATTATTACGAATTTGGAATATATAAAAAAAATGCCTTTCTTCGTTTATTACTTCTAAACCGAAGAATTTATACAACAGAAACATTCAAAAAATGAATAATTATATATCAAAATTAACCAAATGGTAATTTATAATCGATTCAAAGGGAGAAAAAGTATTGATTAAAATTGTGTTTATTTGTCCTTACTAAGGATCCCGGACAGTTTTAGGTGCTCATGAATCCCGGGATTAGCAAACGTAATCCCGAAAAATTCAGGATTGAAAATTTTATCTAACAGAAATCATACGCTTGGAAACAGTGGCGTAACTAATAGGCTAGTTTAGGCGACACCAAGGGGCAGTAACTGTCTAATCTATGTATACAGTACATATATTTTTTTCAAATTGTTATATTAACCTTTCCCTACCGGTGATGTATTTACTACACCTCGACTCTAATAATGGGAATATCGATATGAAATATTATAGATACGGTATTCAAAATTTTTGTATTCCTCCATAATATAATTACGAATCACATCAAAGTATTGTAGTATATAAGTATTCATCTGCAGCGACGGAAATAAATAATTTGTCGGGAAATCGGGAATTTTGCGAGTTTTAGTCCGTGTCTCACCAGAAAGGAATCCTGGAACTCCGGGATCGAAATTTTGGCTCAGAATTGGATTCCCTAGTCCCTACCTACTTACAACTATGATTTTTTGATACTATCGATAATTCCAACAACCTTCGACGCGTTTATCATCAAATTCATTATCAAATATTTCTAAATATTATCTGGCAATTTAATACGACAATGTTTGAAATTTTTAGCATATAGTTTGGTGTATCCTGTACATATTTAGTAGTATCAATTCTATTGACAATTTGTGTTATCATTCGTTTACATTACGGCCATATCTGACCCTTAGCATCTTGCTAAAACGATTAGATATAAAAAGAAAAAAAAGACAATGATAACGAGCATTATACATTATGTAATTGTTATGAAATATTGACATATTATTTATTATAATATGCAATAGTATAAAATAGCAACTAACATTTTTATTTTATTTTGAATAGTCGTCAACAATAGACGATGAAAATTGAGAAAGAGTTCACACAGAATTTTAATTAAATTCAATTACAGAAGGTAAAAGGAGGATGCCCTAAGGATAGGATCTGTCACGTATCTTTTTTATTAAGGATTCTTGAAATAAAGAAACGGTGAAAGTTCATTTCATAAACTTTATTTTTCGTCCTTATCCTTTTTATTTTATTTGGGGGTATATCCTAAATAAAACTTCACGTCGCTTCTTGTTAAACCGCCAAAAATTGAATTTCAGTCATATTAAAAATGTTACGCATACAAATATAAGCATTGGTTTAAATTTAAATACATTCTTGTTCACCCTTTGGGGAAAAATAATCGATATTAATATAGAGAATTTATTACAGTATATTTTATAGGTTTGAAAAGGATAACACATTAAGAGAGAACAAAGAAAAAGTTGCGGATTAAAATGGCCACGGATTAACGACGTACGAACACGACTTGCATCGTTAAACTAATAATCAAACATCATACATTCTATACACGAAGGAGAAATGTATTAAACGTATCATCTTTGTCATATTCACTAAGTGTAAAAAAAAAACAATTTATTAGCGCCAGTTTAAGATTAATTTTATTTGTTTAAAAATGTTTGACAACAATCAGTAAAGAATTTTATTTATTTAAGAAAAGATTAAAATACAATTTCAAAAATAGAATAATATAACACTAAAAAATTCAAATATTATTTTGAAAATATGCCCAAAGTAACATTAAAGCATCGAGTATTTCGTCATTTAGTCTGGATCTGATTTTGGTAGCCAGGCAACCTGCTGCTGAAAATGCACGCTCAGCTTTCCTTTCTGATAAAATTCCTTTCTTCTGAGACACGAGCTAAAACTAGTAAAATTCCCGATTTCCTGACAAATTATTTATTTCCGTCGCTGCAGATGAATACTTAAATAATATAATACTTTGATGTTATTCGTACTTATATTACGGAGGAATACAAAAATTCTGAATCCCGTAACTTTTATATTTCATATTGATATTCCCATTATTAGAGTCGAGGTGTAGTAAATACATCACCGGTAGGGAAAGGCTAATATAACAATTTGAAAAAAATATATGTACTGTATACATATATACATAGATTAGACAGTTACTGCCCCTTGGGGTCGCCTAAACTAGCCTATTAGTTACGCCACTGTTTCCAAGCGTATGATTTCTGTTAGATAAAATTTTCAATCCTGAATTTTTTGGGATTACGTTTATTAATCCCAGTATTCATTAGCACCTAAAACTGTCCGGGATCCCGGGATTGGATTCCCTAATGCCGACGAACTGTGGTGGATCAATTCTCAATGTATTGTAAGACTTTTTTGCATTCAAAATTGAGTCTTGATGTTAGAAATGCTGCCATAAATAAGGCTCTTTTAAAATAAATTCGTACTTTCGCAAGTTGCGGTTGTTAACTTCGTTCTCCCGTCTTTTCTTATTCTCGAAGGCATTCGTTGACGTGATCGTTACACAAGTTCTAAAGTTTATGTCTATATAACTTAATTCCGATTTTCGAAGTTTAATAACAAATCCAAAACATGCTTTATTCATTCTTCAGGCAAATTACTGACAACGGTCGCCGCAGCGGAAAGATGGAACGAGAGGAAACAACAAAAATGGGAAGAAAGCAAAAGTTTGCATCATTTTTTCTTCGCCGTACGAATAATATGCGGTGATCGCTGTCTCTATGATTTATACGACGACATTTTTGCGTCGACGTCTACGTAATTGTTTCGCTATAAAGCAAATTATAACGTTGCGTTCGCGTGTCATAAATCAACGTCTCGTAGCAATAATCTACCGTTAAACATTTTTGAAGTCAATTTCGCGCACAGATCCTACGAAACAAAAATGGAGGGTGACAACGCGATGTTGCGATCTTTTTATTTTGCATTAGTTTTATGACAATTTCTATCAATATTTCCAATACATTTACCATAGCGCTCGGATGTACGATATCGTAGATTCAGCTACATTTACCTGAAACAATAGAAATGAATATTAATTTACATAAACAGATAATCGATGATACATTAACTGTCGGTTCTATTGTTAGTAGATATTTGTGGTGCTTACATATAATATGCACCACGTCCGTCACCCATGGGGTGTTTCTATACGGGGGCATGTTGGTGCATAATAAAGGAGTTGTAAGCGAGGAAAAATGCTGAAAAAGCTCTAAATTTGCTAACGATGGTGGCGAAAAATACAAGGCTCATAATTCAGGAAATTTGTCGCGTCGCCATATGTTTCTTGACTATAAAAGCTTCAGGAGACACCGGTTCGGTGCTTGTATATTTCACAGAGTCTCCATGTATTTTTCCCTCTTTTTTCTGTTCCTACGAGAAAGTACAATCAACGAGAAGAGCATATTTTATTCAGGAAAATTTTCGTTTAAAATTCTTCCCGATAGGATTAAAGCAAATCGTTCTCTCTTTCGAACAGAAAGCAGTGAAAGCGTATTGTTTAAAATTGAAATGCGATTCTGAATGACAGAGATCGAGTATCATAACATTAAGCTATTACTCCGATCGGATAGATTTACATTTAGGGCTTGAAAATGTTTAGCATCGAGTCATCTTACACACGGAACTAATTATGTAGCGAACGTTTGAAATAATTCCATCCGATCCGATATCGTTTCATTATTTGGGAAAAATTTCTATTCGATTGAATTATGTAGTTTCATATTTAAACCTATATTATTAGATCAACCATGACACCGAAAAAGAAAATCCATATAAAATATCGTCGTATAAGATAAAATAATTTTGTAAATATTGGCCCGATTTTCTTTTCATTTTGCGATTGTGACAGTTGTCATTCGAAAACACAGAAACCAATATACGGTCCGTCAATATTTTCCGCGACAAACACGACGTATAGTTATTTGAGTGACAGATATATTTTTGAGGACGTCATATTTCCGCGATGCGAAGATGACGGTATTAATATGCCCGAAGAGAAAGCCGCGCGAAAAAAATTGAAAGACATACACCGTACCAAAAACAGGACCGGAAAAATAAGCACTTAAATATAAAGGGATGTTTCCATATCCGTCGTACTGTCATGTAATGTATATCTTATATTACGGAGGAGAAAAATACATTTAATGTTTCATTTCAGCATCTTACGATTAGATCCAGACGCGGTGGAAATATTTTCTTATAAAGGGAGAGGGGCCTAAATTGATTAATAAGGTTTTATTAATCTTATTGTACAAATTCTTGAATTCTTGGGAAAAACAATCATCATGCGTAGTAACAAGTAAGATCGGGATACAAAAACATTTGACAATAATTCTGGATCATGTTTATTTTACAACAAATAAATAAATTCAAATCCATATACAAATCCCCAACCATAAGATTTTGATGAATTTATAAAAAGGAGATTGAGAATTTTATAGAATAATTAATTATACAAATAATAAGACGGAAAGATGGGAACGGGAGGAATGTAAATAAATGTCATTTTAAATCTTAAATTACCACTTATACTTTGTGAAGAAGTGTGATAAATAACTTCCTTTGGCCTTGTCTACTCCGAGTAAAATACGCCACCCTCAAGAGGAGAAAATTTATCTTGATAATCTACACTTATACAGTGATGCAGTTATCTGGAGACGACACAAGAAACGGGTATCTCTCGAGCCCGATTTTTTATTGTGTTTAAGCCCTCAGACAATCCATCACACACTTCAATCCTCGAAGCCACCCTTAACTTTATTTGGAGCTTAACACGAGCTCGCGGATTCTTTTCCCGCGGCTATAATTTGCACTTATCGGTTCGATTGGTGGCCCACCAGGCGTATATATACACGCGCTTCCAGAGAAGACAAAAGGAGATTCGAATTTTCTATCCTGCGATGTGGTTGTATTACTTTTATTGTTCTCTGAGGCGCCACTTTACGCCGCTGCCGTCTTTAAAAATTTCACCCCTTCGCTTTCGTCCCTGACAAAGGGGAGCTCGTTACAACGAAACGCTTGGGCGAAATTGCATTTGAGCGAATGTTTCCCTAGAAGGATAAAAGGAAACCAGAGCGCGGAGGAAAGTAAGCCATCGTCGGCTTTGAGGTGAACCTGAATAATATAATGGAATTGAGTAAGGTTAAGAGTACGAAGAGAATGTGAGAGTTTACGATCCCAATGCTGAGATATCGTCCAAAAAGCAATACAAAACGTATCAAAAATATTAAACGAAAAGCAACGTTTAGACATCGATTTATTGAACTGTCAATCGGCACATTATTTATTCTGCGGGAAATACAAAAAAGCTGAAGCGAACACTCAATATAATGAAATTTGAAAGATGTATGCAAAACGCCTTACGAATATCACTCAAATTTTCTGCTCTTGACAGGTGGTTAGAGAGTGAGGCGTTGTAAGTAGGGTAGAATTGCAAATGAGGGATGTTAGCTTTTTGTAATTTGTTAAAATGTTCTCTAACTTCAGCATATATGGATATTTAAATTTAATTAAACGGTTCGTAGGCTGAGGGAAACGAAAAATAGAGAAGGTGTAAGGACAGGCGTAAAACAATTATAAATTGGGAACATTTAAATTAAGGTTTACAGGCAATTAGGAACATTCAAAAATACAAGATACATCCATCAAATTAAATATTTTCGTTGAATAAATACAATATCCGAAAAATGTTCAGATCATAAATTAAGTATTTAATTAGGAATTAATAACGACATTCATCATGAGACTTCATAAACTTGCGGCTGTGATAAACCTGTGCTTGATTGATATCATTGAATCATAATTGAAAAGCTACCAGTACTTGCCAACATAATTTAAGTATTTTTGCCTAAAAAATATTAAGAATAAGAAATTAAACCGAGCTGATTGAAATATTAATATTAAAAAAATGTAATATTGTAGACATTTTTAAATGCGTTTAATATAAGTCAGATTACATATTTACGGCCGCAAAGGGCTATTAAAAATGAAAGGGATGAATCTCTTCAATCGACCACTCCATAAAGCATGACATGAAAATGCTGGGTTATGACCCTTCGCGGGCTGTTAAAAGACCAAAGGGTATTTCATACTTGGCGTTTAAAAATTTGAATCGTATAAGATTTGTTACTTTTTGATAACTGACAAGGCTTTCAAAAAAACATAAAAATTAAATAGATTTATCAAGAAGATAAAGGGGATGTTTTAAAACGATCACTTTATTATGGCTAAAAAGTAAATCATATCCAGACGAATAAGAATGTGTTATACATATTATAATTGTAATCCATTGGCTAAATTGTGGATGCGTATGTCATTTCAGAGTTAAGGCCGAGTTGAAAAGTTCTAAAATTATTGAACTTCTTTAAAAGTAGAATTAAAATAAAATAGACATAAAAATACAGGCGGGGATGTCCCAACACGTGTAAGAGCGACGCCGCCCCATGAAATTCCCGAGGGCGGAACCCGAAGTTCAACTTTGCACGGTCGTAAAACGCGGTTACTCAGAGAAAACGGCGAACTGCAGAAAGCCTTCCACATTTTTCCAACTTAAAGACGGAATGCTCGCAATCAATGAAATATAAGCCGCTAAAAGGAAATGAATGTTTGGGAAATATAACCTTTTTTCTCGGCTTCCATATTTTACGCCTTCGCATGCCGGCAGCGAGTAAATTGAATACTACACGGCAAAGCATGCATGAAAAAGTTGACAGAAACAAATAGGAATAATATGAAAATATGCTAAGCGTATATACAGAAGAAAAGAGCCCATCGCGGAGGATATTTCATAAAATTGTAACAGTCGTAACGAATGAGATTACTGGTGTAAAGATTTTACGCGTTTATTACGAGGCAGTGTACCGTTGTTGCATTCCGCACAAAAGAGAGCTTTATTAAAAATGGATTGCTTCGGCAGACCTTTTTTCCTTCAGTTTTTCCTTTGTCGGATATATTTGATCTTTCGAATCTATATAAACATAATGCAATAAGGGGAAAAGGCACACGATTGTTGATTTTCCACTCCCGCGAGCAAAATCACCCCGGGACGAAAATAATAGGAAAAAAAAAATCGAAAAATAGACTAAGTCCACAGCCCAGGCGATATAATTCTGCAAGAAAGAACTTTTTAAATATCACCTGGTATTAAATCGGATGAACGTGAGATAACGACGAAAACTAGGCATACTATAATGCAAAGGAGGGAGGATTTTATCCGATTCGTCCCTCTTTCGTTCTGTATGAGAAAAGTTTCGAGTTGCGTTCAACTGAGTACTCCTGCATTGTACCAAAGAGGAGATTTTCACTGTGGGAGAGCGCCTGATATGAGATAACCTTTTTATTTGGAAAATAATAAAAGGCCAAAATGCGAAAGAATGTGCCGAAAATAATATTACAGGATAATGTGCTTTGCAAAAAAAAAAGCAAAACGAAAATAGCAGGATTTTCGCAGGCGTGTTTAACACGTACGAAAATTTTACAACGTATAGAGGCTAAACAAGAATAGATATGATATTTCTATAAGACTGGGTATACTTATTCTTTATTTCATATGAAAGAAATAATGTTATGAAAAAATAATTGTACTGTAATATAAAAAAATCCTTATTACTTGTGTGAGACTTCATCGGGTGGGTGGTCAATCATAATACCACCTAATATATTGACCATTTAATTATCATAATGAAATATAATTGCTCATATGATTTATATTAAATAAAAGCAATTTAAAACTAAGATAAACTGCACATAAATTGCAAATATGCATGCCATTCATCAGGATAATTTTAAATACCAAGTTCGGGCTGTTCTCAAAAATATTAAGAAGCATAATTGAAATTAAAGTACATTTACATGCACATATTTTAATCTTTATTTTTTATGTAATACATCGCAGTAAATCTTATGCTAATTTTATGTATCGGTTTTAACATCACATAAACAAACAACATTTAATGTACAAAATGCCATTAACTATTCTATAAATATACGCGAAAAACGCTTGTAAAACGCTTTTCATACAAAAAGTGGCAGAGAAAAAATTGGAATAAATTTTGAATCAATCTGGGTATTTTTTACGATTGAATTTCTAGATTATCAATCTGGTTTAATTACCATTATCCTGGAATCGTTTTTGTCAAAGTGGTGCTTTACGAAAAGATAATCTATTTTGAAATCTTCAAGCAAATTTGCCTTAGGATTGTTAAAAATTGGTTCTTCTATGAAAATAATAATCATGCAAAATTCATTAAAAAAGAGAAATTATCAGGTCAGTCCAAAAGTTCGTGCGCATTTTTAAATTGTTTTTTAAATAGTGTAAATAAAACACAATTTAACATTAGATATCGTTTGAAGAATATGTCAGATCTGCAGCGATAAAAATTAATAGTGTACATGGTGAACATACTATCAGTGTAAGGACTGCCCAAAAATGGTTCAAAACATTTAAACTTGGAGAAAGGAGCATTTAAGATAAACCCCGTTCAGGACGTCCTGTCAATTTTGATAACGACGTTATTAAAAATCTTGTGGAGTCAGAGCCATAATTAACAGTGGATCAGATCACAGAAAGGATGGATTCATCTCATGGAACAGTATTTCGTCATTTAAAGGAGATTGGGAAAGAATCCAAGCCTGGAAAGTTGTTACAGCATGAGCTATCCGAACCCAATTGCCAGCAACGAATAAATATCTGCACTTCCTTTTTATCGCGCTTCGAAAGGCAGCCATTTTTAGACCGTTTAGTAATGGGTGACGAAAAATAGATTATTTATCATAACGTCACAAGAAAAAGACGGTGGACAGATAAAGATAAGCAGAAAGTGTTCGAATTGATTAAAAATAGACCCAAGTGATTTTAACTTATTTCATCCCTTACAATTTTACCAGGGAAAAGATTAAATTCTAAACAGGATGTACAAAATGGACTTTCGAGTTTTTTTGGCTCAAAATCAGTGTTTTTCTACAGCAATGTAATTAAAAATCTACCTGTAAGATGGCGAGAAACTGTAGATAGTGGAGGAAAATATATCATTGATTAAAATGCTAAATTGTGTTTTATTTACAATATTCAAAAATTTAGCAAATATGCGCACGAATTTTTGGACTGACTTGATATACATTTTGTTAAAACCATTTGCCAACCATATTTGTTTATGGGAGCCAGAGGATATTTATACTGATGAATGTACCAGGATCTCACTCAAATTTACTCTATTTGGTTAAACGCATTGTATGATATTGCAAGAGACCAAGAGATTAAACAAGTGCAATAAAATAGCATAACAAATTTTAATCCAAATCTATATAATTTACTAATAGCTCGCATATGTATTTTTTTCATGTGACCTGGCTATTTTTTAGAGATTTTTTGATTTTGATTCTAAATATGCACTCAATCAATTATATATATATATTTTTATAATGCAATTCAGTTCAGTTCAATAAGCTGAATGATTGGTCATTGTAAACGAGCCTTCCTAGAAGCGACAGTGGCGATTCATGATTATAGTTTATGATAAACTGAAACTCTAAAGCAATTACATTTTGTTGGCTTGGGCACATGAATTAAAAATGGCATTAAAGCTCTAATTATGAACCTGAGGTTTAAGCGCCATATATTATTCAACAAAATGGGTCATACTGTAACGATGCTGGCAAACAGCTGCGCCAGATTTTGTTGCAGGAGTAAACCATTTTTTCCCATGATATTTTTGGCGGAATTAAATCGAGTCGAGCGCTTAAACGATTTAAGTTTCGAGCCGAATCCATGTAATTTAAAATCAATAACACGATGGCGCATAAAAACAATGGGAACGCACAAGGAGCACGAACAATGTTGTATTGTTAGTTATTTATAGTATAAAGAAAACACAAGATAGTGGTATTCTACTGGGAGTATAGACGAGGAGGAGTACTCAGGTTACACGATCGACTCCTAGATAAGGCGAAAACGAGCCTTAGATAAATAGATACCCCGGCGTGGCTCGTGGTGGGGAAATCTACCGGGAAAGTACACAAGGGAGGGAAAGACGCCAGAGGAATATGAAGACGTGAATACTCCTGTTTGAATAGCGACGATAGAAAAATGTTTGAATAGCGATCAGACCGACGACCCAAGATTTTACATACGCCACCATGGGGAATCAGGCGGCGAAAACTTTTATTCAATATTTTTTTAGGGGTCGGAATGCGTTTAGCAAAACATAAAATTGCAATTTGAGAATGTGTGATTGTTGCGACGCGAAAATATTTATGTAGATGCAGTTCAATGTGGGGGAGCGAAAACGCATATAAAAATCCCACAAACGATGCTGACACAAGGGCGCTGGAAAGATAGCACACGACACTCAAATTATGGGACATCAATCATATGGGAACAAATTGCAATTTTATATTTTTTTCATTCTGTACGCACAATATATGGTTAACATAAAAATGCAAATTTGCGGAAGACTATCGAAGCCAATGTCTCGCTTATGTTGGGTAATTCCGTTTTCAATGTCGTTCTTTTTAATAAGTTTCGACAGTCGGGTGTATTTCGTCCTTTGATATCCCGATGACAGGTTGAATCCATGTCGATGAAGGTATGAATTTTTTTGAAGAAGATAAAAATTAGTTCGCGATTCCACGAGAGTTTTGCAAATTTTTGTTTACGTAATGTTACGTAAACGTTTAATATACAATGATCATCCAAATGACAGACGAAAGAATTGATCATCAATCAGTTGATGTTCATCCAACTGATTATTCCATTCAATAGTTTTATTCACCTAGACCATATGATTTTTCATTACCACCTATTACGATGGATAAAATGCTTTTTAAGATGAAAATTTCGAATCAAAATCTACAAAATTAAGTGATGATCCTTGGATTTTCATCCCTTTGTTTGTTGATGCTTGTACTGCGAACATTTAATGTAATTAATTTATATTGTGCGTACATATAAAATAAGTAAAACTTAAAGATTGCTTGTAAAGCGGGATTAGCTTAACGGGACTGATGTAAAGTCATATTTTCTCCGTTTCCGTCGTAACTGGATATAGCAAAGTGACACAATGCCATAAAGTGGAAAGAAATAAATCTGCCAAAATCGCGAGCAGGGGAGAGAAAAGCTACCATTTGCTCTCTTGTGAATAAGGGATGTTGTAAATGAAATACTGGCATTTCTTTTTAATACGATCTCGAGATTGCTGAAACAGAGCGGCTGTTTATTTCATAAAAACATTTTCATTAATAAATTACAAATTTACAATATCAACGCAAGACAAATGGCCGACGACTTCCGAATGGTGCTGACCCACTGTACATTTCCCTGAATTTAAACGACGCATATTTCGCAACAATCTTCGTGTGGAAATTTGTCTAATTCTCGACCGTGAAATTCCTATGACTTAAGAATGCCGTTGAAGTGGTACTCGACGAGGCCAGAGTACATCCACTTACAACTATTCAGTAGTGAAATGATAAATATGGTGGTAAGTCGAACGTTCCATCTGCATTCTGTGTAATATCACGAAGTCGACATCTTTTACCGAATAACTCATGTCGAAATTTGCGATAGATCATATGATAAAATCCAACGACTTTAAAATTCCGTTAAAAGATTGTCTACCTTTTGTTTGTGTTTGATCAAATCAAATGTTTATACTGCCTTGATTTAATGTTTTGAAATTTTATCAATTTATTGCAATGCGACTGAAAGAGCCAATATTCTATTGTTATACAAGTTTGAAATTTGATATTTTCAGAGCCAGGGAAGGAACAAAAACATTATGTCCGAGATCTCCTTGCAAAACAATATTTTGAAACGTTAAACGACACGAAGCTGACTATTTATTGAAATTATATTGTTCATCAGTGTTTAATAATTTGAATTGAACGATCAAAGATGGATGAAATAATGTTTTTAACATATTCATTTCTATTCAGGACCTTGTTATATAAATGAAAATATCATGCTACGTTTATTTTAAGCAGGAACAAAAATCGTGGCCTCAAAAAGGTTAAATCTATTTTAGAACTATTCTGTTGAATTAATAATAGTATTGCCTAAAAATGTTAACGTTGCCATGTTTTTTTCACATTAAGTCGTATAAAAATATTATCTAAAAATGTGTTAAATATATCAATATGTTCTTTCTTCTGAATACAATAATGATTGGATCTCAACGAGTTGCATATGACTAATATATGATAAAAACTATTAGGTTATCCCATTAGTTTCTTTCGCAAATGAACATAGATCTAATCATAGCCATGGTTGAAGAAAACCCGCGATATACTGTTCGCGAAATAGCTAACAAGTTCCGTCCATAATCATCTGACAAAATTGGGCTACATCAATCGTTCAGATGTGTGGCTTCCTCATGAAGTGACTGACTCAAATAAACTTCAGCGTATTTCAACATGCGATCTTCTTCTCCGACGATATAATAGCCAACCTTTTTGAAAAGACTTGTCACTGGAGATGAAAGTTGGATACTCTATGAGAATATCCAACGTAAACGGTCTTGGACCAAAGATACAGTAGCTTTAACTGTAGCTAAACCTGGCCTACGCCCAAAAAAAGTTTTGCTATGCATTTGATGGGACTGGAAGGGGGTAGTTTATTATGAGCTACTTCAGCAAGGTGAAACGATCAATTCAACAAAATATTGTTTCCAACTGGACAATCTAAAGGATGCAATTGCCAGAAAACGGCCAGAATTAGCGAACAGACGAGGCGTTGTTTTGCATCACGATAACGCCAAGCCTCATGTGTATTTGCTCGTCAGAAATAAATTATTATCATTTGACTGGGATGTTTTACCTCATCCTCTATACTCTCCGGACATTGATCCTTCAGATTATTATTTATTTCTTTAATTGAAAAATTCTTTAAGTGGTAAATATTTTAATTCAAAAAATGATATAAAAATGTACCTTGATCAATATTTTGCCAACAAACCTGCGAAATTTTGGCAAGAAGGCATTATGAGGCTTCTGGAGAGATGGAGAAAGGTAATAGAACAGAATGGATTATATATTATTCAATAAATTTTGATGTAATACAAATTATTGTTTATTTTTTTTTATTAATATGAAAACGAAAAAAATCTATCGAATATCACACATAAATGTTAAATGAAGATGGTCTCATATGTTTTTTTCCTCATACACGACATGCATCTTTTTCGTTCTGAAATTAAATATTTGTTTAGTTTTAGTAAGATATGTTTAAAACTTTGAAAGTTATGCATATTTTAGTATGAATTTATTTATTTATTATTTTCATAATTGTGTCAAATTTGAATTTATGTGAGCAGTTTGAACAAGGAGGATAGTGTTCATTGGTGAGAAATTTGAACGCAAATCTCACTTATGCTAATTGCCGGTTTGTAAAACGCGAACAATCAGCAGAGTGAATAGTTATATTGTAACATTGGAGTGAAAACGGTTTGCAGAAAACAGCGTTGTAAGCCTGGATCCGGATGCAGCGGAAGTGCGGAAGCTCCTTTTACATGCCTTCGTTTTACTTTGGGGTAATTATTTTCAGCAAGGAAAGTTAGCAAAGGCCATCCGCCACAAAGGAATGCACACATAAAGCAAAATACCCAAGGGTCCGAGGAAATGAATTCATTAAAAACACTCGTCACACAAAGAGCAAGAAAGAATACGATAGGAAAAGGTCGGGTCGAACAGAGACCGAAAGTTACGTAGGTATAGGAAAAAAGTTTTCCCAGATGCCGCGAGCGAAGCAGAAGTATTGCGGAGGCGTATCCCACACATTCGTTCGGAAGAAGCCTTCTGGGGAAAATTATTCAATGGGGGAAAATCGTAAAAATAAAAATGCATGCGAAAAAGTAAAGGTGTGTCGGCTCTTATGCGGTGTAACAAATTTCAATCCTGCTCCATTTATTAAAAATTTATACAATTCTTCATGAAATCTGCAGCGCAGAGCGCGCATGCCGAAAAATTGTATCCATAGGAGCGCTTCGAGTTCTCCCATTTTTATTATGTCCTCTTCGTAATTTGAAACGTGTACTAAGAAAGCCGTGGGCGGATGAAAAACTTTACAGTCGTAACTCTATGCAGGATTATTATTTATTCCGTATTGCATGAAAACGCAGATGTTTGCGTAATGCGACGCGGCTTCCATTGAAGGATATTTATCTTTGAGCTATAAAAATATCGCAGGGACGTCGCAAGCAGATTGGACGTCTAAAACTAGAAGATTACGACTAAAAGACGAAGAGACGTGGTTAGTAAGCCGTTTTTTATTACGTATAAAGTACGCCATTTTGTATTCTCGCATGGATTCCACAGCAAAGAGACCTCTTTGCGAGAAAGTCAAAATACGCGAAAAAATGATATAGTAGCGCAATGTATAATATTAAAAGGCATCGAATATTTTACATGTATCAAAAGAGCCCGCTATAAATTATGCCATACAAACGTCAAATATTAAAAACGTCTCAATACGCTGAAGATATTTTATTTTATTAAATTTCCTCATACAATATGTTAGGAATGCCTAAAAGCTCGCATATTTCGCCGAAGGATATATTTGAAGGTCATTTTATTTGCCTTTGAACTTATTTTTAATGCACGATCAAAGAAATCCAAATCCATGTTGTTGCTGCAATGAAAAGCGTCGAAACCGTGGCTTTTAAAATGTTTGCGTTTGAATTTCAGTTTGAAGCACACTGTACTAAAACATTTTACAACAAAGTAACTTAAAACACTTTGAGAACCGCGCTTTTTGGTGTGAAAATGCTGTGGGGGCCGCTCGTTTTAGGCAAATTTCGCAAGAAATCAAGACCTTTATAATAATTTACATATCTTTTTAACCTATGAGTGTATATACGTAAAATGTTCAGGTTATGTTCTACATAATCAAAGGTATAGATATGTGATCTTCATTTTACAACTTTCAAGCAGTGGTTCTCAAACCAACGAAATACATTTTTTTTCTTTCTATAAATACTACTTGTTATTTATATTTCATTTAAAATTTATTTACTACATGAGGGTGATAATACTTCGCAATTTTATGGAAGGACCGCCACTGGATATGTATATATCCTTTACTTCAGGATCGTCCAACCTTTTTTGTCTTGGGAGCTACTTTTCAATTTAAAATTGTCTTAGGATCGACTTCTAATATGATTCTTATAGGAAATTTATTTTCTTTCTTCAACCTTAAAACTCAAATTTATATACCCTTTATATCTGTAGAGACATCTGTCAACGAATAGTGAAATATTAGTGTCGGTAACATTTTTTTTTATGATGTTGTAGGCCTACGTTTTTACGCCAAATGGCGTCAGCGGTTCATAACGGTTGGGGAATTTTTACGCCAAAAGGCGTCAGCGGGTCTCAAAGTGTTAATGTATGTAAAAATATATATTCATTTTCATGCAGAAGGCAAACATAGTTTATGTATTAAATTGTCTATTATAATAAAATAAGAACGATATCCTATCATAAAATATACACTCGGACCTCTTATAACACGGTTGTATATTATAGTTCCGCAAAAATGTCGTGTAATACAAATATGTGTGTTATACGAGATTTTAAGTTCATACAAAATTAGGAAATGCGTTCCAAAAAATATCGAAGATGTATTTTATTTTTAAATAAACACATACTTGTACGAAATTAATTGCAAAAATAACTCAAGATCTGTTTTGGAGTTTTACTGGTTTTAGCGTATAAATCTTTACGTATTTCATTATGAGATTCCAAAATCTGTTGTAATTTTCTATTGAATTTTGAGCTTGTCTTCATTAATTGTTTTTAATGTGAAACATGTAGCTACTTCGTTGCAACTGCCTTCTTAGTCATTAATTGTGGTAAATTCATTTAATATTTCGATTAATTCGTCTTCGTTCATCAGCACGATGAAGGCTACTAAATCGAGACATTCGCGCCAAAATCTGGACGCTTGGAAACAGTGGCGTAACTACTAATTGGCGAGCTTAGGCGACGCCTAGGGGCAGTAACTGTCTAATCTATGTACACGTATATATAGAATACATGTATGTTTTTCAAATTGTTATATTTTCCTTTCCTTTCCGGTGATGTATTTACTACACCTCGACTCTAATAATGGGAATATCGATATGAAATATAAAAGATACGGGATTCAGAATTTTTGTATTCCTCCGTAATATAATTACAAATCAGCATCAAAGTATTATAGCATATGAGTATTCATCTGCAGCGACGGAAATAAATAATTTGTCGGGAAATCGGGAATTATGCGAGTTTTAGTCCGTGTCAAGCAGCAAGTTGCCTGGCTTCCAAAATCAGATCCAGGCTAAATGATGAAATACTCGATGCTTTAATGATACTTCGGGCATATTTTAAAAAAAATAATATTTGAATTTTTTTATGTTTTTTTTAAAATCTATTTTTGAATTGTTATATTTTCTTAAATAGATATTTTTTTTTCGCCTTCAAGTTATTTTTTGTATTAAACAAATGGACTTATTAGTAATTTTTGATCAAATTTATCAATGTAAATTCTTAAACTATTGAAAATCGGGATCCCGGATGGATCCTGAAATGGCCTAATGCGATCGAAATTTTGGTTCGGGATTGGAGTTCTTCATCATGAAAAATGTTTATTGTCCTTTGGTATTCATCTCCTATTGAAGGCAAAAAAATTCCCCAGAAACTACTTCTGGCCATAGCTTTTTCCAGCAAGAATTTAAAGTGCAATTTTATTTTGCAAGCTTTCCCACAGAAAAATAAGTGATTGAAGACAATTGACGTAGAATAATAAAACCATTCTTGCATTCTATTTTTCCTTCTCTTTTATATACAAACTCGTATAATTTTGTTATCGAGAATCTAAATCACGGAGCTATTGAAATGTCTTGTTTAATATATCAAATCTGTTTGTAAATAAAATCAACTTTTGATTTTTTTTATATTTGGCATTTAGGCACTTTTTCATTACGCTTAAATATCAATATTGCATTTGACCCCAGTCTGTTCATTTTATTGTAAAAATGTTTAATGATACTACGAACAGGATTTAGATCGAATTTAGCCTTCGATGATTCCATTTGTAGAAAGTATACAGCCATATTCTTTTAACACCAACTCTATATAGACAATATAAAATTACTTCTAGGGCGCATATTCTAAATATATTTTCTTGTGTGTAATTCACTTTGGGCTTACATTTTCGTTTATTTTCGATTCGACTTCGACTCTTATTGAAGCTATAAATTCATGCCATTTATCGGTCTACTATAACAATGTATTTCAATAAATGTTATTTTCTTAGACCAGATGTGAAATTCTTGTATTGATATATTATAATTATCATCAGTTCGTGCGGCATGCAGAAATATAATATAGACTATCTATTGATTTTTATGTCAAGCAAAATAGCGTTTATGTTAGCACTATATAATATTTACACGTGACGTCTTTTTAAATGACATAAGCTATTGTGTTTTAGTAGAAGGTAGTACAATTTCAATCGTGGACAGTATAATATTGTAACAACGTATTTATACAAGTAGAGAAAATCATACGAAACAAAATAAATCTAAGGAACTAATTTTATTATCATATTTATTGTTTCGGACAATTACTCTATCTTAAGAAAAAATCTACTTCGTGTAATTTTAAAGCATCCACCGAAATTTGCGAGGAGTTGTATTATACCGCGACAACAAGGCCTGATGTCGCTGAAAGAAACATGGCTTGAAAGTTTTACTTTATCGCCTTGAAGTCTAGACTTTGCTCCATCAAGTTTGCCATTTATTACGCCATGAAAAACTCTTTTAAACTTAATAATACGTACAGCAATTTTAAATACGCCTCCGTTTTAAAATTCGAGTGATATTAAAAAAATAACCATGTTATGTTTTACATACGTCAATATGTGTTTTAGTACAACGACAAAAATGATGCATTCGCTTTCCAATTCAACGATCGAAGTTATTACTTCTCAAGTTTTCTTTTATCCAAACAGAAAGTAATCACACAACGACGAATCCCAGTCATGCGAAGAATTTCTTCAAGTTTCAAACCAAAGTCTTTCAAGTGTTTTTCTCATAAAACGTAGTGTTCGAAGTCTATCATTGCAATTCGATAAGATTACTCCGCAGGAAACTTCTTCGATATTGTGATTGAATTTCTGGTTAAAGCTTATCACGTAAAATTTTACTATATTGCACACAATTGAAAATAATCTTGCTTTTTGAAACCAAATATCAGTTTGAATTGGAAAAACGAAATTCTTACTGCTGCGTAATTGAACAATACACATATTTAATTTAACAGTAGCGACGAGGCCTGAAATTGGTAATCAATCATTCAGATATAAAGAATATCTTCATTCGGCGATGAGACTTCATTTGTTATGTTCGAGAAATAAAGGCCTCGCCGACAAGAACTTTAATTGAAAGCTGAAAAAAAACGATAAATTTCAACTGAAAAAGCTCGTCAATCACGTTCAGTTTACAACACGGCATTTGATCTAACGACTGCGAAAAGACGGTAATTGAAAACGCATTTATTCTACAAAGTTTCGAACGATTTTATGATAAAATTAATATTGTTCAATACATCGGGGTGTGCTTAAAAGTTTTAAAAAAATGAAACCTTAAATATACAATAGAAGTAGCAAATTTAATCTAGCGAGACGTAGAGACCGGGGTTACATATCCAGTTCAGCTTTTGTATTAAAATTTTCATACAACTTCGAAAGAATTCAATTTGTTATTTATATTCAGACGGGGCTTAAGAACTAGACCGTGTCCTCTACGTCATCTTTCATAAGCCAATAAATACAAGACATTTTAAAATATGCAATAGTAGGCATGATATTGAACGAAAAAGCTAGCCCGAATACAGTTTAATGTAAGTCCGTATGCACAAAGATATATATTGTATATATTCAAAGGAAATCTTTCGGATAACGGTGTAAGGGCGACATTCAAGGAATTTCAAATTAAAGTCGTTTCATTCGGATTGCTGTCCTTTTTGTAAATCTTAATAACAACTATCATAATCATTTAGTTCTCTTTGTAGCCTTCTTCCGAGACCGTCTACAAATGGCAAAATGTAATTGTATACAGGCATTGGATTAAATGGAAATTTCTCTGGAAAACGGATAAAGTGACAAAGTATTTATTAATCATTGCAATTTTGAATATTATTTTTAGCATGGTGGGATCTTGGACATTTATTGTATAAGTTCGGGATCAATTCAGGGAAAATTTCAGTCACTAAAATCAAATAAAAACATCAGAAAAATTTGCGTGTTCATATGGCGACAATCGTTTGTGACGATGGCATTTACAATGGGGTGAATTGTAACACTGGAAGAGAATATATCAAAATTGTTTTTCAAAGATCACATATTCATTAATTGGGATTTTTTAAAAACTAAACCTCAATACATTGACAATGAAGTAATTGAAGTATGAAGGCAATGAAGAATCACCATACATAAGTTATTAAGATAATCATGTCGGAATATCAGTTTGTCTGAAATTATTGTACAGGACGCGGCAGGGAAACTTCCTTATTTGAAACGCGCACCCTGAAGATACAGTTATTATTATCATGCAGTGGACTGTTTTTAAAAGTCTCTCTGTGATATGTAAAAAATTGAATTTATAACACATATACTGTCTGTGTTATTCATTTTTAAAATAGGGTAGTTTCCTTGTCGCATCCTGTAGTATAACGTTGTTAAATAATATACGGTAGAACCTCGATTATCCGGATTGCTCAAAATAAAACAAAATAATATGATTTACAGAGAATTGTGTCCACTTTTGCTTAGAGCGAAAAGTTATGAAAACATCAGGAAATACAGAAGTTGAAGATTGTATTTTTATCTGGTTCATACAAAGACGATCAACTGGACAGTCAATATCTGGACCATTATTTTGTAAAAAAGAAATATTTTTCAATACAAATATTAAATAGAGATTCCATTTTCAAAGTAAGTTCGGGCTGGCATGAAAATTTCAAAAGACGACATGGTATCAGGCAACTTGAATTTCATGGGGAAAGCTTTCTGCTGACATGTCCTTCATCAAATTCATTAATTGACATATGAAGCTATTTGTGGAGAAGAAAATATTCGACGAAGTATTTATATACAATGCTGATATGACTGGCTTAAATTAGAAAAAAAACTACCCAACAAATATTTAGCATCAAGACGTGAAAATACTTCACTTGGGTACAAAACTGGTAAAAAACGTATCACTAACGGTGTGTGTAAATGCAGCAGGCAGACACAGACTGTCATTAAAAAATCAGAGAACCCCAGATGCTTTAAAAATATCAAAAGTCTTCCGGTTGAATATGATCATCAGAAAAAAGCCTGGATGGATGGTGAAGTTTTTAAACGATGATATGAAAAACAGTTCATTCCAGAAGCGAAAAAATATGAAAATTCCATAGATAAAAGAGGAAAAACATTAATACTACTAGACATTGCACCGTCCCACTCATATATAGAAAGTTTAAACCAGATCGATGAAATGTTTACGATAAAATTTCTTTCACCAAATGGCAAGTCGGTAATACAACCGATGGATCAGGGTGCAATACATAGAAACGGATAATCGAGGTTCTTCTGTATATAATATATGATTGAAATTTAGCATGAGTAATTCTCATATTCCTGAATATGCGGATCGTTTTTATGGTATCGGTGAAAATAAAATTAAAAAAACCGAGCTCTACGGGCCCGAAGAGATCGAAGCCCGAACTTTTAATTTTCGACCGGATTATTTCGCGAGCTCCGAGGGATCAAAGAGCATTAATGTAAGTCGTAAAGAACTATAACATCCGAATCGCAATAATTGCAATGGTGCCCATGGAAGGCGGATTCCCTCCGCCCAGCGCATAAATCGGACAGTGGCGATTCGACAGCCGATAGGCGACCACTGCTTTGCCTCCATTAACGTGCAAACAATGAGCACTTTCGGCCCGAGGAGTACCAGGAATGCCTTCCGACTTCACTGTATTGCCTCTTACATGCTAAAATCTACAAAGATGTAATGCACTTTGAACGCCGAAATGATAATGTATGACGAATGGAAGAGGAAGTAGACCAAAGCAAACGGAGCTAGGCAGACATGCCTTGGACGCAACAAGAACGTTTTGCAGGTTCTCTTTGAAGTTTTTAAATTACGAAATATGAAAGCGCATACATTTTATGCAAAGAATTTCATAACGTATACAAGTCGAAGAATTATATTAAAAAAGTAATATAATTTATTAAAAATTCATTTAAAACAAAGATCTCTAAAAATTCAGTGGATCATAAAAATTATTTTGAAAAATTGCCAACATATTGACCATAATAATAAAGTAATAATTTCTTCTTTTTATGGCCGAATATTGGTTTTAGATTTTGGTTGGTCTTGGCTTCCCGCATAGTTTCCTGCGTGAATTCTTAAGATGCTTTTCAGCAATATAATGTGTATCTCGAGACTTGAGCCACATCTGCTGAAGACTATTTTAATCTTATTACACATCAGGCGAACACAGTCGACTGTCATTAAAGAAAGTTGTCGAGAGTTTGATAAGAAAAACAAAACTTAAACGCCTTAATTAAACAACTTTTGCTTATGGCGCTTCGTATTTAATCATATTCAAGATTAACGAAATTTAATATTTTAAATGTGCGAATTTATATCCATATGAATATTTAGTGGATATGGAGCAGAAACTTTGCGCAATATCCAAAGTTTCGTTGACACGCTCAGAGTTTAACTTTAATAGAAATAAACACACACACAAGATTTGGGCCCCTAAAAAGGGACCAAAGCTGTTAATTGTTTGAATTGCTGAAATACTTCAAACAAACCCATCGTGTCACAGCTCCTATGCGAATTGTGATAAATTTAATAATACGTGGATACGAAAATATTGCCTTTGGTTTTTATGGTATTTTTGAATAAGTAATTCCTCCGAGGCGAATTGATAAGAGAATAATAGCGCTTTCGGGATTAAAGACTTTAAATATGTAAGTAGGCGAAGGCGATGTATACGACGCCTTTAGAACCGATCCAGGCGGTTATCCAGGGCGTCGAAACCAATAGGACTGCTAAAGGCGTTATTAATGGCAAAATAAACATTTTTCTCACGTAAAGTAGGGGTGCTAAATGCGCTTTTGCCTATGGTACCGAAATGGGCACTAAAATATAGGTCCGTCTCAGGCTTTATTTATTGTGTTTTTTTTTCCCAGGCTAAAATATATTCCTATAAAGAGCTTTCGATCGTTAGCTTTTCCAGAACGTAATTTGGAGCAATTCGTTGTGGCGAGTAATTGAATATAAATAGTTTTCCTGTTGTTTTGGATGGCTTTGTTAAACGAGAAATTAATTTCCTATTCATTTCGTACGGGACAATGATCATGGGCGACATTCATTTCCGTCTGGAGAGGTAAAAACGATATCGTCGAGACTGGAACAAAGTTGCCCTGTCGTCAAAGGCAACGAAGTGCTTAACGTTTACAAATGTCGGAATTAATTTGTTTGTGATCGAAGAGGTGACTTTAACTCATTTCATTGTATCAAATCTACGATCAAAACTTCAAAAGATTTTCCCTACTATTAATAACACATAAAACTAGTAGACAGAAATATTTTTTGAAGAAAATTATACAATTGAAATTGTTCAGCTTTGTAATATTAATTTGTGAAAAAATATGTTTGATTAAGTATCGCCACAAAAAAACAATAAAAATGCATACTTCAAATATGAATAAATGCATTATTAAGATCAAGGATTTAAATTAATGATCGATATAGATCTATTTTGCTTTAATAAGGGTTAGTTTACATGGATTCCTATTTTTTTAATTAATTTTGGAATGGATTCCGTTAAAGTTTTCAATAATACTAATCAGATCAATCACTAATTCAAGGATACATTAAATTTGGGATCGATCTTAAGATTTTTAAATTCTGAAAGATTATTAAAATTAGCAATTATTATAATAACTAACAGTAATAAAAAAATAGTATTTTTCTCACAAATTATATTTATCAATTCTTTGCGGTCCTATGTCGAGTCTGACTCGACATCGATTTTATTCCGGTGAGTTCTATGTCGAGTCTGGCTCGACATTTTGCTTCTACATTTTTGTTCCCACTCAGATTTAAAATCATGTGATTTAATTTTGCGGATCGTGTTTCGCACGTTTTGAAATTCGCTAAAAATGCTGCGAACCATCTCGAATTGCTGATTCGTCGCGCGAAAACGAAACTCGAGTGTAAAGGGTTAAATAATTGCTTTGATATATATTTGTATAAAATACGACCCAATCTGGCCCAATTGAATGAACATGGATTCATCTCATTTCTCTCTTTATAATATTTTCAGGATTTTATGAAGATCTCGCTGATGTGATTACATTAAAAAATCAGACAATAATCCAAATCTCCATCAACACGATACAAAACTCAAACCATTAATTTTGAAAACGTGCATGTCATCATTTTTGAAATAGCCTCATGCTACACGATAAATAATAAAACCAGAAAAAAATGTTGTTTTGTCGTCTGGGCACAGGTGAAAGACTGATGATCTCTTCCGGTGAAAATTCCACATCGAGTATATCAGGATTCCAGTTGCTTCGGTCAAAGACCTTCAAGGTCTTATGTGGTATATTTGCATAATATTTTCGTTTTATGGTGTGATATTCAAAATTATATCAAAATTAAAACGGAATAAAATTGAAGGACGAATCATACTGTCGAATCTACATTTCGCGCCATTTTTGATTAATTAATCTGGTATTAAAAACCTGTATAAAAACTATAAAATTTATGACTTTGCAAAAATAGCATTCCAGAATTCCATTGTAACAGAATTAAGTGCGATGAAATTTTCCTCGACTTAAATTCTCCGAAAGGTTGAATGATTCATCCAAGCGAGATGAATCATCTATAGAATTTATAAATATTTTTACTGGTTTGCTTCGAAGATCGCCATTGATAGTGTCAATTGTTTGATAAAAACCACTTACACTTGAGCAGGAAATAAAATAAAAGTAGTCGTTATCGGAAAACTCCTACCTTCCGAATTTATCTAGCCACTCTAATGATAAACGGAAAAAAGCTGTCAACTCTTGAGATATGAGGCTGTCTGGGAATACTGAGAATTTCACGGGTCGATCGGCTTTCTAATGATGCTGAAAAAGCTCGACAAATGAACAGAAATAACGGGGAATATAAAGACAAGTAAGATATATTACCCTGACCATATCGCGAAGGGAAACCACTTCACATACGTACGCATCGTCAAAATGGGGATATGATGCATTCGGATAATATAAAGTGACATGGAAAATCAGCATTAATTCATATGGAAATCTTATTCTTTTTAAAAATGCATACTTTGAGTGAAGTATGAGACTCAATTATTAATGATTACATGCATTACAATACACCACAATACTTGTGATGAGCTGCAACAAGGATAATAACACAAGTAAGACCATAAAAAACCAAGCTTCCAAGTTAAGTGAATTAAGAAATACTCGTACACATCTATTTTCTATTGTCACATAAACGTAAGAACACTAAGATCAGAAGACAAACTTACACAAATAGGTTCGCAGTCCGACTGCGAAATGGTTGTTCTGACTATTCCTATACTACAATCTTGACTATGGAACCATTCGATCTTATTGATATGGACCTATTTGATATTACTTGATATCTGATTTTCATCTATTTGTTCCAGATATGTCTATTTTTTCCAGTTTGGTGTAGGAGCGAATCCGAGATGCATTAAGCGTCACGTATGTCTTCACCCTAGCGAGGAAAGGGGGGACTGGACTCTCCGCACTCCAGAAAGCCTTTTTCAGAAGAGTCAAAAAGGTTGTCTAGAGTAGTTTTCCACTGTCTTCCGAAGAAAATTATGCAGTATTTACAAACTTCCCACACTCGCTATCGAGACGGTCGCAAAAGTGTGCGTCAATACGTTAATTCAGGAGCCCCGCTGGATGAGTGTTCGAAATGAAACTCGGCGGTGATGCTACTTTCAATATCGAGCGAATGAGGAGGTGAATGTATGATACAGACGAGATAGATGTAACCCCTTCTTGTGAATGGATTTTAAAGGGGTCCATAGTTCTGCAGTGGACTGTTTGTGGCTGCACTATGATGATGATGATGACATGTATTTCAAATATATTATAAATATCAATGAAACTGCTGAAGATAGATAATGCACGTAGACGATGAATATGATGAAATATTTTTTAAGCATTTTTTTTCTCTGCATATTTTCAAGCAAACAGGGTGGGTGCAAGATAAGTGAAAATTTTGGGCGTCGCATTCGGCCAGATTGACGGGTGTCGATAGCGTCTGATGCGATGGGGCGGTGCAGGAGCCCTATCTGACTGCCAATCTGCAATTATAGTATCTTGGGACACATCGGGCACTGCGAATAAATTCTCATTAGAGGGCGCTCCGGTCCCTTATCCGGCGGACGACTCGCGGTTATTGTTCCGACGGGCCACAGCCAAATCTCCAGATACCTCAGGGCCGGTTCAACGTCCTCCGGAGCTGCATCACAATCGCTCCTCGTGATCCGACACTTTCGGGGATAAGCGACCTGTTTCGCCTTTAAATCGGCGACGATCAACTCCTCGACATCCGCAGACGCACCACCACTCCAATTTACCCGACTCTTCGCCGTAAATAAAGCCGACCGCTAAATATGCGACCTCCGAGCGACCGGATTCGTACTCGTAAAAATTCTTCGGGCGAGCACTTCGCCGTGCTTTAAAACTAGTTATTCGATTGACATGAGCATTATCGACGATACCACTTTGTTCGATTCGGGCGACATCCAAATGAAAATCATTATTATTTCGACATGCCCAGCAGAAGAATATATAACCGAGAAGCTGCGAAGATAGCAAAGGTCTTAACATGGGTCTATGAGAACAGCTGACGCGATTGAAACTTATCACTTTGCTGTTATCCCTTTAACAAGATGAACGGCTAAGCATTACTCGAGCGATGGCTTGCTAAGATTACAGAAGACAGTTTTCGCTACACATATGACAAGAAAATCTAGCGGCGTTTCTTCTTTATTGTATGATGTTCTATTTTAATTAAGTATTTCAGATTAAAACGAGTCATATTAGAAAGTTTTTGCTGAGAAATGCGTGAAAGAAAATTTATTAATTCGCACATACAAGTAACATAAATCTTATATTAAAGATGATGTTAACACATTTCGGTACGCTTACTTGAAATCGCGTTTTTTGTAGTTTGAGCCTTAGACTCATATAAACATACTATGTATATGTTTTTTCCGGTTTCATCGAAAGATGTCGTTGTAAATATTAGATATTTTGCTGAATAAAAAATACACCTTTTTCACTATAATATTCAATTATTTCGACATGAGCGCTCTATGCTTTTCATTATATGACGCGTGTGAGCGCTTAATTCTTCCTGTGTTTATTTTCAGCTCTGATTTTTTATAGCTGACCCTGAAACAGCTGAAAAGCTCAAGGATAACAACATTGAGGATCACTTTATTTCTGTTTTAATAACATCGGGCTTATCATTTTTTGTATTTTATTGCGCTGATACGTATTAGTCGAAATTGTCTACTATTTAACCTTTTGCACTCCAAGCGATGTTTAGTGAATTTCTCTAAGATTATGTGTATGATAATACATTAGGAAAAAATGGTTTTCGATACAATGATCATCTTTTCACTTGATTTTTTAAAATTCGCCAAACAAACACAATTTCCTCCACCACTTCAATGTCTTACGCACAAAGCTATAAGATGTGGTTAATTAGTCAGCGATATACGCCCCAACCATATTTTCGATATAATTATGAACTACTGTTCATAATTATAAAGCTCTAAATAATTGTAATCGAGGCTGGAGTAAAAAATATCGAGGCCACATCGACATTGGAGTTCAAAGGGTTAAGAATTAAATCGATTTTTAATGGGAATCCAATCCCGAGCCGAAATTTCGATCCCGGAATTTCGAGATTGCATATAACCATCCCAGGGGATTTAAAATAGTTTAAGAAATTACATTGATAAATTTGATCAAAAATTACTAATAAATCCATTTGTTTAATATAAAAAATAGCTTGAAGGTGAAAGATTTTTTTTTAATTTAAGAAAAGATAAAAATACATTTCAAAAATAGATAAATAATATACTAAAAAATTCAAATATTATTTTGAAAATATGCCCGAAGTAACATTAAAGCATCGAGTGTTTCGCCATTTAGTCTAGATCTTGGAAGATCCAGACTAAATGGCCAGACTAAATCCAGACTGATTTTGGAAGCCAGGCATCTAGTTGGAGGAATCGTCATCAGATATATTTTTAAATGCGATTTTCGTATAACACCATCAATGTGACTAATAAAATTCCTTTCTGCTGAGACCAGGACTAAATGTCGCAAAATTCCCGATTTCCTGACAAATTATTTATTTCCGTCGCTGCAGATGAATACTTATATACTATAACACTTTGATGTGATTTGTAATTATATTGAGGAGGAATACAAAAATTCTGAATCCCGTATTTTTTATATTTCATATCGATATTCCCATAATTAGAGTCGAGGTGTAG
Source organism: Stenopsyche tienmushanensis (assembly GCA_008973525.1). Classification (NCBI taxonomy): domain Eukaryota; kingdom Metazoa; phylum Arthropoda; class Insecta; order Trichoptera; family Stenopsychidae; genus Stenopsyche; species Stenopsyche tienmushanensis. The sequence goes on along the minus strand of WACJ01000406.1, from coordinate 888,658 downwards.
TAAATACATCACCGGAAAGGAAAGGAAAATATAACAATTTGAAAAACATATATACTGTATATATGTATACATAGATTAGACAGTTACTGCCCCTAGGCGTCGCCTTAGCTCGCCAATTAGTAGTTACGCCACTGTTTTCAAGCGTCCAGATTTTGGCGAGAATGTCTCGATATAGTAGCCTTCATCGAGCTGGTGAGATGTACGATTTCTGTTAGATCTAAATTTTAACCCCGAATTTTTCGGGATTACGTTTACTAATCCCGGGATTCATGAGCACCTAAAACTGTCCGGGATCTCGGGATTGGATTCCCTAGATTTTTGTATTTACGCGATACATAACGGTCTATAATGTGTTAATTAAAGAGTAGAAACGTTTTCTTGACTTTTGACTGAATTAAATGTACTTTGACTCTACAATAAGACAATAAACCACGCTGTATGATTTTCATAAATCATTTAAAATATAGTTTTAATATGCTGTAATCTTGTCAATTAATTGATTTGAATGGTGTTCACAAGTTGGGGTTGCATTATTGCGCAAACATTGCATATGTATACACCACAACCTTTTTTGCACGAGTTTGAAAAAAACACCCTTTTATTAGACAAACAACAAATTTGATTTATCTGGGTTTAAGAATTTCATATTTTGAATAGAACCTACATATGCACCATTTTATACGGGCACCTCCTCTTTTTTCGTACGCTAGTCTTTGGAACGTATCCCCCTCACAAAAAGAGCATCGGATGTACTTCTTTTAGTGTCCATGGATGGTATAATTAATTTGTCACAAATGTTCAAAATTAAAGCTGTTTGTATAATAATATCAACCAATTATTCAATATAAATATAATCAGATCACACGCCTTCAATATGAAAGCGTATTAATTAGATGGCATGCCATCTTTGAATGGATATTGAAATGCGGTTAAATGAGGTAAAGCAAGACTTGATTGGCTTTAACACGATAGTATCTTAAATTTATGATGTTAAGCAACATTATAAGCATATGTAATTTCATCTGAAATAGCAATCTAACAACACGAAGACCTTGTTATGTGTCTCCTATGGTAAGTTCTTTACCCACTGTGTACAATTTACGCTTTGTATTGATCACATAATTAATGATTGTATAGATTTTTCCTTTTTATACAGAAATATTTAGCCTTAATCGTGTAGGGGGCTGTTTATGGTTCCTAGAGGAATCGACGGTAGTCTTTAGAGCATGAAGCACACAGTCGACAGCTGTCTATATTACTTGCCCCCAAGAGGTTCATCACGTCACATACAACGTAATGATGTGGTTAAATGCAAGCATCGTTGGATATTAGGAAAGTAGAAGGTTCAAATTTATAGGAAAACATCTGAAAACTTCACATTTTATAAATTTTGATGTATCCTAGTGACAATTAATGATAGAGCTTTTTTGAAAATGAATAAAAAGAAAATAATGAAAATTCAAATTTATTTCAGGTTTAAAAATACCCCATATAATAAATATTACGGTATGAAATTTTCCTACAAATTTATTCATTGCTATTATTCATTTTGCTTTATGGTTTATTGAAAAATGAGCGTATCAGCATGAATAATTTAGCCATGAGTGAACAAACAAGTATATTTATAATGTATGTAATGTATAAATAACACAAGCAACTTTGTCGTTAAGCAATATATTTATGTTGTATTAAATCCTGTGTATTATTAGCACTAAAAGATCAAATTTCGCCCACCGTCAGGTAGCTGATGGAGATAAATATAATGTAACGCTTACTATACTATACTTATGCTTATTATGAGAATATTGAATGACTGCCTTGAATAAATATATGCAAAATTAGACAGATGATTAATATGATATTTAAGAAAAAAATAAATGTTGAGGATATGCGATAGTGACTTCATTTTGTGACGCTATACAATAGCATATTTTATAGGAAAAAATTGCCTTGAACTTCATGAACAATATTGCAATATTAACAAGGAGAATCGTGACCCCGCAAGATATCTGTCAAAACGGTCGGATGAGAATAGTTCATTGTTTGTTTAACCTTTGGACGATCGCATCTATCTGGATTCGAGATAAAATTGAATCGGGATTGAAAATGTGGACTGGAGCAGAAGTAAGTTCTAAGCTAGACCTCGAAGGGTTAATTTTATACACGCTGTAAAGGATGTATACTTATATATCCTTCCCGGTCGAAACTCGTTTATTTTGACGAATAGGTTATCGCTGAAGCAATCACGTATCCGTAAAAGAATTCCAAATCGATTATTCTCTTCGCACGAAAGACAAATTGGCTCGGTTGAAAAATGCGACAACTCCGGTACACTTCGGTAAAAATGGGTTAAAGACGAAGCACATAAATCGAGCACGAAACAAGGCACGACAAAGAGCGTAGACCCTTCTTATACATGCAAAAAGAGAAATGGTCGATATCAAAACACAATCGAGTACATCGAGTCGTGACTGCGAAAGACAATATTTTATTTTCACTTCTATCGCTCAATCACGCTGTAAATGTAAGCCATTTTGTTTACTTATCCCTGCCTTTCGGGCCGGGAGGAGAGCCAAAGGTTGGGACGTGAACGGGCTTTATCCCCGGCTCGATACAAAGCTTATAGATAAACGATCCTAGACAATGTCTATCTTCGAAGGTATATCATACATTAAACATTCGAGAAGACGATATTTCAAATCTGGAGGGTTGTTTTTCTTTCTTCCTAACTTACATAGCCGATAGGAAGTAGCATACAGTTGACTGCGAGTGTGCTTTGGATGAACTACAAACATGTTTGCAATTCATTTGTATGACGGATTTGTCAAATTTGGAAACTTTAAAAAGCCTAAAGATATTTTTAAAAGCTTATTTGATGATCTGCAATGATGAGACTGTATGTATATGAAAAATATAACTGATTGACGACGATTCGATATAAATCGAATAAGATTGAAAAATTAATGCAATCCGAGCTAAATACTGCTTTTAAAATGAAAGAAAAAAAACATATTTTGGGAGACTTTCCACCTTTATTTGCCACCATAAGTTTTTGTATGCCGGAGTATAAATGCGGTCGTAAAAACACAAACGACTATCCATGATTTGCCAAATGAAGGCAAAAAAAAACTGCCACCGCCCAAGAAACGGTCGAGACATTCCATGAAATTAAAAGGTCTTAAATTATTTTATGTCAATTAATGAAAGTCGATTTAGTTTATATCCATCATTATACGTCTATAAGTCTATATTTGTCCTGTATGACTTTTATCTGTTTTTTAAAACCTAAATCTTAGTTTTTACAATCAACCCTATACATTATTAACCCTTAACGAACAATCAAGTTTTTACTATATCCAGCAGATTGAAGCCATTTCAAATGAAGATTTACAGAAGAAAACGTGTATAATATAAAACGAATATATTCGACATTTGTTGCAAATTCTCAGAAATATGTGTGAAAAAAGTGGATGATTAGATTATAAAAATATTATGGATATGGAAATAGGAAATTTGGAATCAATTAATTAGAAAAATAAACTAGGTTTTTGATATCGAATTTTCATAGATGAATTCCCGGGTGGCCTTTATATCAAATGCAGCATCCTGAATATTTGGTTAAAATGATCCTTTGAGTAGTGAGCTAATTTAAATTCGTCATAATATCGTCACATTTGCTCATCCGCCACTTATCATCCGTACAAATCCACTTATCTGTCAGGACCATCGCAGCGTGTATTAAGTTTGTACATAAACAAATAAACACTGTCGATAGCACACAATATTCGCTCATTTTTTCTAGTAAACATAAATAATACACTTGAAATCGAAAATTATATATCATTCAGGTATCAATATTAGTCGATAAATTTGGGTTAACGGATAAATATCAATTTTACAATCGCTTAATCAACTTTTTCTTTTTATAATGGAGTACATATTTTAATGAAATTAGTATAGATGGTCGAATGCATCGAAGGCATTTTTCATAAGGCGAGTAATTAGTGGTGATGTTCAAGATATCCTTCAATGGGCACATTATGTTTCGAAGATAACCAGTCTAGTCACACACCAAGAAATTAACCAACCAAGATGATTACGGCGGTCTCATCACTGAGTACGGCAGCGAGGTAGTGGAGTTGTTAGAAAATCAATTATGAACTTTACAGCCCAGAGGGAAATATGTAACGGCGCCATGGAGAGGTTCTTCAGAGTCGCAAGAAATTTCAAAATATTTTATCTTTATGTATGCATCCGCTATGCAGCATCGTCTCATCGCATTGTGAAGATATTTATCGCAATATTTTATTCTATGTGTATAGATCGCAAAGCTGATATTAAAATCGTTGTTTGACTTCGTGTATCGTAAGATTGTATCGCGGTGTATACACTTTTTTTTTATAATTGTGGGAAGATTTTTAACTGTATTACAAGAGCACAGGTCGCATTTATTTAAATTCAATACGTAAAAGATAATGTTGTGGATACGCGAGAAGGAAATAAGAAAATATATCTCGGTTTTATGAAATATAAGGCATCGCCGGAACCGGTTGGCGGTAAGTTATACAACCTCTTGCACTATACGCCGGCGGAGGGCGAATCGCCCTTAGGCGTGTGCAGAAGTGCATCTCTATTTACCGACATTCACCTGCAACGGTTGATACTTTCAACATCTTCCCGGAAATTTTATTTCCATCGCTTAACGCCAGCTTAGTATCCGATAGACTCGGAACTTGTTTATTTACACTTCTAAAAGAAGATACAATTTTTATTCGCCCCGTGTACTCGTAAATGCCTTTCGATGCTCGACTTGGGAAGAGTTATATTTTAAAATCTTTTATAAAGGTCCCGAACGATGCTTCTAATACTGCATAAAATGGGGATTCAAACGATTCCATCGTTTTAATTTTTGCCGAAGCCCGCTTAGAATTAAATGAGGGGTTTAAAATTAGAATGAAAATCTTTTAGTTTGCCGGGGGCTTATATTCGCCAAACAATATTAGCAAGATTAAATTTCACCTGTTAAATTTTCATAGCACCATACGATGGCTGTGAAATATTGTGGAAAACGTGCTCTTTACGAAAACCCTTTTGAGAAAAGCTATCCGAAGGATTAATTCCGGTGGAAACAGGTCCTTAAACTGATGCTAGATTTCCGAGAAAGCAATTTCCCAAGAGTTACGCCTCTTTAGAAACTTCATCCAAAATATATATAAAACCTTTGGATAACAAACTACACCTACCCACCGATACGTGCACGTTTCATAAACATTAATTATCATAATTAAGGCGGTGAAAAAACTACGTCCTTTGAAATTTCAGAAAATGCATATTTAGCGACGGATAAAAAGTTTTCCGGGAACTGAAATGTTCCCATGAAAAGAAGAACAGAGAGGGGGAATAGATGCACAGACAGAAATGGGAGAGCGATTAAATACAAAGGAACATGTATACGAGCAAATACTACGCTCGTCCACTTTTACTCAGACCTATCAAATGACTTTCAAATAAAATATATACATTAATAATTGTAAAATAAGAATACCGAGATCTGCATCAATAAACATTTAATTGTACCATGTTTTCATAAATTAAAGCTAATTATATTTATAAATCCGATTATATTTCTGAAATGCGACACAATTAATTTGACAAACATTTTGATTTGATTAGGAAAAAATCAAGCGATTAATAAAGATGATTTCTAAATAGTTGTTTAAAATTGGGTTGTTCTAATTTGTAAGTTCTGATTAAGTAAATATTAACTCTTCATGAGCGAGGCGGGTACAGTTACCTCCTATTTGAACCCGCCCCGCTTATGAAGAGTTAAGATGATTAACACTAGGTTCACCGCACCCGTCAATTTAACGGAACTTGAACTTTATAAGCAAAATTACAAAATCCCTAATTATTATTTCCGAGTATTAGGTTGAGTCATAAATAGCTGCCGGCCAAAAGAAGCCGTTATAATTATTCGGTTTTACCCCTGATAAGTCATCCATATTGGTGAGTATATGGTATGTTTAGATAGGCATGAAATCCTATCAGTCTTTCGACAATAGTAAACTGTGTCACATCTTATGTTATAGTATTTTTTTAATCATAAAATGGAAAATCAAAAAGTCCATTTTCATCACGTGTTTTTCGGAATTTAAACAAGGCAACAGTAGTACAGCTACGACTGAAAAATATGCAATACATACAGTGAAGTTGCAGTGACCGAATGAGCAGTAAGAAATTGGTTTTTAAAATTTCGCTCAGGAGATGAGACCCTGAAAGGTAAATCAAGGGCGGGTCACCCTTTTTTAAGACATTTTAAAGTTGTTATTGGAGTCAAAATCTACGTCAATCAACAGGTATTGATAAGTTACCAGTAAAATGGGTTATTAATAATGGTGAATATGTAACAGAGTAATATTGCTTTTTTATTTTGTTAAAGCTAAAAATATATTTGAAAAAAATTCGGCAATTATTTATGACTCAACCTGATAAGTTTGCTGATTATTATACAAGGAGTGAATCGAATTTATGTACCTCTTAGCTTTGCAATTCAATCTTATCTCTACCAATACCTTTAAATTTGACAGGTCGCCTAATTTTATACTTAAACATAACAATCCGGCTTCATTTATGAAAATATTTTCCCAGTAACCTCGAGATCGTTCTGATCTAAGCTCCGAACACAACGAAATCAAACAGCGTCAAAGCGAGAATGAAACTGAGATTCCTAGATCTAAAAGTGAGGAGATTCAGGAATCTCCGTATAATGAAGAAAAAAAAATCCGAAATGTATGTCGTATTAGAAAAATGATGCATTTTTGTGCACGCAATGCCAAAGCGATAAATGTATTGAATTCTTAGATTTGTTATTTTTGATTAAAAAAACTTACAATTAAGAGTTTGTAATGATATATTAAAAACAAGCCGATGAATCGCGTGAAAATGTCCAGTGGGGCATATTTGGCGGGCCCTAGTCGCATGCGCGCGCATCTAAATTCAAAAGAAAACGTAACATACTTTTTGAAAATTCGTCAAATCCAAGGGTTGCAAACCGCTGTTTAGAATCTGTCGACGTTGAGATGAATAAAAAATGGAAAATAGCAGAAATAATTGGCACGTTAATAATTCGTCTGCTATGTCAAATTTGGAAGCGAAATATTAGGCGTGCGAAGGTAGCTGTGTGCGCTTCTGTGGCGTTCGCTCGGACATGTTTTGACATAATGACGGGGGCGTGCATCAATGCGTACATTGTTCGTATCTGCGGTACCTGCCGCTGCCGTTGGGACCTGCGACTTGGAGCCGGGAGTCGGGACCCGGGAGATGCCAGATAAATACAATGAGCACACACGTATTCACGCAGATAGCCGCTACTCTGCCCGTAGCTGCGACGGTGCACTTAGCCCGAGACAGGGATTCCTAACGTGGCGATGACGCACTTAACCCTAATATCGGGACCCAGCGACATATAATTTAATTTAATGCACTAATTAATAACGCATTTTTCACCTGTGAAATAAGCTTCGTCGAAACATGGACCCGCGCGTTGCATCAGCGCGAATATGCGTCCACATTGCGGCACGAACGTCGATCTGATTCAATAAGTTCAACCATACCGAAGACCGCAAAAAACTTCAATAATCTTGATATAAGGCATAATGGAGTCGATAATAATAAAGATAAAATACTTAAGCCATATGACGGTAAAAGCACTAAAACCCTCCAATTTTTATTTGATGATGATGTGATATTCAATTACAAACTTACTGTCTATAAACATATTTGCTGGGGGTGATCGGCAATAAAAAAAGAAAGAACAAATTTGATGATCTTCCATCACGCAAAAATTTAATAAGTTCTAACTTTTTGACTGAATATATTTTTATAGCAAATTGATACTAAAAGTTTTTACACACTTACTGATAGAATATCGGGAATATTGAATTAAACTGGATGGGATCCATGAGCGAGTTGAGAAAATACTGTCACTTTAATATTATATTACAATCGTGTTACGTTTATCCTGAACCTTTATAATGAAAATTCAATAAATAAAACCCCCACAAGTTCTAGACTCAATTAACAATAAGTTTAAATTTCGGGTTGAAGTAATATGCACTCCAAGCGATTTTTACTGAATTTCTCTAAAATAATGTTTATGTGTATAATGAAAAGGCGCAGAACTATTCTGTTAGCTCTGGTCTATTCAATCTCTGATTAGTGAAGCTTTTATAATATGGTACAAGTGTGGAAATATAATTTGTACGGAAAAAATCCAAGAAGTGAATAAATGAGTGGTTTGTCCTAAAATGAGAAATTTATCTACCCTAGAACAGTTGCTCCAATGTTTCAATAAAATAAAAACATCAGAATAGCTCTAAATAATTGCAATCGAGGCTGGAGTAAAAAATGTCGAGGCCGCCTCGACATAGGAGTCCAAAGGGCTAATAGATACACCCATAAAGATTTTTTTTTTAAATTCAAGATTTGAATGATTATATTTTAAGCATATTATTACAAAATGTAGCTTCCATCGTTAGATATAACATCTCTCCACCTATCTGGTAATATTTTAACGCCTCTGTCATAAAACATCACGGGTTTTGAACGAAAATATTCTAAAAGTACTTTTTTGACCTTCATCGTTTGTTTTGTAATTTTTTCCAACAAAATTGATATAGAAAAATAAAAATCCAACGGAGCGATGTCTGAAGAATAAGGAAGATGTCGAATTGTCTTCCATTCAAGGTTGTTTATTTTTTCGCGCGTTATTTTCGCCGCATAACGTTATCATGCTGTAAAATAACTTGTCTGCGATGCATAAGAGGGTCGTATTTTTGTATTTCTGCTCCTAAATGGTCTAATTGTTCACAATAAAGAGCACAAAGCACGACTTGAAAGTGTAGTAACCCGAGTACAACTAATCCCTAAAAACGGTCAAGCAATAAAACGAAAACCATTTTGGAATCTACTAATATAATATCTGTTTAATTTAATCATCAATCATGAGAATTATAGTGCAGAATCACAATGAACACAAAGAAAATATATTATAAGAAGATTTCCAATCGAAGCTGTTTATGGAAAATAATTTTAGTTTAGCATTTAGTAATCGATTCAAACATGAGCCCACGTAAACATTTTTTCTCAAAGTCTATTTTTAACATTTTCCACATAAATATGAAGCATAAAATGGTAATGGTAAAGCGTGTATTTTTGGTGAGTAAATATTTATTCGTAATTTATATGAACAGTGGCGGATTATCCCACAAGGGACAAGAAGGTAAAGACTCAGGGGAATCCTCAAAAGAAATTGGTCCCGAAAGTATTTTGAGACACCGGAGAGTCATAATACGCCATTGCATACGATACAAAGTATTGGCGCTCGTTAAAAAGACGTCGAAACAGTAATACATTTCGAAAAAAGTATTAAAGTTTTTCACGATTATACGTATTGCGATCTCTGCTGTAAAAAACTGTGCAAAAAATATTATGGTGCAAATAGAGCCTCATTTCAAATAACTCGAGCATTTAGGACGTTAAATGATGGATGACAAAATTTAATGTGTATATTAAAAAAAATACGAATTAATCTGCAAATTCAATTTCAAGTTGAAGTTCTTTGAAAAACGATAGGACTCAATGAGACAGAGCTATTGTATTACAATGGAGTCGAATTTGAAGATATTCAGATATTAATGGATGATCAAGATCATAATGAACTATATTCGATATTGATATGAAGGCATTAATGCTTAAAAATGAAATATTGTGTCTTATTGTTGAAAGCAAATTATTGCAAATCTGGGAAGTTAAATTCATAAATTAAAATTGCAAGTTAGTCATATATTTTATAAGCTTCTTTGTGAAATGTAGAATGAGTTGAAATATGAATTATGTCGTAATCATATTATGCTGATCGCATAAGATTTACAATGCGGCAAAAATGTAAATTGTGAAACTACGTGTCGACTTTACACCCTTCTTGGGAGTATCCGTTTGTAATTTAAAATCATGCTGCATACTTGTGTGCGCGAGGATTTGAATTGCACCCTGACGATCGTTACCCCCCATTGTACTCCATTCAAACCGAGCTTCTTTATTATCTGGATCGAAAACGACTCATCTTTCTCATGGAGTCGCTCCTCGTACACAATTCTTCAAAGTCACCCCTTAGCGTGATTAATCTCGTGCGGCGAGGCGAAGCGCTCTTTCATCGTTGAGAGGCCAATATATAATTTGTAATAATAAAATGGCAGCGATCATAATTAAAGTAATAATGTGGAATGGTTTAATCACGTCATAAATGCAACGAGATAAGGCCAGTTCGCGGCTAGCGGCAGCAGCGGCATTTGTGGCAGATTATATTTTTTGCATCACCTGTCGGATCCCCGGCTGGTTTTTATCGGGAGATCTGCACAAAATATCATGGGATGCGGCCCGCAGGAAAAAAGATGCTCCAGAGCTGTAGAATGAGACGTAAGCGTGCATTGTATTCATTTGGATCGCGGGTATGCGGCGGCGACGGTAAATCTGAGGCGCATCCTCCGAAGGATGCACTTTTTGGCCTGCCAAATTAATTAATTAAATCCTGAACTAATTCGTGGAAAAAGCTTAAAACACGCTTGAGGACATCCATCATTAGCATTGAAAATACCTGACATTCATCAGGACAATGTTGCTATAAAGTCTATACATATTATTTTTAAAATACAGACGACGTAAATCCATCATTTTTTTGAAAAATATTTATAGCAAATCTATTGTGCAAATTTTCTCCTAATGATAGACAGCTTAGATTATAAATTCTCAAAGTTGTGCCGCAAGGTATTGTCACGTACAATGAAGCTCAAGCATCACAAAGAAGTTTAATGAGCAATTCATTGAAGATTTATCCACATCGCAAAGAAAATATTAATTAAGAAAATTTTAGATCCAAAAAAAGACCTAATGTACATGAGAAATAATATTTTGCGAGCAAACATTACTTTAAAAATGCTATGAAACTATCTAAATCTACTAAAGACATATAATCACGCAATGCCGATTTCACTTATATTAGATTGTCCAGTTAGAAATGCCGTTTATTTCATAATTAATTTTTGATCATCAATTGTGTCCCAATCAACCCTTTGACAACGTGTATTGCATATTTTGTTAGTAGACTAAACATTTTTCAAACTGCGTTTCAAGATGGTGGATTTTTTATTTTGTTCGAATATCTTCAAAAAATAAGTATTTAAATACACTTTAAACAAATAGGTAAGACCATAGAACAGGGGGTGTGGATATCGCACGACATTACTGATGACATCAAGGCGGTATACGTGTCATGATTTAATCGATAAAGAGAAGAAACAAAGGTGAAAAGTGAGTGTTGTACTTAAATTAAAAACGGAAAAAACAATGGCTTTCAAGGGGGCAGCTAAAGAAACCAGCCCCTGGACCGGGTCTTACAGTAAAAATAGCTCTTTTATATGTATAGTGGGACTCCAAAGGGATAATCTACAACGAAGTCCTTCTATATGATCAAATCATAATGAGGGAAATGTATTGTTCACAACTAAAAAGATTAAAAGTGGCATTGAATACGAAGATGCCAGGTGATCGAAGAAAAATTAAAGGAACTCGATTGGGAAAAAATCATCAACGACATTTCTATCTGGTCAATCTATTATATGATGATAGGCATTAATATATTTCATTACATAAAATTTAAATGACTGAAATATTTTCGTATACAGGCTTTATGTTTCGTTTTTCCGTCTTATGACTTAATTAACTAAAAATATATATAAATATTCAAATTTAAAAGTTGTATTTTCAAGGAACGCATTACCTTTTGCATGATGAAACAAACCGAAAGTTTCATCCAAGCGTTAAACATACAATTGTATAGGCAAAAGATAGAAGAAAAAGGTATTTTTAGTTGAGAAACACGTGGATGAAGATGACAGCTGAGGAATATATAAAATTAATCAACGAGGCGAATGCCAACACCTGAAGTCGGACATGACACCCTACGAAAATGGAGAACATTTCATGGATTTAATGTCCGCATGAATGATATCGCAAAAATATGAAACCTTATCGAATCTAAAACGATTTATTCCCCGTTTTTATAGATTTATATGAAGGAATTAGATTGGATCATCAATCTTCTTGGTTGTCCAGGAGCGAAGACAAGAGTTTGTGAATTGACAGAATTAAAGTTGTTTTATCTGAAATAATATTTTTTAAATACTGATTATTCCATAGTTCATGTTTAAACTATTTTCAAACTGATTTTATAATAGAGAGCATTGTATTTTTCACTCGATAATGTCATGTACGAGTTGTACTCACATGACAATGTATTCTACTGTTTATGACCATAACAGATGTAAATAAAGCATTTACAATTAAAATGAACACAGCATGCATTCTACTTTGACATAGTTCAGCGTAAACGTTAGTCATAAACAATTTATGAATGCAAATGATAATAATATCACAATCGAAACAACTCTAAAGCATTGTATGTTGATATTGCAGATTCTGGAATTTATATACTTTTCACATCTGGTGGACTTTTTTAATTTAAAAATATCATCTGATTTGTGACAAAATTTAATTTATATTTATAGTTGAATGTGATAAATATTCGATGAAGACAAAATCAATTCAAAGACAGAAGCATACTCTGGAAGATCTTCTTTTTGCATCCAAACATCTAATTCGAATAATATTATAAAATTTAAAAAAATGTATTTTTTGATAATAAGAAAATAGCTGATTGAAGAAAAATAAATTGGAAAATTAAACACAAATACTTCAGCAAAAATCTGAATATTAAATTTTCAAGTCAAATGGAGAGAAATCCAGCATCATTGGAATGTATACAGTTGATTGGGGCATCTAATATAAATTGCGAGTCATTTAATTGGTTTTCAGGTTGCTATATATTTCAATGACAAGTGAAATATCCCCTCTTATTGAACAGGCTTGGAAGTATTTACTGCAGATGAATAATTCATTCATTTCAAGCAAATCCAAGAAAGCGCTTTTCCCAATAAAAAATAATTAAATTTGTATTGGCGCAACAAATACATGCCCCTTTTATAAAATCAGATCAGACTTTGACAATGAAGTCTTTAATTAAACGCAGACAACAAATATGAATTTGATATTCAAAGAGTCGTCAAAACATATTTAGAAAACTAGTTGATATTATAAAGTAAGCAATTTTGAATGGCATTTGTTTGGCAGATGCCATAATCAAAAATCTGGTAGATTCGCTAAGCATTGCTGACTAATTTCAATTATGTCTCGTAGGTGGGATACGGCATATGCCGACAGTAATGAGACAGTCTCTCCCAAATAAGTTGGCCACAAACAGCAGTCAATCGCTTTGATGTTAACGAGTTCGACATGTTCATTCTGGATAACAGCATTCCTGCGTTTGGAGCTTCACAAGAAGCTGACATTAAAGTCAATTATTTAAGATCGAATTTTCAGAAAAGCACGATATGCCCCTCAAACGTGGCGTCGATGCTTTAAATTGAAACCCTTCACAGTATATCGGAGTTGTATCCTAATGAAGACGCTTTCGATGATTACTTTCACGCCTCTTTTCGCCTTTGAATGCCTCCAGTCTTATTTCCTTTTACCCAGAAAAGAAATACATTTTGCGGCTGACGAAATATGTTTTAAAGGGAAGGAACTCGTCCCGGTCGCAAATGTGACATGCGGTCGTAGGGGTTGGGAACTAGTCCTCGTCTATATGAAGGAGGCCGCAATTCAATCTGTTCTAACGAGTTGTTGGTATAAAAAAGGATCCAGTGAATTATTGATTTACCGCAGAAAAGGTTTTGCGGTGTCAACCGGCATTCCTCTGTTTTTCTTTCTTGAACTTCGCACACACCGTTCGAGACAATATATCTTACTTACGAAGTTAAATAAAGGTTCTGCGAATCTTATTTACACAAAGATGGAGGCATTCCCGGGTCCCACGGATGTACTGCTGGTTTTCGAGGCCGTCTCGCTTTTTTGTATTGGGAGACGACCGCGTTGCATGTAATAGATGAGGGCAATAAAATAATTTTGGTATCCGCGGACGTGATCCAAATTACTGTCAATGTTATGAAAAAAGGGATACGCTGAAGGACGTGATACTGGAGCGAAGCAATTTATGGTTTATTTCGAATCAGATTCGTGGTGGTAATCTGATTTGAGTTGAATTTATTTGACCAAAAAATTCCATATCAACTCGAAGAAAAATTGGTATTAATGTTTCAAAGTTGTATTTAATAGCAGCAGCAAGTTAATATTAATTACATTGGAATACAATAACACACAAGTGTTAATTATCAATTAAAGATAATATAAATTCAAGGAAAAAGCTTCTGTGAAGCTTCCAAAGTTGAAGATGACCTCTTCAAGTGTATTTCATCATTATAAAAATAAATTTAAACGTGAGTCAAATAAATTAATGTATTCGGAAATATATCAAAATATTGAGATTTAGCACAAAATTGGACTGAAAATCAAATTACAAATACGTCTGAAGGCCTCGAAAGATATATTTGAAGGCATAAATATAATTCCTGTGTAAAATATGGACTTGTCCGCAACTCAAGATTTCGATGAACTACATCCGTTTGGCGGTCGATGTGGCTATGAAAATTAGAATTTGATGAATCCGCTGAAATATTTCAATGGACCGCAAGTATGAAGTTGTTCCCTTTGTAATTAACAAATTGTTCAAATTGTATCGAAAGAATTTTAATTACTGGTATTTTAGACGCTGACAGACAACGTTGACCGAAAGCAAGACTTACAAATTGAGAAGCATCTTTTTCCGAACATGAATATCCCAAAAATGAAACAAAAAACAATAAGAAATACAGAGTAATTGAAGTACTTCCCTTCGAAAAAGAGAACCCTTAAAAGCCCTCTTGGATATCAAGCAATTGTCTCCGTAAGAATGGTAAAACCGTCCTCAAAGCGAATACACAAGGAATAATTAAACTCGAAGTAATTTGTTTTATTTCAAAAAAGCCGAACGGCAAAATAAGACAAAATGGGAAAGGAATTAATGGCAAAGCATTCAATTATGCATGGAAACTCGGTTACCGCCATGGGAATTTAAGGCCTGGATTTTAACTTAAGTGTTACATTTAATGTATGCGAGAAAATAAAAGAAACAAAATGTATGGGACGCAATAAAACATTCATATGTCAATCTAAAAAAACGCGATTAAAGTTAACACCTCAAGGGCTGCTAATCAATTCTACGAGATATGCAATTAGGACTTTTTGCGATACGAATCATCTTTAAAACTTAATATTTGCAAGAATCGATCTTAAGCTTTAACAGTGCAATTCTGCCATTTTTAAATTATTATTTTAATAATTAATTTATTTTTGTATCGATACAAAGACATTGATATTTTATTTTGAATATAAAAGTTTGAATATACACAGCATCCGTTTAATATAAAATTTTCAATTCCCGAGCGATGAAAAGCTATCGGTTTTGTACTCAAGAATTAATCAAGATTCCTTAGGATATCATCCTCTATATATTTGCCCTTTTTGTAGTTTTAAAATATAATAATCTTATGACTCTGTCAAATAAGCATAGCAGACCTACCATATCTACAGATTTAAAAAATTGTTCTTGTGGAATGAAGCATGGTATTTTTATGATGATAAATAACACATTTCTGTAAGGAAGAAGTGCAATAATCTATTCATATTTACATTACGAATATATTAATAAATTTAATCAATAATTTAGAGAGATATTCAATATATTTCAACATTGGGTTATCTTCTAAAGCAGAAAACGTATTAAATGTCATTTTTATTAATTCATAGGAGTTTTAGTTTATTTCTTGTGTTTGTACAATTGTACAATGTACAATTGTCCAAATTTCAATAATCTATTCTGTCTAAATCGAAAATATTGCATTATATATGGAACGACCTATTCTATTTTCCTATCACTATTTCAGTACTTAGCTTTACATATATTATGAAAGCTGATATTTCCACACGGATATGGATGTATGACATTAAATAATATATTATTTTACATTTTTGTTTATACCTCTTATCAGCTAGGAGACAACACTATCTAGCAAAATCATTGGTTGAACCTTTGAGTAGTGAGCTAATTTAAAATAATCACAAATATAGATACTAAATTTGTATATCCGCCACGTATCAACCGTACAAATCCACTTATCTGTCAAAACCATCGCAGCGTGTATAAAGCTTGTACATAAATGAATAAACACTGTCGATAGCACATAGTATTCGGTCATTTCGTCAAGTAAATATAAACAATACACTTGAAATCGATTCATTATATCATTCACATAGTCGAAAAATATGGATTAACGATCTATACAATCATACGATGTACGCAATATACTCTCTCTGTCTCTGTCTCCCATTCACAATCTCCGGCATACAAGATACTTTCTTTGTCTCTGTTTCTCTTTAAGCTCAACGTGCAAGACACTCTTCATCTCTTTAAGGAGTTCACAAGTTCTTGTTTAAAAGATGTTCGATTGATCAAAGAGTACTATTACAATTATTTGGATTTACATTTTTGATTTATCAACGTTATTATGCATTTATATGATATAATTGATCAGATATGGTATGAATTCGCTGTAATTTTGTAGTTCTGTGCATAATGCGTGTACGTTGATTGTACAAAAGCGTATTTAACAACTCCTCGAGAAGATAGACGGAGGAAACTAGAATATTTTGTGCATGTCATTGTAGGGAGACAAAAACCACCTTCAGTAGCTTATCACAAAAGACTTTGGGAAAAAGAGGAACGAATCCTCCAACCTATGAAATGTATAAAGATACGCGCGCTGTCATCTGACGGATACAAAAGCCAAATCATGCGAGTAAATCGTATAAGAAAAATGATACAGTTATTACATTAAATTATTTGGAAGTGTGTGGTGAATTTGAGATGACAGGCCCTCTTTAATGGAAATAATCCGACGAAATAGTGCTGACGATGATGACTGTCAACGTCGTGAAACTATTTTTGGATCGAGAATGTTATATGAGATTACCAGTTGACATTTAATAATGAGAAAACGAGCTAACATATCGCACTAATAAATGATGTCAAAACGATTTGCTGTTAATTCAGACACAGTTTAATTGAATTCTGTCGTGGATATGATGAATTGTTCGTGCATGCTTATGAGAAGCCAATATGCGAAGTACAATTGGTGCCAATGGTATCGTCGTCGACATTCTGCGAAATTATTGATGTATGCATATAAATGAAATTGTTTTATAATGTGTTATTCGTATGGTTTCGCGTAGTCTCTCCCTGTCCTCGGCAGTGAGACAACACTAAATGGGTAATTAGTGAAAAAGCTCCATGCAAATATTCCCCCGTTCCCTTTCGTAATGGTCTTTTTAACACACACTTACACGGACAGGACAGGACTTAACAGGAGTCGGTACACATATTTCGTGGAAGTAATTTACAGGAGGGTTCCTCGCAGGAATTCGGCGCGACGATCATGTTGAAACAAAAGCTCTAAGTAACAAAGCAATTAAGTAAACAACGCAACAAAGGAGAGAGCATGCGCCAATAAACAGCTTACGCCGACCCTGGAGCTACCCAATACATTAACGGCAGGAAGTCACTTCCTTTGCCCGTCCAGTCTGTTAAGTTGCTCCGACCACCGCGAATACTTCGTAAACCGTAATATCATCTTGAGGAAGAACCATCCGAAGCGAGACGGAGGAAATTACTTCCAGACATACGTGCACTTTTGTTCTGAGATCCTGCGAACAGGGCTCCATTGGTTGCAGTTTTCTTGGATAGGTTTATCCCGTGGTCGACAATTCAAGTTCATTCAATGTTTGCCGTTTAAGAGCCAAACATGTTACACCTTACAAGCAATATTAGGTTGAGTCATAAATAGTTGCCGGCTAAAACAAGTCACTATAATTATTCGGTTTTATCCTTGGTAAGTCATCCGAATTGGTGAGTATAGGGTATCATTAGATATGTATGAGTCCTATCAATCTTTTGTCGACAGTTAACCGTGTCACATCTTATGTTATAGTATTTTAAATCCGTAAAATGTAAAATAAAAAAGTCCATTTTCGTCATATAAAGCTTTGGGAATTTAAACAAGGCAAAAGTGGTACAGCTACGGCTTGAAAATATGCGATATATACGGCAAAACAACAGATGACAGACAGTGATTAACTGGATTGGGGGATCATTAATGTTTGATCCCATTTTCTGTGCTGCTGCGTGATCTGTTCCGGGTTACCCCGGACTAGCCACACAGAGAGTGCCTTCCACTGGTCTTTTGGTCCCACGAAAAACGTTAAGTGCAGAGGGTCCAAGTACCCACCACTTTTGCTCCGCGCCCTCCAGAGGAGGCGAGGTTTCCGCAGGAAGATCAGCTTCAGACTACGTGCACTTGAAGGTGCGATGAAGGAGGAAGGACAGAGGTTAAAGCTAAATTCAAGGGAATACTACCGCGGATTCACTGCCATCACGAGTCCAACCTCAGTTTGATGACAGACTGCAGGGACTACCCCTACCCTACGGTACTCGTATCGGTTCGATCATTTATAGTACTTAGCCACGGAGACGAGTCGCCGTTCGAACAGTTTAAAACTGTTCTCATAGTAGTGAGCCTTTGACACAGTCTCCACCAACTACTGTAATCGGCTGTTCCACACGCCCCTTTATGGGTACGCAGCACAGGGTGATCTGCGTACGGTGAAGGAACAGTGAATAAACGGACAATAAGATATTGGTTTTTAAAATTTCGCTCGGGAGATAAGACCCTGAAAAAAGAAAGAAGGGCGGATCGCCTTTCCGACTTTTACGCCAATCAACGAGGGAATTGCCAGGGAAGCAAAATACGTCACAATCAACCGATTTCCGGCACTTGGGAAAATTAGAGGTAAGCAAAAGGGTGTTTGGGTGCCACATAATCTTAGTGAAGGCAATAAAGGTACGGCAAAAAATTGAGACATTTTTAAACAAAATAATTACAGGAATAACTACTATACTCCCCGGAACTTACCCCAACCGACTACCACTTATTCCGTTCTTTGCAGAATTTCTTATATGGAAGAAAATCAAAATTGATAAGGAAGTGAATTACGCTATCGAAAATTTCCTTCCATTTAAACCTGCTAAATTTTATGAAGAGATTTATAAGTTACCAGTAAAATAGGAGATTTATCACTAATAATGATGAATATGTAATATTGCTTTGTTATTTTGCTAAAGCTAAATAAATGTTTGAAAAAAAAAATCGGCAATTATTTATGACTCGACCTAATATATTATGCAGGACCCAAAAGTATAATATTTAAAAATTTTGAGAGTTTATGCTTGAACTAAGTTTATGTCCAGACACAGTGATCTTTTTAAGATATTTTTTTTGTAGAACTATTGTGAAAAATGATTTATGTGCAACAGAATTTTTTTAATAAGGTTAAAAATTATAGGACTTCCAAAATCAAATTCGGGCAATAGAAGCATAAGGGATGCACAGAAAACGGGAGGACTTATCGATTTTTATAACGACTGTGCAAGCACATTTAAAACCCAGCAAAACGAATAGGATGGGTGTTGTGGGGTAGGATGGGTACCGCAAGCCTTTCTTTTTTTTAAAACTTTTTTTACTAAATGTTTGAATACTTTCGGATCTCCCCTAATATAATTTGCATCTTATCGTTTACACAGACCGACCATCTTCCCTTAAGCCTCATTTCTTTATATGCACAAGCAACTACCATTAAAAGCGTTAATGCATTCAATCATAGCATAGCCAGAAGGAAGATCGCTTGAATAGAACATTTTCCAAAAAAGGAAGTCCTTAATAAGGAGAGTGGGTGTTGAACAAATTCTATAATATACAACCAATCACTTGTTTAAACATACATACAAACGTCACATTAATGAAGATTTATCATCAAGCATACATAGGTGTTGGAATCTTACGTAAATGCTTTGGGTTTCAGAATTTAAAATGTCACCAATGATACCATTGAAATGCCAAATTTCATATAATCCTATTGAAGGCATAATATATGACAAGGGAAAATTTACATAAAACACGCTGCATATAAATGTTAATCATGATTAAATAAGATTATTGCAAGCATTTTGAAAAGTCTACAAAACAAATTTCATAATGCGACTTGATGTATTTTAGCTCAAAGTGTTACATCGATCCAAACTACAAATATGATTAATTATTTTGATTCGTTATTCTTGTGTCATGTTTTGATAAAATTGAGCCGTTGATCCATTTCGATATTATACGAGATAGTGCAAATTGTATGATTCGAAATGATGGATTTGCACAGATATATTTGGTTTTGTGAGCAAGTATTAACCCAATTGACATATTAAATCCGTACAATTTTGAAAAATCAACAATGTGCAATATTCAATTTTATTGAAAGGAAAAATACATTCATTGACACCATTGCTTATGTTTATCCCGACTTAAAAACATGACATTGTAATCTTCAATGATATATGATATTAATGTGGCAAAAATATTGATTCAGCTGTTGGGATGAATTATCTTTCGAATATGAAAACACAAAGTATAAATGTATGACGTGCAGATAATGCAATTAAGCATATTTCGTATAAATATAACATAGGATTTAATTTTTGAATTCATAATCATTAGTTATACGTCGATTTTAATATATAATATTAGAACTGCGAAATCCTAATGTGGAACACTATTATCTCAATGAACTCTATCAAGTTAATTTTATATGGCAATAAGCACGTCATGCGGCGCATTGAACGGATGAATAATAGATGTATACAGCGGGACTGTGATTGAGATATGTGATATGATAGAGGTGTAGATGGGCTAACGAAATTAGAAGCCTTTAGAGCAAACAAATAGAATAGTTAGGGGTAGCAAATGTCATATAGCTGATATTTCTATGTACCAATCGAGAATACCTTTCTACTACGAAAATATGTCCTGTAAGTAAGGTTTAGTGTTGAATTTAAGTGAAAATTGAAAGGAATATGGTAGTTAATAAAATAAAATTAAGATATGACATTACAGGCGTACCTGAAGCGTTTTGATCGTCGAGACGACGTCCACTTTTTTCCATCGACGACCCTTAGCCGCCGATGAATAAGAATATGAAAATATCACACCCGCTCGGAATTTTTTCCACCCCCCAGACGGGCACGTACACGGGCGAAAAATATCAAAAATTGATTCTGCAAATAGGAGCGAGTTAAGAATGAAACGGGCGTACAAAAAGTTGTTTGGTTATTCAGAGGATCGGTGGTACATTACACATTTATTGACAACCGAACCGTGGCTCATCAATCATAATAAAGTTTCGACAATGCTCTATCACGCCATCTGGCTGTGTTAATATTTGCATGTCATCTGTGCGAATTTTAGCGAGAAAAATTCCCGTTTACGTACTCCCGAACAGGCAACTAAATCGCGCCTGTCACAACCTAAATATACATATTTGCGCTTTTCCTCTTACGCCCGGTGCTTTCCAATCGATTCGAAAGCGCGTACGGGCACAATGGGAGGAAGTGGAAAATATGAAAAAAAAAAATAATAATCGCATATTTTAAATATTGATATCTTCCTTTATCGCGTCGTCGCGGTAGGGGTGTGAAAAATTGTGATCGTGACGTCGGGGGTTCGAGGATTTAAGGGAATATGGGGGAGGGACAAAACAAAACGCCCACAAGCAGCGCAATACATCAGATTAATGTCTTGTTTCGGGTTGTTATTATTTATTTCTAAATTGTAGGAAATCTATATTTATACAAGAGGTATGGCATTTGTATATTCTTTGATAAATTATATTTTTGTAGAATAAATAATAATACATTTTACATCTTTAAGCTAAAATAACAAATACATTTTTATTGTTATTTTTAAAGCTAGTATGAATATATTAGTGCTCAATGGTTGTGATAATTAACCAATATAAAATGTATACACATGGATTTAAAAATAGAAAATGTTGACGAAGAATTTAAGAAGATTAACAAGAAAACATAATATCAGATCAAACATCATAATGTCGCGAAAATAATTGTGCCCTGTGGTGCTTGTGCAAGTTGGGAATGCGGACGCGCAGGGAAGACGTTCTTTCTGCCGGCTCATCGGGAGTCTCGCTATTGGGATATCTTTCTCCGCAGATAATAAACATCTTGGAATTGGAGACATTACTTGATGAAGATTCGAGTCAAGCACAAGAATAGTGACTCAACAAGCAGTTTATGTACGATTGAAATCCATGGAAATTATTTAAAAAGAGTTGGAAATTATGAAAGAAAGGTGATTTTTCACATGTGAACAGCTGATTCAAAGGCAATAAAGAAAGGTTTTTTTTACATCAGATTGTGACTGGGACTGAGAAATGGTTACTCTACAAAAAACCACAATAAGAAAAAAATACTATGCTAGGCACCCGCTGTATTCTCCGGACATTGCTTTTCATGATTACTGGTTGTTTCGACAGATGCAACACGATTTGGAAGCTCACCGGCTTATTTCTTTTGCTGAAATCTAAATTTGACTCCTAACTTAGTTCGCCTCAAAAGACGAGACATTTTTTCGAGATGAAATTCGAAAATTGTCTGAGAAATAGGAAAAAATGGTAACGAGCGATTGACAATACTTTTATTAATTTGTTCTGATAAAAATGCATTTTTGACCCCAAAACGAACCGAACTAATTTGCACTCCCGATAATTTTTAATTTTAGGGTCAATCATAGTTTAACAATTAGCGAATGGTTCCATCGATTGGTGTGAATGAGATATATCGTTGGAAATTTTCTTGGAAAAGTGTATCATAGAAAAGTGTCTTTATGCAGGTAAAAATATAATCATGTAAACGAAAACAATTTCGCTCGGCAAATACATATTTTATATCAATTGAAGTGTAAAATAAAGGCTTTATTAATGGATGGGGGAGGGTGCTCGTTATCGGAATTTTCGTCATCTGTTTGCCAGAATATGGGGGCAATATTAAGGTAAACGCTTCCTGTGCTTCTGAGCTTTCAAGTATCGAATTAGTCGTTTAAATAAATAAAACCTTCAGTAAAACGGCTGAACACCATTTAGCATATTTAACGCGACGACTTTATGAATAGTATCAATATTAGGTTTGGAAGAAACGAATAGTATCCGAATAATCCGGACGTAATAATCGCGTAATGACGTAATAATGTTAAAAAATAAAGGATGCAAATAATTCGAGAAACTCATTTTGAAGCTCATGCATATTAAAATTGAGCCGAAGAACTTTTTCGCGATATTAAAACGATGAAATCAAAGAACAAAAAAATGTTTACGCGTCGTGCACATCCCCTTCCGGAGCAGTCGGAATTGGTTTCTCATCCATTGCGAAGAAGTCGCTTTTCACCTTTATTATTCGGGGGAATATTAATATTTTCTTTATTTGTGGGCGACTTTCGAAAGAATCCGGCGGCTACACAATGGCCTCGTGACATTTCTTCAATATGCAAATAAGCACGCTCGCTGATGAGAATTAGCCGAGGCGAACGACTTCGCGGAATTGTGATTCATCGAAGTGCAAAAATCTGGAACGTGGACGCGAGATGAAGGCGATCTGCGATGGCAACAATTTGTATTACTTTAAAAAACGATATAATGCGGCGCGTAAAAAGTTGGACAGGCGTTTTGTACCACAGCGACCGCAAACGGCCGAGAGCTAATCAACGCCACACCGCAGATAGTGCAATGGACAATGGAAGCGCTGGCCAGGAAAATGGTGACATGAGTCCTGGACGATAAGCAGATGGTGGTACATCGTCGGATTATACATTGCTAAATGTATTGATTCTGTACTGCCGCATGCAGTAATATACAATAAGAGCTAAAGCTATTTATGGGATGAACTAGTACTAGATTATTCAATTATACATGAGATTCCTCCTGATTATCTGGCTTAATCCAGTTTGACAGGATATTGGACATTATTATGCAATATCTGAAAGCTCAAAATTGTAACATTATAAATGAATAAATTTGTTAAAAAAATAATAGACTGTTCAGTCAAAAATGTCGTTTTTTAAATGAAAGAGTTAAATTCAAACAAATATTCGATACAATACATTCTCCATCTCATGCGTTTATAATGATAGTTGGAAAGATCAAAATCAGGAGAATTAAGATGGATGCCGGACTCATTTGCCAATTGAGTTCCTTTAATTTATTTGATCTTTGATTTGTGGGATCATGTTGCTAAAGAGTTTGGCGACGGTTGACTACACCTGACCTCTTCGTACTCAACGCCACTCTTAAACTTTCTAATTGTGAACAATAAATCTACCTCCTTATAGAAGTTCTTCGTGGTAGATTATTCCTTTGGAATCCCACTATACATTTAAAAGAGCTATTTTTACTGTTAGACCCGGATCGAGGGGTTGATTTCTTTACCTACCCCTTTGAAAGCCATTGTCTTTTGCATTTTTGATTTGAGTACAACACCCACTTTACACCTCCAGTCACAAGATAGTGTAAAAACGTTTGTTTCTTCTCTTTATCGATTAAATCATGACACGTACTCGCGCACACCGCATTGATCTCATCAGTAATTTCGTGCGGTATCCACACCCCCTGTTTTATGGTCTTTCCTATTTGTTTCAAGTGTATTTGAATATCTTTCCGGAAGTATCCAAGCTTTTCTTTTAATTCTTGTATAGTCTATGTTGAATTTGATTCAATTTCAGCACGCAGGATATCGTCATCCACTTTAACCTTTCTCAAACTTCAAAATTCTCAACAGTTAGAGATTCTCCGAGTGTATCTTAAAATGCAAATTGTTTGTCCGACACAAAATCCACCATCTTAAAACGCATTTTGAATTATTTTTAATGAAAAAAATACGACATTCCGGACTGGACAATCTAATACAAGTATCATATTTCATAACAAAGAGCAGTGCGCTTTTGACTGCCATAGGAAATCAAATTAATGCGGGAAAAGCAAAAAATGTTAACAAAGGTCGAAAATCGTCAATAAGCAATTGCGATTTTTTTATAAAATAATAATTTAACGCACAATCAATAGATCAATGTTTTTTCTTCAATGATGATGGATTTGTGATAATCATGAACGCAGACAATGCTCTACCCTCAACCCAATGAGATTTATTTTTTAAAAAAGCCTGGGAAGCATCGATAGATGATCATTAATTTCATATAAGGCCTTGGGTGGCAGGTGTGTGTCGATGCAATAAAGGTAAATGATGGATTAGAAGCCGCGATCCTTGCAATTATCTCTGAAGGTGTACACTTCGTGGAAGACGACGTTGACGATGTTAGAATAGCTTTGGATGGCCTCTGATGAACGGTCAACTCGAACAGTTGATTGCGGGCTTGAATAGCTTTCAAATAATGTTAATAAGCATGCAATCCGGACATAAAATTTTAAATGGGAAATTAAATTTTCAGCGATGGAAGTTCAAAAGCAAAGTGATGCTGAAAATTGCATATTTTTTGTACGTTGATCTATATTTGTTTATTTCGGCAATATGCAACATGCAGTGACTAGGTTTTAAAAGTCATGTTATAAAGCGAACGCGGATAAACCAATTAGCTTTTATTAAAATGCATTCGTATCGACGTGAAATAACAAACGGCCAGCTTAATTGATAAAAAGCAACCAATTTGATTCATTTCATATCCTACGGCATTTCGATCCTCACGCATCATTGATTGCGAATCAACACAATATCAAGTTTTCTATATGCAATGTATATTTAAAATACTTCTATTCAACCATAACTATTTTGCGCATTTAATTTTTAGCAATGTGATGATGTGTGAATTGCATACAAATAAAAAAAGCTTTGATTTATAACATGTACATATATGCAATATATTGTTAAAAAAAATTGTATACGATAAAAAGTCGATTTTATACATTGATTTTCTCAGTTTGTTAATGGAATTGTTTAGCTAAAATATGAAGCTATGTTTGTGTAATATACAATAAAATAGGCTTGCTATTGTGTTGCCTTATGCTACATATAGACACAGTCAGTTTAAATCGGCTGAAAAGTTTTTGGGTCAGCATTCCGAATAGTCAACAACTATAACTGTTTGTCTTCGAGTTTAATTTGTTAGGATTAAACGGGCGAATGACAATTTTATTCTTTCCTTCATCCCATCGTCATCATCATACCGAAGCGGGTTCTTTTATAGAGCATCAGCCCGCAGGGAACGACGCCACTAATATGAATTTAAAAAACTGTATTAATTTAGTATTAAAAAAAAACCATTAGGCTATATATTTTATTTAATGTATGAGCGTCGATGGATAACAGTAATTTTTCGATTAAATCGAAAATAAAAATACGATAAAAGGGCAACTAAAGTAGCATGAAAGTCAGGTTAAAAGCTTACCATTTATTTTGCTGGAATCGTACACGCGAAGCAGACGTGGCGTGTCTGTAAATATTGGAAAACTACAAAAGGAAGATGGTGGAAGCAATAAAAATGTTCGAGTGAAAGTTTAATGGGTTAATTGCTATTGATTTATTCCGCACGTTGTTTACAGACACAGTGACAATGCTCTGTAATCAACCCGTTTACAGATATTTGCTTTGAAATATTTGTATGGATCTATTTACTTGTTCTATATTTTCCACAAGGAAATTTAGTTGAAATTATACAACACTCAGTTAAGCACAATGCAATCATAAATATTCAATAATCTATTGTTCATAGTTTTCTATATTATACATTCAGAATATGAATATTTGTGTATGTACTTTAGTTTAAATTCATCCGGATAATCAAACATTCGATCCGTTCATATTGAAGAAAGCCAATATAAACTTGTTATTAGCAAAATATTACACATTTTTTATATAATTTAATGTTTAAAATAATACAGTAATTATTAATTTGGGTTAAGAGAAAATGCGGATAAGGAGATAATCCAGAGCTTTGAAGCTAAACATATATTATAGAAGACGAAAAACTTTAAGGATTTAATGATGATGAGATTCACAAATTAATAACAATAAAAATGTTTTAATCATGATTATCCAACGTTCAGATTAACAAACAATTGAACGTTTTATAATATTCATGGCTTTTGCGGATACGTCTAATTATTTATGATTTTATTATTACAAACGCTATAAAGATTTTCAAAGCAAAATAATGAATAAGTAATGATAGTTTTTATAAAACGAGAATATTTTATACATACAAACGTCTGCTTCTTCTTTGCTTGTTTTCCTGTCATATATCCCAGTACAATTTTCTAGCTTTATTTTCCCAGAGCAGTTAATTATCAGGCCTAGATTTAATGCGATTGTGGTAGAGCATCCGGTCCTCTTGTACCTTTTCCGCTATGTCGCCTATGCCAAGACTATTTATTTTATATGCAAGTATGGGCACAGTGGGGTAATCAACGTTTTTTTAGTCAATTATAATAAAATAAGTTTTTCTATTAATTATAGTGCAATGACGACACTATCTCTCGTATACTTCTCTTCGTATCTTCAAGTTTTCACGTGGATATACAATAGATAGAATTACTGGACTGCGTCTCTTTCGCAACTTACTCACGCAGGTTCATTCGCTATCGGATCGCAGAAGATCCAAAAATGTAATTTAAATCTACATTTTTAAAGAAAATCTCTATTTTTTAAGCCGATAGAAAAAATGCATCTTCCCGCGCCCAAGACTACTGGTCGAACTTTTTTCTTTTCGTCACGCGTTCACATTCCGACTTCACACACGCGCAAAACAGTGCAAAAAAGCTTCTATCTCGCGAATTTATTATGTCTACGATTATTAACAGAGATTGGTGCCGGTTTATTTTTATACCGTACGCTGTAAATGACTAGTAATTAATTTTTTTGACAATGTACATATTTATTTTGGACATTAAAAAAATAATGAGCTATACTTTTTATTAATGCTAACTGATCTAATAAAATATGTTAATTATTTTTAGGTGGCGAAGGCTTTCGACCTTTTCGACTATAACCTTAACAGCAACATTGCATATTGTTCGGCGCTAAGAGGATTACGAACTCAAAGCTCGCATTTAGCTTATGCCGTGCTATTTTTTAATTATAAAATTATCGCACACTTTGACGGCAAGCCAGGATTAAATTATGCGATTCATGCATAAAAGAGTACATTTTGTTTGAAAAAAGAGTGTCGAATGCCTCATACAAAGGCGACAGAAATGTCGCTCAATGGCGACAAACGATCAATGATGGTTGTTTTCCGCCGAGCACGACTTCCGGCGGTATTGAAGCTCCGACCCAGGTGGTAATCGCGAATTGGCGATATTATAAAGGATTTATTTGGTTCGACGATGATGGAACCCGTGGACCGTAACGTCCGGTCCCATCCGGTCCCACGGGGTACGGTATTCGCGTGTGATACACATTCGATCCAACTCCTCGATGCTCCCCTCGCGAAAGGTTCAATGCTTTTTACACGATCAGCCCAATCGTCCTCTGATCTTTCGCTCTCCAAAAGGAAAATTGTTGCGATTTCTTTCGGGGGAAAAAAAATAGAAATATTCTCTATGAGCAAACATATATGGCATTCTATCGTCCAAAAGGTCGAATTTTATACGATATGTGACTTTGAGAAAATTGGAATCCGTACGGGAACAGTTTGATTCAATACATAAAATAATAATTTCATATCGACTATTTTTTTATTTTTTATAATGTAATAAAGAGAATTTCGACAAAATCCATTTCGGAATGTCGCTCCCTTTTCACTGCGATAACAGTGATGGGATTGACTTGTAGAAAGGAAAAAAAAAATGGAGATTTATACAGAAGTTATGCAGATGAATTTAAATAGGAGCAGAGTGTGCCAGGGTTGAAATCCGATTAAAACTTTAACTGACACGTTAAATCCCTTCCTTCGAGCTTTTATCGATAGGAAAAATATACGAAAACCTTAGTTGTAAATCACTATTTAGCCAACGAATTCCAAGAAACTAAATTAAAAATGGAAAAACACGAAAAAAAAATATTAATTATTGCGGTTTTCGACCATCCCAAACTAGTACAGACGAAATCGTCCAGCCACTTAAATTTTGTTCAACGAAATAAAAAATAATATCAGTCCAATCATTAAAAGATTTAAAGCAACCTTCAAAAGATTAACCAGGCATTTACGTCACGAAAACATGCGAAAAAAGGAAGAATGTCATTATAACAGCATTAATACAAATTTAAGATAATGGGTTACACTTCAAAAATACCCGGTTTTATAAAAAAACAACATCCAAGACTAAAACATCGATCGTTTCAACTATACAATACACATTTATAGCAATTATCAAAGCGTAACAATACATGCACGTTGATCAAATGATAGACATGCAATGCATTGTGATATCTACTCGTAATACAAAACGAATATGCATTATATTATTAAAAAAAAAAAAACATAAATCTATCAGCCCATTGATTGACGTGCCATTTAACAATTACGTATCCAAATATTTTTTGGATATTTATGAATTTATGTGCCAATATTGTAGCAAATTTGTAACAAAGCTAAAAATACATAACTGACGTTACAAAATCATTTAGGAAATAATAAATATAATTGGAAAAAACAAGTTTGACAATTTGTTAGATTATTTTACATTTTAAAAGTGTTTTCATGTAAATTTGTTGAAAATTTCCTATGAGATAAAAAGACAGTACAGATTTGGCTACCTGCTTTTAATTCGCCATATTTCATATTGTGGACTGAAAACCTTCTAGAAAAAAGACGCTGGCATCAAAAATTACAAAATGCGAGTCAGTGACTTGGAAGAAAATCTTGAAGACAATAGCGAAGCACTTTTTTAAGGAACGCTGTATCATGATGGCGCAGAAGACTATAATTTGTATGAATACACAAGAAAAATATTCTGAATACATAGCTATTCAGTAAATGATAATAATTTAAGTGTTTCATCTTTTACAGAAATATATTTTTATTCGTAAGAAATTAATTATTGAGAAAATGAACGAAATTTTGCACACCCATTTCTACAAAACTAAATTTTATTTCAGTCAGTATTTATACAATGTAAATCAGAAAAGTTACAATCTAGCAAGCTTTCAACGTTGCGGATATTAATAATAATTTTCAAAACCTGAACAACCTAAATACATACAGACAGTGATATAGTGAATTGTGAGCAGTAAGAAGTGCTTTTTGAAAAATACAATATAGTAATTTTTTGTATTTACTGTAATTTTTGTGTAAAAAAAATGTGGAAACAGGAACAAAGATACATTTGCCGAAGTTATGTGATATAAACCGTGATAATACAACGAAAAAACGTAGATGTGAGCTATGTTGGGATACAAATAAGAAAAAAAATATGTCATCATTCTTTTGCTAAGATTGATTGATTGAAGACAAAAAAAATAAAATTAGAAATCACGTTGGTTGAAAGATTCTTCAGAATACGATTTTTTGTTGAATAGTTAGTATGCACATTTGCGAGTTTCTTTAACATGTTAATATTTTCTTAATTTATCATTGATTTCAAAGGGTTTAAAAACATAGAAATAAACAAATTTAAAAAAATAAAAATATATTAAGAATGTTTAGGCGTGTAGGCACAATTTTGACATAGATGCATGATTGTATGATTAGATCAATGGACATTGCATACACGCGCATCAATTGATGTGTCGCATCGATACATAGTAATGTTGATCTACCGTATGAGTGCATAAAACAGGTTTGATTTTCAATTTCACAAAAATCGATCCCGTTGTTATCTTTGAGGATCATTTCTTTTGTTAGACGTTGCGATTCCGTATCGGCATGGGATTTCGGGTTGATTGACGTTCGGGGTAAAAAGCACGTGCGGTTTTGTCATGGTTTATAATTTATATTGTTGGGTTTACGTTGCGAAGTCTTATGTCAAAACAAAAATACGGTCACGCCACAGATGCAATGTAATATGAGCGAAGTATATAAAAACAAAGGCGAGATGCACGAGTGGCTGGGTGGGTGTTTACGAAGATTGATTTGACAAGCGGAGGGACTGCGGCAGGGAGAAGAGGTCGGGATCGAAATGGTAGGACGATAAATAACTGCAAGGACCCTCGCCAGGACCGGCACACATCCATCATTGCCGACTCTGACAAAGCGCAAACTTTCATACTCGCTTGTCGCCGAGGCGATCGACCAGCAAACAAACTTTCGCGTCATTCCTCCGACGACTGACTCAATTTCGAGACAAATTTGTGGCAAAGCTTCCAGGATTGGCTTTGCCTTTCGTGACGAAACGCCAGAGTAAATCTCATTTCGTCCGAAAATATACCCCAAAAGAACACGCAATCTCATGTGATGCAGACGATTCAAGTCTTTTCATCATGAAAAATATAAATACTGAACATTTCATTAAGTACTTTTAATGGCCACCCCTCGCATTAAAAGTTTACGCTTGGGTCCAAACATGAACATAAAAGCATACAATTCAGGGGAGAGATTCAACCCTACTAATCTCATGGATCAATCGTGCCAAAGACAAAGTATCTAAATGCTACACGTATTCAAAACAATGATTTAAAAGCGATTAAAACTTAAACTAAATAAATTAATAAGGATTTAAAAAAATCTGCAAGATTATGCTACTTCAAAACTGCTAGATAATTCATAATCCAGGCTATATTAACTTCATAACATTCATATTTAGAACATTTAATAATTATGTAGAAATATATAAAATCATAAATAAATCATACATAAATATGATTAAAATAAACCTTGGATTGTTAATTTCTTGGAAGAAAAAAGAAAATATGCAATGATTTGGATGAGACTGATCCGCAACAGAGATGACTATCAACCCCTTAAATGGGTAACATACAATGCTGTGTCCAAATTCCAGTTATTCAAAAAGAGCATTCCTACACGTTGAACTCGGAGACAACAGAGACAGAGAGTGTCTTGCACGTTGGGTTTGGAGAGAAACAGAAACGGAGAGAGTATCTTGCATACATCGTACGATTGTATAGATTGTTAACCCAAATTTATTTATTTATGTACAAGCT
This sequence comes from Stenopsyche tienmushanensis, assembly GCA_008973525.1. NCBI lineage: Eukaryota > Metazoa > Arthropoda > Insecta > Trichoptera > Stenopsychidae > Stenopsyche > Stenopsyche tienmushanensis. Next base: position 856,557 of record WACJ01000406.1, on the reverse strand, counting down.
TCATACATGCTGCGACGGTTCTGACAGATAAGTGGATTTGTATGGATGATAAGTGGCGGACATACAAATATAGCGTCTAAGTTTATAATGATTTTAAAATAGCTCATTAATCAAAGGGTTAATACCACATTAACAATTCACATTTCCCACTGCTTATTCATATACAAGTGTTATAGAAATAATTTAAAAAATACATATGATCATGTGGTCACGTTCATTTTATAACGAGTTCATTTGGCACTCAAAATAAACAGAGCAAAATTATTTTAAGGCGACTTTTGATCCTTATCATCCACAAATCCCAGAATTTGCGTCATTCGTGATTTAAAAAAAATATATATTTCAACAGCAAAAATGATCTTTGAAAATGTACGATGGCTGGCATTAAATTACAATCTACAAAGCTGCTTTTCTGTCTACAAGTAGTTTACGTTAATTATTGTTAAATAAACGCCATCTACTTTCGATATAAGGTGGCCAGGGTTTCGACAGACATGGTTAAAATTGTAGCGCGGAAACATGATTGAAGTATATAAGACATTTATTTACAAGTGTCAAATAAGCAACATTATCATCACGGTAGATTGCCGTTTTGCTGGTTATTGTTTCCATTATCGTTTTTAATTAATGTTATCGAAATATGACAAATAATTCGATATTTAGGTATAAATAGGAAAGATGGATTGATAGTATAACGATGAAATTTACTGTTAAAGGGAGATAAATAGATTAAAAATGTATTAAACAACGAAATTTCTTTTTTTCAGAGTAGATATTATTTGTGTTGAAAGTGTATAGCTATTAGGGCTTTCAACGCTAAGTCATTTAGCCGAAAGCAAACTTCATTGCATTGAGAAAATATGAAATATTTGCTAGAATATCAATATTAGCGTCTATCCATTTGTTCCCCTTATTCCTTAGGGCGTTCTTTAATGCTTTATTTATGATATGGCTTCAATAGAAGCTTCCCTTATCTATATAAAGAGCATAATCGCATCAAAGAATTTAGCTGCACTTCGTACCAGATGCTTCGATACTTCGATTACTAATCTATTTTTAAGGGAATTCTATATATTTAGATTCGAGTCTAAATTTTCCTTGAGATCCCAGAAAATGTCAAGGAAAAAAATCATACATAACACACAGATTGCTTTTTTAAAATAGATATCGCCAATTTATGTTATATGTCTCTGTAGACTATAATCATATTACGGAAGGGTAATAATATACTTCCCGTTATCATTAGAGTACGTAACCGGGAAACAGACGTACCTATTTCTTGGCTTAAAATCAATAAAGCGTTAATAGGTTTTCCTTCGTTGATAGCGATTTTTAAGCAAATATACCTAAAGACCTTCCTCGATTTCTATTCATATCATATAACGGTCGTATTGAATTACAGCTCAAAGCTTAATTCGGAAATACTCGGAAAATACGTCTAAATTGAATTTGCTCTTATATAAACATAATTCGTTTATGACGTAAATAATATTCGAATTTTAGATATTGAACGCTAGTCTTGAAAGTAAAAAAAGTGATAAAAACGATTGAAATTTTAAATCATTTTATATATTAAAAAAAATTTGCGGAAATCAATGGGTACTTATATAATTTTTTAAAATAGTAATTTAAATTTTTATTGTAATATAAAAGGGTAGCGTGCTGATTTATGTAGATATTGGGTTGAGCATTCAGTGAAAATACTTTGCTTTGTATACAAATTCATTAATGGGATCATTTATATTAAAAGTTCACCGTTGTGGAAATATGAAATTATAATACCAATGAAAATATGGGAATGAAAGGATAAGAATAATTTAATGGAAGAGCACTTAGTAACCATCATTGCGAAAATGATATACATATTTTTAAAAAATGTAAATAAAACAAGACGAAAAAGCCTCAAGAAATGATATACAAAAAGAATATAATTAATTACAAGAGCTCAGAGAAGAGCACATTGTATTGATAAAATTTGAACTATCTGAATGCTTAAATGTCAAAAGTTTAAAATTGGACGATGACTTTACATATATTTTGGGTTTTTTCGAGAACCTCTACAAATAATTTGTGTAGTACGTCACACACAATAAGTGTCATACACAAACACACCAAGACTGCCCGATGGCAATCATTCGTTGATTTGATCGCGATAGCAGGAAGGCATCAGTAATTTTTATAGTCCCTCCCTGCAAGGATAAAAACGCGTTGCGGTAATAAAGCTCGCAATAATGGGAAAGATCGAGCTTTCACGTGTACTTTTCCGGCAATAAAAATTCAATGCGAACGACGAAATAAATTCGTTCTTTTATGCGCTGGCCGGTAGCATTGAGGGCATTTAATATCCGCATTAACGAGGCGGACACTAAAATGCGAAAAGCGGGAGATTTGCCGGGAGATCATTAAATATGACAACGTACGGATCGGGAAATGAAATCTTCACCAAATTAAGTTAAGAAAAATGTTGAGCAACCGCCGGCTCCAGGGGCACCCAATCGGATTATGTCGGGACTTCCCAACAGGATTACGTGTTATATTTACCATTCTGTTTGAGCGTACGCGAGTTATTTTGATTTTCCATGTCTCTATGAATACAAAGACCCCTGCCATTATGAATATTTAACAGGTCTCCTAATAACATATTTGCTTTTGGAGAAAATTTGGATAAATGCCTCAAACCAATGCCAATTTTTGGACCCGGAAACAAGTCGGAATACATAAACTCATTTCCTTTCGCAATTTTCCACTCGGGGATTGATAGCTTATTTGTCAGTAAATTTGACGTTGAGCGCGCGTGAAATTACTTCCTTCGATAATTATAATTGCGACTAGAACTAAAATAGAACATTCATTGACAATTAATAATATTCTGTTCAGGGCCAGCTCTAATTTCTATAATTTAGTATTTTGGAGTGGTGGGTGAGTGTAGGAGGGTGGGGGTTTATGAAGGAGGCCAAAAATCTCAATTATGAATAAGTTCCAAAATTTAGCAGTCACGCAGTCGATTCTTCAGAGTTCGATCCCTCAACTGAAATGGCGTTTCCGAAAAATATATTCATTTAGTAAATCAGGATGAAATAAAAGTCGAAAAAAGAAAATAAAATGAGAATATTAGCTCACTTATGAATTATCATACTCCAATTTAAATTCATATTTGATTATTTTTTTCCTAAATTTACGCAATTAAAGTTAACTTCCTTTCCTTGTAAACTGAAAGCTGGTGGCATAGATTGAGGGTTATATAACATATGTGAATAATTTAATAGTTGTGTTCTGGCGTGTTTCTGGACTATCATTATGACAGTCTGGCAACTAAATGTCGTTGGGTTTGGGAGGGGAGGGCGTTGAAATCTAGTGAAAATTCAACATAATTAAGTCATACTTTTAAAGTATTTTTTCTTCATTTTCTATTAATTAGTGAAATAAAAAACCATTTAAAAGTGTTGCCAGACTATTTACTGCTTGTTAAGATAGTACCAGACTAGTTCAAATTTGCTGAAGCCAACCAGAAAATTGTCATTTTATGATTGTTTATTTTACTAATTTATGACTTTGTAGCATGGGCGATTTGACATCCTCACGCAATAGTACTGTTAAGCTGAGCAGTTTTTTTTTATGTTGAGCACTAGTTTTTGCTATGTTTGGTCAAGGCGTGGGGTACCCATCCTACCCCATAACACCCATCCTATTCGTTTTGCCGATAGTTTTTAATTATATTTGCTCAGTGATCCGTAGGGGTATTCTGTCTTTGCGATAATTTCTCATTTATTTGCCATGGATCTGATTAATATGAGAAAAAATAACATCATTAAATTGCGTTGTTTTATTTCACTACTGTGGTATTGATTGAAAAAAAAATAGCTGTATTTAAGTTGGTTTTCTTGAAAATGTTTATCGCTTTCGGTTGTACAAGGAAAAAACAAATATTGTGTGGAATCAATTACTTTACTCTTAGCAAATGACACATGAAACGATAGAAAAATGTAAAGTCAAAGTAGATTATTTACAGTTCTTAATGGTGCTTTATAAAGACGAACATGATACCTCGATAATTAACAAAGTAAATTGATGGTAATTTAATTCAGATAATTTAAAATTTCCTCATTAGGAGAGTCGTAAACGGTTCCGTTATGATCCTTTTTAATTTGATTTATAGCGAACTTCGACATTCACCGACAATTGCCAAAAAACTGTTGTTAATTAAAAATAATGTAAATCATTTAAACTGGGGAAGGACGATGGAAGTTCGACGTTTTCGGCAGATCTAGAAATGGCTTGGCATCTTCGTATAATTTCATTGCATCCATAAATATAGACGGATCTGCCCAAGTAACGATAAGATGAAAATCTGGATGGGAAATGAAATTAGCGTTTGGAAAGCGACGGGACCAGATGGCGAAGACGACCAGCGGAGGAAAACTTTTGGAAAAGTGCCAAAACTCGTCTAAGATTAAGAGATCGTTCAAGACCGTGGCGACACTGTATCCTTCGCTTGTAACATTAACTGCAGGACCTTAATGCTTTGTATCGTTTCCATCGCCTTTTAGTATGAAATACGTATACATCAAATAATATTAGCATATAACGCGAGAAGATCTACCTGTAACGAAACGTGCCTCCCTTAGAATATCATCCCCTTAAGAGTCTTAAATTTTAGCTCCGCGAGGGTTTATGTGGATAACTCACCTGAAACAAAAACAAAAACAACATTAGATAACATAAACAAAGCAGTAATGAAACGTGCATTTCCGTAATGTGTTAAAATTACAAAGGTCGTTCAATATAACGCACGAGAATATAATACTGATATGGCATATTTATAGCATGGAGTTATTGTAAAATTTACAACTGGGAATTATAAAATCGATGAATGCAATCGTTCTGACATCTGTCACTGACGGCATCAACTAGCAAATGCACTTGCATCTTCTTTACAAACCAACCATTATCTTGATATTTTCATTAATTTGATCCGAGATTTTAAATCATAAAATCATGGTTTTTATTTATAAAATTATATTTTTGCAATATGACCCCGTGTGGCACTTCATATCTTCCGAGTGTTCCCATAGAAACACTAACGATATATACGCTTGGCAACAGTAAGTTCAATCAAACGAGTTAGTCATACAAATATACATTTAATATTCAACGAACGAAGCATACGAAATAAGTCAGAATAATTGCAAAATATGTTCTTCTTTAAATGCAATAATGCGCGTCTATGAATTTTAAGATATTTCCGGAATTTCAGTTTCATAGTATTATTATATACACATTCGTTTGAAGAATGCTATAAAACTTGGAAAGACTAGCAAGATTGCTCATAAGAATTTTTTTAATTATTTTATGAATTAATTTAAAGCGAGATTATACTCGAATTTGACTTGAACGACGGCGTTGAGTCAAGTAATGAACGTTTCGCACACTATATACAAATATTGAACATTTTTCATATTTATTTAAGTACATAAATAATTGTTTTTGCAGATTTTGTGCTCATATACAAGTTCTACAACTCTTTTTTACATGTCCACGATGTGACTGCACATTTAACAACTTTTTACTGTGTATTTGTTTTTAAGAATTTTATGCCGGCATTATTTAAATAATTAATATACAAGCATTTTTCAGGTTTAGATCGTTGATATTATAATTAATAGCTGCTTGGACTTTGGTAATATTAATGTTTATTTCTAAGTCGCAGTTATATTTATTATTTAGCTATATGAAAGAGTCCCGAAGTGAATCATATGAAATTTAGCTGTAAGCCAAATTGATATTTTTCTATGATAATTTTGCTATAATGAAAATATGGATATCCCCAACTTACGATCGCAATATTCTAATAACATATGTATTGAGTATGTATACAATAATCATGAGAAACGCGATTGGTACATTAAATTCAAATATAATATGTATGTATTGTAGATGATACATATTTAAAAACGTGGCTTAATTAACACATTTCCGTCGGGTTACGCATAGCATTGTATTTCGTCTGACGCGGGACATATTTGGGAAAATTTGCAATATTAGCAAAAACTAGTAAGTAGTTGAAAATGGGAAAAATATTTAGGAGTAAATATAGCAATAGATTTTAAACTGCAGTGCGCGTAACAGCTTGATAAAAATAATTTTATAATTTATAAAATATAATGATTAAATCTGTCTTTAAGTAATGTACACTCAAACATCTTTTTGTGCAACTATTTTTGTGCGATTTCGAAGTTATGCGGTTTTTTTAAAAGCATTTCTTTCATTTCATTCTTTCTTTTTTTTAAATTTTATAAAGATAATGTATTGAGATATTTTGGATAAAATAGGAAATAAATCATCAACACCAAACTGAAATTTGGAAAAAAATAAAAAAAACTAAAACTGACAAAATAAGGCCAAAAAATGATTTGACTGATTTTTTTTAAACAGTCGCTATTTTGTGATTTATTTTTTTGAGTTAGGGACTATATTGACATCTTTACTAATTACGAATTATATTGTTGGAAAGAGAAAATCTACACAGAACAATGATGATATTGACACTGGGTATACTATGTCTTCCGAAGAGAGCGAGTTTGGGTCATATTGAAAATCGTAACGAAAATTATCATACAGCGAAGATAGTTTGTAATTAAAATAACTAGTATTTCTCTAGTGGATGTTTAACATTTGAGATTCCAGATGTCAGACATCCTTTAAATTTTACCAATGATGCTAGACGTCCTTTAAATATTACCAACAATGTTATTTTTTAATTACCTTATTGTTTTCCTGTTTTTTTTTTAATTAACTTTTTTATGCGATTTTAGATATATTTTATATAGCTGATTCAAAGTTATGCGGTTTTTAAAATCCATGGAACGCATCTTCACTTTTTCTATGTAAGTCTTAGACTTTTTTATGCGATTTTCTGCGGAACGCATCCACCGCACAAAAAAAGTTTAAATCTATAATGCATAAGTTCCCAACCTTTTTCGGGTGCCGACCCCTTTTTATAAAGCCATGTGACCTGCGAAATTATTCTGCAAATCCAAGAATTCATTTTGTAATTCAACGGAAATGATGGCTAAATCAATGACAGCAGAGAATGGATTAAGTGTCAATGTAGTTTCTTCTTCTTTCACCCAAGGGGAGTAACGCTGGAGTTTGTTTACAAGGGATTTGAGATGCTTAGTAATCTCCTCCTTCAAATTTTCATTTATTTGTGGTTTAGATTCTGAACTCTTTGTATAAAGGTTTGGGTTTAAATTTAGAACACAATATCCAAGCAAAAAATTTGGTAGGTCGAAAATATTAATATTTCCGATCGGTCATTTCAATTTGTTATCCATGATTTTCTGGCACTAAAAAAGTAAATAATGAGTCGATTAATGAAATCATGGATCATTTAGGGAAGGATTTATAATCCCTATTCAAATAATCAGAGCTTAATTATGTATGGAAAGCAAATGGGAAACCATTGCGAGGAAAGTCTCCTATGGAAACCTCCTACATCTGATAACGGATATGGTGCCATAAAAGAAACATAAATAGAAATAAGTAAGCTGTATGTTAAATCTTATTAAAATACATGGCGTTAGAGATCAATATTATTACACAAAGCTATAAAATCCCTATAACGTAGCACAATGTTTTCAGCATAATCACTGATAACTTTTCCGATAGCAGACCGCTAATAGACGACGGCGATAGCTAGGAATATATGGCATCTACACCGAACGAATATTGATGATCTCATATGAGGAATGGCTATCTCGACGTACGGGAAATAAGAGGATTCTCCCAAGTTTCCGTCGATACAAGGAGTCAATTCAAACGAGCGCATAACTTTAACATAAGTCCGTCCCTCCGACGAGAAAGAGTTATTAGGGATTTTATGGCGCTGTTAGCAAATTGATATTAATGGTTCGACGAGGGCCTTAACCGGTGTAAATGCACTGTTATAGGATGTAAAAGAGAGCTAATAGCAATCGTTTTTAATGTGTGGCCACGGTGAATGAAGCCGGAGAAGACGCGCTAATATTATGCACGTAGCATTTTTAAGACGCCGCGTAGGGGCTCCGCTAACTGCTCTTACTCACCTTAACAATTTAAATGAGGATTTAAGCATCTAAACGACGTTGTTCAAGACCGTGCTATGAAGTCATAAAATGCAGAAATTTTCAGCACTTGCATGCGAGATTGGAGCAATTTCGCGGCGAAATTTGAAACTATGTTGCTTTTAATGCGCGATGAGTGGCGGATCCGGAGGCACAAAGATGTATTTAATATGATTAGATATATCTCGCTTGTTACTGCACTAAATTTAATAATGTTTGGCCGTTATAAAGCCGTTGTAAGAAGCATTAAGAACAACTTTAAAATTGCATTAACCCTTAACGAACGCCCTAGTTTTTCGAAACTATTGCCGGGAGACTGACGGAATTTTTATTTTAAAAGAACGTGTATAATAAGATCGATTTTATTAAATTTGATAAAAAAATCTAGTAATGTAAAAAAACGAATTATTTAAAAATTGCAGAAATATTATGGGGGATATAATACATATATACAGGGTGTTTTGCAAATGAATAATAGCTGGAAATTCGGAATTAACGATATATACGCCTTAATTTAGTAAAATTTTCCTCAATCAATGTGCAATTTGCTATTAAAAATATTAAACTAAAATTAGTAAGAGATTATAATATATTTATAGGCGATTCATGCAAATCGCCCTTATGCAGATCACTTATTAAGAGCCATTACGTTCAGCTGTAGGAAAACTTTAACGATACTTACGGACAGTTGTATAATTATATACATGTTTAATACCTGAAAGGGAAGATGGATACATTTAAATAGTTTTCCACACTATTTCGGGATGAACGAACTCAAATGATGATAGTTAGTATTACTTGGATTATGTTAAAATAAGAAAGTGTCTGAATCGTGAAGCACCAAAGGAATATTTGTTTTTGCAGATAGTCGAAGAAAGCCAATGAAATGAAACAACGGTGGCGAAACAAAGATAGAAGTTGACGAAGGAGTGAAAATAACGAAGCACAAAAGTATAATGAAGATTCTCCCGAGGAGGAATGTTTTTCCATTCACGAGTACTACTCTGAACGTCTTTATTTACACGCCAGCTCTCGAGAATGAAATGAGATTCTTTAGTTAATGATTAGCCTTTGTATGTTGAATTTAATGATTGTTTTTGAATTGATTGTCGACTTTGTATGGACTAATTGTGATAATATCTATCAATTACACCGAAAGACGAGGCAAGTAAGCATTGGATATAAAGAACGTTTTCGCATTAGACGATGTGTCATCGTTCATTGAAGATAAATGGGATCGGAAAATCTCCTCGGATAAAGCAGGGTTCAATTGGCTTTGTACCTTCATCACGAAGAATCGCTAACATATATTTATCGTCCGATAAAATATTTCGTTCTTAAATACGCTTCCAGATAAATGTGCCATCTCTAAGCTCGCTGGAAAATTGCAAATAAAGAGGTTTTCGATTTTCAGGCGCTATCAGCCACGGCGTCCACTGTTTCAGAGCATATAATTTATCAGCAAATTTGCGAACAACGACGGCAAACAGCATTACGTGTGATTTACCTAAGCTGCGTGGTAAACCTCCGCTCTGTTTGTGCTTGTAACCAATTGATGCTGATTTAAAGCATCTTGTAATCTACTAAGTGTGTATTATGAGATCCTCTCTAATGGGATGTAGGTACAAACATTTGCATTTTACCGGGCGATAACAAAAGCAATCCTCGGCAAAACACAAACAAGCATAATTCATGTGCGACCATAACAGCACCATAAATCGACCATTATTTAGCTTACGTAGGACGCACGTAAAAAGCTCCGGGGCGAGCTTTTCGATTGTGATGTTTGTCACGTAATTTGCATAATAATCATGCTTATTTATCATGTCGTTTGTTACGCTGTAAAGACATAGAATCATCATATGGAATATCTTTTATAGAGTGGGTTGATTAATTGAAAGATTTGCTAGCATTCGTCTGGTGGATATATCGCAAGAGAAAGCTCTGAGCTTTTGAAAGTGTGATACCATTCCGAATGACGATTAATCTTCATAACGTAGGTGGTTCTTTGTTCTAGGGGTCACATTTATTTTAAAGCAATCTTCAAGAATTAGGAGACAAAGACATTATCTTCGCTCGGTGTGTCTATTCATCTGCATTTCTTAACAATGACACCCTGGCAAGTCGTTGACTTCAAGACACCATCCAATTTTTAGAAAATATTTATTGTGCTTAGCTACGTTTCACAAAATCAAAACAACGGCCCTCTGAGTAATTAAAGCTGTATTAAGCAAAAAGGGCATTTCATCGAATCAAAAATTAAAGTAGCGTCCACAGATATTGCCTACTAGAGCCAGGGAAATATCAACCCTCGGGATACTGTCGGCAATATTTCGTTACCATATTATCCCTTTGACCTCCAATTAATCTTCTCTCTAAATTCATAATTAATTTAGTATTTACATATGCTAATTTGATCTGAAGCTTTGTAAACCTTCATTCTAAGTTTTTAATAACATATTAAAAATTTGTAATTAAAAAATGGAGATTGCTACTTAGGGTATAAGCTCAAGCTTTACGAGCTCGATTGTAACGATTTTTTTCCTAAAAAAAAAGCACTTGTGATGTTTAATTTTATATAAAAAATATCACACTATCTCGATAATTACAGTTATAAAATCAAGTGCAAACATGTGCACAAAATGCACTAACATAGGTCATATTTGTGAATATTTCACGGATCATAAAGATGAGGGTGTTGTAGATTTTTTAGCAAAGAAAAATAAGTTTATACTTGAAGTTGCCAATTGAATTAAATTTACGTTTACAGCAATCGAGCTGTGATTTAATTACATACAAGGATACAATGCAAATATGGTATGCAATTAGAATTATTAGCCATAGTATTCAAAATTTTGTGAAAGGTCTGCTGCCATTCGGGTCTGAGTCTAAATCAGCTTGACCAACTCTATTCGAGACGAATTTAATGAATTAATGTTAATGCAATGTAATTTTGGAAACTCGGTTTCGAGTTAGGGTGAAGAGGTATTGCACTTCAGAATGGCTCCTAAATATGCAATTATGTATTCCTCGACTTGCGAACAATTTCATATATTATTAGCCATTTCTCATGTTAGCTTTTCATGTGCAAAATATATAAGGCCTCCTCGCCCGCAGAGAATGAGTATTGTCTGATAAAATTAACGAGAATGCACAAGAAAACATTTGATTGAAATTTCTGAATACTGTTATCGGATACAATCGAAGGGAAAGGTTCGATGCTTTTCGATTATCGATGTTTCTATTTTATTCGTTCCATGGCAGCCGCTAAGTCGAACGTCTGTGAATTTAATTAAAGATTCGACGAAAAAACAAACTTAAAAAGAAAGCTCGATCCATAAATTTTCAGGCCGCAAGTTAGGGCCGCACTTAAAGTTCCGACAGGGGCGGCTAAACATCTGTCAACGTGTATTTTCAGAACAGCACTGGAACAAACAGGGCCGCTGTCAGTTTACCGGGAAAAAACAAAAGAGGCCGCGAGCCGCTCCGATTATGCGTAATGTAAAAGACATCCTCTCTTAACATTTGCCATTGTCCCAATACATTCAAACCGACGTGGCTCCAACTTCTTGCGAATGCATGTAATTCTACAGGGTGCGTTCAAAAGGCAAAGCGTTCAGATTCATACAAATCATGTATTGCACATATTTGTACAATTCGTCGAAAATCTTCGAAATAGCACCCTCTTGCGTGGATACACTTCTGGAGGTGGAATTGCCAAATCTGGAAGACAAATCTTAGAGCCGATGTAACATGAGGTTGGATGCTTTCAATCATGTCCTAATGTGTCCCTTTTAGGACTCCTTTTAAGCGAGGAAATAAAACAAGTCAGGAGGGGAGCCAGCTCAGGGTTATAGGGAGGCTAGAGAACTGATGGGGTTCGGATTCTGACCAGGAAATTGGTGACAATGAAGACGGTGTGCGTTGTCGCCATGAAGTTTCTATGCGTCTTTGTGTTCAAATCATCGGTTACAATGCGATAAACTGTTGTTTTCATCATTTTTGTCGATTCGGGAGGTTGAGGTCCTTGAAGGACTTGTGCCATCGGAATATTTGTGATATGATCAAGCAATTACTCCCAGAGGACTGTTGAATACTTTAAAATGTTTCTGCGGCGGATGTCCCAAATTCAAGGCAAAGTTTGATGGCGATCCATAGAACGATCTATTGTACCGTGTTACATTACCTCAAAAAGAGTTTCACGTATTGCGCCCACATCCTTTCTCTCCCCGTCCCTGCAGCCCAAACTTCATTTCACCAGATCAATATGCGCTAACATGGTGCATCCATACAATATTTTTACTTTACCTATGTTATTCCCGCAAGTGTAAACAATAAGTTAACAAAGTTTTATCGCAATCAGACGAACGGCATGGAAACGCATTAAATACGGACAAACAAACATTGATTTTTATGTTAGACTATGCCTATGTTACTCGCGTAATCCTTAACAATAAGTGGACAAAGTTTTAACGCAATATGATGAAATGTATGGCAGCCCATTACATACGAACAAACAAAGATTATTTTTTATATATTAGAAGATTAACAAAATAATATTCGGGATAGTTGCCTAATATAATAGAACTAAATCCGGTGTCGACGAGAATTAATTAGAACTAAATTCTACAGATGGCCTTTTCTTATTTTTTTTACAATTAGTAGAAGAAGATGCCGAAGACTATTCCAAATATCTTCAAAAAATAAAACACATCAAATAAGATTTCCCAAAAATAATTCAAATGTATGAAAAATAGGCCTATAAAGAATTTATTTGCAATTAAAAGAAACGAAAAATAAACAAAAATCCTAAATTTTCGATTCTAAGATTTATATTTAGAGTCTTTCATGTCTGGATTAAAGCAATGAATTAGTTCATGAAATACTGAAATCGTTGAGGCAGACGTGCAAAAAATATTTAACTGAAAACGAACTTTTCCACTGAAACATATTTAGAAAAAACTTGAAGGTGATTTTCAAGCTTCTCTTTAGAATTAACGAAAAATGCAAATTTAAAGCAGATAACAAATAAAATGCTAAAATCAATCTCTTATATTTGATTTTGATGTATTTACGAATGAAAAAAATCAAAGAATACAAAAACAGAATTTCCTTATTTAAAAAAATTGCAAATACATAAAATGGAGAAAGAAATACAAAGAAAATCGATAAGATCTTAAATAAATATAGTATTAAAATATTTTTTTATCGTTTATTTAAATCTTTAACTTCTGAAAATTGGAGCAAGTCGAGATTGTAGTTAAATAGTGTCCTAGACTTAAGACTATGTAGCGACCACCAGTACCTCACCTATCGATTGACTGGCTGACGGACGAGCGCGAGGACGCAACCACCCAAAGGATGGTCGATCCGTAAACTGTGCAGAGAAACGTTCCTTACGACGCTCCGTGCGGGAGAGAATGAAATAGAGCAAAGCGCGTCGGACCTGGAGGGCGCTGAAAACCAAATGGCGAAACTACAGAGGCTCGTTGAACGGAGCTGCGACGCGGCAATGCCAAGAAGAACGACCAGGAAGAGCAGACCCGGTGTGTACTGGTGGACGGAGGAAATAGCCGAGCAACGGAGACTCTGTCTATCCAGTAGACGCCGGCTGACAAGATCTCGGGACGAAGAAGCCAGAGAGCAGTGTCGGGAAGCACACAGAGATGACCGTAGAGAACTGAGAAAAATGATCCAGGCATCCAAGGCACTCTGCTGGGAAGAGCTCTGTCACACGCTTGACTCTAACCCGTGGGGACTCCCGTACAAGATTGTGCGGGGGAAACTACGGGGAGGAGGAGCGGTCGAATGTGACAAGCAAAAGATTGCTGAACAGATAAATCAGCTTTTCCCGGATAAACCCGGCATTGCCAAAATCATAGACACACGTAACGTGGAGGAAGAAGAGCGAGACGACAATGATCCACCTCCGCCATTTACCACGGAGGAACTCCAGATCGTCGGGAGGGACATCAGCACGGAGAAGGCGCCAGGACCGGACGGCGTGCCCGGTGCAATCATAAAACTAGTGATTGCCGAGTGCCCGGAAATGGTATTGGGAGTGCTGAATGCATGTTTGGCAGAAAGGATATTCATAAAAAAGTGGAAAATGGCCAGGCTGGCACTGATACCCAAGCCGGGCAAGTCGAGCATGAGACCACTGTGCATGCTGGACGGTATTGGCAAGGTCATGGAAAAACTGATACTGAGGAGGATCCAGCCCATTATTGAACGGAACCTGTCTCCCAGACAATACGGGTTCAGACCGGGCCGTTCCACGCTGGGCGCAGTACAGAGAGTAGTCGACACAATCCGCAAAGCGTGGAGCGGCACGATCAAGAAGAGTCGGGAGGTCGTGATGGTAACAATTGACGTAAAAAATGCCTTCAATACGGCAAGATGGGAGCTGATTATAGAAGCAATAAAGAAGAAATTCAAGCTACCCAGGTATGCCGAGGAGCTGATAAAAGACTACCTCAAGGACAGAGAACTGAAGCACAATGAGACGGGGATCTATAGAAGACTGGAGATGGGCGTTCCGCAGGGATCCGTCATTGGACCTACACTGTGGAATGTCCTCTACAACAGCTTGTTGGAGGTCAACATGCCGGAAGGAGCAGAGCTCACAGCATTCGCGGATGACGTCGCGCTGCTGGTGACAGCCAAGCATCCATTCGAAATGGAAGCAAAGGGCAACGAAGCCCTCGCTAGAGTCAACGAATGGATGAGGGAAAATCACCTTCAGCTAGCGGCGGAAAAAACGGAGGCTGTGATCTTCAGCAGAAGAAGGAGACCGAGGATCAGCAAACTCGTCGTGGACAGTCACGAGGTGAGGTATAACAAAACGTTGAGATACCTCGGGATCGTCCTCGACAGCAAGCTGACCTTTCGACAACATATAGAGGAAGCTGCGCAGAAGGCGCAGAAAGCGGCCAATGAGATTGGACGACTCATGCCCAATATCGGAGGGCCAAAGCCGTGCAGAAGGAGAATCATCAACGAAGTCATAAACTCAATACTTCTGTACGGAGCCCCGATATGGCATGAGGCGCTCCAAAAAGAGAGCTATAGAAAGAAAATGGCCAGGGTCCAGCGGCAGGGCGCGCTCCGAGTTACCGCCGCATACAGGACGGTATCGGAAGAAGCAGTGCTTGTGATCGCGGGAACCCCCCCGCTGGACCTTATTGCAAGTAAGAGGGCCTTGGACCACAAAGACCCCAAAAAGCGCGGAGAACACGACCAGAAACTGAGGGAAGACTGGCAGCGCAGATGGGATGAGTCCACAAAAGGAAGATGGACCCATCGACTTATACCGGTCGTAAGCCGGCGGAGGGCCAGAAAATACGGCGAAACTACATACCGCCTAACCCAGGTGCTCACCGGACACGGATGCTTCGGTGCGTACCTGAGGTGGATCGGCAAAGAAGAATCTCCCAAATGCCACCACTGCGAAGCGGTAGCAGATGACGCGGAGCACACCATCATAGGCTGTGAGGCTTGGGCACCCCAGAGAGAACTGCTGAAACAAGCACTCGGGGTGGCCGAGCTAAATATCGACAACATGGTCCACAGCATGATGGAAAGTAAGAAGAACTGGGACCTTTGGCGCGACTATGTAGAAGACATCATGAGCGCCAAAGAAGACAGTGAAAGAGAGAGGCGCAGAGCGCCTCTTCAACAATAGAATAGGGCCATTAAATGGCTAGACTACCCGTCACCCTTGAAGCAATGTGTAAAACAATACCAGGGGGACAGAGAAGGACAAGGGCGGGTTTAGTGGGCAGGCACGACCGAACAATCGTGAATCCTACACTGCCCAGCTTCACTGGGCGTCTTGCGAAGATTTTCTCGCCCACAGAAAAAAAAAAAAAAAAAAAAAAAAAAAGACTTAAGACTATGGGTATATCAAAATTAATTTCACTACAATAATTCTCTGTTAGGCTTTAACACTAAGATTTTGTATAAATAATAGAATACAAATAGTAACTCAGTTCGTTTTATAAATTCCTAGAAATCTCGTTTATTATTCATTCCAAAGTTCGAATCTCGAAGTTTGAAATTATGACGGCGCAAACAAAATCTACATTCAATTCAGTGCGAAATAATATTTTGATGCCATCATTAGAGTAATAATTACAAGGAAAATATGTATATATGATAATTTATTCAAAAAATTTGCACCATTTAAGAACTTAAGGTTTTCACTCCGACCGGGAGGAGAGCAACGTCTGAAAATTAAGCACTGCTAATTTATTAAGATCTCCAAGGTGGATGCGGAGCAAAATTAATAATTTTAAAATATTACGCCTATGTTAATTTTTTACAGGGAATATTTAAATAAGCGGCGGAAGAAAATAAAGTTCCTTCTTCTCATGTCGGAAACTTTTCTCTCTAAAATCTAAATAAACACGACCGTAAAACAGACGCACGTCTCAACTTCCAAAGTTGGGTACACACGCCGGGAATAAATTTACTTAATAAAAAGCACACTGCATTACGGCGGCTGTAAGGAATGTCCACCCTCTCTCTATGAGGAAAATAAATAAACAACAGGAGCAAGGAAACCCAACTAAGGAGAAGCCCCATTAAAAGTTTCAGGAGCCTCGGGGAAAACCGCCCTTACCTGTCTTTGCCCAACGAGGAAAAACTCCACGAATACCATTCGAAGCCACGGTCAAGCCGACCAGATTAAATAATAAATTTACGGCTTTCACGTACCTCAACATTGACGGCGTAGGACGTAAACGTTTAATTTTATCGCATCTGTATTAAAACGCTGTTAAAAGTTGAAGCGAATTTATTACCGAAATCATTTATTCGGGTCAGAAGTTGAAACGGCAAAAATTGTCTTCCGGGTGCGGAAGCTTAAGTTGTTTTACGAAGACGGATATCCGGAGATAAGAGATAAATGTCCCCAGAAATCCGCACAGATTGTATTTATTATCATCTCTATTAAGCTGTGGTCAGAGATGAAAACAATTTACGACGTTATGCGATTACCAAATTAATTATTACAAAAACGCTTGCAATATGCGTTAAACTTAAATCCGATTCGGGACCATTAATTTTGAAGACACGCCATTTAAATTCGCGATGGCGTGCTCGTAATCTTGCGGTTCGTAAGTATTAATCATAGCTAAAAACTAAATAGAGAGATATAATAAATTATTTTGGAATAATTCATTCTTCAAAAATAACTACAAGATATTAATACAAGATAAAAAAAAAACTACCGTAGCTAAAAATTGTATGTAGTTAAATGATATATTATATATTTAGCAGCTTTTTCTTGAAAACATTTGAATGTATAGGGTAAAAGCAAAACTTCATAAAAAATATTTTAATAAAAATATATTCAATATACAGCTTAGCATCGAAAAAGTAGATGCCAACGAATGAATAATAAGCCCAAAGATAAAGAAAAAACAAAGCCTTAAAGATATCAATTTGTAGAGGCTTGAAGTTTTTCGTTAGGGTCGCGTTTGGGGAAGTTTGCCTTTAGATGGTATTTGTATATCATGCGTAATAATATCAGGTCAGTCCAAAAGTTCGTGCGCATTTTTTTAAAATAGCTTAAATAAAACACAATTTAACATTTGAACCAATGATATATTTTCCTCCACTATCTACAACTTTTCGCCATCTTACAGACAGATTTTCAATTCCATTTTTTCTGATATGATCTACTGTTAATTGTGGCTCTGACCCTACAAGATTTTTAAGAACGTTGTTATCAAAATTAACAGGACGTCCTGAACAAAGTTCATCATAGATGCTGTTTTCTCAAACTTTAAATTTTTTAAACCATTTTTTTTGGTGGTCCTTACACTAATATTATTATATGTTCACCATGTACACTATTAGCTCTTTCCGGTCCCCAAAAAAAATTTTTTTTGTTTCAACCAAGTCCACAATAGATTTTCAGAATTTTAGGAGAAACTATTATTTTCATTTTTTTCAAAAATAAAAACTCGAAGTCCAGGCTTTCTCTCGCAAGTTGTGCATATGTAGCGAGTTTCTTTCCTACTGTCATAATTTTTTCTATTAGAGCATACTCCGTAGTCTTTGTGGATTGGTATAAAAATACTAAAAATCGGTAATAATTCGGAGCAAGTGTAACTGTTGATTACAAAGGCTAACGTGCCGCGCGAGCCCCTAAAACTACCCTTTCGTATCCCTTCCAAGTGGAGAGTTAAACATTCCAATGAGCAAAAAAATAATTTATCCTATGGTCAACATACTGTTCTAATAAATACACGCGAAAAAATGTTGGGTTGTATTTTAATTCTAACGATGAAATAATATGTCGAATGACATTCGACATGAGACCCACATGGTAGAAATCGATGTCGAATAAGATTCGACATAGGACCGGAAAGGATTTATTTTTATCGCTGAAGATCTGGCACATTCGCCATACGAAAATAAACGACAGGTTCGAAACCTAATGTTAAATTGTGTTTTATTTATACTATTTAAATATTTCTCAAAAATGCGCAAGAACTTTTGGACTGACCCGACAGCATAAAATCCACCAGAGTCATGTTCCACAAGTATAAAATTTAATAGGATTGATAATTTTAGATGTGCTAAGTTTAAATGTACAGAATTCGGAGTATATTAGTGCGTTTAGCTTAGCATTCTAGTTCAAAATAATGTTGGATATTTGGTGGTCAATGCGAACTAAATTATGAACGAGCACGATATTACATAATCTACTAATCACGTTTGTGGCAACATGGCATTTATATTTCAACAAATGTTCAAATTCATTGTAGTATAAGTTATTGAAGTACAAATTTATGATGACTTTATATTATTTAATATATTTATTGTAATTAGCGTGATCAACAGTAAATGGTTTATAATACGGTGTATTTAATGTTTTGCACGTAGGCTTTTCCGCGAAAGGCAAATATTCACCGAATGAGAATGGAATTAAAAGTATGGGCACAGTTTTGTAATGAGTTAGGTAACTTGTCAAAATGGGCAAACATGCTTGTGTCCGGATGATAAAGGGTCAAGTTGTGTAGTGGAATATTTTTGGAGTAATTTCCAGGGGAATTTAAATTATTTACGCCTACTGTCCGCTGCGAGTGGCTTTTCAGCAGAATGAAAATATTAATACGTTCATTAAGCAGCGGAAGAAATTGCAGACGATAACGACTGCGCTGGATATGGCTTCATTATTTTTTTACTGCGATTCTTATTTATAGAATGCAGTATGAAAAGCCGGGATTGAGTTTTCCAGTGAATTAAGAGCAAAGAAACGATTTCGTTTGTCGTAAACAAGGATGTACCTGGGTCGGGGAGTTTATGCGGGGTGGTGAAAAATCTCTCGTGACCCTAAAGTCGGGGAAAGCCATCTAGCCGACTATTTTCGTGAGCGACGAACTTTTAGCGGTTAAATTTACTGTCGGAGCCAGAAAGAGAAAAAAAGAAAGACAGAGCAGAGTGTCGATGACAAAAAAGAAAGAGCAGACGTTCTATACGCCGCCGATTAAAACGCTACGCCCCGAATTCATTAGACACTTTTCGGACTTGAAATAAAAATGAGCTAAAATGAAAAATCAAAAAAATACAATTTAAGCGCCAGATGGATTCAAAATTGAGTTTTCAGAGTAATGAGTGAACGCTTTTAAGCGCCCACTTGGGCGCCCGACAATAATGGGCGCACACGAATGCACTCTACACAGTTATGAATGACACTTCACTGCACTCTACGTGCTTCACTTTAGCGTCGGCAGAGGACCGACGCTATTATGAAATTGATTGTTTAATTGCAAGCTCAATATTGGCTGAATTAAATACAGTCACGCTCTTTCGGCAAGAGTTCTACTAAAATCACCAGAATTGCAGATAGTTGGACAAATGAGCAATTCAACATTTCTTTAAGGAGCCGACATCAAAAAATCACAGACAAACGAAAGAATGAAACTCGTATTTATATACAATTTTATACACAAAGAGCAGTGGCATTCAACATGCAACATTGAGAGTATTTAAAAAAAAAAATAAGACATAAACCTTGTAGCTAGCGATATTATTTTAAAAAAATTGAAAATTAATAAATTGTAACATAAAACCATGATGTTAACAGTCTTTCACTGACAGCGCGGGGCGCAAAACACCCAACGAAAAGCTACTATTAATCATCATAGACCCAATTAGCGAGATTAATAGTGGGAGTACAAAAAGCGTCGACCGGTAGTCTTGGCCGCGGGAAGACATGTCTTTCCAGCGTTGGACTTCACCACACTATTAATTATTTTTAAACTGCAGAGTCAGAATTCAAGGTATATAAAATAACAAAAATCATTATATTTATTAATCATATGTTTATAGATTCTTTTTTTATTCCGAAACAATGATAACCTATTGCGTTTCGCGTTTTTGATCGCTATTTTTCCAAAATAACTTTGTAAATACGGCACTTTGAAATGTCTTTTTTACGTCGCGTATTGGATATACTATGCCTCGGCGAGGCCGAGTACCACAAACTTGTTTAGCATTCAAAGTATGAATGAGGTCGTAAATGTAAAAGGGCGAGCAGCGATCCCTGAAAGTCACATAAAACGACATGCATAAAAATATGAATGCACAAGTGCATATCAATAAATGAAATTGAAGTTACGTATGCATGACGGCCGTGACCGAACGCTACAAAGAGGTAATGGGAACGCATTACACGCTCTGTAGGATTGTAAACATGGAAGAATGAGAGCAGAACTCGAGCAGCTCACCGGGAAAAAGGCAAAGAAATGCCACAAAAACGAAATTAGTTTCATACACACGGAACACAGGAGAAATGCGAATTAATTAATAAAACACAGTGCGCGCCTTTACTGGCATTTGCCATATTCAAATATGACGACTTTCGGATTTTTTCAGACCAAAAGAGGCTTTGAAATTAAATTTAGGATTGCTGACAGGTCGCTGAACTTTAATGAAAGCGTATATACGAAGGGAGCATGATTTTTTTATTTTTAGGGAGGACGGCACAAAATAGATGGATGCGTACGAGGAGAGCTTTTCGCGACGTATAACGCTCAGATAATGGAAGGAATGCAGTAACATTTTTTTATGTAAATTCCAGACATTTTTCTTGTAATCTAAACGACGAAAAGTAAACCTTTTTTCCTCTAGGGGTAAATCTGTGAAATTCTTCAAATATGAAGAGGATTACATTATCTCAAAATAACAAGACGTAAAGCTTTTGTTTGAAGCTTTCATCGCGAGGAAAATTTGGTTGAGGAACATTTCGCAAAAAAATTATCCAATTGACGAATGAACAACAGAATATGAAAGTGTGATTACTCTGTACTAAATATGGAAGAGAATATCCATCGCATATTCTTCATAATGCGAAATTGTGTAACATAATACGATTTGAAATTGATATACATCATTAAAGAGAAATTGATAATAAACATAGACATTAGTTGGGATCGAATCAATGATCTTTAATATATGTATGCTTCCTCTATTCAATGAATTATAAAATGTTCACTCATCCAGGATAAATTCATCATAAAATAAAATGTATCCAGTTCACTCAGGAGTAAGCTTAAACACATCGTCAGTTGCAATAATGCATGTTGTGTGTATATAAGCTGGAAAATTTCAGGATTGCATTGTAAAAACTGCCACAGGCATTAACATGTAAGTCCTCGTTATTTCATATTTTACATCGGTGGCGTTTTGACTCGTGGTTGATTATTTTCCGTCATATTCAGTTTTTTCCATAGAATAATAAAAATTTTTATACGAAAAATAGCACAAGATCGAATATGGTTAACATCGCCTCGTTGCGGTCATGAAGCATTGATGACATTCTGCAATAAACTTTTTTGTTAAATAATTTAAGACCTTCCTGCATTTGAAATTAGATAGGAGCGAACGAATTAATATTTGATGTCAGCATTCGATTATTTTAATGCGAATTGCTGCCGGAGTCACCCCTTACAAATACCATCTGAGAAATAATTAAATGCTTTCGAAACTCGGTGGCTCGACGTCCAAAACATTTCAATTCCGATCAGAATGAGCTTTCGATTATGAACGACCTCATCTTCTCTCTACAGATCCGCAAAGTTTTCACTATATTTATTTTATTTGTTGTGGGAACACTTTAAGCTGAAGAATAAAACGGTTCCAGACAACGGCGTTCGAATGTGCACGATTTTGCAGATCTACTTCAAAGTCTGGCGCTCAGTGTTGTCGGTCAATGCAACATTGAGTATTGTATTTCTGCCATTTTTAGAAGCACTCGGAATTCTTCGATAGACGAAAACCGCAGAAGGTGTATTAACCCGTCGCTGGAAAGCCACAAAGTTTTCGTCTGTAGTCGTGAGTGAGTGTTTATGTACGACGACATCAGCGCGGTGGACCACCAGGAAGACAATAAAAGCTCGACGTCGAAGACCACGACGACTACGACCGGCACCGAATAATTGTCGACGGAGTGACGTTTGCTCGAAATTTAGCAAATGTTAACTGCTTGCAGTAAAATGAGCTTCGTTATGAGCTTATTTTAGTGTGGGAACAGGGTCGTTTATGACCGCAAAATGAATGCTTAAGGACGTTGTCCTCTTTGTTAATAAAAATACATAAAGTCGTCGACGGTGTTCTTAGTTTAAGTATGCTTTATTGCTAGACCGCAGCTTTAACGAGTATATAAATATGTATGTTTATTTCGGCCGAAACAGCAGCTTTCACAGAATAAAATACACACATTTGGAAATTTGTTTCTCGGCAATCGGCTTTTAGGTATCATGACTTGTGTCAATTTTCTGCTAAATAATGCAGCCACAGCTCTCATGAATAATATAACGGCATATTAGGTCGCGGAAGCCATACAGGCGATACGTATCGATTGCAGACAGCTGTAATTTGATTTGAATGTCACGAAATGACTCATTGATAAAAAGGATGATATATTTATTTATAGAATGAAGAAATCAATAGTATTTTACTGGAAAATTTTGGTCTACTTCCGAGTAAAATTATCTCGTGCGTTCTCCATATGTCCTCATATCCAGAAGCATTGGTGATTATTATAATTATCTATACTTTGCCCGCATCACAAGATATTCAAGACTTCGATTTCAATCAATTTTATGCAAAATATTTTGCAGAATAATATATACATTATATAATCCAGAGCCTAGACTAATAGTCCAACAATCGTTTATTGATACAAGTTCTACGATGAGATATATATTCTTCAGTATTTTGTCTTTTTGTACCTTTTCTCTTCACTGAATTGCGAAAAAACATTAGGAAAAAAAAGCTTAGCTTGATTGTCACTCGCTATCTCTTATATAGTTGATAGTTCGAAGCCAAGAAGCTCTAGGAACAGAACAAGAACAAGAAGAACATCAAGCAGACGACCTTTAGGAGAGGGTCAACCTGAAATAGGAAAGCACTCAGTTTCGAATTCGCTCGGGTAAATTGCACGTGGACTGGGTTGACACCCTCAGTTGGTGCAGGAGCAAATCCGAGATGCAATCAAGCCAAGTATGTCTTCACCCTAGCGAGGAAAGGAGAGGCTGGAATCTTTGCACTCCAGAAAGCCCTTTCCAATAAAATCAAAAAGGTCGTCTAGAGTAGTTTTTCACTATCTCCCGAGGAAAACTGCTCAGTCTTTACGAACCTCGACACACTCCCTATCAAGATGGTCATGAAAGCACCCGTCAGTACGTTCTTTCAGGAGACCCGCTGAGCGAACGTTCTAAATGAAATTCAGAAGTTATGCTACCTTCAATATCGAGCGAATGAGGAGGTGAATGTATGTAATCGATGTAACTCCTTCCTGTGAATGGATATTGAAGAGGTCCTTAGTTCTGCAGTGTACTGTTTGTAGAATCACTCAATAAATTCGTAGGATGACTGATATCTTTTAATGTTATATATAGGCTATTATTCAATGAAATTTCATTACTTTTCTAGATGTGTAATGTCATGATGATGTATAAGATATGAGGATTGAATAAGAATGAACCAAAAAGTACGACATGATTCTCGAGTCAAGCCGGTATATATTACTGTTTATCAAACTCTTGCACTTAATGCACACTGAATGCATTCTAATAAATCTCATGCAACAATAATAACGGACAACTTTTCGCTTCGAGACCAGATTTTGCCGTCAAATTGCGGAGCTCTTCGGATAAATTAAATCCATCCACCCAGGGGTAAAAATTAAACGCAGCATCCGATAGGGGAAACATAAATTATCGGAGGGCGGGAATGAACGAGGAATCATCTCAGCGTACTCGTAGATTTATTATTTTGAGAATAATCCCCGGCGAGAGTGGTATAAAAACTACAAATTAGGGCAGCGGCATGATTTATGGACAACGAGCTAATCTGCTTTTGGGTTTGGCGAGCAAGCGCATTAATTCTTACCGACGGATGCAACTTTTGCACAATTTGCATACTTCAAACAAAAGCAACTTTGATAGAAGTATGCAACAAAGGATTTCATAACTAAATGAATCGATAACTAAGCGAGAACTAATTGCAGAGCGGGTGAGCGAAAAGTTTAGCCGGATTCAAATTGTTTAACATCTGCATCGCTTAAATGTAATTTTATATGGAAAAATCAACAGAGTTTCATGAACTATGAAAACTATAATTCAAGAATTTTAATTAATTCGAAGTTTTTCACTACGAACATTAAAGTCTTTATGTGAAGCTAATTATGCTCGTCTGCATAACAGTAACTTACTTACTATACAAGCATTGACTCGCTTTATTTGTACGGTAAGATACCTCAGAAGTCTTTCAAGTTTTAAATGAGAGAGCCTCTTCGTGCTATACTTAAACTGTCCTCTGAAAGTTTGCCAAAGGAGTTTTTCAACCGTACATCAAAATATTAAAACGTCCAAAAGGCTTTATTATACTTACTAAAAACTGAAAAAGCACTCCTGAAAAGAGAATTTAAACAAAATATAAGGCATAAATACAAAATTGGCTCTCGCAATACGCATGAGTGACCGCTTTAAGGGAATGAGAGTTCTTGTTTATTTTTACAATTCGGTTGTACTTCACGAAGGTCGGTTGGTAATTTACAAAAGAGCAAATATAATTATAATTTTTCAATGTCGAGTATTATTTTTTTTTTTAATTTTTCGCAAAATATGCTTGTCCATTTTTCAAAACACTTCTTTTTTGATTAACTTTGGATGAAATAATATTACTGTGGCGTTAAACAGGATGAGTTCCTTCTCTTTTCAGTATTGATTTTTTGTATTTTTGGACATTTTATATTGATATTTATTATATTATACTCCTTCAATTTCCATTTTTTTTAAACTGATCTCCATGAATGATTTCTCTCTGGAAAAGAGTTTTTAATGTGGACTTGAATTTTAAAATAAGAATATTGAACATTGATGAAATTTCGACATTGATCTAATGGAATAATTGTTTTAAAAAATAAGCATGCTGAAACATTAACCGCAAAAAAATTGTATAGCTAAAAATGATCATTGTTGAAGTTGAATATGAACCCTAAAATAAGGCTATTGTGCTTATCACTAATTTATATCGTTTCTATAGCGTTATACATCAGAATTCTGTGGTTTGAACGATGCCACAAATAAGATTGCTTTTAATTTTTGCATTAAAATCAAGAAGTTATAACAAAACAAATATATAAATGTTGGTTAGAAGCCATTATATATTTTGGTCGATACGCAGCTCCTTTGAAATACAAGACGCCTTTTCTCAAGAGCCTGTATTGGGTTTGAGAAGTAATCTGCGGTGATAGATCTCGACTAAATAGATAAATACGCGTAGGGGAATGGTAAATGGGGGTTCCATAAGAGCAGACATTTTTTCCTCGCGAAAAAAGAAAGTCGGAGAGCTCCACGCCCAAATGATCAAATTACAAAATCCCATCCTCTCCATATCCAGTCATTAAATATCGCGAGGTAGGGGGATGATTCTGGCAAAATTCCGATTGGAAAAACGATACATTTTTAATTCAGAAAAAAACCCTCTTTTCAATAGCCATAAGCCACAATTTAGCGGGCCCCGAGTCCGATCATTCGCTTAATGGATACAAAATCTGAATAAAGAGTAATGAACGGTAATTTAGCGAGCACTTTCACACCGAAGCGCTCAATCGCAGGGTTAAATCGTTATATTTCACTCGATAAGCTGCTTTTGACAGAGGTTATTTTCCGAATGCTTCAAGTGTGAATCGCTTTGAGGCGGTATTAGCGAGATAATTTTTCAAGCCAGCGAATACTGACTAAGGAAATAGGAAATCGGCTCTATGGCCATGGCCGGTAAAAGAAAACTAGGATTACAAATAATCCGCAGATATTTCATCCATCTTCGGGGCTTTCCGCAAACATTTTTTTTCCTGCAACGGAACAAATTACATCAGAATAAATCATCATTTCATATGAATATTATATATGATCTTTCCCCGTGGATGCACGCGGGACACGGTTCATGAGCTTGTAAAGTTAATATATCTTCGTCAATTCGAAATTTGCATATGTTTCGTACTCGTCTCGTACGAATATCGGCAGATCGATATAAGCGAAAAGCGCATAAAACAAGCACTGCAAGATTTATGTGCAGATGACATTGAGGATCGTGGAGGGTTATTCAAAGATTCCCGTACATTGTAAAGGAACGATCTGCGGCGTACAAAGGGCAAATTTGATTACAGCCATGTTCACAAAAGCTCGAGGTCATCGCGCTCTCATATCTTTCAGGTCAAACCTATAAATGTATTCTGGTTAAATCCATCGTTGTACTTTTCGTCCGAGTGAATGGAGATTAATTCGATTAGCCTAGCGAGTTATTCAGTCGGCAATAAGTTCTGACATCAATTCAACACACAGACAGGGAGGATAAAAATATTTTCTGAAGATTAAACATGATGTTTGACGAATATATTTATAATAATCGATGGTTAAACGTCAATTGGCGTCGATATACAAGCTAACAAATGGGATCATCTCAAACATTGTTATTAGCAAGTTGTCAACAAACATAAAAATCGTGTTTGCTTGAAAAAGGTAATCTTTTATTTTATAAAGCAGAGACTAGCTAGAAGAATGCAAGGATTTAATCAGGTCATATTTCGATTAGACGGTGATTGTCGCACTATATCACTTTTCAATGGGTTAAAATGTACAAAATCCATAGCCAAATATACCGCTTATACTGAACGTATAAAAACAGTTTGCAGATCCTGAATATTTCATAAAAATTCAATACTATTGCAAAAAAAAACAGTGGATTTATTAAAGCCTTCCTTCAGCTTGATATTTAACAAAATTGAATCTTATGCAGTATCTAGTATTATTGGACAAATTGAGAAATTAATTAATATTATTAAAGGAAAAAAAGAGAATCTCGTTTAATTCAAAACTAATGATTTTTATACAAATGGCGTATTAAAATTAAAAAAACGAAATTTTCGTCCGGTACCCTTAATAAACACAAGTGCTTGGATAGATTAAAGACGTTTTTAACGAGAATAAAAGCTTATTCACTTTCACCACAAGGCTCGACGCCTCCGTCGGGAAAAATATTGAATTACAAATTCGAACGAAATTCAAAAAACTATCCAATTACACCCATAAGACGACTCAATTAACCGTCTCGGTACTTATTGTTCCGAATTGGGCGGGGATAAACTTGATTCAGGATTAACTTGGTTCGAGACGGTCGTCGATTCGATCTGCCAGATTTATTGACACGGTCTGGATTTGAACTCGAACTTTCGCTATAACTTCATGACAATATTGATAAGATTTGGCGAATGGCTAACAAATTTGCATTTGTATTCAAAAACACGTAATTAATAAATTTGTTATTTATAAGAAATAGTAATTCAATATATTTGAATAAATACATGACGTACCAAATGTGCGCACCAAATAATAAGGTGATCGTTAAACATGTATGGCAGGATGATCGCCTATTTGCGAGCGAATTCCAGTGACTCAGAAAGAGCATTTTTGTACGCTGAGCTCGGAGAGAGACAGAGACGGATAAAACGTCTTGCAGTTAGGTAACTGAGCATGAGAGACAGAGACGGGTGTCTTGCTTGCTTGATAAGACGACTTTCGTTCGTGTTGTCTTGAGAGCAGGCGTTTGTTTTGATAATTAAGATACTCGCATCATTTTTATCGTTGACCAATTTTGTTATTCCCCCTTGACTGTTCTGGAGTGGCGTCATTAGTCGAGTATCATCATTTCTTTGCAAACTCTACTTCTTCAGAAGTAAACTGGCTTGCACGGTAAGTCTGTCTTTTTATTTTCGCAACACATTAATAGGCAAAGATAGCTGAATAACAGAAAGTAGATACCATGCATGTTGAATATTAAGAAATATTGCGAAGAAATTAATAAAAAAATGTGTGTTATCAACAGTGTTAACTCTTTGCGGTCCTATGTCGAGTCTGGCTCGACATTTTGTTCCTACATTTTTTACCCCACTTATGTTTTAAATCATGTGATTTTATTTTGCGTGTCGTGTTTAGGACAGTATTTGGAAAATATGAAGCTCACTACTCAAAGGGTTACTAAACTAAATTAAATTTTGATACGGGTGACTGCATTCGACAAGAAATACTCGGCTGGTTTTCATACCATCTATGGTTTATTTCAAAAGTCGACACCATGATAAAAGACCGCAGGCTATGCCTTAGGATGGGTCGGCTATTGCGACAGTATATTAATACTACAAAGTGTTTAATGGAATGTTTTGGCATCTGTTCAACGTAGAATAGAGGACAGCGAGTCTGGAGGATAACGGTCTTGCTAGGCATGTATCAATGTCCGGCACGCGATCGATGCGTTCAATAAATTTAAATTTAAATATGGGGTTTTGCGTTGGGTTAAGGAAGCGAAGGTCAGGGCTAGGTCACGGTTTCCAGCTACGGATTCGAGTCTTCGCCTTTTACGTAAACGGACGTGACCGTCGAGATGGTTGGCGGCCCGCGACGGGCGTGTGAACTGATGCGGAGATAGTGCAGCAGCAACACCATGCAAGAATGCAACTGGATGTCGTGACTTATTAACAAAACACCAATTGACAAACAATCCGAATGGATAGAATGCGATCTTCGCGAGTTCTTAGGGCTCGTGACCACAAAGAAGTGCAAGGCGGCCGCAGCAGCTCTTTGTGCGGCAAGCCGTGGAGCAAAAAAGTTATGCCCTCAAAGGTCATGGAGACCATGAAAGCGTACATTTTCCATAAAACTAACTAACGACATTCAGCAAAAAACTTTATGGCTCTCGATTTGGCAAAAATCTGAGCTTTCGCCAAAAGAACCAAGACAATTTTTTTCGTCTACATCGTCTATGTGATGCATACATTAAATCTTGTTTTGTCATTTTAAATTTGTCGAAATCAATAAAACACCAAGATTAACATATTTTTTTTGTACCGAGAAGACGATATTAAATTTTAGTTTATGGGCAGCCGAATTGCTAGGTGTTCTTCATCGAAACACTTTGATATCTCTTTAATCTCACTTCATTTTATGACAGTTATAAATTTGTCGGTTAGAAAATTATATTTCCAATTTGACGGCTTTGTAGAAGTTCCACGAGCAATAAATTTTATTCGCGGCGTACTTGCGTGAAATTAAACTATAAAACCAAAACTGGTATGAATATTTCAGGATTGCTGTGAATCGATGGCGTAGCTGTGAGACAATAAAAAAAAATCGATACGCTATATATTTTTAATGTGTCTAATATGCATTTCACATATAATGACATTAATGGAATCTGTAATGAATAACCTGCGAGTAGAGATATTTAGGGGATGAAAATTAACTAATAATACACATCTAAAGAAATAAATGATAGGCTTTCATTTATAAAAACAAAGAAAATTAATTTTGCCAAAAATAAAAATGCTGAGTGATGTAGCGTTATTTAATATCCCTTAAGCTTCCCTGTTGTTATCAGGTCAAGAAGGAGATAGCTCGATTGCATTTACGTTAGGTTGATCAAATCTTGGATCTCAATATAGCCGCAAGGGATTACGATATACTTAGATAACGGGAACTTTTCTACTAGATAGGGTGTATTTTGAGACTTGTTTAGATTCAGCGTTTTATAATATTCTTCCTTTGAGTGTACACGTATGCTTCTTAAGCTTGAGTTTTCATCTGAAATTATGTGTGAAAGATAGCTGAAAATTAATTTATGAAACGACATTCATAAGCCCCCCAATGAAAGCCTATTCTATATTACTTATTAATCCAGCAACCCGTTTGAATTTCACATATAAATGAATTATTTCAAAGCAATGTATATGGTTATTCCACAAGTAATCCGATGTTTTCGATTTAGTCCGAGTAATCATGAAATATTACGCAATTGTGGTATAAATATGGGGCTACAAATTCTATTCTAAATTACATTGTTTTACATGTATAAAATTTAAGCAATGGAAATACCAATTTAATAAAACTATTAACCTTATTAATTACTACGTGTATTTAATTTTGTCATAGTAAAAACACAACAGCATCAATGAACAATTTATTAAGTGAATATTTCAAACGATTTTTGCTTGGAAATATGCGCTAAAGTCAGATTGTCCTCAATAATTTGATAATATATAATATGATAATGAATTTATAAAATCATTTAAAAAAGATAATTTTGGTTAGGTGGAATATAGATGAATCTAAGTGCTATCATCCAAACAAGCCATTGCGTAGAAACAATTTTATAAATAATTGTTCAACCATATTTGGTTGAAACTCCATCAATAATTTAGAACAGCGAGTGGATATAGAAAATTAAGATGATTCGAACCGCAATGACTCAATATTTTTTTAATTCTTATAAAACCTATACACATACAAAATTTAGCTACGTTGAATCCTCAGGCTCAAATTGGACGCAAGTGAAAGATAATAGCTCCTAAAAAGTAATCAAGCCCGATCGTCTTCAATTGAAATCGTAAACTGAAGAATCTTAATTGATGATTATTATGTCTCAATTCAAAGTTATTGGTATAGTTCCTGGACTTTTATTATGATGGATTGAATTCATACCCCGACAATGGAAAAAAAATATTAATCGTGCCAATAAACTCTAGCACTGCGGCGGTCTGGGATGTTTCACATTAAGGGAGTTTGGGTTTTTATCAGATCAGTCCAAAAGTTAGTGCGCATTATTGGGAATTTTTAAATAATGTGAATAAAACACAATTTAATATTAGATTTCGAATCTATCGAAATTTGTCGTCGCTTGATTAATGTATTAGTCAGTGTCATCAATTTTCGTAAACATCGGATGCATATTAGTACCCATAGAAAATGAATATCGACAATCAATACAAACGTGCTATGTTATATATTTTTATTTTCATATGGCGAATCTGCCAGATATGCAGCGATAAAAATGAATAGTGTACATGATGAACATTCGGGTCAAAAATGGTTTGAAAAATTTAAAGTTGGAGAAAGCAGCATTTATGATGAACCCCGTTCAGGACGTTCTAAAAAATCTTGTGAAATCAGAGCCACAGTTAACAGAGGATTAGATCGCAGAAAGGATGGATTCATCTCATGGAACAGTTTTTCGTAATTTAAAGGAAATGTGGAAAGTGTCCATGCTGGGAAAGTGGGTACCGCATGAGCCATCCGAATCCAATTGCCAGGAACGAATAAACATCTGCACTTCCCTTTTATCGCATTTCAAAAGAGATCATGCAAGAGAGACAATGGACGTATCGCTGAGTAGCGCTGTTAACAGCGACATCTTCTATCTCTCTTCAGGTACAGTATGCTATTTTAACAGCGCCATCTCTTGTGGCCCTACGGAGTTGCCGGTTGGGTAGTGACGCGCAGGAGCCGGGAAGCGGGAGGCGGGAGTCGGGGGATTCATCGGTTAGTCTTGGCTGCGGAAGGTCGTTCTTCCTGCAACCAGATCTCTTTCTCGCTCTCTCTTATGTGGAATAAATAGTTATTTAGAGAAGAGAGCCTTTTTATTTGACGCTCGTCTATTTAGTAGTTTTAGGTACTTAAGGATCCCGGAACTAGAAAACGTAATCCCGAAAATCCCGGGATTGAAATTTTTATCTAACAGAAATCTTACACCTCACCAACACGATGAAGGCTACTAAATCGAGACATTCCCGACGAAATCTGGACGCTTGGAAACAGTGGCGTAATTACGAATTGACGAACTTAGGCGACGCCTAGGGGCAGTGAATGTCTAATCTATGTATACATATACAGCGTACATGTATGTTTTTCAAATTTTTATAGTAACATTTCCCTACCGGTGATGTATTTACTACACCTCGACCCTAATAATGGGAATATCGATATGAAATATAATAGATACGGGATTCAGAATTTTTGTATTCCTCCGTAATATGATAACGAATCACATCAAAGTATTATAGTATATAAGTATTCATCTGCAGCGACGGAAATAAATAATTTGTCGGGAAATCGGGAATTTTGCGAGTTTTAGTTCGTGTCTCAGAAGAAAGGAATTTTATCAGAAAGGAAGGCTGAGCGTGCATTTTCAGCAGCAGGTTGCCTGGCTACCAAAATCAGATCCAGACTAAATGACGAAATACTCGATGCTTTAATGTTAATGTTACTACGGACATATTTTCATAATAATATTTGAATTTTTTAGTGTTTTGTTTATCTATTTTTGAATTGTGCTTTTATCTTTTCTTAAATAAATGAAATTCTTTGGCCTTCAAGTTATTTTTTATATTGAACAAATGGACTTATTAGTAATTTTTGATCAAATTTATCAATGTAATTACATTTTTTTTACTAGTGAAAAAGTTAAATTCTAAACAGGATGTACAAAATGGACTTTTAAGTTTTTTTCCATCAACACCATTGTCTATCTACAGCCATGGAATTAAAAAGCTACCTGTAAGATGGCGAGAATTTGTGGACAGTGGAGGAAAATGTATCGTCGATTGAAATGTTAAATTGTGTTTTATTTAAACTATTTAAAAAAAACCAAAAATGCGCACGAGCTTTTGGACTGACCTGATAGTTTAAATTCTCTAATCTTTAGCGGTATTTATTGAGTTAAATGAGAAAACACTTTGAAGATGAAATAAGTTCATCGGTTAACCAATTTTCTCTAGCCATTTAATTAGCTTTAAATAAATTTATTATTTTTATACAAAATTCTTAGAATATTAAAATGGAAATTTAATATATAGATAGAGGTCCATTATATAAGCCAACCGGGTAAAATTCAAAAGCGATGCAAATGAGCCTACAAGGACGCCTAGAGTCCTAGAGTTGTCACCTTCCTATACGACCTGAATGAATAAACAGGACATATAATTTTATCGTGTAATATAAGTTTTACGGCCGCCAGAAAAATGTTGATTTTTTTATATTGTTGTTGAGTATTCGGCAGCGCGATGGAAACGTCGACTGCCTACGAAACAGAAAAGACGGCTGAAGTAAAATAACAAATTGGCGTCATATATCAAATTTAAGTATTAGCATTTTTTTCCTTTGGAAATGACACGGACACCGGGGGATTGAGATATTGAGAGGATTTGTGACATCACGAAGTTCCGAGAGAAAAAATATATAATGATCGCGTCCATACATTGAAGTCTGTCACGATTTTGTGAAATGATAATAAATTTAGGAGCGAGTGCAACAAAAGCGATGCGTGATGGCTCAGACAATGTGCATCGAGGACAGGACCGGAGTACGTGAGCGACCAATTTTGAAAAGCTTCTTCATTATGGTAAGAGCACGCTGCCTAACATACGTGCACAAAACATACAAATGTTAGTCTCCTCATCTGAGAGTCTATGGTGTTCCCGGTCATTTGCACTAGAATGGGAGAAAAATGACGACGCAGACGTGCAGGTAGGGATGAATGTCAGCGACGGCGATATGAATATGTGAGTCACGGGCGGCGCCTTTACGAAAAATGTTCTTCGCCACAGCCAACGCGTGCTGAGACCGTAAAATGCATTGTTTGAATTGTACACAAGAGTTCGGAGGTTGAGCAACCGCGTCCAAGAGGAATGCCCATAAATTCTGGAGATAATCTTCCTTCGAAATTACTACATCCGAATTGAAGCTACTGCGCCATTAGACGTACATCAACATAAAATATGAGCACAAAGCCTCTCGATACATTCATCTGCTATTTCAATGCAATGTTAAGTGAAAACTAACAAATACTACGCAATGAATAAATATATTGTACCGTTTTGTTATCGAAACTTGACAAATAGGATAAAAACACAAATTTGCTTTAGGATAGTAACAGCAGAATCGCAGATACAATGACTGGGAAAATCAATAGATCGTCTTCTCAAAGACTCCCCGCGAAGATCATTACTGTCAGTCCGGATAGAAGAATGCGAAAAATAAAACACCATAAGAATCTACTCAGAAAGCACGACTTATCGTGGGAATAAATAGTCAGAAAAGAAAAATTTAAATCAATGAAGTTTTAAGGGGGTCAATCTCGTGTTTTGGTTAGAAGAAATCCATTTTTTTTAATTCAGCCCTTTTAACACTTCTCTATTCTGCACAATAAAGAAGCTCTTATATTATCTAAACACTTTTCTTGTTTCGAATATAACGATTAGTTTAGTCTTGGCAACTTTCTATCACTAATGTTCTACAGACGAAAATCTTCAACATTAAAATCATCCAGCAGGTGAAAACGGCTGAAAACTCAATAATATCCACTACAATAAGCCACCTCTGACTGCAGAAGTTCAAAAAGTCATTAAAGCAGTCTATGAAGATT
Source organism: Stenopsyche tienmushanensis (assembly GCA_008973525.1). Lineage (NCBI taxonomy): Eukaryota > Metazoa > Arthropoda > Insecta > Trichoptera > Stenopsychidae > Stenopsyche > Stenopsyche tienmushanensis. The sequence continues at coordinate 821,683 of WACJ01000406.1, read as the reverse complement.
TATCACGAGATGAACTGTTGACTAGATGTTTAGGAGCACAAACACAAAATAACAATGAATCATTAAATTAATTGATGTAGACATTCGCTCCTATACATAAATTCAATGGTGTTTTTAAAATTTTAGTTACAATAGGATATTAAATTGGCCACGTAACTTTATCTACCGTTCTGAATGACTTCGCTAAAAGAGCTAGAACTGATACTAGTGAGCAACAATCGCTTTTGCAAGATTTTTATAAAGAAACTGAGAGTTTACTTTATAGAACAGACGCGTTTTTCTCAAAACTATATTTTGCAAATCGGTTGCCACGATGTCTCAAAATTTATTAAACGAATTTTTATTAAATTTGATTAACTTATTCAGTCCATATATAGAAACTTTGCAATCTAGAATAATTTTGATTGATCAAGGCGTTTATTTTTTTCATGTAAAATAAGTCGTGAAAAAACATCAAAATTCATAATGAAATGTTCAAAAAGATGCGAAAATTTAACTTTTTTTTTAAACTAAAGCAAAACTAAAGCAATGAGAAATTATTTTAATCTGAAAAATTTGTAGTGTGCTTTAAATAATTTAAAAAATGCGTGAGACTTTCGAACGGTAGAAGTGAAACTTTGATTTTTCCCCAATTGTTAGCTAAAAGATAAAACTGTGTTTGTGTAATATATAATAAAATAGGCTTACTATTGGTGTAACGATTGCTTTACGATACGTATAGACTAACACACACATAGAGGCTTCCCGGCGCATGCACGTAACCTAGGCGACCCGGAGACTAGAAACGATTCTCCCTCTTTTAATGGAGTCGGAAAAGGGGAAGCATTTAATTTTTCGTGCTGATAAGCCCAATTTGCCCTACCGCGCTTACAGAAGTTTCACTTCAATAAGTACATTGTATTATCGATCAATAATTTGAAACAGTGAAGCAGTTGAAATCATGATTCAAAGCAAAAATTCAAACAATTATTTTGTAAGCAAAATACTTAATATGAATATAATTACAACATTTTATGGAATTAAATATTCAATAAGGAATTCTTGATTTTATATCTATAATGAGTATGCCTGAAATGGTGCCGCAGGATAAATAAAAAATCATATCAGTTAAGAGAGATTTATTAAGGGGCGAAGTCAGTGTGTTCGTGTCATCGAACTTCTTATCTATGAATTATGATATGAATGATTTAATTTCGTGTTTACGTGATTGGACTTTTTTTAAAGCTCAATATCGTACGAGAGATTGATGAGTAACAGGACGGTATATTTATCCGTCCTTGATCCTTAACCGGTGTAAGCGGATGTATCCGTTTTCCGCAACATTTCGTTTAACGGGGGAGTCTGGATAAATCCTCAACGTGAAAAAATGCTTATCTTTTAGATTACAGTTTGTTATATGCTGAGGGGGACAAACGTGTAGAGGTTTGGAGACAATTTTGCAGCCAATTTATTTAAGTGAATTCTATGGAGTTGAATGAAAAATAACGTTGAATGGATATTATGATAGCAAATACGAGTTGGCCTTGGGAGGTCAATCTGAAGTATGATTGATGGAGGCATCTTCATTGATGGTATTACACGGCAATTGAAAACATCTCTTGTGTCGCATTATCGAGGAAGCAAGTTCACGGTGAACATCGTCACGGTGTAAAGGGTTCGTTGAATAGGCCGTGATCGTGCATGGTCTACTGGTTAATATAACGGCATCCCTGACTCTTCATAATGAACTCGGCTATGTGAGAAACGGGATTGGCGGAAAATTGGAACCGCATAATGGTAATGAACGAGGAGACAATGACACCGTCGCGGAAAAATCCAACCATTGCGACCATTCAGGAAAACACCACATATCGATCGTGAGAAGATGTTTTAAGCGCTTGAAGATAATCAAAATCTAATACCAGCCGGAAACGAGATTTAATTCACTTACTAAGCTGGATAATTAAATCACCGTAGGGTGTTGGAAGACACGACAGTTTTAAAGTGGAGATTATAATCAGTGTCGCTTTAAGATTTACTTGGCTCATACCGTGTGTGAAGTAACGGGACAAGCTCACATATCCAAGAAAATGTGCTATGTAAAAATACAGAATTTATAAACGCACATAAATTATGTAGAGGGGTGTAATGTATTTATTTACAAGATATTAGCACTGGACACGTGTAAACACGAGATGGCTATCAACAAGCCCCTTGCTAGTATCCATCAAGCGAAACGCTTAGAATCGAGAAATATGTTTTGCACGGTGTAATTAATAGGTGCAAAGAGAAGAAAATGAATAAATAAATAACAATTGATGCTAAAATACCTGCAAGAAATCTTGGAAAAATAATCTAAAGATGTACAAATAATACAATAATACAAAAACATTTTTATTTCTTACAGTTCTGTAATAATCCTACATAAATGCATTTGAAATTATTTCTATTCATGAAATATTAATAAGTTTTATAAATAACGATTTTAAGATATTTTTTAAAAAGGATACAAAATTGGACATGCTGCAAAAATAATGTAATCAGGATTCGTTATTCGACGCCTTGTTAATCGACGATTCAATCAACTGTTCTAATATTTACATACATCAACCTGCCACTTAAACGAGTAATGCGATTTAGAAATGTGTGAAAAATTGTCGATACCATAACAGAGTGCGTTAAAACAGAGAAATGTGTAAGACAGGGTTGCGTTCTGTCACCACTGCTATTTAATATATACGGGAATATATAATGAAGCATGCATTAGATGGCTGGGAATGAGGGATCTCCATAAGAGGGGAAAAAATTAGTAATTTGAGATTCGCGGATGACACCACTGTTATAGCGGCCAACGAGGAAGAACTCAAACATTTTCTGCATCGTGTCGAAGTGGAAAGTGAAGCCTGTGGGTTATTCATAAATAAGATGAAAACCAAAATAATGAAAGTTGATAGAACAGGAACTTTAAGAATTACCATAAATTGGGGTGAAATCCACACGGTGCACGAGTTCATTTACCTTGCGTCACAAATATGTGAAGATGGAGGATGTAGTAAGGAAATAATAAGACGTACCCAAATGGCAAAGCATGCCATGACCAGACTCTGTGGAGGAATCGCGAAATCTCAAGAACTATTATACTTCACCTAGTCCAAACACTTGCATTCTCTGTGTTTTTATTCGGAGTGGAAACATGGATGTTGAGCAAAAAAGAAAGGGAAACAATTGATGCCTTTGAAAGGTGGTGGGCAGTGTGTCAGGGAAGAGAGGAAGAGGATGGTCATCACGAAGATGGAGTGACTGAAGTGAAGGAGGCGACCGACTCATCCCTCACTATAGTTATGTGGACGGCGGAAGACAGAAGACCGGATTAAAGCCAAAACTACAGAAGAACTGGGTATCACCGCAATGGAGAGCCTACGGAGAATCGCACGATGGTTCGAAAAAAATGAGCTCTCTTTGGCACTTGAAAAAACGGAGACTCTATTCCTAACAAGGAAACGCGTTGACGAACCACCGATAATAGCTATCCAGGGGCATTGTATTAGCTACTCCAAAAGTGTCAGATACCTCAGCGTACACATCGATGATAAACTGACCTTCAGAAAACACATCGATGTGGTAACGCAAAAGGCAACATTGGTGACAGATTATTTGGCTCGATTAATGTCAAACATTGGCGGACCGAGATCGAGCCGAAGTCACTATTTTGTCCCCACCAGTCACCCCCTTGAAGCAATGCGAAAGCGGATTCCAAGGGGGTCGGTGGAGAAAAAGGGTGGGGGTTTTTGTGGGTAAGAATCTCACACTACCATGATTTTTAATCATGGTGTTCTGCTGAAGATTTCCTCCTCCCAAAAAAAAGGGATGGCTGGAGAAGGACATGATTCGGAAGCAGACAGACCCTACATAGTTATAGTCCCACACGATCTTCAGCCATGAGGAAACGAAAATAAATAAGTAAATAGTACTGAAAACTAGAAGCATGTTTTATGATTCATTAGATAAACGAAGAAATTTAGAAAGAAGATGTTTGGGTTGAAAGGCAATTAAATTTTGCTGATATTCTTATTGAGTGATTTATTTGATCATACGATCAAACCCTGATCTAAATATCTTGAAGAATAGAAATTATTATATTGGATCGTGAATCGACAATATTTTGAAGGATCGATTAGCGCAGTACAACTGTAGCAGAATTTCATCCGTTATTCCATAGAATATTTTAATACAAAAAATCTAATTATGATTAATACATATTATAATGGAAGAAACGGAATACTTTATTATTTAATATATGTCTCTTAATAGCGACGTGGGGTCAAATTGGACCACGTAGCTATTAAATTTAATAAAGCAGCGCGGAAACGAGCATTTTTTTCATTTAATTATAATTTGGAATGAATGCTAACATGCAAAATGCATGTCGGCATGAATTAAAAATAATTTAGCACAGATCACATGAGGCCAGTTTTAGGATTTGCCAGCCGCCTAAAATGGATTATGAAATAGTTTCGGGCGAGTAAATATCTAATGAACGCGTTCGCAGATTTGCATATGCATTATCGTGCGAAATCTTCGCTACGTCGATGATTTCAAGCTGTGTCAAATGTATATTCATGCTTTTGACATATAAAGAACATTCGAAATTGTCAATTAGTCCCACCGGATGAGCAATTTGTTCCGTTGGTTAATTTTTTTCATTCAATTATGAGCATTACCCCGAAAAATGTTCGTTCGTTACTGTGATACGCCGAAGAAAAAATGTAGTATTTCCGTTAGTATAAATTGAATAATGCTAGTAATTGGGAATCACATAATTACATGTCGTTTTCCTATCAAAGCTTATAACGGCAATGACTTAGCACAGCTAGGAAAAAATTGATAATAGGATAGCAAGCGATGGATAAATCCGTATATGAATGAAAAATATTTTTTTATAAGAATTTATTTTTTCTATAAAAGAAAGTATTAAATTGCAAGGATTTTTTCTCATATTCCAAATTTACATTTAAATCACAATTTTACAGATCAATACAAATATTTTCAGCAACTCAAATTTTGAAGATAGCTATGATTATTAAAGAATTTTAACAGATGGATCCAATAGAAGAGACGCTGTAGAGATTGTCATTGTATATTTTATCTTTTCCTATGGCTGCGATGACGCGACGAAGATGAACTAGAAGAATAACGTCCGTGCCTGCGTCGATGGTTTGATCTTCTGGCATTCTGAACTATTTCTTCCAAATAAAAATTGCAACAGTGTCGTCTTTTCGGACATTTCAGCCTTGAACAATGTCCATGATGTGATCCGGATCGTTTATGAGGAGGTGCACTTCGTCCTCTTCTATACCATGACGAGTCTGAATTCGATGAACTTGAGGAGGACTATTTGCCGTTGCAATTTAGATTTATGATTCCTTGCTTTCCAAAAACATCACATATAAATGCTTCGGGAAAATGCATCGGATTTTGTCCCTTTTCCGGGAATGCGAGCGCGATGACGAACAAGAGTTTGATCTGGAGGATCTAGTACATTTAGATGAATCGGATTGTTTCAATGTCTCTTTTGATTTTTTACCCTTTGACGGTGATTTTGGTGGCATACTTTTTGACGGTGATTTTGGTGGCATACTTTTCGACGGTGATTTTTTTTCATCTGTGTGCGGTGTTATTGATTGATTTCTTTCTTCAGCTTCAGACATTCTTCTTGTAATTTGTGAATAATTTAAGCTTGGATGAATTTTAATGAATTAAAACGGAATCAATTTAATGTGACCTTATTGCTATGAAACTCTAATGTATTAATTTAAAAAATAATCAATTGTTTTATATTTTTATTTAAAATTACAACCAATCAGTGATAGCTAATTATTTTTTAAATTTTGGTATAAATAAAATTCATATTTTTAATAATACAATTTAAATACTTAAATTAATAGGAAAAAGCATTATAATAATTATCAGCTCTGCCTCCACATTCGTTGGAGGTATTGTCATCAGATATTTAAATGCTAGTTCGAGTTGATGACCGCGTGAGCCTCCATTTTCGTGTAACACTATCAATGTAACTGATAAAATTTCTTTCAGCTGAGACACGGACTAAAACTCGCAAAATTCCCGATTTCCCGACAAATTATTTATTTCCGGCGCTGCAGATGAATACTTGTATACTATAATACTTTGATTTGATTCGTAACTATATTAGGGAGGAATACAAAAATTATGAAGCGTGTATCTATTATATTTCATATCGATATTCCCATTATTAGGGTCAAGGTGTAGTAAATACATCACCGGTAGGGAAAGTTTAATATAAAAATTTGAAAAACATATATATATATACTATATATATGTATACATAGATTAGACAGTTACTGCCCCTAGGCGTCGCCTAAGCTCGCCAATTAGTAGTTACGCCGACGGGTCAAGACGGGTCACTTGACTCGCTGTAGTAGAAATAAGTATACATGAAGTATCGGTAGGTTTAGTGTTAAACCAGATTGATGAAATGTTTACGGTAAAATTTCTTCCACTAAATGGCACATCGGTAATACAACAAATGGATCAGGGTGTAATAAAAACATTCAAACGTTTACATAGAAATCAGATGCTTCGACGATTATTGCTAGCAGATGAAAATAACGAAGAAACAATTATCAGATTCCACAAGAAAATAAACTTAAAAGATTGTTGCTACATCGCAGCAGATATTAGGAATTCTTTATTTGTGTCAACTTAGTCTATTAGTAAGTTTCAGTAATGCGGTAGAACCTGATATAGGAGACATTGCAGAAGCAATAGCACAAATTTCTATATGTGGTGAATGCGACGAAGAAGACGAAATCGAGTGGTTAAAATGCGACATAAACGATCCTGGGTTCTAAGTGTTGAAAGTGGTCCTACATATTCTGAAGCTTTTCAATGTTTAGATGTCGCCATAGAAGAATGTTTGAGCACCAAGAAGAGTGTAATTCAGGAAAACTAATATACCTTATTTGAGTATTTGCGATTTGGCAGCTTCTAAAAGAAGAACTAGCTTAAAGCAAAAATCGATCATCATTTCTTTTAACAAAAAATAGTTTATTATATGTGTATGTAAATTCGTTATCTGGACTACTTTCATCCCTAATTAGTCTGGATAATCGAGGTTCTACTGTATATACGAAATAAGGACAAAATAAAACTCAAATTTACCGCCAAAAAGAAAGTATGATCATACGAACAAGGATATATCTCGTTCACTAATGAACATTCTTTGTGATTATTACCGTTTTTCACCACCGGCAGATGGATGTTGATCATGAAGCTTGCTCGGGTAAAAGCAATTTCCGCTTTAGTCGAAGACGACAATAATGACGGAGTCATTGGTGGACATTGGCGTTCTGCAACCGTCAAGCTTTTGATGTTTTTGGCAACAAAGACGTAAATCTTTCAGCAAATCGCGAATAGAAAACAAGGCAGGGAGGTTCGGAGAGCGAACAAGAAGAATATCAAAGTCAATGGAGTTCAAATCCCACGTGGAGGACAATACGGGGGCGCAGCTTTACGGTTTAAGTTTCACGGCCCAATCGTCCATAAAACCTGCCTTCTAAAGGACCGCGCTTCGGATAGGCCAAAAGGGGAAATAATCCCTAAACCTCATTGTGTTCGCAAAAGATTGGATTTTCTCCACGGTCCATTTAAAAGAGTGTAAAAATTTTGCGACCTCAAAATATTCCTTCAACGTTTTCTCGGACTCCTTTTTAATGGGACGACGTACGAGCTCCGTCATTAACCTTACGAGGGCAAAGTCCGTCGTAAAACGGACCAACTTATAAACTATAAACACTTTGAACTTTACTTATCACTCAACAAAAAATACTATAAATAAGCATAATACATACAATATTCTCAGTCTCCATACGATAAATATATCACATACTGACCTGTAACAAAAGAAAGAAACAATATTAATATCACATCATAAATTATACTAATCACAAATTTTGACATTTGATAAAAATTAATATTCATAGATTGATATTAATTCAAGGTTCGTTAATGTAGAACCACATTTTAAAGTCATGGATACCCAATAAATGTACGACCTTACCCCTTCAATCTTTAATGACGTCAATCGACATTTTGGGTTATAAGCGTCCATTATGCATCGAATGTCATTGAATAGCGCACGATAAAAATATCTTTTGAAAATACGCGTCATCTCTTGAAATATCAAACATTTTTAAAATTGTATTGAAACCTGACAAAACAATAAAACAGATCATAAACATGATGTTTGATATCATAATTTGAATAAATAATTATGGGGCGCTGTGTGCAACATGTGCGTGCATGCGCTCTTTGGATTATTCAAGTGTGCACTCAACATCTGAGTGCATACTCATCTAAGGGTAGTTCATTCATTAGGCAAGATATTTCAATCCGGTATTTTCCGGATTTTCGACCGGATTAAAATCACTCATCATTTGTGAGCTTAATTATTTGTTGTCTTGATAATCTGATTCATTATTGCCCTTATACAATATTGATCAAATGTAGCTATTACTGTTTGTTCCATGGGCTGTATGAAGTAAATGTATTGGGAAGATTTTTTTGCATTATCGATTAAAATCTATAAAACATTGAAGAATGTGCAAAATTGCGAATTGTACGAAAGTAGAACGCGTGAAAGTCGAAAGCCGCCTGTTTACAACATGATTGTAATTATAAAGCAAAGTAACATTGGTGCATGACAAAGCTAATCTAGTATACGGAAAAAATATTATAAATCACTCGTTTTCTATTTTTTGTATTTGGTTAAACAAAAATATAGATGCTCCAAGCTTGCCAATAGTTTTAACGACCACTTCATTTGCCTCTAATGGGTCTTCAGGGGTGCATACATCTGTCGGAATAGAGCAATATGAAATATGTCTGCCGTTTCAAAGCTGCTCGCTTCTGTTTGTTCCAGATTTACATCTCCATTTTTAATTATTGTTCTCATGCTTCTCGATCCGCTTTTTGTTCTTTATATTTTTAATGAAAATAGCTTATTAGTTTGAGGATTAAAATCGTTGCTGTATTAATTGATAGGATGTGATCAAAAATATATGCACTATAATGGACGATTTTATCAGGTCAGTATTTTCTTTCACTATCTACAATTTTTTGCCACCATTCAGATAGCTTTTCAATACCGTTGCTGTTAAAAGACACTGGTTTGATGGGAAAAAAACCTTGAAAGTCCATAATCTATATTCTGTTTAGAATTTAACGTTTTCTCTGGTAAAAAAAATTCTAAGCGATGAAATAAGTGAAAATCACTTGGAGTGCTCTTTTTCTCTTGAAAAGTGGAGGAGGGGGGGGGGTCTCAAGCCCTGGGATAGTACTCCCTTAGGGATTAATAGTTTGATTTGGTTCTAACATTTCATAATAAATCACATCATACATATCCCACCAAACACTTAAAAATTTATTTTTAGGATGTAAAGACACCTTTGCTATTGAAATTGACTGCTTATCTTTATCGGTCCACTGTCTTTCCCAATCTCCTTTAAATGACGAAATACTGTTATATGAGATGAATCCATCCTTTCTGCAATCTAATCCACTGTTAATTGTGGTTTTGACTCCTCAAGATTTTTAAAAACGTCGTTATTAAAATTAACAGGACGCCCTGAACAGGTTTCATTATAAATACTGCTTTCAGCAACTTTAATTTTTTAAAACCATTCCTGGGCAGATCTGGCAGATTTGCCACACGAAAATAAACGACAACTTCGAAACCTAATGTTAAATTATGTTTTATGTACACTATTTTAAAAAAATGCGCACGAACTTTTGGACTGACCTGATAGTTCTGAAGCGCATTTTGGAATGAATTTAATTGAAGATTAATATAAAATTTAATAAAAATATATGTAAATTAAGTAAATACACAAATGATTTCAGAATAATTTTAACGTTAAGGCAAAGATGTGCAGATGGTTTTGTGTGAAGTTAAGCTACTATCACCAAGTTGTGTGAATTTGTCAAACTTTACCACCTTTCCCATGTGTCACAGACGATAACAAACAGTTGCATTATGCACTTGGATTATTTGTGTGAAGTTATTGTATTGTTTGACGTGGATATGTATCATCTGCTGCTTCTATAATATATACATTTCATGCAAAGCATCAATTTAAAAAATACTACTTGGTTGAATAATCAGTATAAAAATGAAACATAGGAAGCGTTTAACATTAATTTACACATTTCACAGTCAAAAGATTTGTCTGTAACTTCCAAGCGCCAAGAAATATGAGACGCGGATGTCTACAAAGCATAAAAGTCATTGAATTCCAACGAAGAATATTAAGATATAAATGAAGGCGTGCTTATATTATTACAACTTGAGCACGTTAAAGTTTTCTCGGAAAGGGGTTTCGTTTAGAAAGCAAGAAGTTTCACGCATCAGAGAGCTCATCGGTAAAATAATATTAGCTTATACTTCAAAGATGTGTATATAACCTTAAATACCCGGATGACGAGTCAATTTCGGAATATCTTTGTCGGGTCAATGATGTTACAAATATGTATTAAAAAAACCAGGAAGCAATACATGGATATCATTGTACTAGATGATGTAATCGAGCGCTTGACAAATTATTCAAAACCGATGTTATACATATACGACATCATCAGCAAAGTCAAAAACCCCATATGCTTTCAATGTATTATATATTTGAATTTTGAGTAGGGATGGATCAAATACGATAATTGTTTCTTATATTATTTAAATTTAATCAAAATAGTTAAGGAATAATTTATATATCGGCATTTTTACATTATTAAAGAATCACTTTTGCGCTGGTACTATGTGAAAATGAAATATAAAAGTCGATAATTGATTATGAAGTACAAACTGCAGAGGAAAATAACTAGATGAGCAAAAAAATGTGGGGAGGAAAAAGGCGCAGCTTTCAGCTAAATCAATTATGCAATTAAAAAATTGCAATGTTTGTAAGAAAAATAAGCACAGAATTATTATAAAAAATGGTTTAATGTTTTTGGAAAATTTTCCAGGAATAAAAAACACATATTTCATTCTAGATTATATGTATTCTAAGATAATAAAATACTCAGATTTTGAGTATGGAAAAAAGGCGCGAAATTACATCCTCTAGCCGTGATGTAATGAAATGGATTTATTGGAAAATTTGAAATATCATACGGGACACGTACGCGTGGAAGAAATCTGGGAAAATCTCTCATTGCGTATGCATGACGAAATTGAAAATAAGGCTCAGTATGTGTGGAACGCGTTGGGAAATTCGATGACATTAAGGTATACATATAAATCTATTTGGGAGTTATTATAATGACGAGTCGTCTGATATCTTGGGAGACGATCCGAGCCTATATGTCAACGGAGTACATGGACGATAAGGCGCGATAGGGGGGTCACATATGGATGTGTGCGAGCATGTAGGGGTTGAACTTTGCGATATCTGGGAATATTCACAGTCGTGGCGGAGTTCGTGCCCGGAATTCGTGAAGTTCCGGGCCACAATCGACCGGAGTATACATTATGCGGGAATACAATATAATGACGGACCCGTACGCCTCGTCCATTCCAAATGAAATCCTCACATGCCGAAGAAGGGAACAGTCCCGCAAAACCAATAAGTCGGTGCCGGATATCGACCCGAAAAAGACATAAGATGATTTGCACAAATAAGTCGCTCCGAGATCCGGGAGTCCGCCGCGAGGGATGGGCCCCCGCAAAAAATACGATTATGTCCGGAAAATTGGCCCTGTTTTCCACTGTGATTGTCGAAATGGAGCGGAGCACTCCAAATCACTATACTCCGACACGGCAGCTCTTTTTATATACCGGGGGGAAATAAATATCGAATGAAATATATTTGTATTACGTTTTCCAAATTAGATCTGGCAGATTTCTCATACGGCTTCTAAATATCAACACACATTTTATTTTTGAAATAATCGAACCCAAAATTAAACCAAGTAAACAACTTTCACAGAAGAAAATTATATAATCTAAGCTAGGATTAGTAAACTTATTCTATGCAAATACCACAGTAAATATTATTGAATAGGCGTGGCAAGAAGCAAAATCTATCTACAAAAGCTTTGCGTATATAACGAAACAGACATTTTGAATTGACATTGACGTACCTTGATTCTTCAACTATAACAAGCATTAAAAAGGGATGTAAAAATTAGTGAGAAATTTATCTTAATCGAATCATACATTTGGGTTAGTTTTAATTTACGACAATTGAAAATTTTACTAAGAATCGTTCTGTGTATCATTTACTCGAAATGAACAGTGTTTTTCAATCATCTTGGAAGCGTTTTTGCTAATTCAAAAGTATTGATATAACCCTTTTGTCTGATGATAAATACAATTGATCGATAGATTTATAGAAGATATATCTGAAATTCTACAAATCCGGATAATCGGGAGCCTGTTGCCTATAAGTCTGAAAATCGCTGCTGCAACTATAGTTTGAATCCAGAAAACATGTCCTCTGTAAATTTTTATGAAAATAGAAATTTCACTTCTCACTTCAACTTAAAAAGTTTTAACTTTAAGCACGAAAATGCATTAAAAAGTGTAACATTGCTTTTAAAAAGTGACTTATAGTCGAAACTACTTTGTCGTAGTATGTAGAAGTTTTATATAAAACCCTAATTTGCTATGTATCATAGTTATAACTGAATTTATAAACATAAATTAAATCATAATTTTGAGAGAAAAAATGATGAACGAAGTTCCCCATTTTTAATGATGAATCAATGACAAATTGAAGACTCGAATATTTACACAAAAAGCTGATAGTTAATAGCTTTTATACACGTACATCGTGTATTATCACAAGCTTTATAAATGGGTTCAATTAAACATGTTTCTGCCCAAAATTATCAGTTGTAACAGATCTTATATTCACGCATATTTTATTCTCCTGCTATCGTTGAAAAATTAAAAATATGGGTATAAAAGAATCAATATTCAATTTTTTGTCTTGAAAAATGTGTTCTGTATCTGTCATATATTGTTGCAGCGTTCTGTTAAATGCGAGTTTAACTAAATAGATACTAGATTGCAATTTGGATTTGGAAAATGATTAACGATCCAAAAATTTATCTAATTTTAATGTCAGACATTTTAATGAAAAAAGAAGTAAAACTCCAGGGTCAAAATGCTCGTTTTAAGAGCATTAAGAATGTTGAAGTTTCCTCCCCCATTATAAGAACCCGTCTATCATCCCAAGCTTAAAAGTTCGCGGGCGCTGAAATGACGTTTGAAGGAAAGAAAAGAAATTGGAAAATGGCAGCACATGGCTATTGGAATTCAGGACGATTAGCATTTTCCTGCGGAAAATAATTTGAAAATAAAATCTGAATAATGTGACGCTTGAATTTCAATTCGTACAATAAATATGCACTAATCGTCGACATTTTAATGGCGAATGTCTGCAACGGACAAAATTTATTCTTACCATAATAAAATACATCTGAAGAGGTCTCCTGAAATCCGACTGGATTCAAGGGTCTCGGGGTCCAATTTGGCGGTGGATAGGATCCGTCGCTGTCGTTGACATCGGATTTCTGGACTGTAATTTATTACAGGGAACAAGTACGGATTGACAACATGTCCTTGTGAAATTTGGCAACCCATATCGAATACTTATTCAATGCGTTCGTTCCATTAAATCCCGAGAAAATCTGAATCGCTCAAACTTAAATTTCGAACGACAATTCCAAGAAATATTTTATTCGGGTTGCATCCCGGCCATAACGAAATTAACTTCGCCATTCAGTTTAACTAATGAAGACGATAAATACCCTCGTCAAATCCAACATTTGTCTCCTAGATAACGTATTACATCCTGACAGATGTAATATTCGGGATTAGTGCTTAAAGGTCATTGGTGAATTTTCAGACAACTTATAATAGATGCAAATGAAAACGCCGTTATTCGTGATGCCGTCTAAAATATTCGTTTAATAAGGCGAAGCCAAAAGTAATAACGTATTTCGTTCAATAAGATTGCTACGTCTGAAGCTTATTGATTGTGAATATTTTAATAGAAATTATTGCATTTCAAAGGAAAAATATGAAATCGCTTTATATAAGAGGTTTTCATGACATTCTTTGGGCGCCATGTAATAAATATTTATTGTACACAATCAGATTAAAACTTTATTTACGACAAAAATATCAGAAGAGAAACGAAATATTGGGTAATTTCTTTAGATTCCTAAAGAAATTACCCAATATTTCGTTATATTCGTTAATATGAATTTGCCACATTTTAACAACGATTCTCAATCAAAAATAGTAAAAGCGAGTACCAGAAAAATATTATTAAATATGAAAAAGCATTAAAAATGTAGGTCGTCTTTTTATGATTACTTCGTATAGAAGTTCTCAGCTGGTCATTTCAAACTTGTATATTATTTTTTGTATCCAAAATAGAGCTTTTTTGCGATTAAACTGGATGTTTTATGAATCCTTGGTTCGATTGTAGCATCTGTTTTCATCCCCAGGATGTTAGAATATATATTCCTTTATGTATTATAATATGAATTTTCTTACATCACATCCAATATTTATAAGCATCTTGTAAATTGGGAATTAACAGAATTAGGGCCTCTTTAATATGCAATTAACGATAAGGAATATACGCATGTATACAGGGTATTTTACACATGGATCGACAAATTTTTTTGGGGGTTAGGGGGGATCTTTTGCTACGTTTCACACATAGGTTTTTATGTTCTAAATGTCAGGGTTGTCGAAATATTATATAAAGCGGAAAGAAATGTCATTTTTTTTTTGGTTGCGTCCTTTGCCGTCAGTTTACCTCGGGTTGCTGTCGAGTGAATACGTCAAGGTTGGTGTAATTTTGAAGCTCTGTTGTTTGTCTTACTCTTTCAAATATTTTTATATTTTTTTAGCCATAGTGAAAATGTCCAAGCCAGAAATTGATGATTTGCGATCTTGTTTACTGTTTTTATCCGACAAAGGATTAAAAGCAAAATAAGTTACCCAGAGCATCTGTGATACATATGGCAACATATTGAATATTCGAAAATGCCATAGATGGCTCAAAAACTTCAAAAGTGACGACAGAAATTTAAAAAATAAACCAAAATCAGTAAACCTCTAAAAATCGATGATGACGCATTAAATTCTCTGGTAGAATATGATCTATGAAAAACAATAAAGGAATTGTCGCTAGATATTGGCTGTCCCTGATCGACAGTAAAAGACCATTTGAAAGAATATAGACAGGGAATTTGGGTACCGCACGAGTTGTCATCAACGCCCTTGGAACAACGGATGAACATTTGTTCATCGCTATTATCCAGGTATGAAACCGATCCATTTTTAAGAAGGATCGTTACTAGGGATGCGAATTGGGTCCTCTACAACAGCCCGAAAAGGAAAAACAGTGGCTTTCTTCAAATCAAATACCTATTTCTACCCCTCGACCCATCCTTGAAAAGGGTCTTCCTTTGAGTTTGGTGGGATTTTTTTAGCGTAATTCACTACGAATTATTAAAACCTGGCCAAAGTGTCACAGCAGAGCTAAACTGTGCACAATTAGATAGGTTAAAAGCAGAAATTCTCAAAAAGCGATCAGTGCTAGTTAACAACCAAATAATATTACAGTATGATAATGCAAGACCACATGCAGCAAGGATTACACAGAACAAAATAAGGAGCTGAATTTGGAAGTACTACAACATCCACCATATTTTCCTGATTTTACACCTTCAGACTATCATATTTTCAAGTCATTAGAACATGCGCTTCGCGATAAAAAAAATCACTTCTGTGGAACAAGTGATAAATCATTTGGATTCTTACTTTAGTGGAAAAGCCGAATTTTACGAAAGATGCATTAAAAAGCTACCTAATCTGTGAAAGGAGATTATAAATAACAATGGAAATTATTTAATTGAGTATTGTACAGCTTTTATTAAAATATTTTTTTCTCCAAATAACAAAAAAAAATGACATTTCTTTCCGCTTTAACTAATACATTTTGAAAAAAAAAACCTAAAATTTCGCCTTTAAATCGTCATTTAATATGTACTCGTAATAAAGGTTTTTTTTGTATTTTGCAATGTATTTTTTACCTAAATAAATGGTAATTTTATGCGATTAGTTTAAATAATATTACTTTTGAGCTTCCAAAGTCAAATAAAATATGCAAACGAATGAGAAATGTCAACTTCTAAATTCTTTAAACAATAAACTAACAACTGTTTTGGACTCTAGATTATACCCTTTCCAACGATGTGTTACATGACATTAAATTCATTCAATAAGTCATTAAACTTGAAATTTGTACCAGTTTGCCAGGATTAGAAAATACTTTTTATTCTCATGATGTTTTTATTAAATTTATTTACCAAATTTGTTCCAATTGGCCATCTCTACTTCATATGCACGCATGCCACCTTTTCCTTATTTCAATTGTAATTGTCTGAAGTAGCATTTCTTCTTTATTTTTTGCAAAGGCGGCTCTTATTCCTTTAATTAGGATTTTTTTCATGAGTACCTTTGTCGTGTAAATTAATTCTTTTGGACGGCCCTATTCCGTAGCTTGCACGGTCTACAGACCTGACACCACTGGATTTCTGTGAAACGTAGCAAAAGATCCCTGCATATAATTGAAATTACCAAGTCATCGTTTACAGCGATCAGCTAATCTAATATTGATTCTTTGAACTAAAGTAATGCATGTTTAGTTACGATGAATTCTATTTCATTTTCTTATGCACAATGACACACACTCGATTTTTCAGCAATCACCAAGCACTTTTTCCGATGAATTTTTATTTTACTTTGAATCTTAAAAACGAGCAGTAGCGGTATTAGCAACAGGGTTGGCACAAAACACGTATTTAAATATGATTGGTGTTATAATCTCGCTCACGTTTGATCCGATCTCCGCAGGCTCATTCCGAACGCCTGCATCATGAGGTGTGCGTCTTGTAAAATTATTTTATGCAACGCTGCCGTCAAATAACTTTGTAATATTGTATATAATAGAATTTATTGCGATTGTCGCCGGTAAAAAATGGCCGGGCATTATTTATAAGATGAGTCCGGGGGGAGCCGAGGTCCTTTTTGTTTGAATGTTAAAGTGATTTTTAATGCGAATATGAGGCCGTAATTTCGGGGCCGAGACATGTTTGCGCAGCCTAAATCATC
Source organism: Stenopsyche tienmushanensis (assembly GCA_008973525.1). Taxonomy (NCBI): domain Eukaryota; kingdom Metazoa; phylum Arthropoda; class Insecta; order Trichoptera; family Stenopsychidae; genus Stenopsyche; species Stenopsyche tienmushanensis. The sequence goes on along the minus strand of WACJ01000406.1, from coordinate 804,474 downwards.
CCCGGTGGATTATTATAACCGGGATCGCATTAAAACAGCACAGCGAGGCGTCTCCGGTACTGCATTTATTCCTTGAATTGCATTCAAAATGCACCGCCCGTCATATTTCGGCCGGGCCGGGCTACATCGAAATTCACCGACTGTGTAACTTTAAACTTGTACTTAAAGGGCGTACGTTTTCATTTATTTTTAAGCGGCTTTATTCATTCGTATTTGCATTTTCGGCAATTATTGTCGGCAATAAATCACGATTTATTCAGTTTATTTAACCTTCGTGTGTTGTATGAATGTGAGATATTCACTATCATAAATTTCGATCTCGAGTGCTTGTTTATCGGTGAAACGTTATGTCTCAATTTGATGTATTTGATGGGGGGAAATGGTCACCCCAACAGGAGGTATGAATATATGAGGGTTGTAATAAAAGAATGTCGCTATTCATAATTTGTCCATTTAATCCCCAATCTTGTCCTTGTAATCTCGGATATGTTGCTTCAACATTGAATGAAATATGTAATCATTAATAATAGCATCAAGTTACTGTTTAATATTTAAATATAAAATTGCAAATAACAACAGAAGAAACAACGAAAATTTGTACTTTTGTATAATGACAATATCTAAATAAAATCATGCGACTAATGATTTCATACAAATATTGACTGCACAGATTATAAGAAGCTTTATATAAATCAGTGAGTGAAAACGAATAACATCAGGTCCGTAAATCGAAATCTACTCATCTAAATTGTGCGTGAAATATAAGGTGAAATTTTAGATTTAACAAAAACGTAAGAGCAAAAATATTATACAGTAAATTCTCGGACGAATGAGGGTCACTAAAAAAAAGGTCAAATCGTCCAGCAAACCGCATAAGAGGGCTATCATTTAATTTAAAGAAGATCTGCAAAAGGGTAACTAAAAGAACCGACCCATACAAATTGAAATGCCAGACATAGAAAAGGATTAAAAAAATTCATTCAATACAAAGTAATGTACGTGTTTTTTAAATGTTCTTCAAAACGATTATTTGGTCATTCGCAATTTTTGTTTGAATTTGCCTTGTGATTGACGTCCTTTTAAAAAAACATAGGCTCCACCCAATCATCGATAACTGTCGATCAGTTTATTTCCGACGGTGCATTTGTTTACAGTTATAAATCTTCTGTTTTGAAATGTTATTAATTTGGAGCAGCGAGTGACCATAAAAAAGCTAGCATCTCTTTAGGGTGTTATGTATAGCGCAAACGTCATGGCACATTGACAATGTATTCGCAGGCACTTTTTACCCTGTTATAATTATAAACATGGAATTCCGTCATATTTAACTAATTTATTGTCCTTTACCTTCTTTGCAATTGCAATACAGTCGAATCGCTGTAATCCGACAAACGTTTTGCATGGCGTTGTCGGATTGTCCAATTTGTCGGATTATAGTGTACTGCCCCCGACTCTTTGTAATCCGAAAAATATGAAAATGGTTAGATATACATAGACAACACAAGGTTTCATAATGTATTCCATGACGATTTTAAATATTCTTTCCTAGTCGAGTGAAACCATAAAACCCCAAGGGGGGGGGGGGGGGAGCCAACCATACGCCCGTGGGCAACGTTTGAACCCCTGTGGTAATGATGTGGAGTAGAGGTGCGCGTAAGTAGCCTCGTCGGTTTGCTCATCAAACGCAGCTGTGGTAGCCTAGCTAACATGAGTTGGGTACGCAAGTCACCATGTGCTGCGTACCCATAAAGGGGTGTGTGGAACAGCCGATTACAGTAGTTGGTGGAGACTGTGTCAAAGGCTCACCATTATCATCAACAGCCTAGGCATACAGGGGAGAACGGTTTTAGGCTGTTCGAATGGCGACTCGTCTCCAAGGCTAGGTACTACAAATGACCGAACCGATACGAGTACCATGGGGAAGAGGTAGCCCCTGCAGTCCGTCATCTGCTGCGGCCCCCTTCAAACTTGAGTTGGACTCGTGGTGGCAGTGAACTCGTGATAGTGTCCCTTGAATTTAGTTTAACCACAATTTCGGGTGCACTTAGTCTGAAGCTGCTCTTCCTACGGAAACCTCGCCTCCTCTGGAGGCCACGGAGCAAAAGGGGTGGGCGCCTGGACTCTCTGTGCGTAGCGTTTCTCGTGAGGTCAAAAGATCAGTGGGAGACACTCGCTGTGTGGCTAGTCCGGGGTAACCCGGAACCTGAAATGGGATCGATACTAAATGATCCCCCAATCCAGTCAGTCACTGTCCAGAAAAGGCTCAGCAATCGAGAATCACACTTTTGCATTTCCTTTACATTAACGAAGCTTTATCGCACGTATGTACTATACTTGTATTGAGATGTCGGAGTACAGGGGGCGCCGGATTATACTGAGGTCGGATTATCGCGTATATGAGCATATCATAGACCTCACATCAGGTTTATTATTGATTCGACTACTAGATAATTACAATTTTCAAGTGATTTTCATGAAAATATTCACACACACACATCGACACGCATTACATCCGCCATGAAACATCCTATACATTACGAACGAACGTTGTGTTTGAGCATACAAATAAAATAAGTAACCCCGGACGCTCGAGCATATCAAAGTTCTATGAAAACAAACATGCCATCCGTCGGTTGTACGGCGTGGAAAATTTTCCAGGCGAACATTTTTTCCAATTATCGAGCGGAAATAAAAATATTCCAAATTGAATATAAGTGACGGAAGTTGCCTTACAAATTTCACGCGCCATTTACGATCGACTTGCCAAACGCGCGTCCTCCTCAAAAGAGACAAATATAAAATGGCCTGCGGAATAAAAATACATTTTTGTGGGTCGTTTTTAAAATCATTTTTCATCCGACCTCATACTATGGGCGCGAAGTTGAATCGACGCGAAATGTTTTCCGTCGAATTTCCGCGAAAGTTTCGTTTGAAAAAAATGACAGTCGATTAAGTTGACAGAACCATTTATAAACGATTCTGCGTAGTAAGAGCGATTTGAATTATTGAATATTGCCAATGATGGCTGTTTAATCGAGTAGATTAAATGGTATCCAATTACCAAGCGCGTACCATTCGAAGAGTATCGATGGGCTTACGGCACTTAATAGGTTAATATCAATTTTAGCTAGTTGTATGTCTATAATATATGACGACATAACTGAACATTTATAGCTCGTTTGTGTGTGGGGAGCTTAACGGAGTAAATTCACAGTATATCTCCTCGTATTCATTAACTTATCAAAAGTTTAATACCTCAAATACGTAAGCATGAAAGGCTTAATTTTGTTATAACTAAATACATGCGAATCGAATCATGTGGGAGGATCAATATATTTAAAATTCTATAAAAATATGTAAAGCTTTATTGATTTATGATCGACTGTATTTATCGATGATTATTTTTTTGAATTTAGGAGCATATCGATACAAAATTAATACTGTACGCCTCAAAAACAACATATTTTAACAACCACTGATACTTTACAATTAGGGATCCCAAATATTCATAAAATCAATTATTCTAATAACGAATATGAAATTGGTAAAATATTAGAATATTTTTTTTATATAAAGGGTGTTTTTAGAGGACTAGGGGCTCTTTTCCTAGGATTTACACGTAGGGCCTATGTCTTAAGTGTTAGGTTAGTCAAAATATATTTTTTTCCCCAACATTTCCATATCTAAATAAATAATTATCTTATGCAATTGCTTTAAATACTTAGTAAGTAATACTTACTTAGAACTATTTCTGAGCTTACAAAATCACATAAAATGTGCAAACGAATGAGAAATGTCTACTTCTAAATTATTTACACAAAGAAACTAACAACTGTTTTGAAGTTAATTTAGTTTTAAAATATTCTCTAGTTTATACCCTTTCCAACGATATGCTGCATGTCATACAAATCATTCAATAAGTTGTTAAACTTGAAGAGCTACCAGTTTGCCAGGGTCAGGGTTAAGAAAATATATTTTATTGTGGGCATCTCTGTAATGTAAATTAATTATTTTGGTGGCCCTATTCCGTGGCTCGCACGGTCTCCAGACCTGACACCACTGGATTTTTTTGTCTAGGGACGTGCCCTATTCCGTGGCTCGCACTCAACTAGTTTTAAAACAACAATGTTCATTATTTGAGAGCTGGTGTGAAACGAATTTGATAACTAGAATAAACAGCACATCTGCGTGTTTTTCGCGAGCAGAATTATCCGTAACTTCTCCATTTGGACTTAGTTTTATGATGTGTATACAATTCTTCATTTCATATTGAGACTTTAGAAACATAGTACTGAGATATCAGTCTTCTTTAAGGCGCAAAATAGTTCAGGATAAAATCCTTCATGGTTGATAAATATTGCTTATAGACTTTTTCATAAAGTGTATTTAAATTAACTTGTCATTGCAAGGAAAGAGTATTACATTTATTTTGAACAAAATATATAAATTTGCACATTTTGAGAGAAATAACAATTTTGGATTGCATCAGTTCAACAGAAGTTCAGTTTGACTGCCTCACCAGCTTATCCAGGATTCCCATCTCAAACATGGTTTTTCCCGGTTGATGCTGTTGTAAACCTTGCAAAAATCTACAAATATGTAGTGACATCGTACTCAAATTTTCGGATCTCTCTGAGGCGAGACCTCAGGCATCGCAGCCAGAGAGGTCATGGACATGTATGGCGAAGCATCAATTACCAGCTTCATCCGAACTCGCCGTCTCCATTGGACAGGTCATGTGGCGCGGTTGCCGACACAAAAATGTTGGATTTTAAATCGATGTCTGGGCAATTGAAGGGAGGAGGTCCAGGACAGACGGTTAATATGCACTGTTGGTGATTGGAGTTTACTTATAGGGCCATAACAGCCACCAAAAGTGAAGTAACTAAATATTTATATATATATATATATATATATATATAGGCTTCAATTTCGGCAATCAATTCTTATTGGAGCCAAATTTGAATAATATCGAATCGAGTGCAATTCGTGCAATATTGCCATTTTTGTGATTGACTTATGATTCATTCTTAATCAAATAGCATTTTTTCTTCTCCACTTGGGTTCGTTTTTCCGCAACTTCGTCAAATGCACCAATAACATCATATAATATTCGCTATTGATGGTTCTTTTTTCTCAGGGCAATCGATGAATAAAATATCCGTACGCATTCCAAAATAAGGATATCAAAACATTCCTACGAACTTATTGAGTGGTGTGTTAATAAGAAGTATATTTCACAAAGAAAATAATTTAAATCCCACCTCCTTGTTCCTTTGGATTTTTTCGATTACAAATTATATTAAGGCGGAAAACGCTGTTTTTTGAAGATCTAAGTTTGAAAATAAGAATAATCTCTATTCGGTTCTTGTCAGAGCTTTGAGTATTTGTCACGAGGGCTTTCGAGATGAATTTCAATGAAAATCACAGGTAAACAACGATTCACTTGTCGAAAAATAAAATCTTCACGCACAAAAGCGACAAAGGGGCTGAGATATACGGGGGCTTCATATTATAACCACAAACGGACAATTTTAGGTTGACGCTATCATTTATCATATAGTCGGCGGTTTATATCCGCTCAGCACATTTGTTACAACTTCGCGCAACTTGTAAAATGTATTATGCGGAAAAAAGGCGACACGAGGGAATGTAATGAAATTCAGCAGCATTATGAGCGCCGTACGAAGGGATCTAAAGAAGCGAGGACTTCCTACGGCCCCGGAGGGCACGCCTCGTCGAGTGAAAAGGGTTAACAGTTAGCATAGCGCAAAAGTTCGCTTAACTTTGAACCCCTCGTCGGTGCATTGTTGGAGTTCGAGGAACGGTTAGGGTCAGTTGTCCCCACCAATTTTTAGCAAACATATGTAAAAAAAATATGCTGATATCTTCAGTTTTTTTTCTCTCTCCTTGCGAATTTAAAATTCGTGCTGCGTTTCAGTAAAAATGTTCCATCATCTTTGATGGGCGTGTTTCATAATATAAAACGAATAAAAGGCATTTATGTTTGTGGTAAACATATAGGATGAATATTAAAAAAGCATATACGGCGCAGCTTAATTTCCGCCTGAGAATATAGGGAAGGCTTTAAAAAAGCTAAATCAATTCGGCCCGCCTGACAGTGATCATTCAATATACGTTACAATAACCTATTAAGGCCGGAAATTATATTTTGCTATCTGCCAAATCTGAGTTTGGATAACACATGTAATTAAATATAATATTCAACGAACGAGCATCAAATTTTGAAAGCGTATTTACATATACACACCCAAAATATCGAATTACTGTAATCTATACGTAAAAGCTTCCTACCGAAGATTTCCAAAAAAAAGCACTTAACATTGGATCGAATCCTACGAAATTACATGATTAACCATTTAGCATCGGGTCGTCGCTTTTGCGACATTGGAATTCGGTGCGAGAAAAGCTCACATTATACAGCGCATTTGACATATCAGGTCAGTTCAAAAGTTCGTGCGCATTTTTAGGATTTTTTTAAATAGTGTAAATAAAACATTATTTAACATTATTATATTGTTCAGTTTGTCACCAATTTTCGTAAACATTAGTACACTACAATACACTACAATTATCGAATTGATTAAAAATTGTTGTATTAATCTTTCCCTACCGGTGATGTATTTACTACACTTCGACGCTAATAATGGGAATCTCGATATGAAAAATAATAGATACGGGGTTCAGAATTTTTGTATTCCTCCGTAATACAATCACGAATCACATCAAAGTATTATAGTATATAAGTATTCATCTGCAGTGACGGAAATAAATAATTTGTCTGGAAATCGGGAATTTTGCAAGTTTTAGTACGTGTCTCAGCAGAAGCAGACTCAGCAGACGCGTCCCATGCAATATACAAAAAATGACTGTAATTGCAGACGTGTCCATGAAAATGTTAAATGACAAAATTTTCCACATATTTTATACGCTTTAAATCCATGGACGAAAGCGGTGATTATAGTCTAAAATACACGTTTTTATAATAACATATCACTCAATAAGTTTGAAGGATTTTTTTTTAAGAAATTGCAACAAAAAACGACCTTAAATATGATTTAAGGCCTTGTTTTTTTATTATTTTATTGAAATATTGTCATTGGTATCTGTTTAATATCTTTATGCGCGAAATTAATCTTATTCGCTGACGTAGCAGAAGTTGTCAATTTTAATAATCAAACGAGAAAGCACAACTCAACGCAACTCTCATATATGACAGTCGAAAGGTTAACAGGTAGCTAACCTTATGCTGCGATAAAACCAATAAACTTTTCATAAAAAGAGGCACTCAAAGGCCATCGATAATAATAGAAATGATTTTTCTGAAATAATGCAAGAACCATGTATCGATGGAACAAAAAAAAATATGAATACATCCAGATAAATTCGAACATAAATCAATAGCATTATGTCTCGACGTCAACCAGTGTGTCAAATTTAATTCAACGATGTATATTTACGACGCCACTTCTCAGTTCGATCTGACGCGTCTAAAATTATTCCAAGATAGTGATTGAAATATTTGTACGCGTCGTATACGACTGGAGCAGGGCGAAGATTTACGACAGTTCCCTGAAATGAACTGGATTAAATCTTTATAGGATTATTATTCTTCCACCTAAAGGTTACTCGTTTGACAGTATCAAGCAGATCGATCATAATGAATGAGTCGATCGGTCACATGTGCTATTGCAATTTATGCTAATCTCACACGACCGTGGGCTGCTAGGACGAAAAGACGCACAAATTAACCCCCATATGAGCTTTCGGATTTTATTTGTTTGTGCGTATAAATAACGATATAATAAAATCGTTTGTCAAACGCGAATGTGAGAATATAAAATTTTATTGACTAAAATGAATACGAAAGCCATAACTTTCAAAGGTTATAAAGTCGTGCGTAGCTCCATGGGGAATTGCGAATTTTCCACCGACTGTAAAAAATCATCCATAAAAAGTGTTGTTGAAGAAAAAAATGTAAACGGGTTCGAGGTTGATTTCTCACAGTTGCATATAGATCGGGTTTATATTGTATATAAAGCATTTACATTTGTAATAGACAATTCAAGCCCAAACGACACTCGATAGCCTTTAGGAACACTTGTCACGAAAGAGATTTATTGCTTTGTTGCATTCACGCAAATTCATAAATCAACCTCAGGATTTACATCAGAATCATCAACAATTGTGAGAAGAAATAAGCATTGAATTCAAATAGTTCTTCAGTCGAGCGATTCAATTTACTGTTGTGCTTTACGAGAAGATGCTTCAGCGTCGTGATTTTCCTCCCATCAACAAAATTAGATGGAAAGAACGCAAGTCTGAGATGAAGCTTTAAAAAGCTATCAATTTTCAGCCGAGCAGACAGTGATGTATGATCCGATAGGTATATATGTTTAGGGGGTTTAATTTGGAAGAGGGTCCCGATTGCAAATCGATCTTTGTCTTTAAACTGATTACGATCGCTAAATATATTAATTTACATTTTTGACGACGATTAAAATGTTTTTTTTATAAATCGAAAATTCTTTGCATCATAATAAATAACATTTCAACGTATTGAGGTGGTGATCGGGGTATGGTTTTTGTGCGGTTATTTGTCTATTTCTCCCTATATTTTGGTCAACCCAACCCAAATATTTTTCCTTTTACGTAACCAACCATAACTAATTCTCCAGAATGTCCTCTTTTCATCTCGTCATGTGTTTGAAGCACCAAAGAACATGCTTCAGGCAAATTGTTGAAAGTCTTTGACTTTTAAATTGGCAAGGATGAATGTATCTGAGTGCTTATCTATGCTCTCTATGTTTCAACTATATAAAAGCAGATTAAGCTCCTTACGAGACAAAAGATCAGCGAAAAACTCAGATAATCAAATCTGTTGATTCAATTGTAGTCTTACTTTCATTTTATTCCTCTTGAGAAACAAATTAAACCATATTTGCATCATCATCCATGCGCTTAAAACCTGGATCATTTAAATCATGATAGAGCCACTCTTCAATGTTTTCCCTATCAACGTTTTCAAAACATTTTAAATTGTCCAATAATCCATATATTTCAGATACAGTAAACCCGCGGTAATCCGGCTCCAGTTTAATCCGGCGCCCCTTGTAGTCCGACATCCCAATAAAGTATAGCACACGTGTACAATAAAGTTTAGTCTATGTAAAAAAATGCAAATCGTGTGATTCATATTGGTCATGAGAGCAAAGTTGTTTTACAAGGAGATAACAGAAAATATTTTATAAGTAACATGAGATAGTTAAAACGCTTCAAAGTCATGAAATACGTTTGATGAAGTTAATAGGTTTTAAATTTTTAAAACTACTATGGCAATTGTGTTTATGACGTTAATTCTATAATAAATACAAGTATTCCTTTCCAAAAAAAAAAATCCGAACTACAAGGGGTTGGGGGTAGTACTCTATAATTCGACAACGCTTTGTAAAATGTGTCGGATTACCGCAGGTCTACTGTATACTTTGCTTCATTCTCTTCAAAATGCCTTAATATTTTTCCATATCAGAAAGTGTCAAAACCTTTACTTTTGTGTTATTCTATATATAGCATCTAATATCCATATTTTTTTCCTGGAATTCATCTTCTTCGGCAAAACTTTTCAGAAGATTTTGACGATAAAGACATTTCGTTGATGATATTCGTATAACGCTGAATCAAAGATGTCACATTAGGGGGCAAAAGCTTTATTACTAAAATTAACCTGTATGGTAGGATAATCGCGTATTTGCGAGCGAATTCCAGTAATTCAAAAAGAGCACTCCTGTACGTTGAGCTTGGATAGAGACAGAGACGGTGTTCGGTAATAGTGCATGGGAGACAGAGACGGAGAGCTTCCTGCGTACACTGCACGATTGTATAGATCGTTAACCCAAATTCACCGACTAATAATGATCATCCTACCGTACAGGTTAATAATAAGCGTTTTTCTTAATTAATAATAGGTATTATAATTATTAAATAAAAATTTGTATTGTAAATATGATATTATAATCGAAACCAAGTAGAAATTTGATGATTTGGATTATCCGCGTTTTCCAGTTATCCGTGTTTGTCCTCCCCGGTAGTCTCTCGGATAATCGAAAGTCAATTGTAAACTTGGAAAATATATCGAGAGTACACCGTACTTTAATTTCACTCACAAATTCAACAATACACAAAAAATCTATGATATTAAGCATAGGAATACTTTGATTTTTTTATGAAATTTGAAATAGAAATGACATAAATATCTTATTAAATCCCTGAAGTGACTTCGCAACAACATAAAACGAAAGCATCATAAAATTTTATAGATTCTTTCATCATACGTGGATACTATATCATGCATAACACATCAATATATCCAATTAGATTAGGCGACTAGACATGCAATATGAGAAATAATCATTTCCTCACACGTAATGTCAAAAATATATTTTTGAACTTTGGATGTCGAAAACCTCATGAAACTATTTAGTGATTTTTTTTAGGGGTTGAATTATTGGTAAGGAAAAAGCTTAAAATTGTTTCATTTTTATCATGGTTTTAGTTTTCTATTGAACCGTTGAACATATTGACCGTCATAATTCAAACTCGTGTTATTTAGTTCCTGCACTATCTGACAGCTATATATTGGAGCTACAGAGCTCTTGTATGTGGTAGAAGTTGATCTGGATTGTACTGCAAGCGGATATACATATGCATTTTGCATTCTATTGACCAATCACAGACGATAAACTCAGCTTGGCGCCGCAGGCTGCGATTGTCATGATCTTTGATATATTTGACTGTCAAACTGATGTTAACATATGCATGCATAAAATTACATCTATTGAAATGCGAATTCAAAGAGAAACCTTAAAGCGCGGAGGTATCATGCATGAAGATTGGCCTGAGGGATTCGAAACACGGACATAAACGATATTCAGCATATGGGTTTATGGGAGCCTTGATAATTCAAAAAAAAATCTATCTATATATCAAACTACTGTAAATATGGCAAATAAAAATTTAATGATTCGAATTTGTCAAATATGTCGGTACAATGCAAATAAAATCAATTCGCCTAAGTAAAAAAGCAGGACGGCGGCCTTCGTTCTGCCGTTGCAGCCTCAACAACAACCGGTTATGAAGAATCAAAATCGAACAATTCTCGTTATTAGATTACATCAGTTAATACAATAATTATTTTGTCCTAATGTAGGACACGAAAGCGATCGATATAGTATGCATGAGAATTAGCAGAGTCTTCAAGGATTTGGCAATTTTGCTCAAGACTCATTTCGCGAAAGTACCTTGGAACTTATCTTTGCGCTTAAGGACATCCTGAGCTTTAAAGAACATACGAGATACGAGCTCGTATGTGAACCGGAACGGTGATGACATCCGAATACGGTGTCATTAGAAAAACGTCAGAAACATTTTGTACCTGCACCGGTGTTTGTTCGCCAAACCGATACGAAGCTTCAGCGGATGTACAACCACTATTTTTCCCTTATCTTCCGAATTCGAGATATTATAAAAGGACGCATTTCGAACGTAAAAATATCCTGTTTGCCATCGATGTATGACATAACCGAAAATAACAACAAATTAAAACCCCCCAAGAACGAAAAACTTCGCCCGTTCAAAGCTACATCGGAAGAATTAAATCTAGTTCTTGAACAAATACCATTTGTGAAACACAGCACGAGATTTCAGCTCGTCAATATTCGTATCGACGAATACGGAAAATTGCAGAAACGCGCAGAAAGAAGAAACTACGATTAAAAAAGGCAAAGCTTAATATAGAAAGGTTTCAGGATGAAATGTATTTTATTGTAAATAAAATAAGGAATTCCACAAACACAACAAAAGGATACATTTTCTATGTATTAAGTTCTTTTTCGTAATACCCAGATCACGATTAGCGAATGTAATTGATTTGATTGCTCAATTATACTGAGATGAAACTAATCCTCATTAATCCCTGGGAGTATTTGATACATAAAAGAAGAAAGTCATTCAATTGAATTGATATTTTATGAAATATCAACTCAGTGCGATTATAATTTAGATTCAAAAGATCCCACAATATATACTCTGCTCCATACTTTAAATAAAATTAATAATTCATGGCGTTTTTCGACTTTATTTTAAATTGATATTAATCTTTATGGTAGGATGATCGCGTATTTGCGAGCGAATTCCAGTCATTCAGAAAGAGCACTCTTGTACGTTGAGCTCGGAGAGAGACAGAGACAGAGTTCGGTAATTGTGCATGGGAGACAGAGACGGAGAGCTTCCTGCGTACATCGTACGATTGCATATATCGTTAACTCAAATTCATCGACTAATCATGATGTATGAATGAATCGATTTCAATTGTGCTTATTTGAAGAAATTACCGAACATTTTGTGCTATCGACAGTGTTTATTTATTGAACTCGTTCGTCGCTGCATTCACCAGATATGCGAGTCTACAAATCCAGCGAATCCAGCTTCTCATTTTTACGTATTTATATATTGTTAATACCCTCGCTAGCATCTATAAAATTGGAACAGAACATCTTATGATCATGGTAAATATAACTCCGGCAAAATAATGTACTGCTTTATTATTAAAGCCAGCAGGTACATCATTTACATTGATGCTGTATAAAGTTTGTTGTATCTTTCATATTTATAAAACCTCCCACGTCTTGTCATAAATGTTTCACTATGAGCATTCCCACCTAATAATTAATGTTGACTATTTTAAAGGCATCATAACCTTTCACTGAGAAAGAAATCCAAATAATTATTCAAAATATTGAAAGCAAATTTATGGTGTCCTATATGTACGTTCCATGAATTAAAAGAACATTTTCAGGAGAGGAAAAAAACATAATAAATCACCGGCAATTTTTCATATTTAATGACAGCATTATTTGCTTTTCGAGCACACTTATTATCTATAATAACACCATCATTCACAAGTGGGCTGACGTTTTTTAAGTGTATACTCTAAATACAATTATCAAAAAGAGCAAGCACTTAGTTGATTGTGCTTTCTCTTATATTTCACGATCTCCAACATAAAGAAAAAAAAAAGACGGGTACGATAATAAAAGGAAAATCGTGCATATTGCAGAGATTTTTTGGTAATTTTTCATTCAGTTTTTACGAGATACTCACGCGAATCTTCTGCGCTGAAAGTTGCTCGGTACAAATAAAAATTGTATTTAGGGTCAAGGGATATTTGCTATTATAATTTTAAGAAAAATATTCAAGAATACGTCGGGCCTGAATAGATAAGCGATGCGGATTTAGCGTCTGAATAAGATTTTACCTATATCGAGGGCAAAGAAAGCGTGCCACTATTAAATTGAAGGGTTCATCTTATTTACATTTGATGATAAGGGCTCGGTGGGCCTCCTCGAAATGTGGTGAAAGTTTGCCGAATGGGAAAACGAAAATATATCAATAGCTGGTCAAGTGAGTACATCGATAACGATGAATACATCTCCATCGGTCTCGGAAAGGATGCTTCGAGCACACTCGACATAAAATATTCTCAAGTTTGTGTAATAACTCAAATTTTCAACACAGGAAGCCTTCTTTAACCAAAAAAATATATATTACCGAGTTTGAGTGGACCATTACGTACATCTCGGTTGCAATCTTACATCTTATGAACTTATGAACAAGCTGTGCCGCTAAAAGCCAGATTTAAGGATTGGTTTATTAATATTTTACGATGATTATTTTTTAGATTCATCCATTAAAATAATAAACACATGAAAATTTAGTTTAATGAAAAATGGTCATACGGATTTTTCTAATTTCGAAACATTTCAATCCTCCATTTTTTTCTTTATTTTAACAGCTTTTCAGGATCGAAGTATTTACGTTTAACAAGACTGGATTCATTCAAAATACGATTATAGAATCAATGGCAGAAATGGGACAAATTTCATGTAGATTGTCAATGTTGATATGTTAGGCTGCCAATCGAAGATTAATCGGTACTGCCAAAATGTTGAACATGGTAATTCAAATTGTCAATTAAGCTATCGGTATTATTGCAAACATAAATAACGTGAATCAAAAGCATTTTTAAAATTAGTACACATAAACTTTTTTGGAAAAAGTAAAGATGCGTTCCATGGATTTTAAAAACCGCATAACTTTGAAACAGATATATAAATACTATCGAAAATCGCATAAAAAAAGTTAATAAAAAACAGGAAAACAATAAGGCAATTAAAAAATAACATTTTTGGTAACATTTGAAGGACGTCTTGCATCATTGGTAAAATTTTAATTTTCGATATAACTCAAAATCGCTCTTTTCTTCGGAAGAAATTGTATACTCAGTGTCAATATCATCATTATTCTGTGTAGATTTTCTCTTTCCAACAATATAATTCATAATTATTAAAGTTGTCATTATAGTCCGTAACTCTAAAAAAATATATCTCGATACGTACTCTGTTTGAAATTAAAAAATTGCTTTAAAAAACCGCATAACTTCGAAATCGCACAAAAAAATTCGCACAAAAAGAGTTTTGTGTGTATGTCAGACGTTAATTTTAAAATTTATTCAGAAGGGGATTTATCTGAATATTTTAATATGACTTTGATTTCATTATCATGACAAATCTACTAATGACAATCTATTCGAATTATTTTTAGCCCCTTGCAGAAACTTCCATTAAGCGTTATTAGATAAATTGTAGGCACATAAATTTTTATATATTGATTTGATAAACCGTAACATTAAGTCTAAAAATCACCGAAAAAATATCAACGTTTGAATCTGGAGCATGACTTGAGTCATTTTATAAAACGAAAATTAAATGTTGATTTTTCGAAATACGCATCCATATATTATTAGATTGTCCCGTTAAAAATGTCGTTTTTTTTCATACTTAATTTTTGACCATCAGTTGTGTCTCAGCCATTCCTTCGATTAACATCTGGAGTTATTTTATACAACAACAAAAAAGGAGAATTAATAGACAAACTTGGATATTTCTGGAAAAGTATTCAAATACACTCGAAACAAATAGGAAATGCCGTAAAACAGGGGGTTTGGATACCGAACATCATTATTGATGAGATCAAGACTATGTGAAGGAAGGTGAATGACTGAAGGTGAAAAATGGGAATTGTACTCAAATCAAAAACGCAAAAGACAATGGCTTTCAAAAGGGTAGCTAAAGAAACCAAGCCTTTGATCGGGCTTAACAGTAAAAAAAGTTCTTTTAAATGTATAGTGGGACTCCAAAGGGATAATCTAGTATGAAGTCCTTCCATATGATCAAATTATAACGAGGCAGATTTATTGTTTACAATTAGAAAGCTTAAAAGTTAAATTTTTTATGTTTGAATTTAACTCTTTAATTTAAAAAACGACATTCCTAACTGGACAATCTATTATTTGATTGAAAATGATCAGGTATTGTCAGCTTTGATTAATCTATTGGTAATTATCTCGATGGAAATTGATTGTAACTGTCATCATTACATCATTACATCATTGTTCATTGCATTATAACTATAGGAACGCCTAAAGTGAAAACCTTTTCTTGTTTTTAACTAGCTACTGAGATGAAATATACAAGATAAAACTTCCTTGTTTGCTATTTTATATTACAAAATGTATTTTAACCCTCGAAATACATAAACACATACTTGTAAATTGTTAGATTTACAAATCAGACTCTTTTCTTTTCACTCATCGACCGAAACGCAAGTTTGCAAAAAGCACTCCCTACAAATACATGAATAACGATAATATTTTTATTAAAATGTTGTGCTACAGAAGGAGCATCATAATTCATCGTTTATTTTCCCACAGGAATAAAAGGAGGGGACTATTTTATGATTCACATTATTTCAAATTTGCGAATAAAATGGGGCTTTATTTACATTTTTGGATGTCAATATTTCAAATAAAATACGTCTCGATTTGTATTTAATGGTGATGAATCAATACATCTTGTGTGTTGTAAGCATATTTGTTTCGTATATGTATTCTGCATTTATCCAGGTTATTGATATATTTGGCTTCATTGAAACTTATCCAAATAAATTGTTACATTATTGGCGAACGTGTTGGCCTTAATTCAATTTGCTGAACGTAGGCGATTGCGTATGCCGTAGATGTGGTGACAAATTACAAAAGCGTAGCGCACGAGATCACCTGGTACAATTTCACGGAACAAGATTCCGTTATACGGACTCATCCATGTGATTAATAGACAAAGCCTGGTCGAGGAGAGTCTCTCCCGAATGAAAACCGCGGGGTGTCGACGAAAGCGGAATAAAAATAAAAGAGGGATGAAATATGAATTTTCACGACTAATGGATAAGAGAGATAAGCAAAAGAGAGAGGGAAAGCAGAGTGAGCAGAAGAGGTTTTGGGGGAGCTTTAGAACGAAAGAAGGCGTAAGCTAAAGTACCCGACGAAATAATGACTGTCCTTTATTAAGTGAAAATATAGCACACAAAAAACGTCCCAACAAAAATCTACCATCCCAGAACAGACAAAATAGACTCTGGATGTATAAAAAAATAATATTATTCCATTAACACAAACATGGCACAATTTTCAAATAGATCGTATTCAAACTCCTAAAAAAACACTAGGTAAAGTCGTGAGAATATGAAATCGTGACTGAAGAACGATGCATGGTAGCAATTTGACATATGGTTTAAAATAACACAGCACTCTTATTGAATAAAAAAAGGATTAGTCGCCTCTTTCGTGTATAATTCTTATCGTTATGGAGATGGCCAAATTAATCAAAAAAACCGCTTCCCGGCCATCGATTGCCCTGAAATGGTTAAAAATATTCTTTTCGCATGGAATGAGAGCGATAAGGAAGGCCATTGAAAGCGGATAATGTTGATTGATAACAAAAAAAAAATGAAAGTAATGATGAATAAAACGTGACAACATAGATAATTATGATTGATTCTCGCCGACGGACGACGTTGACAAAGGATAATTTCGTATTTAGAAAACGCTCAATAATGGAGTAAAAATGAGGACGCGTACTTTTCCGGCAATTTAATTCGGTCGACTGTATTTCCCACCGAAATTTCGGGGAACGTATCCCGAATCCACGCGAGGGATGAGAGTTCCGGGAAACTTTTAGGGCGCACATATTTTTCATTACGCGGCTAAATCCAATTTGCAATATTTCCGAAAATCGAGGCGTAATTACCGAGAATTTGTATTTAATATGACATCGCAGAGATTGCGCCTAAATTATGCATTATTAGAGCCAATCGACTGGAAAGCCAAATTTAATTTAATTTTCTAAAACGCGAATGATGAAAGCGCTTCGTATGAATTCCAAATCGATTCGAAAACCGGTAGTAAATTTATGGAAGAAACGTGAGCAATTATTATGAAAGATATTGCGCTGCATCTCACGATATTGAATGAAACAATTTCAAATGGAATAACTGTGTTATGTGAGCTTCTTTAAAAGCATCGAAACCGAGCGGATCATAGAATAAGACACAGCGTTTGATCAATTTATATTAACCAGATTGAATCTTACATAAAATAAGTTTAAAATATAAACAGATATTTACAATGGCATAAACGCTGTCTGTTTGAATAATTGAATATAAACTCATACCTCTTTTTGTGCGACTTTTTTTGTGCGATTTCGAAGTTATGCGGTTTTTTAAAGCAATTTTTTAATTTCATAAAGAGTACGTATCGAGACATATTTTTTTAGAGTTAGGGACTATAATGACATCTTTACTAATTATGAATTATATTGTTGGAAAGAGAAAATCTACACAGAATAATGATGATATTGACACTGGGTATACAATTTCTTCCGAAGAAGAGAGCGATTTTGAGTCATATCGAAAATCACAACGAAAATTAAAATTTTACCAATGATGCAAGACGTCCTTTAAATGTTACAAAAAATGTTATTTTTAAATTGCCTTATTGTTTTCCTGTTTTTTTATTAACTTTTTTTATGCGATTTTGGATATATTTTAAATAGCTGTTTCAAAGTTATGCGATTTTTAAAATCCATGGAACGCATCTTTACTTTTTCTATGTAAGTCATAGCTTTTTTTTGTGCGATTTTCCGCGGAAACCATTTATCGTGTCAAAAATGTCAAATTTAATAATCCTGAATTTCATTTAATTTTTTATTTATACAGTTTCAAAACACATTTTATGTGAATTCTGATTTTACACAGACGGTAAATGATGAGGCCACTCTGTCAGTAAATTCTTTCAAGAGCGTAGGTGGACAAATCCCGGAAATGGCGTGATGTATGAATGTCGGTGGAGGCTTTCATATAAGTCCTTTGAATTAAGACACACTACGAGTGCATTTATCTTAATAGAAAAGAAATGGCATGCGATGGAAAAATAGTATCAAATCACTGCAATAAGATGTGATTTGAATCCAATGAATATAATTGAAAGGGATTTAAGACTCACTAATTGAATTGAAACTTATAAATTATGCAATTTCAAACTGTCAAGATGCATTCAATTAAATAAGTAATAAGAACAGAGTCTTAACAGCTAAAAATCTTCATATAAATTGATCGTTTCGTTTCATAAATATATATTATATTCGGCCCAGGTAATAGGGCAAGTGACCTTTCCGATTATTCGCGATTCATATGCCGCACATCAAGAATGCGCATATATATTTGTATAATACGAAGACGAAATTAATTATATATAATAACTATATAAAAATGTCACGAGGCGCCTTTGAAGAACAAAATATTGCCTAAAGTTAAATCACAATTTCTATGAATAGAGAGAGCTTTTCGCATGTAAGCTCAAACAAGAATTGTAACACAAGTGTATGTAAATAAATTGTTAATAATCAGATGGGATATTTCCAACTTGTGTTATAACTTTGAACATGTTCACATGTTATTTTGTGGCAATTTGTGTTTATAATAATAATTCAGTTTATTGGAATGAATTTAGATATTTTTAATTACACTGAAAAACGGGTATACGATGGCGCTTAGTAATTATTTAAAAGGTACATTAAGATTTCAAATATATATCATTCCGATACTTCGAGTCTCCTGACGGACTCGTGGATGCGGAATAGTTGCCGGCGCCTTGATAATGCTCCTTGTGAGTATCCTCCGGCCAGTGCTATATTTGGGCTATGCATTGCCGTCGCTTTGTGGTAGATTGTTTGCACTTTCAGATGTTTTTGCTTGGTGTTTGATGCCTTAATTTTCGATAAAACTGGTAGCCAAGTTCTGGGTATGCTAGTGTCGTCGTCTCGTCCATTGAATGTGGAGTTTTTTCGTTTTTCGATTTCCATCACTCTCTCGCAATTCATTGCTATGGTTTTGTTACCATCAAAATTGATCGTTCTTCATACCATATTTGTGTACTGCGGATTTGTAATTCAATTCAAAGACTGTGTTCTGATGCACTGTCATCCCGTGGGTGATGTATCTATGGGTTTGTTCAATGTACAATATGATGCAGGCTGAGCATTCGATCTCGTAAGCTCCATGAATTTCGTTTTTCACTTTGTTCTTTTTATTGAACAGAAGACTTCCTATATTTTCTCCCGTCCCGAAGATTCAGAAAAATCCAGACAGAGGCGAATGCCTCAAACGCCCTCTGTGATCTTCGTCGTCGTGTCTAGAAAGCGGCTTTATTTAGATGGCAGGAGAGGTGGTCTGCGTCGGTCGTCGGCCGCCACCTCTTACTTTCTTCCTCTCGGTTAGGCAACGCCTGAGATGTCGCTGGGTCGTCCCAGATCACTGGACGTCTCAGTTCCTCACAGGACACGGGTAATTTAGGGCCTCGTTGGTTAGGTTTGGGCTTTCAACAACTTCGGAGTGTCCATGCGGAGATCCGTTCATGAACGCCGACTATGTTCTGTGGAAATTTTCGGACATGGCATCCGATCGCGAGGCGTTCCTTCGTTGTGTCAGTGGTCCGAAATTCAGTCCGGTTGGACACCCAAAATTTGTGGTCTTTCCCTCTAATTTTAGGAAATTTAGGGATTTTGTAAAAGTTTTGAGGGGAAACGCATCCCTGGGGCTTTTTACGATTTCCATCGAGCCCTTCCTTGCGACCAGTAGCGATTAGTGGGTTCGCACCCTTTTTTTTCGGGGCCGCAAGTGAGACTCAAAACTCTTCCCTACCCTATACAACATATATCGTTTCTTCTTTAAAAATATATACGTTTCTTCTTTTTTAATCAGAAGTCAGTAGTTTTTATATTTACGTTATTTTTTAATCGAATACTAAATTATTATCAACATTTTGTCCGAAAAATCAATGCAACATAGGGTTAAATTATGCGTTAAATATTATACGCCACTGGGATAGATTGTTAAGTAAATATCGGACCGCATTTATTAAAACTTATTTTAAGAATTTTA
Organism: Stenopsyche tienmushanensis; assembly: GCA_008973525.1. Taxonomy (NCBI): domain Eukaryota; kingdom Metazoa; phylum Arthropoda; class Insecta; order Trichoptera; family Stenopsychidae; genus Stenopsyche; species Stenopsyche tienmushanensis. Next base: position 784,065 of record WACJ01000406.1, on the reverse strand, counting down.
TCTTTCTAAAAAAAATATTTTGTAAAAAAGGTTGGCAATCACTGTCTAGAAAAAACCTCTATTCCCAGATTTACAATTATACACAATATAGAGACGATGGTGATTATTTGAGAATTTTATCTCCGTCTTAAAGTTGGTTATGTGAAAAAAAGGTTTGCAAATTCTGTCCAGAAAAATTCCATATTTCGAGGTTTACAACCGTACATAGCCCAAAGGCTATGGGAATATTTTGAGAATTTAATAATTCTCTAAAAGTTAGATTTTCTTAACTTTTCCTTTTTCAAATGTAAAAAATGTGACAACTCCTGTCCAAAAACAGCGAATGAATTATTTAAGGTTCTAAAAATCAATAGGAACCTAAATTCTAATTTTTATTCAAGTCGGTTAAAAGGTTCAAATGTTATGCTAAATTTACGAAATTTATTGTTTCAATCAAATCTTTCAAAAAACATGCGGTTTCATGCGAAATCGTGCGGTCGGTAAAGTGTTAATATATTTTTGAGGCAATGATCGCACCTCATATCGTGTTGAATCCTGGAGTTTATTTCGCAATTGAGTTTATGCCGGGCATTACTTTGCTTCGCTTTTAAAAAACATGAACGATTGAAATGTTTAATGATTGATTTGGAGAGGCATATTTTGTATGTGGTTGCTTAGCCACACGCGCTTAGAACAGTGACACACGGCCGCGCTTCACTTCACCAGAACAAACTTGACTAAATGCTCCATATCGGGCATGCTATTTCTGCCTGTCGGCATAGTTTAACTAAAGACTAAAGGCTTATTTTACCTTACCTAATCGGGCATGTCTTAACCGCCTTGCGGCCGCGCCTCACTTCACCAGAACAAACTTGACTAAATGCTCCATATCAGGCACGCTATTACTGTCTGTCGGCATAGTTGACTAAAGGCTTATTTTACCTTACCAAACCGGGCATGCCATTACCGCCTCTCGGCATTGTTTACGCAAGCGGATTGGACGCGAGACATTCGAACGCCGCTGGACGCCGGACGCGAGACATTGATTTTTATATATATAGATTTAACAGGCACATTTATTTGCGTAACGACCGTTTGCCTCATAGCGTCTTCATTATGCGAAACCGCCGATACTTAAATACATCATTATGGTGTTCATATTTTATAGGGCACCCTGTAGCATTGTGCCAAATTTTAGGTGTTTCACGTAATTACTATTCTATTTTATGACTCCATCCGATGGGGTTGAAAGATTATATTAATAAATCGTGGTAAAGACGTTGTGCGATTTTATTTCAAAGCATTTACTCGTCCCAGGTGTAGTTAAAAAAGCGGATAAGGTAGAGGAGTCGGCTGGTACTCCTTGCGAGGGTATGCGCAGGGGAAGTGCGATAAGACTACTTGAAAGAAAAGCTCGGAAATGCCCGGAACGAAATGAATGGTGTAACCGCTGAAACGGTGGGTAAAAAACGTAGGAAAACCGAATAAAACCCTTTGAGAACAAAATTAACTGGGCCCTGCCAGCGTAAACTCGGCCGGAATAAAGGAGACAGGAAACTCAGGGGCGCTGTCAAAAGTCGACAAATGTAAAACAATATAATTGTACGACGAAAAGTTGGGCTAATTTCGACAGTAAATATGCTCGGTTAGAGTTATCCGAGGAAGGGAAGTGCAGCAATAAACCCCTTGTTGATGTTCCCCGAAAGGGGCTAAACATTCCATCATCTTAGCGGCTCAAATAGAACATCCATGCTTACATTCCAGTAAGAATTAAATAAAGTATTATAATAACCAAAAAAAGATATCTTATACGATAAGCATGAAAATATGTCTATTTTTTCTACCGATAATTCATGAGACATAATTAATCTGTATTCAAATCCAGATTTTATCGCAATAACAAATTTTTAATATTTCTGATCGATCCAGGTTTATTATGATTTCCCGGATCCCGGATTAACCTTTCCCTTACCGTGCTAAAGAAAACCTGCGCGTTACTATGATATGTATTTGGTACACCATATGAAATTCTGAACCCCGTATCTATTATATTTTATATCGATATTCCCATTATTAGAGTCGAGTTGTAGTATTTATTATTTACATCATTATGTATTTACGTCATGGTGATGGAAAGTTTTATAAATTCGTACAGGTACGCATGTGAAAGATGATAATTTCACTATTTACCATAAATGAAAAAAATATATTCAAATAATTCCCTCCTAATTTTATCACGCGTGGAAGGCAAATGAAAAACTACCATAATAAAAAATCCCTCCCTAGAAAAGTCTCCAACGGAATAAGTCTGCATTCAATAGCGGTTAGGGTATCTTAAGTAGAATTTATTAGAGTAGCAGAACAAGAGGTAAAATCATATAAATATTACAAACTAACATATAACAAATATCAAAGCTGGATGCCAACAAGAATTACACTCCACAAGAAAGCATTCTTGGATGTTATATTATTCTTGAAATAACTCAATCCTAGAAACTATTCTAAGCATTGTTTTATTTAAACAAATTGAGCATATGAAATATGCTGCTCTTGAATATGAATTTGATCAGAAAGCATGACAAATAAAATATGACAAGATTTAAACTTTGTATATTCCACACGATTGATTCTACAAAATTGGCATATGGTGAAATTCATAATTAAGAGCAAATATTAGAATTTATTTCATATCACATTAATATCATGCTCTTACATCCATGGTATTCACGTTTTCACATCAATTATATATATATCAATAATCATATATTCAAGTAATAATATTGGGAAAGTGTGAAAAAAAACCTTATTAGTATTAAGGCATGGGATAAAAAAAGAATTGACAATACAAAATTACTTTTGGATGAAGGCAACTAGGATCAGGGGGGAGATAAAATAGAAAGCACTACAGAGGACAATATCATGAGTAGTTGGAAACAAGCTTTTGACGAACCCCAACAGGATTATATGAACATTGACTCTAAAATATTGAAAATAGGGAAAATTGATGAAATCAGCAGAAAAAAAAGACCAATTGGTTTCACATGAACGAATAAACGATATTATTGTAATTTTTGAAAGTGTAAAACGACATAAAAATATGAAAGCGAAAATATCGATGCAAAATATTATTTTTATCTAGAACACATGACTGACATGTTTGAAAATATGGCCAAAATAAACTTAATATTTGAGTCGTGTTTTCTATTTTTGTTTAATGCTCAATTATGACATACGTCGACAACTATTCAAAGAGTTTTGAAATATAGCTAGAAATAACGAGATGTTATTTACACACATATAATATGAATGATATACTATATGAAAAGGCGAGGGGTGGATGGCATAAAAATAATTCGATCTGGCGATTCTAATTTAATGAGGAGTCTCGAAGTGGACGACACGGTAAAATGGATAGAGCCACCCTTTATTTTTACAGATTCAACTAAAAGCCCGACTGGGTACTTCATGAACCGATTCCCCGTGATGCTTGAAAAATGTCTGCAAGATCTTTAGAGAAGATAGTCTGGATATCAAATGATTATTTTGAGCATTCGTCTATTAATAATGTGGTGAAATATTGAAGACGTCCATTTATTTTTAAAAAAAGCTAAGGACGAAACTTATCAGGTATGAAAACGATGTGCGAGTGCAGTCATAAAATAATATTAGATGTTTGACATCAAGATTGGCGGAAAATTATATGAGAAAGCTTGAAATGGCCTATAAAACACACATAAAGTTCAGATCAAATCTTACTCGATGAAGGGGGTATAATATTAGGGCATTAATATCAATTTGGAAAATAAAAATGTCGTTCAAACGATGTCTCGATGATTAAGTACGCCGAATATTGAATGTATCGAGATTTATTATAATATTAACAATATAAATCTCCCGATATCGTAAAAATTCACGTAAAACGCGTTTAATTAAAAGATAAACGTTTTAGGTTTGCCTTAATTTGCGACGAACATATTAAATAAGCAATTTTCCAGAATTGGGTTCAAAAGCTGAAATATTTAAGGTTCAAATTAATTAAGTCTCTTTTTTACGTCCATATTGAAAAGCAATCTGAAACTCCAGACGTAATTACATTAGAGAATAACAAAACGGACTCGAGTTTTTACGAGTTTATATTGCAAAAAAATGTCCTTGCGACGGAGTCCTCTTCACCGTTTACAAGCGCGAGGGGTCGTCATTGCAAATATGATTACCATAAATATCTCGGTAAATCTTTGTAATTCATTTAACGCATCCCTTAGTCGCCATTAAAAATGAATTCGGCTCCGACATCATCGAGGGGTAGACGCTTCATAATGGCTCGAATTAACATATAGAGAGCGCCAAAATTGAGATATCAACTCTGTGATGTGTCACGACGGAAAACTTAATTTTGCGATCGAATAAATTAAGGGACAAATGTACATTTCATGAGAAATAAGTGTAAAAAATTGCAGCAGTATGCTCGCAGGGCGTTAATTCTTCACCCACCGTACGAGCTTTCGGGAAATGTTTTCCACGTTCTGTAATTCTCACTTCTCGCATTTGTTCCAGTCGGTAAGGTTGAGAGATGTGGCGTGAGGTTAAGATGGGACATCTATTCCCGGCAGATCCTCATAACGTCACAATCCCGGTCCCGGTTACACAGTCAGGACGTTACTCATCTTCAGGACTGTGCGCTTGGCGTGGAAGTCACTCCAGAAGAGAGACTATAACATGGAAGACGAGCACTCTTCGAAATCATAAAAAAATCAGCCGACAGCAAACATGAAAGTCGTAAAATTTCTAAAGCCTCATACAGACACTAACAGCTATGCTTTTATTAATAGATATATAGAAAATTTCAAGTTTATTGCAACGGAATTCGTAAATATGAGCGCAGGATTATGAGAATATTTTTTTTAAAATTATATATAAATAATATTTAAACTAATGCCATAAGGGCACACATCAGTGAACGAAAGCATTTTTAAATGTGAGCACTCAGAAAAGCAATACAATAAATAGCTTTCATACCTAAAAGGATATAAAATAAAAGTTTGCTGATATAGTGATAAATAAAATCCAAAGGAATTATAAAATATTGATTTATAAGATAAAACATATTCGATTTCTATTAAAGATTTATAGCGATAAAACGATACTTTATTAAAGCATTTATGGCATAGTATTAAAGCATTAATAGATTTATTTATACAATGCTCTTTCATGCTGAAAGATGATGGATTTTATGGATTAAATACTTTTCTAAAATTCAGAGTGGAATTTCTATGCACGAATCCAAAACTTTAATGAAAATAAGGACGTTCACATTTCTAGTTAAACGTCGGATTATTATGTTGTATTAATTATTAGGCTAAAACATTTTTTTAAAATTACAATTTGTTATTTAATTGCCTGGCATATCTCAATCTAAAATATAACGCAAACTCAAACATCTTGATCGTTTAAGACATGAAAGATGCTGCAAAAATGCTGAAATATTCGTACGCAAGCGGGATTCTACCGGATATATTCTTTCAAGTTTTAGATTGAAAAGAAGTCTAATTGCAGTTCAGAGCATCGATTGACCGTGAGAATGCAAGGATTAATTCAGGTCGTAATAATCGTTGAATGTCGCTCTTCGCTTGTGTTTTAAAAACAGGATGATTAAATTAATTCACAGATTTATCGGTAAAATTCTATAGAACTATTGTGTAAATAATTTCCACGTTTGGAAGTACTTATCGGTGCGAGCAGTTATTTTCGCTTATGAGAGGAAATAAGTCTCCAGGCAGATCAAGCATTAACAATGCTCATCTTGGGTCAGTTTTGAAAGTAATCACTGTTAGTGGTATTATCCCTGAAGTAGACAAAAAAGTAGCAGAGAAGAGATGCCAAGTGTCAGGAAGAAAACATTAAATTGTCATTTTTAATTCTGTATCAGTGGCGGATTTACCTCTAGGCGCAGAAGGCGCGCGCTTTGCTACCGCGTAATTCAAAACCGCGCTTATCGAGGGCCGAATGGGTCCAAGGAATCTTAAATGATTATACATTTCTATGAAAATTAGCATTTATTTTGCGGCCCGTCTAAATTTATATATTTTTTTAATTTGACCTATGTTAGACTTGTTTAACGACTAGACTTGCTTTAATTTTGTCACACATGTTCGTAATGATTTGATCTTTTCCTTACAGTGATAAATTTAAATCGTATAGGTGTTTTGTGTATCATAAAGGATAAATCTGGCAACCATGTTGAATCTGAAAACAAGCTAGTGTCTTGATTTTAAATGATTAAAAACTGTCCAATTTCTTCTTTTAAATCCCAGAATTGTTAAAGATCCTTGTAATTAGGGAATCCATCACCGAGCCAAAATTTCAATCCCCGGATTTCGGGATTGCATTATTCCACCCCGGGATCAAGATTTACAATAGTTTAAGAAATTACATTGATACATTTGATCAAAAATTACTTCCAGCCCATTTTTTTAAAATAAAAAAATACTTGAATGCCAAAGAATTTTATTTATTTAAGAAAGGATGAAAATAAAATTCAAAAATTTATATTTTGATGTGATTCATAATTATATAACGGAGGAATACAAAAAATCTGAAGCCCGTATATATTATATTTCATATCGATATTTCCATTATTAGAGTCGAGGTGTAGTAAATACATCACCGGTAGTATAACAATTTGAAAAACATATTTGTACTGTATATATGTATACATAAATTAGACAGTCACTACCCCCTAGGTGTCGTCTAAGTTTGCCAATTAGTAGTTACGTCACTGTTTCCAAGCGTCCAGATTTCGGCAGGAATGTCTCGATTTACTAGCCTTCATCGTGATGACGAGGTGTACGATTTCTGTTAGATAAAAATTTCAATTCCAAATTTTTCGGGATTACGTTTACTAATGCCGAGATTCATGAACACTTAAAATTACCTTCGTGCATGGTACTTCTTGATGTATAATACAAAGCGTATGGTGAATCTTGGATCTGCCCAAAACCAAACAGCTTTGGTGTAGATAATGCAATTAATAAATTTACTTGATATAGAAATTACTCCCGATTAATGAAATTACTTCGTTCGCTCACCTGTAAAATAAAAAAATAAAAACAATTAATACCAACGAATAAAAATAATCATCGATGAGTATTATTTTAGAGCTCATTATAAAACCCCCGGTCGGAATTATTAACATAAGCCGCAAGTATTTTCCGGTGAAATTCACGAAGGACGATGAATAGAAAATTGAAAGAAAGTATAGCGAGGAAATTTAAAATGTCATGAAAATATATTTCAACGCCGAAATAATCGGAAGAAAAAGTTTTTCATTTGAGGCGCCGTTAAGCGGTACTAATGAAGAGTTCTTCCAGTTCACTTGAATATTCCAGCATTGTTGAGCAGTATATATCTCGCAATTATCGCGATTAAACGTCGTTTGGAAAGCGACAAAAAATAAATAAAAAATGCGATACAAATCCAGTGTCGACTGTGACTTTAAGACAAAGCAAGGACAGTGTTGAATAGAACGCGAAGGCCAAGAATTTCTACTACTTGTACGAGGTGTCAAAATTTTACTGAATACACGCTCGACATTTCCCACATTAATTGTTATGCGAAAGGATAAAAGTATATTGTGTCATATCTCGTTTCATTGTTTTGGCGTGTGTATAGTTCGCTGTGAGAATAATTGTAAACGCTCTGAACGTCCGGATGGTTAGTCAGATGGAAATCTCAATTATTTTGAAGAACAAGGAGCCATAATGCGTTTATCGCAGGATCGACGCGAGCATATTAAAGGTCTTACCGTCGCGTTTAAAATACGAGATTTGATATTAATCAGAGGGCAGAATTAAACAATCCGGTTTTTAATGGCGTTCCGTAGCGAGTATCGATTGCACATTAATTTATCCTAGCTACGTGACTGAAGAATAATAAGGGGTATTAGTTTTCGTTGCACCCTCGCACCAGATATAATAAATCGGTTTCACTTCAAAGGAATTAGCAGCCTGCGAAATTTATTACAACTAGCGTTGAAAATTTCGAAATTGTTTCATATGTGGCCTACGAGGGATAATATTAAGAGATAGTCGTTAAAGGTTTTACGGGTCGATCTCAATTAAGCTAACAAGGATAATTTTGAATTATAGCCACGCTCCTGCAATCACGTACAAATTTAATTAGTATTATTAGGGGTCAATATTTATCTTGTTGTTATGCGGCATCGGATGCCATTGTCTCGACTCTGGACCCCACCGGAGTCTGATGTGGTGAAAGATAACATTTAATTGCATGTATGTACGCAACCCATAATTATACTTTATAAAACAAATTCAACTCCCGTATTATTTTATTTTGCGGTCCATCGCATTCGATTGATTAGAATTCTTGTCAGATATTAAGGTTTCGCGGGGCTTTAAATTACTCAATTATTCTGGATCAAAGAGCACATTTACGCTGGAATTGATAGAAAAATTCCTTTGAAAGTTGCTTCGCTGCATTATTTTAAGAATCAGCTTCGTCCAATACTGCGAGCAAAAACATTTAATGACTTCGATCGACGTGTAAAAACTTTAAGCGAAAAATTCCAATGGCTGATTTAAGCCTTTGAGAGATTATTTATCAGTTCCACGCGCACTTTAATGAAAGAAATTCAACATTATCCATACATACCATTAATCGATATATAATTATCAATGGGGAAAATACTTAGCGCGCTGTTAAAGCAAAAGACATTCAAGCATACCACATTTTTTTATGAATTCATGTTTAAAGTATATATCAATATTATACAAAATAAACATCATTCCATATGAAAGTCTAATGATCAGTCAGTATTTCAACCCTCATAATTTTTGTCGGCTTTTTTTAAAATACCATCGATTTGCTGGCGATAGTTTTGAAAAACTAGGTCGTTCGCTAAGGGTTAAACTATATGTATGTACAAAGACAGCATAATAGTGATCCTTATCATGAAATACAAATTGAAGATGTTTTAGTTGTATTTGACTGCTTGGGGTCTTCATATAAATGTAATTATTACACAGGCCTTTTTTGGTTCTAGCCAAGAGATCCCTTTCAAAAAAAGTGTGATTGGATTTGCTTTGCTACAAAAATCATTTCATTCTAAAATCAGAATTATTACAAGTTAAAATTTAGCACCCCCTAAAATTGGCATTATTGGGTAGTAAATAAGGGTCCCAATCGAATTTTCGATATTCGAATATATTTGCTCTTTTTTTAATATTCGTAAATTCGTTTTCATTTTTGGTTTCAAGCTAGTTTCGGTGCCTTCATTTTAGCAGCCTGACAGTTCGTGCGGCACCCACTTATCCAGCATTTTTATGCATTCTTTCCTATTTCGACATTATTTTTGTCTTTTCTCAAATTATACATTTACAAATCGATCCTTCTCCGAATGCTCAGTTAATATTTCCATCTGTTTTCACTTCACTGTACCTTAATTTGAACGTTTTATTGACGCAATTCTGTTTATTAATACAATAGAAATAATAAAAATAACTAAAAATTAAAAGGCAATTGAAGAATATATTACCTTTGTCAATTTCAAATAGTCGAACGTGTATTTTTTGTACGATCGATCTTTGACCAATTGGAAAATGCGGTACATATTTCCTTCCTAAAAATTCCAATGGTGTCAGATCTGGAGACCTTGTGAGCCACGGAATAGTGCACGTCCCCAGACAAATAAATCCACTGGTGTCAGGTCTGAATACTGTATGAGCCACAGAATAGGGCACGTTCTCAGATAAATTAATCCACTGGTGTCAGGTCTAGAGACCGTGCGAGCCATGGAATAGTGCCGCCAAAATAATTTATTTACGCGACGGGGTTTTTTTTATAGTTCTTATATGAATATATTGACCTATTATATCACTGCCTACAATTTAAATGCAATATGTTAGTATCATAAATTTTGATGCAACACATGCAAATGCCAGTCGATTTATGTAAATTGTGTATTAAAATTATATCGTTAACATATATTTTCGAAAAAATAAATATCGTCCATTGAAATAGTATTGGGGCGTTGCTGAATCCTATTACTCTGATTGCAAATATAAATTGGTTACCGATAATGGAAAGAATGGTGATTGTGACAGTAAGATAAACAGAGAATGATTGATGAGCGGATACTTCTCTTCGGCATTCCAATAATTGCAATATTTTTTCTATTTACACTTGCTTAAATGGGAACGCGAGGTCACTATTTGCATTCGCGGTGTGCTGTAATAAATTAAAGTGTTTATTCAAATGTTACCTGTATATCGACCGTCAATAATATTTTAAAATTTGCACACTGTTTGATCAACACAAATAGTATTAGCATTTTAGATAAACACAACATTTTAATGATTAAACAAAAGGGTGGTAGGTGATTCGGCGATTTTAAGAGAGCTCTTTATTGTTCGTACAAATGACAATAATTAAGGAAATACCTTTTTAAAGTCGACTTCATGTTATGTTGCACTAGTTTCTTGGTTTTCCGGTCGTCAAAATTACTAGGAATGAGCTATGAAAGTGGAGCGTCACGCATTTTTTGTAAAACACTAATTACAAGCGTATTATATACACAAATATCCAGAGATATGATCTCGTTTTTAATCATTTGCGTCACGATATTATTTCACTATTAGCTATTTGGTCCGCGTTTTTTATGTGGCACATTTCGACATAAAGAAACGAGGCTTTAATACGAGAGATGTTCACTTAAATGAAACGACAATCGTAGTTTGTTACATAGTACTGTACTATATGATCCATTAAAAACAACATAATAGTTAAATTCGCTGCTTTGTAAAATAAATTGGTGATTTGCATTAAAATATATCGTATAATATTAACAAAAAAAAAATAATACTGGTTACACCTACATCAAGTTTAACGAAAAACATGAACGTAGAGAAAAATCCCGAGGGTGTTGTAGACTAGGCATTGTACCATCATAAAATAATAATGGAAATTTTAAACATTGTTCATAAAAATATATGTTGATTAACTTATAGTTTAGGGTGGTAATTCCCTACATGAGGATTCGAAATAGCTTAATTATTCCAAAACTTTAAACGAGTTTTTCCCATTTTAAGCCTCTGGGTAAAAAATAAATTGTATAGGTTAAATTAAAATAAAATTATGTATTTTGCGTCTATGCAGTAGGGATTGAATATGTGATCAAAAGAGAACCAGCCAATTTTATAACGAATTAAATTTAATATACATTTTAAAAAAAACGTACAGTCCAGCGATTAAGCAGTTGGACTCGTAACTCAATCATCTTGGGTTCGAATCCTACATGAGGTGTGACTGGCGACCACATTTTTAAAAACATATATACATGAAAAATCATGTCGAAATGGTTAGCAATGGTCTCATGAAAAGAATTGCTAAAAGCCATCTCAATATATACATATATGTATTTAAAAAATAACCTTCTACGTATTTATTCAAATGAATTTGTAGCGAGGGCGATTTAACATACCCATGCAATAGCGCTGCTGACATCTTCCATCTCTCTTTAGGTGAAATGTGCTATTTTAACAGTGCGGCAATGCGGGGATATTGCACCTGCAATTACCGACCGATCGCTTCTTGCGCGTGCACCGTTGTCGGTTGGGTGGTGACACGCAGGAGGCGGGAATCAAGAAGAGTTGGGAGTTGGCCTTGGGTGCAGGAGGATGTCCTTTCCGCATCCAAATCCCTCTCTCTCGTGAGTCTTTTCGTTTGACGCCCGTTCATCCCCATCTATCAACCGGCTGTACATGATCCGATAGAAGAACGAACCCGTGTGTTAGCGCGGCCTTCCCGACGAGTGTATGGGAGCGGGGAGCCGCCCGGGGACTCCGCCCCCGAGAGGCCCCCTTTCCAACGTAACAAATTAACAAAGCTAAAAGATGAAGCTGTGTTTGTGTAATTTAATATATAAAAATCAATGTGTGTCTGTCCAAAATTTGCTAAGGTAAACAAAGCCTTTTGCCTTTTGGCGCTCGGCGACTGGCGCGTCGTGGTGCTCGGCGGCTCGCCAGTCGCTATACGAAGTGAGGGAGAGCGCACGCATCCTAACCTCTAAGCCCCACAGCAATACATCGCGTAGCTCTACTACCGCCTTTCGAACTAAGCGCGTGTTGCTAAGCAACCACATCCAACATATGCCCAGTCTCAGGCCCTGGGATAATACTTCTTTAGGGGTTAATCATGTAATACATAGAACCAATGTAGAATGCTACTTTATTACAGAGACGTCAGTTCGATTCCAGGCCTTGCCCGAGGAACATCTTTTCGGAGATTGTTCCGTTGAAGCCTCCATACATCGCCATTCTCGCTGCACTTCGTCTGACTGAGAGTCCAAACACGCCGTTGCCATCCACGACTGTGCGCTCCGCATTTTATATAAATAAATGCGTTGAGCTGACATACAGTCTTTACTTCATCATCTCCATCTACGATCAGAACGAGCAGAACATCCCCATCCCCTTAGAGAATCCTGACAAATATCCGTAGTTCACCGGCGCCGTCCTCGTGGTCCAGACGAACGTTACGAAACGCCTAATTTCGAGTGACCTTTGGATCCGGGCTCCGCGATCTGGACAACGCAGCATCCGCTGCAGCTACGAAGGAACGCAGGGGTGCCTATAGTCAGCGGCCCCCTACGTTACACTACTTTATATATTTTATGGCTTGGTTATCAAGATATCTTGTTTACCAAACATCTTATCCCAATACGTATTTAGCTTTGAGAATTTGTTTATCAACGTTCCTACGGAAATATAAACGACAGAGGGTGCAGATAAATTAAAATAACAAGTATTTGATTGAATAGCTCTTATCTAGCTGGTGTAATTGATTGTAATTAAAATAAATCCAGTATACTTAAAGATAATTCAGTTTAAACAATTCTGGAGATATGTTATCGATGGTTGATAAATATCATAATTTGCATGAATAATTATTCACGCTTTTCGTAGTATCGCACATTAAAACTCTTTAGGTGTGATTAAGAGATAGTCTATTTAAATAAAGTTTTGTACACTTTGTACTCGGGATTTGAGTCAGAGGTGTAAGTTGAACTAAGCTTAGTGCCTCTAGTTTTTTTATTTTTTGCAAGATTCCGCTACGATTTAAGAACAAAAAGTGGAATTGCCTTATTTGAGCTTCTTCCGGCGTAGTCAGTAGTTTCCTGCAATGCGTCCTCTCAGAACGCATTCAACTTCACAGAACCTGATATTTATCTAAACATGTAGGCACGTTGACAGAGTGGAATGCACTCGATACGGCTCCATATCAAAGGTGTACCTTTCCCATCAAAATTAAAGATGAATCTTCGGCGGAATCATAGTGCATTAAAGTCGTCCATTAATCTGGGACTGAAGTAATTTGCTGTTGGATAATTGTTCGGGATGAATTAATTCCCAGTAACTGCAGGGGGTGTTAATTCAAAGGGAATTAAGCCGTGATGTAGTGCATCTGACAGTTGTAGGTATGCAAAGACTAGACCACATGGTGGAACTACAAACTGAGCTCTGCAAGAAGCGAACATATAAATCATTCCTGGCGTGGAACGCGATCTCGTCTAGCAGAGCTCCAAAGTTCAGGGTAGTGATTAAATGCAGATTAACACACTTAAATATGGTAATTAATTTGTAATTAATCAGCCGCGTTTTCTTTTTTTTCTCGGAGCACCGGCAAAAAAGGCATCGTGAATAAATGCATACATTAAATTTCCGTAACAATAACTAAATGGACCGCAGTGAACAAGTTCTATTATCAAAAGATTTAATATGCATTTAGCGAGCGCTCATTCCGCCACACAAAGGATGAGTCGATCTGATGAATGGAGCCCGAGACGCGTTTTAAAGCGTTTAATATTATCTTTGGCTAAAAGCGTGCAACTCCAGAGTCATAAATAGTGGTGCGAAGGGTGCCCATCGGGAGCAATGCGAGCTCCTACACGTGTAGACCCTAATGGTTTGCAGGGTTTAACAATGAGATCAGAGGACAGAAAGGTAGACGATGCATTTGAACTGTAACAAATGCGCCGCCAGATATGTACGTGCATAAATATTCCAGATTACACATTGTACTTATCCCGTGGGAAGTGTAGACTCGCGGAAAAATGCTTGCCCCATTAGCAGCGTCGGCTCATTGCGATTCAACACTGATATAAGAGATTAAAGCATTCGACCGTGAGTGAATTTACGCCAACTATATTTTAAAGCGTTTAAGTTGTGGGAGTAGACAGAATTGCATTTTAAAAGGTCTGAAAGCACAAATTCTGCGATGAGCCATAATTTTGATAAGAGGAAAGTGGCAGATGTTAGCCCTATGAATCTTTCGCATTTCATAATCGTAAACCTAATAAATGTTCTCATTTAGGGGAAAGATTTCCGCGAAGAAAAGGGGTAGCGAAAATATCAATATATTGTGATTGCATCGTGAAAATAGTCGCTAATTCTGAAATTAAGCACTCGACACAAATATGAGTACAGTTTTACACATTACGGTATTTTCACAACATGTTTGCTGGATTGTGTAGTGTTTTTAAATAACACGTTATATACATAGTGCGCCAAACTAAGTGTTACTAACAGCAATTCATTATAGCCGTTTAAAACGTGGACTTAAATTACTTAGCTACTTGTTAGTTAAGGTAGCTTATTATTATTTTTTATTCAATTAAGCTTAAAATATCAAACGAATAATCAGAGTCTTCCCAATCATATACATATAACCAAAGATCAAGAGCAATGACTAGTCATGACTAGGGAATCCAATCTCGAGCCAAATTTTCGATCCCGGGATTTTGGGATTGCATTAGACCATCCCAGACTCAGTCCCGGGATTTTCAGTAGTTTAAGAAATTATATTGATAAATTTGACCAAAAATGACCAATAAGTCTATTTGTTTAATATAAAAAAATACTTGAAGGCCAAAGAATTTTATTTATTTAAGGAAAGATAAAAATAAAATTCAAAAATTTATATTTTGATGTGATTCGTAATTATATAACGGAAGAATACAAAAAATCTGAAGCCCGTATCTATTATATTTCATATCGATATTCCCATTATTAGAGTCGAGGTGTAGTAAATACATCACCGGTAGAGAAAGGTTAATATAACAATTTGAAAAACATATATGTACTATATATATGTATACATAGATTAGACAGTAACTGCCCCTAGACGCCGCCTAAGCTCACCAATTAGTAATTATGCCACTGTTTCCAAGCGTTCAGATTTCGGCGGGAATGTCTCGATTTAGTAGCCTTCGTCGTGCTGGTGATGTGTACGATTTTTTTTAGATAAAAATTTCAATTCCGAATTTTTCGGGACTATGCGGATTCATGAACACCTAAAACTACGTACGAAATCCCGGAATTGAATTCCCTATTCATGACATTACGAGGACCTGTTTTGGGACAAGGGCATGAAAATGAATGCTCAAATATACCGCCAATAAGTGTCAAATTATACACATATCGATTGTTGTTAATTCAATTGCTATTGCTGAAAAAATAATGTGATCAGAGGTAATCAGAGAAAATGTCTTCAATAGTCCAACAGGCAATCAGCATTATTCATGATTTATGCGGATATGGATTTAATGGCATGATTATTCAGGATGTCAAAGAAATAATAGAAGAACATTCTATCGACAGCGAAGAGCTAGTAGATACGCCAGGCGTATCTGTAAAGATTTATGACACGAAAAACTAATGAAATAGCTTCATGTTTCCATTTGGAAGACACTAATCTATAAAACAATATTTCATATACGATTGATGAATGGACCGAATTAAGTATAAAATTCATAAACACTATCATGAATGCCCTTTTATGAAATCAGCATGCATTATTACGTTCATATTTGCAAAAATTTAAAGATTCATATTCTATCGAGATCATTTTTACTTTCTATTGCTCTTATTTTTTGCTATTAAAATTTATTTGAAACCAGAAAGTGAAATCGCCTGTATGATGTATTACGGTTATCTGACCTATCATTATATCGAAAATAATGTAAGAAATTTCATCGATTGCTTCTGCTTGATAAAGAGAAACGATGATTTGATTTAATGTGTTTTGATTAATAGCCCAAACACTAATAAAATATTCAACAATGATCGATGAATCCTTCCACAATCGTTATTGAACACGAGCCATTTTACTATTTAAGCTTGTAATTCTGGCACATTAAAAAGATATCAGTATAAAAATGTGTCATTATTGGGGGCAAAACCGGTAAGCGCCGATAAGTAAATAGGATGCTCGACTTTCAGGAGATTGAATTGAAGAGATTTAACATAAATAGACGTCGTTTCAGTCATCTAAGCGATATTGTAATTTCAGAAAGTGCAGCAGAGCTTGAAAACACAATGAAGGTGGTCATGAAAGGGGAGAAACGTAGATTTGAGGGTTTTAAGCAAATACATTAATTAACAATGATGGGTTTCAATTAAAAAAATATGTATTCACCGTGATAAAGCCTTCCGTTGTGATATTAAACATTTGTGATTTTAAATGCGAATATTTTAATATGTACAAATAAAAACAGAAATAAATATGAGTTTAAATCTATATTTTCAGTCGTAAATCCGAGTCTAATTGTGTTAAGACGGGAAAATATAACGACAAGACATAAAACAAAGGTTGGCTGCATGCAATGGTAATAATCCACTAATGATCTCTTGATTATTACGATTGTTGTGTGAATCTCGAACTACACGACGCTTACAAAGTTCGTTGTTCGCCGTAAATAATTTAAGATCAAAAGCTCATTTCTTGTAGGTTGGTCGTCGTCATTTATTTTCCTAAGCGTTCCAAATTTAAGATCTTTCAATAAAAAAAGATTGGCTTTCATTCAATTATCTCATCAGCCACGATCATAACTAATCAATCACACAAACAGCTTCCCAGAAAAGACTACTTCGTGATAGATCAGATTGAAATGCTACTTCTTCGAGTGGAACCATTTTCTCGGAAGACGTCATTCGGTGATTTGTCGTGAGGTCATCAATGAAATCAAAAATTTATCTTTGTATCCACCGTCTAAAACAAACGTTGGACGCGTTCAAATGGATATCGAGATTCGTTAACAATGCTCTATAAAACTCTAGAGCAAACAAGCCGTGAAACAAGACTAATTATTAACGATTTGTGTTCGATTCGAATTAGTTGGCAATTACTAATAAACCTGTTACTCGTCGGAGTTGTTCAGGTCTGTGTGAATTTCCAACATGTTGATATGTATTTAAATTTCTTATACGGCTAATGGCAAAGCGATGAATGAAAATACAATAGAAAATGGCTTTTATTGCATCCACTTTATATAAATTACAGTGGGAAAACTGTAAGAAAATAATTTGAATATATATTGCTTGGAAGTCAATCTAAATAGATTAAAAGAACATTTATGTTAATCAGAATGGATCGAGGTTAATATTGAACAAATAGGATTAGAATGGATCAATTTGAATAAGTCCCTTAGGTTAACTGGCATTCATTCAACGTGTATCCTATTTATATTAGATGTTATCCTCTCTACTCTATTCCAATGTAGATTTTCACATAGCTTTTATAAATCCATATTAGAGTAATATCTAAATTCAATAGCAGATTTAAAACGTGTACATACAATAAATTTCGAATAAATAGAAATTAATTGTATGAAATATTTAGCGGAATTCAAAGTATTTTAATGCAATGGTATTGCACGGTATTGCGTTTTTATATGTCAAAAATGCAAGGAAACACGTGTATCACCACGGATGCTTGTATTTGCTGGATTGAAACAAAAACACAAGGAAATACCGGTTACATTATCTGTATTATTTATAGCTGCACTTGATAAAAACCGGAATGACAGCACAGGAACAGGAACAGCAGGAAAAATATTTTATGACCTCTAAGTGGAATTCGTTATGACTGCGAATTGTGGGACCATACAATTTTTTCTCCTGCACAAAGAACACGGTTTTATGTGTACTTTAGCTCTTAATTGGGTTTTAAGCCAATAAACCGCGGAGCAATTGTAGAGAACAAAGTAAGGATATATTTCATGGGGTATGAATTTTCAAAACAATCGGAAGCGAACAAAAGAAATGCTCAAAACCATTATGCAGGAGAGCGCAAAAATGAAAAGAATCAATTAATTGTGCAAATCTATTCTTTCGGCGAATGCTAACTAATAGCAAAATGGATTCGACCGCTCGTAAAAATGTGGATCACCCATACGTTTTCAAGTTCTCGGGAAGAGCCTTAATTGAAGCGAAATAAGAGTTCATTGAATCGATTATTGCATCGTGCAAACTATGTAAAATATAAGTGATTTTGTGGAGCTGAAAAGAAAGCCTTCGTCGCGGAGTATTTATCCCTAAGGGCTGAATTCCAAGGTGTATTGATAATGATGAGTTGCTTATATTAACGATCGCAGTGATGATAGTAATAATTATACTTCCAGTTTGTGAAATAACACGTTATTATGCAATGCGATATAAAAAAAGAATGCACAATACTGCATTTTTAATTTTACAAGCTCGCATGCACGAAGCATAAGGTGTGGGAATACATGACGGCGCGTAAAAGAATTAACGATGGAAAAAATCACCATAAAGCTCAATCAACCAATCAACGCTCATAATCCATCACTATCACTAAAATGTATCGCATTTATCACGTCTGATCAGATGAACGAAATAAATTCACCGAGGCCATTGAAAATATGATGGCATTTTCATTCATGCATCATCAGCATCATCATTTCGAAGACAATTTCTATCTGAAGAACGAAATATTCAATACGAATACGATTGATACATAATATTGATTATGTAATTTAATTTCAATTCATAATCATTTTCGAAACTCAAAAGTAATCGATTACCTTCGATAGATTATTAATATTTAGCCTTTTTAATATACTTTAATTTACAGAGCATCTGTTTCTACTTTTATGTGCAAATTTACAATAAACTCAAAGCATTAGATAAGTGATGAGACTCAAATACCCTACATCTCATCGAATTTTTATAACCCATGAAAAATTTACTTTCAAGTCACAACGATGCACTAACTTCGAGAATTTATATAAACACTAAAAATATCTATCATCTGTCTGTTCGTTCTGTTTTCGTGAGAACACTGTCGGATATTTATGAGTTAGACAAATTCGAGTACATAATTTTAAGCCGATTAACTCTTTCCCATGTTGGCATGATCTGGCATAAAATTAATGATAAATAAATTGTAGCTTTTATATAAATTAAAAACATTTTGGAATGATCTTAAATTATACATGGTGTTTTGCACATGGACTGACAAATTTTTTTTGGGGGTTAGGGGGGTCCTTTGCTATGTTTTTTTGGGCAGCCCTATTCGGCGGCACACACAGTCTTCAGACCTGACACCACTGGATTCCTTTGTCTGGGGACGACCCTATTTCGTGGCTCGTACATCGTGGGCATCACTGAATTTATTTGTCTAGGGACGTGCAAAAGAATTAATTTATACGACAGAGGTTCCCACAAATGCAATCTTAATTGAAATAATAATCGTCGCCTTTGTAAAAATGAAAGATAAAATGCTACTTCAGATAACTACAGTTGAAATAAGAAAAAGTTGTAGTAAGTGCATACAAAGCAGAGATGGAGTATTTGAACGAATTTTGTAACTAAATATAATAAAAAACTTACTTATTAAGATATTTAGATTTATTTATTTAGACAGTTATTTTGTGCTATTGTGACCACACATAAAAAAGTATGGCATTTTAAAGGTGAAATTTTGGGTATCTAAATAAATCTATTTTCACAACCCTGACACTTAGGACATAAGGTCTATGTGTGAAACTTAGTAAAATACCCCGTTAAGACCCAAAAAAAAATTAGTTAGTTCATATGCAAAATAACCTGTATATATATCTTTAGATTGTTCAAAACTAAATATTGCATTAAGATAATATCTCACTGAATATCGAATATTTGGCAAATAGATTATTTTCCATGAATTGTTTTAAAATCATGATATTTAAAAAGATGTTCATACAAAGTACAATGGAAAATTGTAATTATTCTGTGGGAGCTGTGGAAATTGCTCTGTAAAATATATACGAGAATTGCAAAATTTCAAGAATAACAAACGCCAACCTTTCTATTGTTGTAGCAAGTTTTAGTACTATTTAAAGCAAGAAAAACATCCCAGAGGTATAATATTCACTTGTATAAATTATGGGATAAAGCGCATCTTGGTATTAATTCAACTATACTCTATACACACGAATAATCTAAACATCTAATCAAGTTTGAGTGTAGTGTTTTTTTTATATAAAAATTTAAACAAATACTTTTATTTGCATACTATTAAATATTTATGTATTAGACATGCAATAATGAAAGCAAATTTACAAGAAAATATGTAAATTCAAATCGATGTTATCTTTAGTTGGCTATAATAACGATTTGTTTCAATTAGCACGAGGTGTAAATGGGATGTTCACATACATAATTACATACATAAATAGGTCTATAAATTTGCCATTTTTAACAAGGACAATGCAAGGAAATTTCTTGAAATAGCATTTTATGAGAGCAAATGTGTCGATATATGTTCAAACACTTTGCAAACGACACATTAAAAAGATATGATGTTCAATCAATCTGGCATTAGGCCGCTCAGTCCGAATGTCTATTATCATTTTTTTCTAGAGGATCGTTTAAAATGTCGCTTGTTAGCCCGCTAATAACAGCATGAAAACGTCCAGTACAAGCATATAATTATCTGGAGATTTTTTGTTGAATTAATTAATGTTGAACATTGCGATTGGGCTGTGATAAACTATACATGCAAGAATTCCGCAAAAGACCGGTACCGAGGAGGAGGTCAGCCGCTCAGGAAAAGGCGTCACTGATGTACATTGCTTTTTAAAGGCAGACTTGTTTAGTGTTATATAAATGGTTGCATCATTAATAGCCAACAGTGGACATCTAATGCGTTTTGTGCATACAATTATTGAAAATTGTCATGGGAAATGGCATGGGAGCGACAAATCAATGGGAAATTTACATACGAAGAGCGGCATCTACATTGATTAGTCATCCCAAGAGCTGACACTTACACAGTGCTCGGTCGTTGATTGACTGAATCAAGTATGATGCATCCGACTATGAATAGATGTTCAGCCGTGGATAGATGATTATAGTGACCCATAAGGCAATGCACTATTTCTAACCTTTCGTTAGTTGACAACATGTACGAAGAACAACACAGTATCATCACTAATTGCTTTTATAAAATGTTGATGTTTGCATGGTGTGACTAATACTCACTATCCACGGTTCGTGATATACCACAAGGTAAACATTTTCGATATTGACTTTGGTAAAATTGCACCCATAATACGTCACGGTGAAGGTTTATGCGCACAGATAAGAGTCACGACATCTGTTTGAAGAGCAGTATAAAGAAAATAAATGCATGTTTTATTAATTTGTAAACAAAGATATTTGAATTCCCTCTAGCGAAGCATGAAAACGCATATTCTAAAGAACATTTGAAATTGCAATGGGTAGACCAAGGGTTCCCAACCTATAATAGAAAAGTCATACTGCATATTGTGTAAAGTTATTCTCGGTCATGAGTTTATGAAACCTTCAAAACTCAAACCTTACTTAGAGACAAAGCATTCAGAATACACTAAAAAGGATTTGGAGTACTTTCGTCGACATGAAATTAGTTGCAAACATCAGAGACTTGATCGAATAGGGAGTTTTCAGCAAGCGAGCCCAGCATCATATGAAGTCGCATTGGAAATTGCCAAGCAAAAAAACTTCACACAGTTGGAGAAAAATGCATCAAACCCTGCAAGTTGAAGATGGTGAAACTAACTCTTGGCGATTCCAGTGAAGCAACTAATAACTCTACCTAATAATACTATCCAGCGACGTACATCAGAACTGTCCGTAGACGTTAAATAGCAGATTTTTAACGAAATCAAGGTTTCACCATTGTTTTCTTTTCAAGTTGATGAATCAACAGACATAAGTTTGTATGTTCAGTTGCTTTTCTTCGTGAAATTTAGAGGATATTAAAGAAGAGTTCCTAATTTGTACTGGACTTGAAACTACTACAAAAAGTAAATATATAATGTAGAAGATTAATAGGTTTTTTTTAAACTGGAGAATTAAAGTGGAAAAACGTCTGTGGAGTTCGTACGGATGGTGCATTATCTATGATTGGGTTGAAATTGAGCTTTCAAAAAAAAAAAAAGGGAAATAAGTAGCTCCCTAAGCAAACTACCGGTATGCCCTTACCAGTAAAACTCTTCTAACTCCTCTACAAGAAGAACTTGATTCGCTGATAAAAATCGTAAATTACATCAAATCTGGATCTCTTAACGCTCATATTTTTAAAGAGCTGTGCAAAGACACGGATTCTCATCACGAGGTTCTTCTTTTCTACACTGCAATACGCTGCTTGTCGAAAAAAAATTTTGTAAATCGTGTTGTTGAATTGAAAGATAAAATCATGTTGTTTCTGGAAGTACAAGAGAAACACGACCTTATGGTATACTTTAACGACAAAGCTTGCTTAAAAAAAGAGTAGCATATCAGAGAGAAATAAGAAGAAACTACATTGACACGAAATGTATCATCTGCTTTTCTTGATTAAGCCAGCTTTCCCGATGAATTACAAAAAGAATTCTTGGTTTTACAGAATGATTCTTAGGAACGTAGCTTGTTTAATGAAAAATTGCTCAAACTATTCTCATGTGTTATGTATCATTCATACCCAAATGTAACGATGCTTGCTTTTTGAGTTTTAGTTCCATTTGCGTATACTTGAACACAAAATCTTTGCGAGAGTGGATTTTGAAGATTTTTTGTGTAAAAACAGAAGAAAGAAAATTATTTTTAATTACTTTATTAAAAAATCCTTTTTCAATTGCATGGGGGTTGCGGGTCACATGGCTTTTATGCCCGAAATTTGGGTCACCACCCGAAAAATGTTAGAAACCTATGGGATAAACCATATTGGCAAGGCGAAAGCATGAGTATAAGCTTTCATAATGTATTTCATCAAGATAACAAAGTGCAACCAAAGAGGCAATCTTAATGCTTTATAGTAGTCAATTGTTGCATGTACATCAATCGACATCAGCTTAGTGCGAATATGAATAGAAGCAAGTTTGAATTGCCTTGCAAAGCAATCCATTGGATTAATGATGATGATGTTTAAAAGCCTGTGGGTGATGTTGGTCTAAGAATTCTATGAAGAGAGATTGTCAACTTTTTCCATGCAAATCTATTATATAAGTCGCACAGTATTTCATGGTATACTGCAGAATATAAACCCTTTTAAAATGTATGACTTTATGACAGAATTCCATGAAATACAATGTTTTATTTCGTATTTGCGTTATGTAATATTACTATTATGTATTTATTTTATCGTAATTATTCCAAGAATCCAAAGGATCAAACTTGACAATAAGAATATGCGGTTTTTATTACAATTTCTAGGAAAGTTTTATCCGCCTTAAATACATGCAAATCCGTATTGTAAAAAATACTTCTTCTTCTTCTCATCGTACTCCTCATGGCTGAGGATCGTGACTCCGACTATGAGTCGACCGTGGCACCGATGAACGTCCTCCAATTCTCTCTATGGCCCGCAGCACGAAGCGCCTCCACTATTGGAAGGCCGGTGGCACTCTTGATTTGGTCAGACCAGCGGGTAGGAGATCTTCCTCTTCCGCGGCGACCCTCCACGTTTCCTGTTACCACCAGCCTTTCTAGGTTGTCGTTGTCTCTGCGAGCAATGTGACCGAAGAATTGCAGAACGCGTCTCAGTAAAAAATACTATTCATATATATTTAAGAAAGTCATATTTTCACGATGTTAAAGAAACATTGTAGAAACGGTTTTTAAAATGTTATGATTAGCAATTACATATTTTGGACTCTTATGGATATTTGACAAAATATTTGTTACTAACAATGTTCCTTTTAAAAGATCATTTCGAAAATTTTTACAATATGATGAGAATTTAAAAAAAAATTAAAACTAGTTTGAATGAAACATGATTTGAAATAGATTAAGAGGAAAGACGAAATAAAACCATTTACAATGATTACATATGCTAAAATTATGCAAGAAAAGAGAGAATGGGTCTTTTTAAACTTTATATTAAGGTTATATATTTATAGGAATATGTTCGCCATAACCGATTTTCATAATTGGCAATTTTGGTTATTCGCATCAACATATGATACTTATGAAAAAAAAAATTATATCATGATAGTGTTTTGTTATCCAGGAAAATATAAAATTATAAAATTACATTTCCCTATGCACATCCTTGAGGAAAAAAAAGCATAAAACATGCGATAGCTGGAATGCTTAATTTTTGTCCACACAATATTTTTGTAGAGCATTCATGAAGAAAAAATTCGGTTCGTGCTTAATTAATATTCAAAGTTGGCTTCTTCGTGTTATAGCTTACTTTGACCCCATAAAGCTGAATTACATGAAATACCTTTTTATTTAGGCTTAAACGTACGTTCTTGACCCGCTGAAATGCTGAATTTTATTCATAGAATTTTCATAAAACTACTTTAAATTGTGCCATTGCCACATTATTGTCGTACCATTCGATACATTCAAAAGTATTCTTCCGCGTGTACTCGACAAAGGCTCATATTCGAATAATTGGAAAATGTGTTTGCGACATGTCATCGCAACATTTTATTCGAGGATACTTCCTGGTGCTGCCAACAAAACGAAAGCTGCTCACGGTGTGGTTAATGTCTGTCAAAATTATACTTTATAGCGGGTCCTACCGTGGTATGGCGACCTGAGTAAGCATTGTGCGGATCATCACCCCTCTCCCAGACCATGACCGGAGGACCGACACTCACTAAAACCTGTTTTTTGGTTTGTTAGCACATCGCCCTAGCCCCGATCCCGAGCCTCGTCTGTGGATATTGTTCCCTGCCCCGCGAGGGTTATTTGTGTATGCAGAATTATCCGCGGATTAACGGATACGCTCGACTATACATTTATAGTCCCGCGGTGACCAACATCAGGATCCGAAACAATTTTTATCCGATCGATCACAAGGGAAGACTTTAAAATGTGAGACAAATCTTAAAAGTGCTTTTGGAGGACTTTGTGCAGCTCTTATGGACACTTCGATATTTGGCAAATATGTGCATCCGTACAAAATCAAATTATGATGTCAAGTTATTTGAAAAATCTTCAAACCATGTTTGAAAATGCAAAGATCTGCTCAGATCACGATTTGGTATTTTAAATGCAATTTTTAATAAATAATATTGAGAACGTTTTATTTTAGCAGTAGACTGATGTGCTTCATAATATTGATGTTCATGTAGGATATTTTTAAAATGAGCCTTCATTTTATTTACAATGTTGACCAATAAAATTATATACTCTTTAACATTAAAATTTCAAGGTGATCGTAACATGAACAGGAGCTAATTTTCATTTTTAGCGATTCTAAAATAGGACCATCGGATTATATTTAGAAATGGTTTATTGGGCGCTTTTATGCTTTAAAAATGTGACCATAATAAACCAGCCATAATTTGAACTCTAAACGATCGAATTAATGTATTGTAAGCACAATTAGTGGTTCAATTAGAATTTCTCGAAAAATATGCAAAATCCTATACGTCCTAAACATATTTATTCAAGCTTTCTCAGAAAGTCGAAAGACTTTATTAAAAGACTTATCCTATGATATCGATTTCAATAGATTATACCTAGATTTATTTCGAAGATGGAAATATTTCGGATTTCATTTGATTTATAACCCGAAAGAGATCTTGGCTGCCCGATTCTATTTTAGATGGCATGTGCTTTTTTTAATTGAATATGCCATATCCCATATCTCAGACGAAGACGATCTCCATCAGGGAAAGGATTTTTCATGGGGTGGTGTTTTTGGTCCCATTTGCCTTCGACACATGGTAAAGTAAGCATAGGATTATTTGTATAGAAATTATTATTCATGAAGGAGAGGAGAGAATCTATGAGTGAATAGCGATATTATCATCATTATAAATGATAACATAAAATTTTTTGCAAATTAAATCACGCACATCGAAAATATTCATATTTCCGATCTACCAAATTGGTTGGTACGGTGATTTTATTTTCCACAAACTAGATTGGAGCTCGAACCTTTACAATAATGGGCGGATTCCACGAGCGTGGTTTCTTGTGCATGGTTTACTAGCATGCCGATCACTGCAGTCCAGAATCGAAATCACTATACCAACATTTAGTCGTGTTTTTTAAACTTTTGAGGAGTGAGCAAATTTAAAATCGATGAAGTCGTTGATGCCATAATCGCTCTACACCGATTACTTTCTGTCAGCTCCTATCATCGTAAGACAATCTTCAATTCGAGGCAGTCAATTGTAAATGAACACTTGATAGCATACAAGACCACGTCATTTCTTTACATAAACAATACACAAAAAAATCGATTCATTTGCTCCTGCTTTAGAAGGAATTGATAATTGAACAAAGACTCGTCACGAACAGAAAGCAATTAAATAAGCAAACACTGTCGATAGCACAAAATATTCGGCAATTTCTTTGCGTAAGCAAATGACAAACTTGAAATCGAAATCATTATTAATCGATACATTTGGGCTAGAGAATCCAATCCCGAGCCAAAATTTCGATCCCGGGATTTCATTAGACAATCCCGGGACCAGTCCCGGAATCCCGGAATTTGGATTTTCAACATTTTAAGAAATTACATTGATAAATTTGATCAAAGATTACTAATAAGTCCATTTGTTCAATATAAAAAATCACTAAAACTCGCAAAATTCCCGATTTCCCGACAAATTATTTATTTCCTGCAGATGAATACTTATATACTATAATACTTTGATGTGATTCGTAATTACATTACAGAGGAATACAAAAATTCTGAACCCCGTATCTATTATATTTCATATCGATATTTCCATTATTAGAGTCGAGGTGTAGTAAATACATCACCGGTAGGGAAAGGTTACTATAAAAATTTGAAAAACATACATGTACGCTATATATGTATACATAGATTAGACAGTAACTGCAGTTTCCAAGCGTCCAGATTTTGGCGGGAATGTCTCGTCACTGCCCCGAGGCGTCGCCTAAGTTCACCAATTAGTAATTACGCCACTGTTTCCAAACTCGGGATTTCGTCGGGAATGCCTCGATTTAGTAGCCTTCATCGTGTTGGTGAGGTGTAAGATTTCTGTTAGTTAAAAAATTCAATCCCGAAATTTTCGGGATTACGTTTTCTAATCCCGGGATTCTTAATTACCTAAAACTGTTCGGGATCCTGGGATCCGGGATCCCGGGATTGGATTCCCTAATTTGGGCAAACGATCTATACAATCGTGCGATGTATGCGGGGAAGCTCTCCGTCTCTCTCTCCCAAACTGCGCTCTGTCTCTGTCTGTCTCCAAGCTCAATGTACAAGAGTGCTCTTTCTGAAAAGTGGAGAGGAGGGATGCCAGGCCCTGGCACAGTACTCCTTTAGGAGTTAGAGTTATTTTAAAATCAATATGAAGTAATGTAATTAAATTTTAATTTTTAACTATATTTCTAATTGTTTTATTTCAATTGCATACTAAGATAATAAAATTTATATTCAATACTTTTTTAAATATAATTTTTATTCATCAAAATTTCTTGAGAATTCTCGAGATATTTGAGAAATGAAAATCATCGAGAAATCAGAAATTTAGCATTATGTAAATCCCAAATATATCCCGAAAGCATCTTTAGGCCTGATCCACACTATGGTGCCAGTAACGGTTCGATCTCGCTCCGGTCTCGGTCCGATCAAATATTCTTACACAAGAAAAAATCAGAGTATTCACACTATAGGATCGTTCCAATCCCGTTTTTTGTATGAGAATATTTGACCGGACCGAGACCGAGAGCGAGATCGAACCGTTACCGGCACCATAGTGTGGATCAGGCCTTACAAGAAAGCTAATTAGAATCTTTGCGCTTGAAGAAGCATTTTTCAATTGAATTACCCCGAATGTTTATTATGGCATTACGCTCTAGTTTTAAGACTTTCACTATAAATCATTTATGAAATAATTTGCTAGTTAATCAGTATAGTAGTTTGAGTAGACATAGACGGCAATTGTTCAAAAATGACATCAATTTACTTGACATTTTGGCCGGTCTTAAAGATCCGCAGCGAATGTTTAATGCATATTGTGTAGATTTGAATCTGCATATCTTTCACGAGGTCCTCGACGGCAGGACGGTAAAAAAAGGATCCATTCTCGGGAGTGGCGTCCGTAAATATTTAAACAGACGTAACATGTGATATCGCCGTCTTCCACGGACGTATGCAGTCCGAGGGCTTGCATATTGTCCTGTGCACTGTTACCAAATCAAGTATGCACGCTTTGAGGAGTACGCGGATCCGAGCGGCGACAGTGATGAACTGCTTTTTCGGATAATTTACACAGCATCGAAAACAGAAAGACGAGTCGAAATCGAAACCGGCGATAAAAGCCTTCCTAAGGCCATATTTTTTAAGGCGGACAAAGTGTCCATTTATTATCGAGATAAATTCGCGAAACTGGAATCGTAGAATGCGAAAGCGAACTCGTCGGCGGCCAAACAAATAATCTGGGTGTTTTGTTTATTTTTTTTCTTGGGAGGCACTTATCTGGCTATATTTAATTGGACGATTTGCTTCAAATGACGAGAGCTTACGTAATGGAAGAGGCATGCGAAAAAGAGTACGCTTAGACGTTATAGCATCAAAGGAAGGCATCGATGAAATGGACGCTGTCACTTTAGTCAGCGATGTCTCTGCGGTTCTTCGAGAGGTGCTCTTCCTGCTCTCCCGGCGGTCGCATAGAAAGTCATCGGGGTCGATTTGCATTTTTAAGATCACTAGAGAATTAATCAAAATGCAAATAAGATGTTAATTTGAAAACCGTCTCCCGAATCGCTCGTTAGCGCACGTAGCCTTTAAAATTTGTAACGGGAAGAATGAGCAGGGGACGCGGTGGAAGCTCATCGTCTGGAAAATTAATGTCGCGGGGGAGGAATCTCCTCTTTAGAATTCACTTGCCATATTCATTACTTCATTAGTCAAAAAAGTGATTTAGCAACACAAAAAAGCACTTGCGCAAATAAGCGATTGAATACTAATCAAACAAACACAATAAAATAGAGACAAACGTCAAACATTGATTCAACAACACCTTGAACGTTTGAACAGTATCTATTTACCGACAATTTCCATCAATTGCACGAATGCTCATATTTATACATATAGCAATTACATCCAATTAGCACCGAAAGTCCATTGATATGACCTCGACGATTAAAAACTCAAAAGGATGATGCGGTTTTTAATAACGGCAGACTAGTGCTAAATCAACTAATTAGCTCTGAAACTGATCACAGCAGGATATGACCAATTATTACCTTATTTGAGCCTTAATTAAAGTCTATCAATGCTGCTAAATTTAAAGACTCGACGGCACTAAAAATAATTGACCGCACAAACAAAAACGAAAAGCGCAATTTAAACCGCAATGATAATAAAATCTCAATTTATCACCCGGACAAAACAAAGCCATGTGGTTTGTATTGTTCACCCCGCGATTATATTTGAGATTTATTCTTTCATGGCCTAAATAAGTTCCATCAGTCTGAATTAAGCCGCATTGTCTGGATTCAACCAAATCTTCTCAACGAAAATATAATTTTAGATAGATAAAATAGAGAGTGCATGTATAAAATGGAATCAGAAGTTCATTAACATCGCCTTGAAACACACAACCGAAACGTTGCCAAGAGCGAAAGGATTGCCAACATTTGCAGACAGCTTAACAAATCCCCAAATTGTTATAAATCCAAAGATTTTGATCGATTTTGAATCGAAATGGTATTAATAAAATCAAAGTATGTTGAAACAAGCCAATCGATACGCTTTGCAAGTGTTACAAAGTCAAATGTGCCATATTGGGTCTCTAAATAATGCAGAAATAATAATTGGAGATTTACATTGAAACAGATGCGATAATAAACCAATTTAGCATCAAATGATATCAAAATATTAATGAAAGGAGTGTCGAGCATAATATGCTCGAAATATCGAGACGTGATCAGACGCTGTTGCGAATGAATAAAAGATGTAGATAAATACGAGGGCCGTCTGAAAGATGTGAAGGGATGGAATTGATTATCGACGAAAAATGGGTTGGATGGAATTAGAGAAATGTGTGGGATAAAATGGATGAGATTAATTAACGATCGATGTGAATGGAAGTGTCTCGCAGTGGATGTCGTAGTCTTGTAGTCTCGAACTGATGATATGATGGAAATGATCATGCATTCTACAATATTTAGATTTCATGCTATGCCGTGAAAGTTATCGAAGTTAATATTTATCATTTTGGATCCCAATCTGTAGCATATTCTTATGTTTGCTCGCTGCTTTATATTTTTATTGACACATTGTCCAAAGTCCGCGAACAAAACAATTTTTTCCGCCACTTATCATCCGTACAAATCTACTTATTTGACCATCGCAGCATGTATGAAACTTGTACATAAATAAATAAGCACTGTCGATAGCACACAATATTCGATAATTTTTTCAGGTAGACAAAAACAATGCACTTGAAATCGATTAATTATATCGTTCACATATCATTATTAGTCGATAAGATTGGGTTAACGATTCACACAATCGTAAAATCTACGCAAAATATTCTTTCCGTCTCTGTATCTCTCCAAACTCAACGTGTAAGAATGCTTTTTATGAATCACTAGAATTCGGACATAATATTGTGTCTTAACTCTGTAAAGGGTTAAAGGAGAAAATATATGGGATTTTTCCGTCAAATATGAAGTAATCATATTATTACTTTTGAATTCAATCGTAGATCTATTTTTTTCAGGTTAAAATAGAATACTTCTTGCGAAACGTTAACGATTTATCAGGAATTATTAACGTTGGATCCTTTGTATGAAATATATATTTATTGAAGCCTGAGTCGTACTTCTTATGACGATGTTTAGTGCGTCAAAGCAAGCACCCTGTCAAAGATTTTTTTTTTGTGTATACATTTAAGATTTGAAAATTTTGATTCCTTTTTGATCAAGGAAACGGTCTGCTAATGAGATATCCGCTCTCGGAAAATCAAGAGCGATTGCCCAGTCAGAATTCCTTTTCCAGCAGATAATTTATTTTCTAAAGCAAACACTTGATGCCATCATTAATACGCATTTCGTTCTTCCTCGAGCAGACATAATAAATTGGAATTTGTATTGTGTACAAACAAGATATCCCTCTTTCTTCCGTCTCTTTCGCGATCCAACGGCAAGGGTGTATCATTTTACTTCCCCATTAAGGTCGCATAAAATTCAGAAATCAAAAAAGGCAATACGAGTAAGTATCGGAGCATTTTTTCATAAGCACGTTGCCCGACAAGGTATCGGATTCCATCGTGCTACCATTCCTTTTATAGACGTTGATAAAATAAATCAGGGAGAGGTGCGGTTGTAATGTTTCATTAGGGATGCGTGATCACTCGATGATACTTCTCGGAGTCCCTGCAGGGCAATGCTCGTATGCAACTTGTGCAATAAACCCGGTGACAGATGGTAATCGGTTAACCCAGCTGACATTCACGCACGCAACTACCTGCCACGCACGCGAAACTAGCTACAGTCAATGAAATGACGTCATGGACGTTAACTTCAGGACACGCACCGGTGTGTCCTACTTAGATATCGAAAAAATCATCTTCTCCCTTAATAAGGCGAAACTTCAAAGAAATACCTTTGAATTCAATCATTTTTCTATGTTGAAGCACTCTCATTCTGAAACATTTGAAACTAATAAACGAAATCATTATTATGATATTGAACGGTTATGTGACCTATCACTATAGCAAAAAAAGCATTTAAAAAATTCAACTAACACTTCTGTAAGGCAAAGAGAATTGGTGGATCAATCTAGTAGAAAATATGTCTTAAAAGTATACATTTAAAACATAATTTTCTACAAAAATTCTGAGGAAATCTTATGGGCTGTAAAAAGCACCCAGCTCCAGTAATAACATTAGTCTTGGCAGCACGAGTTAACGTCAGGTTAATTGCACCAAATACTAATAAAACTTGAGTGCAACTTCCCAACATTTTTTGGAAGCATTTGGGCGAAATTTTACGATTATTCCTCATCCATTATAAAATTCTCGCTCAAATCTGTTCAACTTCACCCCGAAGTCGTTTCCATCCGGAGCATTATTGCAGACGTTTGTCGACAATAAATGTCACGTTTTGGGTATCGACCATTTTTAAGGCATTCATAAGACCCCATCATTTTTGCCCCTTTTATTCAATTAAGTCAAAATTCCATCTGCAAAGGATTTTTCCGACGCTTTACGACATTCAACATTTCAGACATGCGATATTTTTCATTGCAAAACAAAAGCAATTATGCCCACGCCATAGTTATTGCGGATGAAAACATGGCTTCTGTTATCAGCGACTGGCTATACATTATACAAAAATGTTACATCTGATTGCGCGACATTTATATATAAATTACCCAGAACGTTGGAGCACATCCTTTCGATTAACATCATAACCTGACCCAAGTCATAAAAACATATTTTTAAAGCCATCAACAGCGCAATACATAACAAAAACACCTGCAAAGCATTCCATTAATCATAATATACTGGACTAGTTGTGTCATAATGTCTGTGGTCATTTCACTACTATTTCTTTCAATCGTGGATATAAACCACTTCAGCAATCTATTTGTATGTTTTATCACATAGACTGTTAATGCACACTTCATAACTGCTATTTAATACTTTAAGTTTTTGTAATATGTTGAGTAAGAGACCTCGAGTCAGTCGCTGTTCCAGATTATTGCTTCTCGCCCGAGATGACAATGTTCAGGAGAGTCTCGTTTGCGTGCCAATATTTCATTGCTCATCCCAGCAAAAAAATCATTTTTTCTCTCTCACAAGGCTTCAAGCGATGTAAAATTTTTGGTATGCGGCGAATGGGATTGCTCGACAATTTCAGAAAAATTAATAGCTTTTTAGCGCTTTACTTTGAATTTTTATGATTATATTCCATTATAATTACCAATTTATGACATACTTTTTTAATGTTTCTACTTTGTTGAACCTAAAAATGATTTTTTTTATATACGAAAAGTATTAAATATAAAATTTTAATATTTAGTGTGTTGACTGAGCGATCTTTATTGAACATAAAAATATTTTTTCAAGTTTGATAAAACATGGTAATGGGAGTGTGGGGAGTCACATATGTCCATGCGCAAGCGATGACATTTTTCACCACGGACGTCCTATGTTTGGGTCAGGTGATTTTCAGCAAAAATATTAAACATATTTTTACTAAGTATAATATTGTGTATAAGTTGGACTATAATTACGAAGAAATATTAGAAAATAAAAAAATAGTGAGCGAATCAAAGAAAAGTGTGTGTTTTTACCAACATTTTTTATAGTGTTTTGATCATTAAATAAAAACGTTTGAATATTTTTGGATAATTGTAGTCTAAACGATGAAGACGTTTATCTTACAAGTGCCTGCCATATTTCATAAAGAATTCTAATCTAGGGCGTGTGGGAGCACTTCCATGAGCTTGAAAAACGTGTTTAAAGTTGAACCGAAGTTTATGTGCAAATAAAATGAAAACTTCAATAGTTACGCCTGAACTGCTATACCATAAACATAGAGGATACCTTCCGTTTCTTCAAAAAAGTCTTTTTTAGCTAACCGTTTCAGTCTTCGGGTCAATCTTGTCTCTTTTGATGCTGCGGAGTGTGCAGCGTCATCTTTTTTCACGCGCATCATATCCCTTTTGTTGGCAATTATGTTTGCTTGCGTTCCAATTGAGAAGCCCATCATTTCCATCTTACGCAGTAGGAAGATGATACCTTCGTTGAAAATATATGTGGCAATAAAAGTTGCCAGTTCGATAGTTTTATCGATCAAAAAATATATTTTGGAGCCAAACGCCAGAGGACAGCGTTGAATCATTCGTTATTGTTTCGCATATGACCCCCCAAACAGCGTTGCAAAATATCGTCTGACGAAAGTTCTGAATATATAGGACGAAGAAGTTTTTGAAGCTCAGTTGCAAGTGGTGGTTCGTGTTTGAAACCATGTGATTTTGAAGGTTTTCGTATCCCCTTCGCCTATATAGTTGGCATATTTTACACCCTAAAGCTCCTCGAATCGTATTAACATTTCGATAATACCATCGACTTTCATTTTTCTAGCGCTTCCAAGTATACTTTCCTGTGTGGTCAGGTTATTCATTTATTCCGTATTTAAATTTTCTTGTTTAAAAGATTTTGCACTTCGGTTTTAACTTTGAAAAGCGTCTATTACTTTTCGAGCTTAAAATCGTACTGAGTAGGGAACCCAATTCCGGGATCCCCACCTCATTAGTACGATGAAGGCTAAATCGAGACATTCTCACCGAAATCTGGACGCTTGGTAACAGTGGCGTAACTACAAACTGACGAGCTAAGACGAAGCCTAGGGGCAGTAACTATCTAATCTATGTAAACATATATACACTACATATGTTTTTCAAATTGTTATATTAACATTTCCCTACCGGTGATGTATTTACTACACCTCAACTCTAATAATGGGAATATCGATATGAAATATAATAGATACGGGGTTAAGAATTTTTGTATTCCTACGTAATATAATTACGAATCATATCAAAGTATTATAGTATATAAATATTCATCTGCAGCGACGGAAATAAATAATTTGTCGGAAAAGTAAGTATTTCCGATGATTATGGACAATTAAAATTCCAAATCTGGCGAATCTTATATTTATAAAAGTAACATATATGATCTGACAAAAAACTTAAAAATCGAACTTTTCCAAGAAACCCTTTGCAATAAACTAATCACTATTAATTTTTCCAGGAATCAATCAAAATTGCATGCTCGGCCGCCATTCAAAGCAAAACAATGATGATATGCTCAATTGGCGAAATATTTAAATTTACACAATATTGATCAAATAAATCAACATATAATATTATGCATTGAGGCAAATGTAGAATTTCGTTTTAGCACTCGTGTAATGCGTCTGCGAATTTCATGATTCAATTTACTCTTCAGATATCACGTTAATGCGATTAATTTGCCACAAATTGCGAATATTTTCGCATGACAGGACACAATGCAAAATTACTAGTCATTTGTCCGCGGTTGACATTTTGCTCGGATTAGTAATTACATGATATTATTTTAAATCACGAGAACATTACAAAATATTTTACAATTGTTTTCCGGATCTTTTGATTTGAATATAAATTTTTCATTAAATTTCGTGGTAATTTTAGTGAAATTCTCACTGAATTAGCAGTGCGACAAATTGGTCTGCATTACTTCGAGCTGTATAAGTTCGACGAATAAATTTCGCGACGACTGAGAAATTTTTCATCGTCTTTTCTTTTTATTCGCATGGCATATCAACACATACGTTTGCGTGATATTTTCAGACAGATATGTATTGTTCAGTCGAATTTTCACCCCGGACATTTGCGCATATATAGAGCCCTTTTTGAAAGGGGAAGTATTCGGAAGAGATATGAATTGATAGCACATGATGGTGGAAAATGCATTAAGCGAGTGTTAACGATTGATGGCGCTCACGGAAAAATCGTGAAATTTCACCCCTAAACAAAACGCGATTTTATTTTTTATATGTCTGCGATAGACGCCAAACTTATAATTTTTCATCGATTCTTTCCTGTGTTTAACCGCTTTTTTGTTGATTGTGCCATATAAGGTCCGTTAGCCTTCGTTTTAATTTGCCTTCATATTCTATTAATGGATGAAAGGAAGCAATGGTTAAACTAGTGATTTCCCCACTCATCCGAAGGTCGATGAGATCAACTATGCATTAATTGCATCTATAATGCCCTACTTATATGAATGAGATAATTAGATTAGATCACCAGTCTGTACTTGATACATAATTCAATTTATAAACGAAGATCTTAAAGAAATGTGGTTAAATGTTAATGACTTTAAAGCATACAAAAATATTTAAATTAATGATTATTGCATCAATTTAAAGTCTTTCTTGCATTTTATCACGCTAGTTCACGCACCACAGATTGAAAACCACTGTTACATTTATATACAATCAAACCTTTTTTATGCGATTTTTTTTGTGCGATTTCGAAGTTATGCGGTTTTTTAAAGCATTTTTTTTAATTTCATAAAGAGTACGTATCGAGATATTTTGAATAAAATAGGAAAAAAATCATCAACACTAACCGAAATTTGGCAAAAAATTATAATTTGGGACTGTAAATCATATTGCATCTGCTGTCGCTGAATTACGACCCCGCCCTTTATTTTGGTTAAGATTTATGAAAAAAATGATTTCGTTTTTCTTTGCATTCTTCCAATGTTCCGACTTTTAAAAATACATTATCTAAAGGAATTTCCAAAATTACTAACTATTTATGGAGTTATAGCTATTGTAGTGACGCGGCCAGTTCTACCATAATGAAATCTCGAAACTACTTTTTCAACACGGTTGGCAACATATCTCAAGTTTTAATTAATTAATTTACTTCAAACTGGGTACGAATCTTTTCTATATAACCCTCTATTATTCTTACCCGATTTATGTCAAAATTTATTTATGTATAAAATGAAAACTGTGACAAAATAAAGACAAAAAATTACCTGACTAATTTTTTTTTTTAAACAGTCGCAGTTTGTGATTTATTTTTTTGAGCTAGAGACTATAGTGACATCTTTACTAATTAAATCTAAACAGAACAATGATAGCATTGACACTGGGTATACTATTTCCTCCGAAGAAGAGAGCGATTTTGAGTCATATCGAAAATCGAAACGAAAATTATCTAACAGCGATAACAGTTTGTAATTAAAATCTGACATTTGATATACCAGATGTCAACAATCCTTAAAATGTTACCAATGATGTGAGACGTCCCTTAAATACTATTTTGATTGCCTTAGTGTTTTCTTGTTTTTTATTAACTTTTTTTATGCGATTTTGGATATATTTTATATGGCTGTTTCAAAGTTATGCGGTTTTTAAAATCCATGGAACGCATCTTTGTTTGTGCGATCTACGGCACAAAAAAAGGTTTAAGTGTATATTAATTTTACGAAAAAGTAGAGTTTCATGATTTTTTTGCGAAATCATCCAGACTTGAGGCGAAATTTAGCGCGGAACACCCGGACTGTAAAGTGTTAATAAAATATGAGTTATAATCAGTTTAACAGCTATAATGGAACGAATTTTGTGATGCTTAATGCAGGAGATTCGGTATAATTCAAAAATTGACGTTCAAAAGCGATTTCCGCGCTTTTGATTTGTTCTTCTCAAAAGCTCAAAAAATGGTCATATTAAATGAAACAAGTAGTGTTTTACTAACAAGAATCATTGTAGGCATTCTTAAGCAAAATACTACAACTTGTAATCATTTTTGAAATAATCTCTTGGATGAAATACAATTTTCCGTTTGCATGTCTGTCAATAAAATGTGGTTGGTGTGGAAATTTGTGTATGTATTGACACTGAACCGGGAAGGATTAAGCGACAAAAAACTAAGCAATATTTCTTGGACGATGAGAAAGATAATCCGTCGCCTCATATTTCATTATCAGCTTTCTATTTATTTTCAATCTTGCATTCTTTTAAAGGCTTTGAGCTGTCATCTTCGTTCTGTTATATTGATGATAGACATTCAATTAGTGTACGATATCTATTAACATCTCCCACGATCATCTATTTACAACTGAAGTCGATTAATCGGGTCGACTGTTTTCATAAGGGCAAACATGAATCATAGATCCACTAAAATTTCAAAGGAGCCCGAATCTATTTGTTGTACTGAGCAAACTCTCAAAACGAGCAAACTCAGTAACTCTACTGAATATGAGAGCGGAGATTCAGCAGCATTAATACAATACGATAATTATGTATAATAAATCGTTCGTGAGAAAATTGGCGCGTAAATAGACGTTAGTTGCTTTTCGCGCACAAATGCATCGAATGTGAATATATCATCTATCCGGCAATACATGATGAGCACATGCTGGATGAATACTCGACCGGAATACAAAGAGTATCACTTGTTCAAATAGCGCTTGTATAAGCAAATCACGTAGATTCATTATCGGGAAGGCTCGCTTATCAAGTATGCCAGAGACGAAGAGCTGTCAAACTATGGCTTCAACTATTCCAAACCGTCTTCTTTGACATCTTCGTTATTTTGGCGAAGAGGCTACGTGGATTCGTGAATACGGGTCAACGGTATCCGGCCAAGAGAGCCCACTTTCTAATACCAGCTCGGCTGCGTGCAACCAATTCTAATGATTGCCAAAGAATGCTAAAATAATCCTTCCGTTCTAAAATACATCAAAAAAGTAGTTTTATAATTCATAACCAAAACGCACAATTATCGATTCGTTCTATCTAGTTTAAAACTCCTCTGATTATATCACTCTTACCCATACTTTATAACATCGCATAACGGCAACATATGCAAATCCAACCAAATCCATAATTAAGTCTATTAAAGATAGCCAAAGCATTGCTAAAATATTTACGGATTGTAATACAACAGTTTTTAAAATTATACATCAGGTCCTATTACGAATTTAATGCGCGAATAAGAACTTCATATCGGATTCAGCTATCATTGTAAAATACAATTTTGCATGATACAAAACCACCTTATTTGCAAGATAAACATATTATGAAAATTGAGCGCGAAAAAATATTATCTTACAATATGATTATTTGTCGTGTAATTATGAGAAAATCGATTTAAATATGTCTATAACTATGGCATGATGAGAAACTTTGAGATAGAAGATCACCGCATAATATATATGCAAAACACGTTAAATCTACACGATTATTCAATATATGTTCGCAAGCTCAAATTACTATGTCAAAATATATAAATAACGGTCATAAGTCATCAATGATACACGGTTGGAATATGATTATTGGACTAATATAACATCAAGTATTCAACAAAAATCATTAAGCCGACGATTAACAGTCAGATAAACGGTAAAATTCAAGGCATCTTTGATTAAAAACAACGGCGTGAAACTGTACCGGAAACGTACGTATTTATCCAGGGCAGTTGGTTGACTTTTCAGGAAGTCTGGTAAATGAAGAATTAAGCTGAGGTGATGTCTTCCGAAGGCTGAGCATGATATTGAGATCGCGTCTTCCGCATTCAAATTGGAGAGTGTGAAAGGAAAAAAAAAACAAAGAGGTGAAAGATCAATTTATTTTGCCATTGTTGAACTTTCCAGTTATGGATACGCCGAACATGCGTCTCTTATCGACTTGTAAATGTAAAGTATAGAAATTCAATGGGTATTTTAAAACCTTACGATCCTTGTTGTTGAGACGTCGATTTTTCCGATATTATTCCGATGGGTTCAATGTTGAGTGTGAATTATATTTGGCATAGAAATTTCGCAAATTCTTATCAAAAATGTAACAGGCAAAGTTTAGTAAACACGTAAAATAAAATAAAAAACTTCATGAGATATAAATCGATTTCATTTATTTTGAAGCAAAAATTATATAAGCACGATAGGGTAAATTGTCCTGAACGTCACGAAAAGTGAAACTCCAACTTCCAACCAACCTATAATTCCGAGCCAAAATTTCAATCGCGGAATTTCGGGATTGTATTATACCATCCCGGATTCAGTCCCGGGATTTTCAATAGTTTAAGAAATTACATTGATAAATTTGTTCAAAAATTACTAATAAGGCGAAACAAAAATGCACGCTCAGCCTCACTCGTTGGAGGTATCGTCATCAGATATTTAAATGCTAGTTCGAATTGATAACCGCATGAGCCCCCATTTTCGTACAACATCATCAATGTGATTGATTAAATTGTTTTCTGCTGAGACACGGACTAAAAAAAATCGTAAAATTCCCGATTTCCCGACAAATAATTTATTTCCGTCACTGCAGATGAATACTTTTACACTATAATACTTTGATGTGATTCGTAATTATATTACGGAGGAATACAAAAATTCTGAACCCCGTATCTATTATATTTCATATCGATATTACCATTATTAGAGTCGAGGTGTAGTAAATACATCACCGGTAGGGAAAGGTTAATATAACAATTTGAAAAACATATATGTACTGTATACATAGATTAGACAGTTACTGCCCCTAGGCGTCGCCTAAGCTCACCAATTAGTAGTTACGCCACCGTTTCCAAGCGTCCAGATTAATTGTCAATCCATAACACATGTTCCAGTGATGAACTGCATTTAAAAACTATCGATGTTAGAAATACAGCCAAACCTGCTATAGCGTTCACTTAGTTTATGGCGTCGTTTTATAGCGTGGTCCCTATTTTGACGCTATAGAAGAGTTGATTGTACACATTATTTTGTTACGTGCTTTTGTGGATCTGAACAGAGACTATTGTGAAATTATCGTAAATGTGCTTGTGTTTAATATTAAAAAAAAAAAAAAAAATCCTATAAGAATCATACTAAAAGATGATACCGAGAAAATTTTAAATAGAAAAGTAGCTCCCAAAACAAAAAAGGTTGTGCACCCTTATTATAGTAGGTCGGAATGAGAGGAAGAAATGCTACGCGTATGAGCCACGACGCCTCTACTATGTATGCGTGTCACTATACCAGTAGCTTGCCTATTTTATTATATATTACACAGACACAGCTCAATACCAACGATTTTTGTTAACAAATATAAAAAGCAACGCATGAAATCAACATTTCTAGGAGCCATTGCATTTTTGTTGATGAATAATCGTATATGAAATTATAACACGCAAAATAAAATATTTGCTGACATCGTAAAGCGTGATAACGCGTTAAATACACATTTTTTTTACTGTAATTCAACGTCTATATATCGCCATGGCGCATTTTTAGCATAAATATCCTGCAACGATATAACGCTGCTTGGCACTCAATTCGTTAAATCAAGTGATGCTTTTTTTATTGTAATTTTATATTCGTAATATTTTTGTATAAAATAGCTATTAAAATGCTAAAAAATATGAAAAAAACATGGCGAATATTTGAATTGACAAAAATATTTTATTGAATAAATTTTCAGTAAAACTTTTATGCGACACACCTGTAATTTTCTTACATTGAGAAAGATAAAATCAATGTTTTGTCAAATGTTTTTCTGTGGGAAATTCTTGATTTTCCGCGAATCTAATTCCCGTTTATAGCATTGCGCCTATGGGAAATCAGATTTTCAGGACCGAACAAATATACAATCTATGTTGTCTTGTACATGCGTATTCAATAAGCAAAAAGGATCGCCTGTTGTGTAATTGCATTATGTACAAAAGCGGTCTTCAGACGATTAATTTAATCTACGCTTGGATTAATCTAATACCTTAATGACGTATTGATGTAATGAAACAGTATTCGTATTGCAATATAAGCTCGTTATAGATGTATTAATACTTTTAGTATACGGATTAGTGACGTCAAAGATTGTATTTTGGTAGGAATATAAAAAGGAATGACGAAAATGATGAATCACGGATGTCTACTAAATCAACAGAGTACGAACGTTCAACGTCGAAGAAGACTACCTTTTCCCGGACTTGATTATACAGAATAAACAAAATCCAGTAAGCAAAACACTATTGGCCTTTCTTTAGCAGCCCACTCTAGAAAAAAATGATTGTGGGAAAAAAATGTGCTCCATCAGTGCTATAAGAGTCTGCATGCAATTTATTATAATTAGAATGGATTTCTAAAGACGGAATACAAAACTTGTGAAGCGCATTAGTGAATCGTTAAAAAAACATGATCCGTCTCAGTTTCTAATGATATTGGTTGATGATCGTGGTTATTTTTGCAGCTCGTGTGAGAGAAAGTGAAGGTCCGCATGTCTTCGGGCGACTGTCGCTGCTTATTACGAGCGCTAGTCAATTGGCTATTCTTCAGCGTCCGGAAGAATTACTTTCGACTCCGACGAAGGAAGACTCAATCGGACAGCGCTTCATTTTCGATGTCTACGCCACATGAGAGGAACAGGAAGTGCCTATGTGTTTCCAACTCAAACACATCATCATAATATGTGTTACATGAGCACTTGACTGTGAACCATCGCGCTTCAAAAGCGGAAAAACCAGATATGCGATACAAATAAACTGCGACTCGATCTGGACTCGCTTCTTCAGTCTGAAATTTTAAATATATGAGACGTTTTAGCGGACAAATCTAGTCATCGTGACGTAAACATTTAAAACGTAACTGTCAACTTTTGGGCCACGCGAGCAAAATGACCGCATGATAAGCTGGTCAACAGCCAACACGTCATGCAGATTCGTTGACCCTACGAAAATTATACCTGTCAAGTATTTTAAAGGCAATTTTAATATATGCTCACACTGTCAAAATGATAATTCCATCCCAATATAGCATTAGGTTAGGAGTCAAAGGTTATTGACGCACGTTCCAGATAACATTGAAAATCCTTGTAGGCTTAAAAATAACAATTATTTATACAGATCGTATTCAATTTTATTCAGTTTTCTTACACAATTATTCCACTCCCTGATGCTTATTTGCGTCATAATATTTACATATTCAATTTGAATACGAATAATAAGCGTTGTTATTTGAGAAAGAAAATTGAATGTGTTCCTTCATTTTTTTGATCCTATTTTATGAACAATACACATTAAAAAACATGTCTCCCTTTTTGCACTCTTTGCGGCCTCTGGATCGGAGTCTAATATAAAATAGGGATTTGATGGTCCGAAAACAGAGTTATAGTCTTCTTTACTGTTTTTATTGGTTGTTTCCACTCTATCCAAAAAAATATCATATTTATACTTCCATCAACTAACGCTAATTTTTCCAGTTCATGCATATAATCACTTTTGCATAAAAAAATATTACGAATCAATTTAAATCTATCAAATCCCAATCTGGTCAATAGCCTACTCTCCTTTATTATTTCTGGAAAACAAATAACACACTTGAAATCGAAATCATTATTAGTCGATAAATTTGGACTAGCTATCTATCGTTCTCTTTCTGTCTCTGTCTGTATCCGAGCTCAATGTACAAGAGTGCTCTTTCTGAATAAGTGGAGGGGGATCGCAGGGTCTCCGATAGTACTCCTTTTGGGGTTAAAAATGCGGCGTGGCGATATATAGATGTTTAACACTTTGAGTAGTGAGCTAATTTTAAATCTTCATAATCTTAGATGCTATATTTACTTATCCACCACTTATCATCCGTACAAATCCACTTATCTGTCAGGACTATCGCAGCGTGTATGAATCTTGTACAAAAATAAATAAACACTATTGAAAGCACACAATATTCCGTCATGTCTTCAAGGAAACATAAACAATACTTGAAATCGATTAATTATTCCATTCACACATCATTATTAGTCGATAAAATTGGGTTAACGATTTATAGAATCGTACATACGCAAGATACTCTCTCCGTCTCTGTTTTTTTCCAAATTCAACATGCAAAACACTCTTTGTCTCTGTCTGTCTCCGAACTCAACGGGTAAGAATTATTTTTATGAATCACTAGAATTCGGACATAACATTGTGTCTTACCTCTTTAATGCGTTAAATATAGTCAAAAATTGTGTATTTAAGGAGGGAAACCAGTTTAGAATTTTTTAATTTTATAAATTGTTAGTAAAACTATCCAAGAATATCTTTTCAAAGTTTCACAACAAAATTCCGATTCTTTCCGATGTTATGAGCACCGACAGGTACAGCGAAATGGCTGCACAATAAATCCTTATTCACTACCTAGTTCTATATCCCTGTACTACGGAAAGAAGAAGGATATGAAAGAAGAGAGAGATGTCGACAGTCGTTCTTATTTGTAAATTCTTAGAATAGAGGTCTTATTTTGAAGGTACTAGAAGCGTTAATATCGTTTCGACAGAGCGTTGCTTAGTATCAGTTTAGCTTTGGCCTTGCTAGTATTTGTTGAAAGTCAAAAGCCAAAATATAATCTTATCCAAAATGAAAACAGGATACCACAGACCGACGTAGTAAACCACACAACAGATCCTTCTACAGAAATCGACATACCAATAGTCAATCAAGTTTTAGTAAAGATGCATGTAAAATAACCTAGAACCTATCTTATATATATATATAAGAATAACTCAACATAGAATCTATTGAAACAACATTGGAAAAATCAATGTCTTAATGTGTGTGATATAGGATCCATGGAAATAAAATCGATGTCTCAACTGGTAAAAGCATAAGATCGGAAAAAACTAAGATATCATATCCGTTATTAGGTGTGCAAAATCACCATAGGAGATTTTTCTAGGGGATGATTCTACGAGTAACGATTTTTTTAAATGATATTTTAATTATTGTTGTAAATTCAGTCACACATATGTATCCCTGAAGAGACTTTTGATAATAATCTCAGTATTTAAATTTCAGATCCAAAAAAATCAGGGTTTTCATGGATCGAGACAATCGATCGGAAATATTTCCAATGTCCCAAATCTGAATTTATTTCTTCCACAATTTAGATATGAACCCGAACCATTATATTAAGAATCCATTATCTAATCCATTTTATCAACATGTGGTTAAAACATTTAAAAAACAAACAAAAAAACTAAAACCTCATTGAGTTTTTGCGTCATTAGTTGGAAT
The DNA here is from genome assembly GCA_008973525.1 of Stenopsyche tienmushanensis. Classification (NCBI taxonomy): domain Eukaryota; kingdom Metazoa; phylum Arthropoda; class Insecta; order Trichoptera; family Stenopsychidae; genus Stenopsyche; species Stenopsyche tienmushanensis. The sequence goes on along the minus strand of WACJ01000406.1, from coordinate 739,275 downwards.
CTCCGAAAAACATTTAAACAGCTGGACAAAATAATGTGGTGAAAATTAAAAGATAAGCAATCTATCAAGAAGAGGGTTTATAAAAAGATTTCGCTTATAATTACCAGATTAATATATAATATGTCAGTTTTACTTCTTTTTTACAAATATTTAAACGGTTTTAATAACACACTATCAAAGAAAAAGTAGATAAACTTGAGATGAACATGGATGCAATTGAAAATAATTATTATCAAAAACATTCCTAACGAGTTCTCGATTATCCGGGTGCGGATTATCCGGTTTGCGAATTAACCGTGCATGAAAAATATTTTTTTTTTCAAAAAAAATATTTTCTTTTTTAATTTTTGATGCTTGGATAATAAGGCAATTCCCAAATTTCCCATTTATATACAAAGCGACAAAGATGATGCTTGTACCTTATCTACCAAAACGAACGCCTATTCTCATGATTTAATTGGTTTTCAAAACAACCGAGCAAAAGTTTAAGAAATCTTGTTATACGAGGCAGAAATCACAATGAGTAAGATTGTAAAAATGAATCCGGGGTGATAAGAACGATACACATGGCTTGATTACTAAAACTAATCTGTATGGTAGGATGATCGCGTATTTGCGAGCGAATTTCAGTGATTCAGACGGACGCAGCAACGAACGAGTTAAATAAATAAACACTGTCGATAGCACAAAATATTCGATAATTTCTTTAAATACATATAAATACACTTGAAATCGATTTATTATAACATTCACACATCATTATCAGTAGATAAATTTGGGTTAACGATCTATACAATCGTGCGATGTGCGCAGGAAGCTTTCCGTCTCTGTCTCTCATGCACAGTTACCGAATTCCGTCTCTGTTACTTTCCGAGATCTTTCTGAATGACTGAAATTCGCTCGCAAATACGCGATCATCCTACCATACAGATTATTAATGAGCGGGTATTGTAAATATATTATAATCGAAACCAAGTAGAAATTTGATGTTGGATTATCCGCGTTTGTCCTCCCCGGCAGTACCCGGATAATCGAGAGTCTATTGTTGACCGAAAACCAATATAAAATCATGTTCATATTTTAGACGAAAATATGAATACTTTGAATGAATATTATCTCTACTGATACGATTTGAACCCATTTTTTTATTATGAGTCTATAAGGTTAAGTCACTAAGCCTTGGACAATATAATATTGCAAACATTATCTGATAAATTAAGTAAACTGAGCAATTAATGGTCGTCGTGTTTCATTTATCCATTCGCAGTCTCAATAAACTAACCCGACCTCTACCTGTTTTAAATTAATCCTATAATGAAGCATGGCCTTCGGTTCGAACGAGGGTTAGATTAAATCTGCAAGAGGGCGAATTGAGACGACCCAGCCAAGTGTTTTATGATCATAATGGCGACAGCAACCTTTGAACATCCTATTCAATTTTATTTTCTTCCTAAAAATACAAACTTGCTTTTATTCCGCTAATTTAACAATTTCAGAAGAAGATTCTTACGATCGCAAACAATGGATGCTGTAAGAAAATATACGAACAATGAAGTCGGGCGATGTTCTTCGAAAGGGTTGCAGGGTTAACTAGATTGGATAGGGTCACAATTAACACAATCGAGGCATACTCTCTCTGGGATATTCCGATACGGAAATGTGGAAAAATAAAATGCTTCAAAGTTCAAGCAATAAATTTTCAAATAATCGGCGTTCATTATAAAATTCGTTGGCGGGATTATCGTCTATCGTCATTTTCGAGATAATTGAGTCGCAATCGAATGGACCCAATTTAAAATCGGTCAAATTGTCAATTTGTTAAGGACAAAGAGGATCCGTCCGAACCGAAGATACGTTCTTAATGAATCGACTTAAATGGCGATCGGGCAGATTGAATTGCGATGCTGGTGTCGATAGATGTGACATTGTATGGTTCTAATTAAATTTTAGAGCCATCATCGTCAGCAGAGCCGACTGCCTCCATGCGGAGTGCTCCAGTTTAAGTTTGTCGAACCGATACGTCTGCTGAACAATTTAAATGTGTAGAAACTGTTGCTATTTTTATGATCGCAGGAATGCACAGGAGTGCGTCGAAATCGAATGCTGTGCAAGCCATGCAGCCTGAACGAGACGTATTTTAAGGCAAACAAAGGATTTTTTCCTACAACAATGGTAACGAAGTATTTATTAAAATGGGCGTCGCGTTTATGGGAAGCACAATGGGTGCGATGCTCGAAGTATGGAGGTCAGAGCAAGTGGGAGAAATGAGAATTGGGATGTCGTCATGCTGCGGATTATCTCGACCACTATGTAGGATTATCATCGCGGACATTCATTACGTAATTTTAGTCATCTTTTCCCATGGACTCGCAAAAGCACAATGCCTTCGACAAAGGAGGAGATTTCCCATTGTCGATTCGGATGTGTTCAATCTCCGTTCTTATCGGGGCGAGTTTTTGTCGAGCTGCATGTTTATGGAGCGATTGAACATTATAGATACGCATTATTGCGCTTAATCATCAATAAATAAGGATACTCGATTCTATGACGATGTTGAGTGTGGGCACGAATGCCTCGAAAGAGAATCTGCTTCGTCTTAAAAGCGGTGCTCTTTGCATAAATTATGTTATTTTGCATACAATCGTAAACGAAGCGGAGACATGTGTCGGTACGGAAGAACGCTATGTAGAAGGACAAAAAATTTACATTTTACATGGCGGAAAGGACGACATGTGCTAAAGCTTGAATGAATCATCTTCTTCGTTTGGACAACATTTTTACGAAACGAATGTGTAGCGGTTTACGACCTGATCTTGAAAATTTAATGACAAACTCCCTTAGGAATCAACATCCACGAAAGAACACAAAAGCTCTTATCTTTTGTTCACATAAAATCTTGCACAACAAGAGCTTATAAACAAAACATCAATTCAATTTTTTAGTAACTTCATATCAGAACAGAGTGAAATATCTTTCAACATATTACAGTGAAAAATCAATAAAAAACGAATGCTTTCTCAAGACTTCGTTTCGCTTCGCTTTAATCAAAAATAGATCGGTTCGGTTTCGAAAAAAAACTTGTTTTTAGGTTTTCACCAAATGATTAAATAATATTTTTTATTCATGATTTTGTGAAACTTCTATAGGGGCGGTAGAGCAAATTGGTTTGAACGTCACGAAAAGTGCATGCACTGCGCTGCCTCTATTGTATATGTTTAAAAGTAACATAAAGCAACTACTACACCAGTAGCAATTTTATTATATATTACACAACATACGCAATCTTTTGGTCAATAATTTCCCTTGACAAATGGAAAAATGCATAAAATCTCAGCGATCAGACTATTCGGCTAAACTGAATACGCTAAGAATCTTACTAGAAATCGGTTAGAACATTTTATTATTCCCATTTTAATAAGCATACTACAATAATACTGTCGAATTTACTCCCTTAATCATTGATGTTTCGTTAGTTGATGTATTACTCACCATTTTACTGTAGGGGTCATGAATTTTCAATCTATAGACGACAAATATAACACAAATAATTAATTCAAAACATAATAATTAGAACTAAATGCATGCAATGTATGATAAAAATATAATTTATTAAACAGTTGGAACTCAACGCAAACTAATTCTTTTGCGCGTAATAAGTGTACCGAACCGAAATAAACTGATATTTTCGAACCGGTTCAATTCCGGCTTTCATTTAAACAAAAATAATGGGTTTTTTCTCGATATTCGGTTCAAAGCCCTGTGTTTTTCTTAATGAGGTTCTAGATAACAAAGAAATCCATAGATGAACTATTTTTCAAATTACAGTAGAATAATGTGATAATCGCTAACGCGATTGTGATGAAAATAAAGCGATAAAATGACTGACGCCAATTATCTTCATGGATTATAATCATAATAAAGACGCCAAGGGAAAATAAGATGGAGAACATTAAACAAACCAGCGATAAAAGTAAAATTAGAGGCTAATGCAATCGCCTACTTTTTCTATTTGCAGTTTTAATTTACAATCCATTGCCATATATTCTTACTCGTCGTATTCCGTGGTTCGCACGGTTTCCAGACCTGACACCAGTGGATTTCTTTGTCTGGGGACAAGCCCTATTTCATGGCTTGCACGGCCAACATGGAAGTTGAAGATAAAGTTCTTCGGAAAATCGCACAAAAAAAGCTATGACTTACATAGAAAAAGTGAAGATGCGTTCCAGGGATTTTAAAAACCGCATAACTTTGAAACAGTTAGATAAAATATAACCAAAATCGCATAAAAAAAATAATAAAAAATCCAGGAAAACAATAAGGTAACATTTAAAGGATGTCTTGCATCATTAGTAATATTTTAAGGATGTCTGACATCTGGGATCTCAAATGCCAGACATCCACTAAAGAAATACTAATTCTTTTAATTACAAACTGTCATCGCTCTTTCCAGCAATATAGTAAAGATTAAGCGAAACTATTAGAAACTAATTCATAATTAGTAAAGATGTCATTATAGTTCCTAACCCAAAAAAAAATCACAAAAGTCAATTTTATTTCTTTGTTTTTTTTTTTTTAAAATAGTTAAAAAATACATTTTGACATAAATCTGGTAGGAATAATAGAGGGTTTTATAGAAAAGATTAGTACGAAAAATGCATAAAAACGAATATTTTTTCAAAAATCTAAACCAGAATTAAGGGCGTGGTCGTAATTCAGCGATAGCAGATGCAATATGATTTATACAAACCCAAATTATATTTTTTTTCCAAATTTCGGTTAGTGTTGTGATTTATTTCCTATTTTATCCAAAATATCTCAATACGAAAATTGAAAAAAGAAGAAAAAATTGATTTAAAAAAAAACGCATAACTTCAAAGTCGCACAAAAAGAGATTTGAGTGTATAAAAAGTGGTTTGAGTAAAATAGCAATAATTTTGCTATTTTACTAATATTGTGTTCACCTATTATATCTTACATATTTATCTGATTTCATCTACTCTGGCTTGTAAATTGATGTCTTGTGATTTTTGCAAACATATTGTTTTAATTTATTTGATAAAAATGTATACATATTTAAATAATTTGAATAAAATATCAAGGCTATTTTGAGATAACATGATTTAACTTCACAACTTTCATTCACAATTATAATTGAAAGAAAATAATACATTTTAACCCTTTGACATCGGATCATCATATTTTTCATATTTTTGCTTTGTATTCGAGCCAAAAATATATTTTGAGTCCCTATGTTGTTTTTTGCATTTACTTTTTTTTTGATAATTTTAAGTAGATCATTGAAAAAAATGGCAATTTTGCCTCTCACTTCTTTTCGTCATAACTTGCGAAATATCTCCCGATGCCAAAGGATTAATAAAAAGCGCATCCTCATTAAAACACCTATATTTTAAAGCCCTCTAATAATAAGCACCATTCAAGCATTGTTGCGATTTTCGACCACTTTTTCATATATCGCCCCTACTTATTATTTTACAACGCTTACAAAGTCGGAAAACTGATTCCATATCTGGCGATATAAGCTTCAAAACAAGTATTTTCTTACGAATGTATTAAATGCGGTGAAACAAATTGTGGTTTCCAGTTATTTTGGATAACAGTTCCACAATTAAAATTAATATTTCCACAACAAGCTACGCCGATTTAACCTCTATGAACGTTTAATGTTCTATATAAATTCAAGGCTCATGGTGATCGGTCACAGAACGTTTTTTGCCATTGAATAAATTGCGCAAAATCATGCTATTGAAGATCGCGAAAATTGTACGCGGCTAACGATTTAGAAATCAAATACAAGCGATTTTTTAAAATAAGACTAAATGCGCCCTCATTGATCAATTAATGACATTCGCAAAAATAGAAGCTCAGCACTATATATAAATATATATATATAGATCGGTTGAGAATTTCAATTAAACTTACGATGCCATTAGCGCGAAATTTCTGGAGACATTTCCATTAGGGGTCGCAGAGGCACAGAGTATCTAGGACCCGACTGTGGCGTAATCACTTACTTGTAATTAGCCTACTCAAAATTAAATTAACTCGAATAAATTTAGATTCATTTCATTTATGGCAGAGCATTTTTCTTTAATTAACAATTGATATAACAGTTCGAATTATGTTTTCGGGGATGATTTCTCTCGGGGGTTGCTCAGTAACGAGGAAAGAGAGGATTTCTTATCGAATCTGGTCGTATGGATGAATCGCAATTTATTTGTTTAGGTCTAGAAAATCTTTCCGTCAAATGTCGTAAAGATATCTCCCGGTCTTTCGTTATCAGCAGTGGCAGCCACGATGCTTATTTTTAAAGCCGTATAAGTTTGCTCTACTCAAATATTTGCCAATTGGAATGGCATAAATTAACAGTATTGTTGCCTTGCTACAAATATAAGAGTTTAACATTGATTATAAAATTTAACTAGGATGCATAATTATTTTTGCAATACCGCTATTCTCATCTATGTAAGGAGAATTTGAATTTGAAGCAAATTTTTGATAAATAAATGGGGAAGAATATTTACATACAATGAACTATTATTGATTTCAAATGACGTGTTAAAATTGTGGTCGCTGACCTTTTTGTCCGTAGGTAGATTGGATTCGAGCTGTGATAATAATGCATAGTTACACATGAAGATTCGGAATTACAGTTAGTCAAAGATCGACCGCATTGAGAAAGATTCTGTACAATATTTTACAAGTAAGTCTATGTAAAATTGACAAAGACACTACAGTCTTTAAATATGGAACCATTGCTGCTATTTCTATTGTCTTTTATGTCGTAATAATACAGGGTTATATTGAAAAGATTCATACCCAATTTGAAGTTAATTCATTAATTAAAACTTGTCAACCAGAATAAAGGGCGTGGTCGTAATTCAGCAATAGCAGATGCAATATGATTTACCCAGTCCCAAATTATAATTTTTTTCCAAATTTCGGTCAGTGTTTATGATTTATTTCCTATTTTATCCAAAATATCTCGATACGTGCTCTTTATGAATAAATACTTAAAAAAACCGCATAACTTCGAAATCGCACAAAAAAATTGTACAAAAAAAGGTTTGAGTGTACACTCGGTCTTCGTAGAATACGGTTTTATACAACACGCTTTGTATAACACGGTTTGAAGGGGAATAATATACTGATTTGTATGGGATTGGATTATAAACTACGTCTAAAATGCGATATCCACTTTAAATCCTGCTGGAAAAATCTGTGGCTAGAAGTAGTCTCTGGAGAAAATGTTTTTACCATCAATAGATGATACAAAAGGACAATAAAAAATTGTGGTGATACTGGTGGAGAAGGTTTTGATGACATGGATATTCATGACATCCAAGAAATATTGGAGGATCGTACGTTGAACGAAGTCGAAATATTAAAATACATAATGATTTTTACGCTAAAAGTAGATAATCGCTTATTACCGAATTTTGAAGGCTAAAATCCAGAAATACTCCAGAGTTCTCTGATGATGGAAACCCACAACAGATCTCGAAAAAGAATAAAACATATAGAATTACAAGTGATAGCGATGATGATAGATGATTATATAAACGATATTTTTTGGAACGCAAACCCTAATTTTGTATGAACTCCAAACCTTGTATAACACGGATTTGTATTACACAATATTTTTGCAGAACGATATAACCGTGTTATACGAGGGCCAGGAGGTATTTCAAAATTACACAGCCAAAAAGAAGAAAGAAAAACCTCTGCGTTAATGTTTTCTAATGATAGATTGAATAATATTTTATATCTATGTTTCATAATGTTTCAATACATTTTCAATAGAAATATGTATTTATTTCATTAATATTACTAAAAAAAATCTATTCTAACTATTCCATGCATTTGTTAGTCTCGCTTTATACGGTTTCGTTTAACACGATGATCTAGTACAGTGTTTCCTAACCTTTTTAGTCTCATTACCCCTATAGCCTACCAGGGAAACTGATTTTACCCCCCCTTTAAAATTTTGTTGAAGAAAACAACATTATAATACATACAAATAGCCTTTATTTATCATGAAATTGCACAAAACTATAGGAAATTACAATTTTAACATACTTTCTTCATTAATTTAACCCCTTAAGCGGATATGACGTATATATCCGTCAAGACCAAAGTCCATGCAAAGTGGGTATGACGGATATATCCGCATTGTGAAAGTTAAGCAAACCTCAATAGAAAATGATGGATATGTCCGATTGGATTGTTGCGTACGTTAAATGTAAGAATGATTCATCTCGGGAACTGACTTGTTCGAGCTTAATGATATACTATTTTCGTACATTAGATATGATGCGAAAAGATCGAAAAGGCAAAAAAAACGCGTCACTATGGATGACACTTTTAACAATGAATCAAAACGTTGAAGGGGTTAATGATGGTTAATGTGAAAGTTGAAATTGTTTTGCATTTGCAAGTTTTTTTTAATTTTATGTTTAGTCCAATTGCGAACACTTTTTTTTTAAGAAATCAAAAATCGAATTTTTTACCTGCCAACTCCTTGTGAACATTCTCGAAATGTTCTTTAAGTTTGCTCGGTTTCATGTTCTCTGTACCAAGAACTTTATTACATATAACACACTGGGATTTTTCCATATTCCTGTCAACAATGTTCGTGAAACCCCATTGTAGAAATGCTTCTTTATACAAGCGCTTTTTTCCAGAAGAGGAAGTCATTTCACTTAAAATACTCTCACAAATGCGAAAGTGCAAATTAGTGCTCGAGTAAATTGAAACTGTATCGTCTCCGTCTCTCGTCCTCTTCATCCCTCTCCTTGCGAGAATATACTAGAAAGGCATTAGAACACGTGAGAGACTTCTTGGAAGAGAGTGGCAAGCCATATGACTCTCATCTGTATTTTTATTATTATATCTACATACTGAAAATGAATATTGCCATTACCCCCGCAGAAAAGCCGTTTTACCCCTCGGGGGGTAATTCCCCCCAGGTTAGGAACCACTGATCTAGTAGAACGTATCTTCCGTGTTAAGCGAGGGATCGGTGTATTTTAAATTACGAGATATTTTTACATCCAATTTATTTGTCAGATCACTCTCCAGCAGATTTTCACCAATAAAATAGTCCGAAAACAGGACAAGATATTTCAAGGGTTCAGAGATTTTTTTGGATCAAAAAGTGCGGACTTTTATAAAAACGGAGGATAATAGAGATTTTGTTTTGTGAATTTTATAGTGTTTTAATCCTCATCTAGGAATTCCGAACGTTTATATGGTACGCCCTAATACAATACGTACCCACAGAAACAATCGACAGATTGCCATTCAAATGGAATAAATGACCGGTTTTTACAGTTATCTTATTATTTAAGAGAAAGCATATTAAACGCTCTTTGTAAAAATATACTCTATGATTTAATTTCATCGAACGTCCTTGAATTTGAAGTGCATTTAACGAATAATTGAAACGCCGGCATTGATAGGTTATTTGTCAATATCCTCGATGTCCGTCCGTCAAGGTCGCGTGGTCGGGCGCGCCGACACGTCGGGGCCTCCGCCGTCGGATCCCTCGGGGGCCGAATCGAATTCGATTCGAGAGACTTTCAATTAAATCTGACAGTTGGAGTTTGACAGTTGGTCGCATGAAAATAAACAACCGAGCGAGGACACGGAAAGGGCTTACCTCTTTGACTTTGTCGCGGCGCTCCCTCGCCCTCGGGTCCTTGTCTTCGCCGCGGTTGACGTCGGGGTACCTGTCGCTCGGAGCCGGAGGGACCGTCGCCAGCGGAAACTGATCTCCGGCCTCCTCCTCGGGCTTCCGCTCGGGCTCCATCAGCGGCGGCTCGAGGAGGGCGTCGCCGCCCTTCGGCGCCTCGAGCGACGGCGACGGCGGCGTCGGAGGAGAGTCCAGCTCGGGCCTCTCGAGCACCTTCAGCTCCTGGTCCTCCTCGATCTTCGCCTGCAGCCTGCTCCTGTCGTCGGAGAGATGCGGGTCCACTCCCTTGTGGTCGTTGTGGCGGACGACGTCGGGGACGTCTCCGAGCTCGTTCTGGAGAGGAGGCGCCGGGATGAGCAGCTCCGGACCCGCCTTCTGCATGCGCTGGTACACCTTGTAGACGCTGTTGTTGACCGTGCTGCCGGAGCTGCGGAACTCGGGCAGGAAGAAGAAGGCCCCGAAGCACACGACACCGAACGTCAAAAACACCAGGAGGATGAGGTACTTCTCGCGCGGGCGAAACGAGCGGCGCGAGAGAAGAGGCACCGGAACCCCGTTGACGAAACGCTGGTAAGTGGGCAGCAGCCCCGGGGGCGTCATGCCGCCGATGCCGGACGACGCGAGACGTACGACACGGAACAAACGATCTCGCGCTCGACTCGCAGCCGACTGCGGACGGTGTCCGCGTCGAGCGTCGAGCGGCGCGCCGACCGCGTTTGACAGCTACGATACCGCCGTTGGCTCTCTTCTTTACCGACCTCGCGTCAAACGTCAAATCACACTCCGCTTCGACTGTCACGCTGCTTTCGATAACTTTCCAACAAACAATTTCACTTACAATAACATCAAAAAATCAATCATTGATACCTTACTACATTAAAAAATATCAATTGACACATCATTACCGTTGAAAATAAGCGTTTCACATCCTCACAATTTTATAGGTTATGTTTATAATATTGCAACATTGAGCATTACAATTAACCTCATGACATATTGCTTAATAAATATTTAAATATGTTCGTTTTTAACTATTAGTCTCGTCTTTTATTATATTTCATTATTTTTAAATAATTTGTGTGTATTTCCACTTATTCCACTATAAGAGAACCCCGGCCACTGATGTCAATGAGTCGGCATCCATGTCACATGGCCTGCCCAGTAGAGACAGCACGCTTGGATGAAGCTAGTGATCGATGATTCGCTGTACATATACATGCCCTCTTAATTCGCTCTTATCTCTTCGGAATCTAAGATCTCATCCCGTTCATGTTACATCCCCGTGAACCCACTACCGACCTTATTAGGGTTATATAAATTTTAATCATCGTTCTCGCCGAAAGTAATTTATTGCCTAATACACTTTTCAGATCATGATAGCACTAGCACTAGAGGTTATTTCGTTATATATTAAGCTCTTTTCCGTGAGGATCGATCCAAGGTATTTGAACTGTTGGACACTTCCAATATTTTTATTATTGACACTCACGGGGGTATAACTTCCTGGTATTCATCCTTGATACCACCATATACCTAGTGTTAAAATTAAATGATACATTTTTCTATATTATTTAATGTGTCCTGATAGAATTTCCATTTTTATGAACGAAATTGTTTTTAAATTTGTATTATACACTTATCAGCATATACTGGATAAACAAGAGAATGAGTCATTAAATGTACCTGAAGTTTGAAAAATGTTTTCAATTTTGTTTTCGAAGACTGTATAAATAATGTTTCAGTGTGCGATGTTTCAGATAATTCCACACACTTTAAACTCTTGTTGGAAACCAGTTTGGCTCGAATGTATTACAGATGGCGAAATAATAAAAACTTCGACATTGTCAGCTGAAATCATCTGTTTGGCAAATAAACTTGGTGGAGAAGTCTTTGATAATTTTTCTCAAAATGATGTTGATGAATTGCTTGAGGATACTCTCTCGAATGACGTTGATATTATTGGTTTGATTTTACATAGCAGCGAAGAAACAGAAGAAGATATTGAAGTGGAAGAAACTCCTGCTCCCCTTACTGTAAAAATTATACAAGAAGCTAGTCACCTTTGCAATAAATTAGAAATTCTATTTATTGTACACGACTCAAATTCTGAATGAGGTTTCAAATTCTAACGCGGGCTTGAGAATTGGATGTCTTCATATCTTCAAACTGTATAAAAAAAATAATGTTTAAATTAAATTATAAAAAAGACAATTTCAACGCAGAAAGATGACAAATAAACGTACGCTGACTGATAATGATAATTTGTACAATTATTGTGTAAAACAGACTTTAATTAAGTAATCCTAAGATAAATATGTATTGTGCTTTTGTTTATATGAATTTTTTAAAACATTTGCGGTTTTTAAAAATAATGGAATCTATCGCTCAATTTTCTATCTAGTACAAGTCTCTTTTATGCGAATTTTTTATATAATCGAATATATATGTATATAAACATGATGTCGACTAGATTATGCGTATAAATTATTGTATCACTAGCACTCTATATGATACATTTTATTATAATATATAATTCTATTTATATGAATACAAATCCAGAATTTGATTATCTATTTTCATATTGTTTTTACATTATCATTCAATGCTAGATTAATGTTTCCATAAAGTTTATGTTTTTTATTTGTGACTAAATTTTTATGCATTTGGAATATTAACGTTAAATACATATGTTACATTACATTAATGGCTTTTAGCAATCTCTTTTATGAGACCATTGACAGCCATTTTGACATGATTCACATATATATTTTTTTAAAATGTTGTCGCCGGCCACACCTTCCATAGACTTGAACTCAAGATGATTGAGTTACAAGTCCAATCGCTTAATTGCGGGACTACCTACAGGTACAAGGGTATTATTATATGGTTAAGTCAATATTTTTGTGTGAAAATAACAAATATTTCAGCTTACAAACAATAATTCATCGATATTTATAAAACTTTTATGTACTAACGTGCTATAATGTTCATAGTGCTATAGTAACAAAAATTTTAACAGCTTCAACATAGCTTTAAAACTATTATAGATGTGCTGCTTGATAAATTTGAAGATAGAAACTATCCGGTCCGTAACTCTCACTATGAAAATAATGCTACTATATTTGCTTCCCTTTTTTCTTTCTATTGCTTTCTAATGTGATGCAAATGCACTTCATTTAGTATGCTTGCCAGCTAAATTATTTAGAGATTTTTTAGCTTTCGCTTGCACTATTTGATTGATATTCATTCAAGTATCCATCTATAGATAAAAGAAATGCAGGAATAAATGGAAAGTGTTTTGATTAATTACAATAATGAATGCATTCAAATTGTGACCTTATACCTTTTTACAAAACAAATCTATCATCATAATTTTTATGTTATTCGTTCTGTTACAAATTCCTTTATTATAGAAATATTTATAAATTTACAGTGTCCCAATGAATATTAGAAGTGTTTTTATCGCAAAGTTCGTTTTATGATCAATATATTCAAGTACGGTGTATGATATCTCTAGAATTAGACCCCATGTGCAGCCTAGCAATGCAATAATGGAGCGCAGAATGATAATTTTTTAAAATTACATTTAAGGATACAAAAATAATAATAATAATAGTCTGTATGTGATATCTATAGTTTTAAAAAGATGTTTTTTTTCTCAATTAATCAATTTTTTTTTCATTAATAAAAATATTTTCATAAATACAGTAAGACCCTGCTTAACATAATGGAGATATTTTCCAATGAGTTCCAGCATTAATACAGCTTTAAAGGTAGTCATATTTACATGTAAATAATGGGAATAAATTAAACAGAACGGAGAAAAAAAAATGATCAGGTTTTTTTGCTTTATTTTATAAAATTTATTGGCAAATACTTTTTATTACATTAATTATAGGCTCATTTATTCATCAAAAAATCATAAAAATCAAAGAAGTTTTTTTTGTGATGAGGAAGATTGTTCTTTGTTTGACTTTTTTGTGTTTTCATGTTTTTTTCAGCTATCGGTGGTTAATAGTTTCCATCATCCATTTTATTGTAGTTTTTCCAAAAATCTCTAATAGATTTTTTATCTTCTCTATTCATAATACTGAAGCATAATAAGCATTAACACATTAAATATTGAATCAGATTTATGATTCCGAAAACATTTTGTTGAGCCGGAACGCACAGATCTGTGATTCTCATCTTTCACAGTTTATCCACAAAATAAACACATTAACCCTTTACGGACGTATTCAATTTGAACATGGGTGTCGTTCTGGTCGGAACTATTTTCCATTGAAAGAGCAGTGATATATAACATGCAAGATTACGAAGGATAAACAAGATTTATCAATTCTTTATTGAACATTAGATGTATGTTTAGACAATAATGTGTTACAATAACATGTTTATATGTAAAAATTATATTTTATGTTTCTCCATAGTGTGGTATCTTTGATAGCTGAGAGTAGATAAACGACTGCAAAGGATTAAACTTTATATTTACTCAAATATATCTATGTAATATATTGTATACAGATGTATTTAATTAAAATATTATTTAAAAAATTTCAACTTGTTGAGTGGGATAGGTTACATTGCTATCCCACTCAATGTAAACAAGTTTTGAGTAATAAAATATGAATGCATTTGCTGTTGAAATGTATCTTTTGTTATTGAAAATAAACTATTCGCTGCCGGCAAAGTATAATTTTTTGTAACAAAATAATTTATAGCTATAATATTTGATTGATAATTTGTATTGTTTTTTATTAAATAAACATGTACATTTAGCTTATCTAAACACATTTCTGTATTTTATATTGGCACGCGAGACATAGTTTAATTTTCAATGATTTTACTATTAAAGGATTTATACCGAAATTGACTTTAATATATTGGGTTGTAAAACAGTTATGATATATTTTGAATTCCAAGTTTTTTGTTTAAATTATCTTGAATTCGCCCGTCACACAGCTGTGTTTTATTGATTATTTGATTGCTAGCGGTATTTGTTTAGTCAACCGAGGTAGCGGTAAGCGAGGTCTTTCTGTATAATATTTTTATTTGTAAATATAAAATTAATATGTTCATAATTGGACAATATGAAGTGTATTTAAATAACAAAGTTTCAAGATTTTAATAGATTAATAAGTTTTCATAATCAAATTAATATTGAAAACTATTCTGTTTTAATATCTGAACTTGTTTCAATGGTTGTTAATTATTTATTTATTTATTTAGATAGCAAACAGTCATATACAAGCATTGACTTTAAAAATAATTTACAAAATGATCTAGAGTACCATTAAATGTTACAGACTACTAATTATTTAATTACACACAAAAAGTTATTTAATATAAGGAAACAAGTTACGAACTAAGAATTAAAGTTCAAAAGATTAAATCACCAATATTTTGCTTATAATTTTTAAGTGTAGTAGAAAATATATCCACATTACTAAGAAATTTGTTATAATGGGAACAAGAACGTCTAAAGAAAGTATTTTTTGCATAATTTATGTGATATAAAAGATATCTTTTGAACGTGAGGAGAGTCGAGGAATTTTATTTGTTCTTAAAGGGCTGCAGAGTTAATTTTATTGTTTAAAATTTTATATAGAAAAATACTGTCCAGATATATTTACCTAAATCCAAAGTTACGGACTCGTCACTTACTAAAACACTGTAAACAGGCTTTCAGATTATTCAGGGTCAGGTCAAAAGAAGCAGAGAGCAAGATTCGGCCCATGGGCTAATAGTTGGAACCCACCCTTGTTCTAAACCAGTACTATCCAAAGTAATTCCATGGCCTTACTAGTAATATTAAAATATAATGTATTTTTAATTTTCAATCAAGTTATAATTTCAATTAACACTGCCTAAAATATCTTACTTTTATGTCATAAATACTCATTGCTCAAGCTAAAATCCTTATAATCCCAAAAAAGTATTAATAAAAGTAGCTAATTTTTTATAAAATCTATGTCCTTTAACACTTCGAGTCCGTTAATGCGTTAAATCCATGACTCTTTTTAATGGATAATAAATGAACTAAATCATGACTTTATATCTGTATTATAATTAAATATAAAATGAAAGAGCATTTTTATTTATTCGGGTTCTTTATTTATTAAAAAAAATATACATTTTATAATTTTACATACATATATCATAATCTCATTTTGTGTAAAAATATAAAAATATAACATGCTATAAAATACTGAGATCATGCGCAGATTTTCATAATCTTGGTTATTCTTATATCACATCATATAATAATAAAATAAGAAGCTATATCAATTTCACATTTCATAGAAACAAAAATTTTACGATGGTCAAGCTATAGCATTCAATCTGGCAACGTTTAAATAAATTCCATAAGGCTTATAGACTATTCATATTCATATAACACATTCAACTGAGCATGCAATACTTTGAACACTTCAATTCAATATAAATTATAATACATTTGTACTTAATTCAGATTTTAAAGTCTTGTAATATTTATGTCCGCTGTTTAAATCTTGACATATAAAAATCACAATCCACACAATATACCGATGGAGGACTCACATACTTTTTTCTACACAAATTACACGGGGTTTTTCCTACTGTACTATTATTATTTACACTATTATTATTACTATTTACACTTGAATTTACACTATTCACATTGTTTGTATGATTATTATTGATATTATTTGTGTGATTGAAATGAGTATTCATATTCATGGGGTTAATTGCAGATGGTACTCCGTTTACCATGGTATTTACTTTTGGAATGGGGGATTCGGCTCCCCCTTTAGTTCCAGGTTCAAACGACACGGATTTTTTCTGCGGCTGTTTGACCAAATTGGGAATATATGATTGCGCCATTGAAGGTACACTTTGATAAGGGGAATTATTTTGTATTGGTGGGTTTGAATTTTCGCCTCCGTAGACTTGTTGGTAAGAATACTGAGGGTGTCTTGTATCTGGTTGGGTAGTGTATTGTGGATATAATTTATTTTGATCAGAATAAGGAATTTTTTGATATGGTCCATTTTGGGCTTGGTTTTGATCAGAGTTATATTGTTGAGGGATTCGTTGATAAAGTGAACTCGTGTTAGATTGATTTAATTGACCCTCTGGATGTAGTTGTGGGACTCTTTGATATGGTGAATTGTAAGGTGTTTGCATTGAATTTTGATTGTTCATTTGTGGATTATATGTATTGGATGAATTTGCAGTGTATGTTTCATTTTTTAAATGAGGAGAATTATTATTATATTTCATAATATTTGTTTGATCCACTTCATAGTTTTGATTTACACCATTGGTGTTATGAACATATTGTGTTGATGTTGGCACATGTTGATATGGAGAATTTGCATTATTTTGGTAAGAAATTGGATTAGTGTATGATGATGATGATGATTGTGTATTATTACCTTGATATGCAGGTTGTGTTCTGTTAACTGGGAAATACATAGAATTTTGTTTTTGTGAATAATTATTAGCAGTGGAAGAATATGTATTTGGGACTTGTTTGGGTGCATTCGCATTCTGTTGCACTGGATATTGAGAGTTCTGTGAATATGTTTGATTGGGAATAGAATTTACTGGGGAATGAGAATATTGCTGATTTTGATAATTATTAGACTGGGGTTGCTGACTTTGGTAAAGTTGATTTTGAGGCGAAGGTGATATTTTGGGCAGCTGCCTTTGGCAAGAATATGCATTATTTTGTTGAATAGGAATCGGTGGAGATTGATAAACACTAGGCGATTGATTGTGTATTTGCATATTGTTTACGTTGGGTACTTGTTGATATGTTGTATTAGCTATTCTTGATTGTAAATGTGAATTTTGTTGATTATGTATATTATTTTCTATTATTTTATTATTATCTAAATTATTATTATGCATGTTAGGTACGTGTTGATAAACTGATGGAATATTTTGAATTTTTACATACTCAGGTTGATTATTATTACTCTCCGATAATATTGAAGAATTCTGCGACACTGTAGAAATTGTTGATTTTTGACTCTCGATTGAGTCTTGTCGTTTCAATGTTGGCTTTTCACCGTGAAGAGGCAACATCGTGGTTTCAGTTTTGTTAAGAGATGACTTGAGTACTCTTTCCAGGATTGGATTAGGAAGGTAGCCATCGTCTTCTTGATCCTCTGCAGTGGCAACTAATATTACTTGGTCACAGAAAGATACAGATTTTTTCTTTGTGCGTAGAATATTATCAACCTTTGACTCGATACTATTTAATGTATCTGTAGAGCAGCTATTTTGAGCATGCTGAATGAGTTGCCGGTTTACAGCTGCGTTTAACATTTCTACTTCCCTCAGTTCTTCTTCTATTTGGTGTTTATCAATAGATGATTCTGATACTCTTCTTGTACCGCAGTAATTTTCTGATATATAAGTATTTGGCAGAGCGATATTGCTCTGAGCGTTCATAGTAGGCATTGTATTAGCAACATTTGTTTTTAAATCATTTTGAACTGTATACGGAGAAGAATTACCAGTTTGTTTCAAATTTTGCTGAGAATCATTTGTGTTTAACATAGATTTAGTATATTCAAATTTCGAAGCTAAACTTTTAACTAAATTTATATTCTCACTCTCCATATTTTTGTTGTTCATCGTATTTAGAACTTGTGATTGATTCTTTTTTATGTTTCCATATTGCATTTGTAAGCGAGCTAGTACATCATTTGAATTTTGCAGCTTCGGTGGGTCTAATGTTACAGATTTTTTCAATTTTAACGCTGCTTGTTTTGCTTGTAATTCTTTTAGCCATGTTTCTCCAGTCGACCTAGTCATTTCTTCAACTGAAGTCTTCTTATTTGTTAGCTCCGATGAAAGAATTTGCTGTCTTTTCTGTTGTAATTGTGCCAGCAATCCTGTTGCCGGAGGAAGAGGCTCTTCAAAACAGTTGTTAATTTGGTCATCATGAACAGGTGCAGCTTTGATATCCTCTGGGGTTACGTTATTATCTAAAGGCGGTGGGGGTGGAGGAAAATCTTCACTGGCTTGTCGTGAGTGCAAAACAGAATTTGGTGGGCTAGGATACGGAGGCAATTCCAAGTTTGACATTCGCACAGCAATACAGTCAACTTCATCTACTCCATCATCAAATGGAGTTTGGGCATTTTGAACGTGAGATATTGGATAAACATTAACTGGCTCGTGTTTTATCGGAGTTCTTTCTTGATGTACATCAGCTTTGGTAACCACGGTATGATAATTATTTGATGAGTTGGAAACATTAAGCTGATTTGTAATACTACATGAATCATATATCATTCCTTGATTGAAAGTTTGATTAATATCCTTTGCTTTTTGAGGTTGTGGATAATTTTTATTCACAGAATTTTCATTATATGATGGTAAAAATGGCAAAGATTGCGGTTCGTGATCATAATTCATCATGTTTTCAAAATTTTGTTTTTCATTATTAAAATTATAATTCTGCGGGAAATAATTGGCATTTTGTAATTCTGTAGGCAACGGATATTGAGGTCGATCTATATGATCTTGACTATCGTCGCCGCCTTGCTTGCCAGTTAATTGGGAAGTTGTCCTCAATGGTGGCGGCGGTGGAACTTTAGCAATGGTTAAAATTTTTCCAGCACTCCCGTGGAAACTTTTCCTCATCAATTTGCTTCTTTCCAAGTTTGGATTTGTAGTACCTTGGCCAGAATATTCCAGATGACCCTCGGATAGGTAGCCGCTCATACCGCTTAAATTTTTATCCATGCCTTTCAAGCCGACGCCGCTATCGTCCACCGAACTCAGAGGCTTTATATCGATAGATTTATTGGCTTCGTCGGCGTTGCCCTCCGTCAAATCTGGCATCGATCGGTTTTTCCTTCTTATTAAGCCGCCCATCAAGAGTTTTCTTCTTATTTTGTGCTGTTTTTTGCCCGGTTTGGAATCCTTTTCGCCTTTCTTATCGTCTTTGTCCTCTTTGCTTTTTTCTCGTTTTAGTGTGTCCTTAGCGTTTGATAAACTATCGGGCGCTAGAGACATTTCTTTCGAAATCTTACTTCTATCTTCGCTGCGGGATCGTTTTTCTTTCGATTTTTCGTCATCTTTATTTTTCGATCTGCCGAATATGCTTCGGCTTTCTCTGCTCGGTCTATCGTATATCATATACTCTTCGTCTTCTATAGTATTACTGGGCTGCGGTGATTTTTTCGGCGTTGATTTCTTTTTAGGGAGGGTTGCATAAATTTCAATATTTTTGCTAGGTGGACATACTTTTTCCACTGGAGGAATTGTTGTAGCTAACATTTCCTTGCTATTTTGCCGGGAATGACTAGTTTTATCTCTGGAATTTTGTCGCGAATGCCTAGCGCTCGAGTTGCTTCCTTCCCTTGTATGTCTTATGTCTGCAATTCCTTCTTTATCGCCAAAACCTTGCTCCTGTAAGATTCGTCTGTGTAGACTTCTGGCTCTCATAATGCAAGTGTTATGTTTCATTCTTGCAAATGTCATCATGTGCGGATTATTATAAGGAGCGTCCATAGCCGCTCTGGCCTTTGTAGTGGCGGCATTGCAGAGAACGAGTGCAGTTTCCAAGTCGTTCGCATCTTCCGTTTGTCTCGATTTATCGAGTAACTGATCTGCTTCTATGCAGAGTCTTCCGCAGTCGTCTTGGGTCAAAAGCGGTTTGCCGAATGCTTTTATGTGTGGTTGATATTCTGGTATTTGAGCTAATTGCAAATTGTGTTTGAGACCCTGTTGAAGTGGAAGACTATCTGTCGACGATAGAGAATATGAGTCATATCCTGCATCGTAGCGTCCCGCTGCTTCCACTGGATAGTTCGCCCTTTCTTGTCGGACTGCTCGGTAGGCTTCCATTTCTTTGTTGCATTTTACCAACCAAATACAGATAGGGATTTTCCATCGTAGTCGATGACGAAGACGATGTGCTATTTCTATCGCCGCTCCAGTTGCCGGAATCTCTCCTGCGAGGAATATTAAGATGATCGGGTATGACGATGCCATCGCCGGAATTTGCTGAAGTCGAACCAGTGCTCAGACTTCGATGTAGTTGCATCTGTTGTTTCTTTGCATTTTGGGCATTCAAAACGCTCTCCACCGTTTTTCTGCTGATGTAATCCGGCTCCTTCTCTTTGCTGCAATCTACCATGTCTATATCATCGACGGTTTGTTTGCCATACAAGTTATCTTGTATTACTGCAAGATTTTGATATTCATTGTAAGCTCTATGGATTGGTGGTCTATTTTGTGTAAAGACATGGTTATCTGGGTTTGGCGTTATGGCACGGCGCGTATTTCCTATGTTTGGTTTTTCTGGACTCGGGGTGACAGATCTCCTCATCGCATTTTGATTTGCTTGATTAGGTTGAACCATGTTTGGATATGGAATCGTCTTTTGAACATTTTCTACACTGCAGGGTGGTGTAGTTGACATTGAATATAGCAAAAGAAGTGGTTGATATCTGCCTTTTCTGCATTTTTCGACCACTTGTTCCCATCTCGGTCCGACTTCTTTCACAGTGGCGTCATCGAAATAGATCCATAGACGTAATTTCGTATGGAAAAAGAAGGTCGAATAGTGTTTGCCGTAATAAGTTACTACTCCAACGAGATTGTGATATGTTTGACTGGCCCAATGTTTGTCGACTACGGTGTGAAACAAATCTTGCAGATGTAGGGTCGTCCCTATGGTTCCAAAGACGTCCATTATGTGCTCTAAAGTCGGCCTCTCTGAATCCCAGACGACTCCTACAGACACGATCTCTGGTTTATTGTTAAGAGATCGGCAAATTTGAATTTTTGCACCGCAAGAACTCTGTAAAACAAAAATCAAAATATAGTATTTTTCTCAAATTCAATCAAAAAATGATTGCATATATTTAAACATGGTTTGCTTACCGGACAGTCGCGAATGTCTCCCATGCCACCAGCTCTTTTCAGCAAATCGCCGAAATTTTCTAACGGCTGTCCAGGTGATACGTTTCCTGGATTTTGTCTAGCTTGCGTTGTCAATGCTGACGCCGACACATAATGCACCATCTGAAACGATGATTGGTATGCTTAAAATCGGTTTTGCAATGGTGTTTTTACAAAATGCACAGATGTGTTATTATCGAAGGATGTCAGGCTACAATTTAACAGGAATGCATCGATGACAATTTACAAGCGTTCGATTCATACATTGCGCGGTGCCATTGCTTCGCACGCCCGCCCACCAGTAGTGACTTCATGTAATCGTGCAAATGTTAGAATTCAAGGTAAATCACTCTTACTCGGTGTTAATTTAAAAGTCTTTGTCAGAACTCTCAGAAAAGGCACAATAACAATTTATGCCCGGGAGGCATTTTCTATGGCGGCATACGTGACCGGGCAATTGGAGCCCGAATTTGTAAAAAAGTGTCATAATGAAAAAATGCCCTGAAAGAAGATCTCCGCTAATAGAAGTCGCTCTTTTCATACTTGTGATATTAAATTTCATTGTGTGGAGCACGTATGATCCATATAAAAATTCCAATCGTGAATCGATGCTACTAAACTCAACTCGGTGCATCAAATTGCAATGCATACGTTATTGAAGAATTTCAATCATAACAACAAGAAATTCTGTTCAATTATTAACATTCAAAAGGATGTTTCATCATTTGTATCATCGAAATAAATCATGCAGGGGACTGATTACAATGTTTTCATCCAGATGTATTGTTGCTAAACAGAAGCGCCGTATCAATAAAAACATCTATGAATCACTTTCCCAAATTTGTTTTAGCTTCAGATGAATATCTGAAAATAAGTAGGCTTAATAACTCAATCCGCAGGTTGTCTATGTGAGCCTAATAAGGTCGCGCTTCATCGACAGAAGCACGTGTCGGAGTCAAACACGAGATAAATCTTCGAGATTAAGGTGGGCATGTTACGAAACGAAAGAAAATGGTGAAGTGTCAACGAAAGCTGCCCACAACCTTAAAAGGTTCTAAAGTTCTTGGCGCCCGCTTCGGAGTCGCCGTCTGGTCTTCAGTTTCGCGTGGGTCCGTTGAAACCACACCGCGATGTGGGATGACGGTCTTCCTTTTTTTATGATGATTAGTCCACTTCGCAAGTGTAGGAGTGGATCAAATTTGAGACACGCAATCGACGAATTAGTACCGACCCTTGTTTCATACTAACGATTTCGATGAAAACCTTATCAAAATTATAAGAGTATTATCCTTGAGCGAGATAATCGTGTAATGGATAGTCATCTCGAATGAGACGATTCATCAGTTTGCTAATAAATAAAATCTGAACCACATTCTGCATGAAAGCGAGTTTTCAATGATAATAAAAGTATATTTAGACGGAAACAATAGATAAATCGACCAAACATTTGACTGTTATATTACACGGAATATAAAAATACGATGTAACCAATTTTTTTTAATATGATGAGTTTCTTCAGAGCCAATCAATATAGATTTATTGTAATAAATTCAACGTGTAAAACTATATTTTGACTAAGTGCTCAATTTGCATCGAAATCCATCTCGAGTAATATGAGAGTTTCTATCATTGTAGGCGTTAAAATCAATATAATTACGATACTATAAATTTCGTATTACATTGCGTCGTTTCTCATGTTACACGACGTCGCCGTATGCCCAAAATTATAATGTAGTTATGAATTGTGATGCAAATATGCATGAGACCTGCATTCAATACCGAAACTAGTTTGCAAAATATAATACAAGGAAGTTCTATTTTTACTTTATGTCGACATAATGCAAAAAAAACGTGTCCATTGGAAATTTTGATGCTTTAATCGTAAATTGATGTCCTGTGAATTTCGTTGAATTTGTATGTAATGGATGCTTGGAATATGCAAATGTGTTCGACGAAGTTGTCGCTGATAAATTATTTTTTTATCATCGTCAGTGATTATGTTGTGGAAGAATACATCGTGATTTATTCGGCTTGTGGTCGAAGAATCGTCGTTACCTGCGTGAATGGCAGAGGTTCGGATGTTGCTCCACAGGCACTGCATATTCCTTGTTCTTCGAGCCCCATCGCGAATTTGCGATGTGGAAGGCAATTCGGTGCTCGGCAGTTGTCGTCGGGACGTGCCGGCAATGCAGCATGAGCATGCAGACGAAGAAGGATGTTCTCGAAGCATTCTGCAGCATCCGCCATGCAGCCCAAACGGAAACGCCGTTGTCCGCAAAATGGAGCAGCCAAAGCTCGTCGAACTTCATCCGCCGGCAAAGCTCGCTCTCGGCTGAATTGCAACTGGGAGAAAAGCTCCTGAAAATGAAAAAAATATATAAATATCATCAATGCATAAAGATGTGACATTAGACATTTTGAACATTTCATATGTTTGACATTCATTAAATAAACGAAGAAGACAAACTTACACATCTCGAACATGAATTAACTATCTTCAAATGGGATATAATCGACCTCAATGAAGTCAAAAGAATAACACAAAAACGTGAAAATAGTAGAAATCCTATTTATTTATAATATATGCAGTATATACTACGATATTATATTAATTGATATTAAGAATGATTTCAAAATCTTGTTCATTTTTAGCTTTTACAACTACAAAATATTACATATTTATAGGAAGTAATCCACGAAATATGATTTGATATTCCTAGCTATGTATTCACAAAATGTTACTTATTTTTACCACATTTTAATCTTTATTTATCTATTGTTCTACTATACTAACTTAGTTAATCTATTAACTATGACTACTTTTACAGAATTCTCAACTTGCTTGTCATTCATTATCTCTTACATAAATAATAGTGCTCAATAGTATGCAGCCAAGCACTAGAAGAACAACATGCAGATGAGTCACTATGTTTTTTCATAGCAAAATAAACATGTTTTAATATCTAAAAACTATTTAGGCAAATCCAAAAATATCTTCACATTTTAATAGATCTTGATGTAATACATTCATCCAAGTGAGTGTTCTAAATGTGACTTCAAACGTCATGCCACCTTCAATATCGAGCGTATGAGGAGGTGAATGTATCATATAGACGTTATGAATCATATACAGGGGTGCTCCTGTCGTATAGATAAAATGTGCACCGCTCGAGGGCGGCCGATTATGGGGGGCGGCCGTTTGGCCACCTCCCAAAAATATACCATAGCGACTACCAGACCAATATGCGCCAACATGGTGCATCCGTTAAACGTCTCGCATAACAAATTCAGTACACAAACAATGGTTGGGCTAATTTAAATACCTTCTTGGATACACGCCCAATAGCTCATCAAAGTTTCATCGCAATCGGATGAATGCTATAGGAATATATACTCAGCAAGCAAACTTATTTATAAATCTCGTTATATTTATAAAAACGTTTATTTATTTATATATTTGATTGATAAAACATTTAATTTTGGTTTTTAAAAAAAACTAGAGGACAGGCCAATTTATATTTGCCCCCAGGCGCGCCCCTGATCATATAGACCCCATCCTATGATCATTGAAGATGTCCTAGTTTTGCAGTGGACTATTTGTTGCTGCACCATGATGATGATGATGATGAAACAAACAAACAATCTGAATTTCATTCTAAGATACTTGACAATATTAATACTTTCACTATGAGCGCATTTTATATAAGACGGGAGTCACTCTAGATATTTCCGGTTGCTTCTAATGATAGAATGCATATAGTATTACATTTTTAATGGAAATAGAATGCATTATTTTAGACGCGTCGTTCAAAAATTGCCAAACATACAGCGTGCAAAATGAACGACGCTAAACATTTGGAGATATTGGACGCCATTCAAATGTCTGCTTTTGAATCCATACTTTTTGAGACGAGCTTCGGCATCGCTTTAAAGAGCGGATTCAATCGCGTACTGTGACATCGATGTAAATTACATTTTGCATTTTTTTTACGCGTCTTTACAAATTCGCGCAGCAAAAAGGTGCCATTGCATTTGTAAGCTGTCGTTAGGCATGTGTCAACATTGATGTCAGTCCTATTAGGCAAAACGACAACATGGGTATTGTAAAATTGGATCGAAAGCAATTTATCGCTTTTGCAGACGAACAGATCGAGCTTTTCCAGAATTAAATTTGAGACTGTGAGAGTTTGCAGATTGTCGCCCGTCGTCTTATGAAATTCAATAAATTGACGACGTAGGGAATATCGTTTGTGTATAGAGCTTCGTGGAAATGTACAGGTCAGCATCCATGCTCGTATGGAGGATCGTTAAATAATGGTCGAAGATTGATCTCGACGATCGATGTCAGGCGAACGAGCGACACCTTAAAACTTGTGCCACAGGTGTTCAAATTTTTTTTTTCTTGGACACTTCATCAACATTTAACACACTCGAAGAATGTAACTGGTTCTATTCTTCGCGCGTGTGTATGCGTTCTTGTTGCATCAGACGTTTAACAACCTGTCGGACGCTTAGAGATTAAACGCGTATAAATTACTCTCAGTGGTAGACGCTCTTTTTCTATAAGTTTCGTATCTCCGGTGGTTGTAGCTCGAATATTATGTTGAAGAACCGTTATGCAAGCTGACGGCTATAGCTCGACAAGTCCAAGAAGTTAGCCGAAGGCAATGAAGACAGAGAAACATGCCATTTTGTAGGAGGATAGAGCGAAACGCCGCTATGGAATCTCGTGAAAGTTTGGCTTGGATGAATATTATTTGCCTATATGTATATTTTTTTATGTTCGCCGTCTGAACTCATGACACACATTTTTTAAAATTTGTACTATGTGGGTTACGATTTGTTGGAATTGTAATCGTTTGGTTGACTACGTGTTACGTATAACGCACTCAATTATATGATCAATGCTTGGGGTATTTTCGCAAACTTCTAAGGCGACTTGATGTTCAATCATAGGCATGGTAATGCAAGCGAATGTACTTTTTTTTGATAATGTCTTCATGTTACTATGACCATGATCATCATCATCAGCCAGATGGTATCCACTGTAGTTCAAAATCTCTACAATCCACTTTTATGCATGTCTATCATGAGGCTAATTTCATCCATTGCATCTTTAATGGTTTCGTTCAACTGATTTCAATCAGTTTCCATCTATTTATCTCGCCTCTTAATACTATATTTGTTTAATGATGTGACAGCATCTTTACAAATTACAACCTGTGATCATTGATTGGATCAACCCCTATTTTACTTTTGTGCATCAACACTGATTAAACAAATTGATTGAACACCCTCATATTTAAATCCATAAATGCTATACATTCAGACCTTCATCCATATGCTAAAATTGCGTGTAATATACCAATGATAAAAAAGATATTTATTATAGTTGCTTTGCTTAATTTATGCTTCATAAACAAGTGTGGAAATTATAAGTAATAAAAAACACGTTTTACTGAGCATAATTTTGTTCCTTGATATTCTTTGAGCTCCGTTTGCAATAAGACAGACCATTTAAAAATTACAATAAGCCATATATTCAGAATTTTCCCACGGAAACGGAGGGGAACGCACTTCCATACAAAAAACTGGTTAAATCAAATTTGCTTCATCTTGTTTGTAAATCTTTAGAAATAAGTCATGCCCAATTAATATCTTTACTCTCAATTGCTCTTCAAATAAAATCGTATTTTAAAACGAAATCCCATTTGATCATGTACACATAAACTAGATTCCGCTCAATAATATGGATCAATTTACTATCAATAGAAAAAAATGATACACATTGATACAATATATGCTCATATTATCTGCAAATGACATCATGCGGACGCCCGCAGGGCGAAAAAAGCTTTTCAAGCTCAAAAATATACACCCGCAATGAGTGCTATTTTAAACAAAGAAAACATCGTGCTTGCAGCGTGAGAAAGATATTATAATCATGCAAGAGTCATTTCCTGTACAAATTTAATATCACAAGTCCTGAGACGGCCATTCTTGAATGGAAAAGGAGTCATCTTCTTCAGCGTTGACTGATTATGGAAGCGGAAATTCTCATTATGTACACAGAAACCGGACGCCCCGGCCCGCCAAGAACGGATGTGCAGAAATGGCTCCAAAGCGTTTATGGATGCGATAAACACACATTTTGCGATGTGAAAATATAAAAGCACGCTGAAAATCGTATTAATCTTTTAAAAAAAAAGTAAATCACTCGATAAATCATAGAGATGAGCGCACAATCCGTCGCTGGATGCCATAAATTCACCATGCAACGCATGACGTTTTCTCGGCATTTACGCGAAAAACCGCTTTTTTTCCTCGTCTAGATGACATATGTCATCTTGATGCAATTAAGAGTATCATCAACCAAATTAAGTGCTCGTGAAAAATGATTTAATATCATCGAGTCGCATTCTAAATGCAGTTACACCGTAATGGAGTAACCGTTGTTTACATGCCTACTACGTTTACGTTGAATTTATTCTCACCAACGTGTTAATTACTTTACACTTGAAAAGTGTATATATTAACGCTTTTTTTCCATATGCGATATTAGCACATGTGCTGTGTACATTTCGTGTTATGGCGACGCTTTGTAAGCAATCGAATGTAAATATTGCAAATTCTCTGGATCCGCGTCGTCGAAGACTTCCTTTTTTAAATGGCGAGGTTTAGGATGCTTTTTAAATATTATGTATGTGAGACAGCGGCGTTAAATGTGTTAAATATAAATTTGATATGAAAGTGAACATATTTTCGAAGCAATATTGAGTCCATGTCCTACTTTAACCTACAACTTCTCCGCCGAGAAATCAATATTTGAGACAGGTTTTAAACAATGTTGCATTGGGATTTTTCCCGGTTGAAATGTTGATGATAATGAACGCGTCTTTAAAATGCGTTTTTATCAATAAAATGCATCAGATCATCATCATCATCAACGTATGTTAATAGACTTTCAATGCAAATTCCGATATGTATCTTTCTAAATATACGTTGCTAATATGCTTTTTATAATCATTACTACTCGCGATAGCATATCTTCAACTTTCATTCGATAGAACTTGTTTGATATAATTAGTACATTTTTTAAATGCATTGCGGCATTTTTATCTCATAACTGAAAAGTCGCTGAAAGATGCAAATCAAATACCGCAAGTCGCATAAGAAATTTAATTGTTTTTTTTTTTCCGACATTGTCTTCCGATGTTGTAGATTGTAACATTGTAACATATTAGATGATAATTTGACAATGGCAATTTCGTGAATGAGAAATATTCATACGATATGATTTGCGACCGTTATGACCAAATGAACATCAAAACAGTATGGAATTTACAACAGCGAAGAGTACATTAAATCCGCAATAGCGGATTTGTAATTTATATAACTTTAATAGACAAGCGACGAAGATTACCTAATAATTATTAAGAAATTTTCTATATACATCAAACTTCCATATGGTCAATTATTTTATGAAGGTTATGTATGTCACAAGATGAGATTCACTTTTGTGCTCCGTTATGCGATATTTTTGCGCGTTCTTGATAGATTCAATTATGGACAAAACACTGAAATTAATAACTAAATTTCAGGTTCAAAGCCATTATGATGCGTGGGATTTGCGTTATTTTTATGAAAGCAATGAAAATTCCCACGTAGGGGCTATATCTGAAGAGGTGAATCGTAAAGGTTAACCGATTCATCATTTTTGCGGTTACTTTGTCTATTTGATATTGTTTCTATTTATGAGACGGTGTTCACACAGTCCGATCCGCTTGAATTATTTCGGTACAGCAGCATCTTTCTGTCACCGGTATCGGGTTACCCCATGAGAATTACATGCGGGAAGAAAATCCATAAAATATATCCTGTAATACGATAATCAATTATAAAATATGTTGCAAAAGTTGCGCCATAAAATTGTACTGTGGTGTGTGCAACACTGAGTGTGCAGCATCTCTTGATGGCAATAATAGACTGACATTCACTGACCCGAACAATGATTGATATAATTGCATTTTTTTAAGCAATGGGAATTAAATGATGATAAATACTCACTTCGACTAGTTTGACGATGGCCGTGTATTGGACTTCTTCGGATTTATTCGGCATCGGTAACTTTTGGTCGTTCTTCACCCTCGGGAGGGTGTTGTTGTTCGAAGTCGAAATCGTGTCGATCTTTTCGACTTCCTCGCACGATCTGTACAGATCGCTTCTCGCGTCTCCGATGTGCATTCTGGAGATGTCGTTCGTTTTGCTATTGAGGATGCTGTCGGGGTTCGTCTTCTGGATGGCGACCCTGGTAGCCGTCTTCTGCATGATCTTGGTGCCTTCTATTTTTTGAACGGGAGTGCTCGCGCGACTCCTCTGCAGGCTGGAGGTCGATCCAATTTTTTGCAAGCTCGCGTTGGATCCGATTTTTTGCAAGCTCGCAGCCGAAGCAGCTTTCTGCAAGCTGGAGGTGGATCCGATTTTTTGCAGCGCGTTTGCTGCTTCCAGTTTTTGCAGCGTTCCAGTTCGACCGATTGTGCCATTGCTCGGTATGGCTGTCTTCTGGGTCGCACTGCCATTGATGGACAATTTTGCATTTTGGCGGGACGCCGATTTGGGAAGGGTTGAAATCGGTGAAACTTTCAACTGAGCTTTCGGTTGAGTCAGCAACGGTCCGGTTTTAACGGGGGCCGTCGTCGTCGCCGCTTCTGCTGGATCTTTCCGTTTGTATCGAAATTTTATCATTTTGAATGATTTATATTGACACTTTCACTGCTCAATTTATAAAAAAGCACATTTGAATGTATATCTATTGATTTTTATCACATAATTTGTCGAAATTTTCAGTGAACTATAAAATGTAAAATATACGCATAAATATAAGATTGGGAATCCATTGCTTTAATTCTTACGAAGCGCAAAAAATAAACGCGTGTAGAATAGCTTAAATTCAGGTAAACGCTGTGAATCCGTGATAGAAATCGCCTACAAGCGATCTACCATTTGAGAATATTATTAACAAAAGACATCATTGGGACGGGCACAGGTAGAATTTTAGGGATTAGTTTACCTGCTAAATCTTAAAAAGGAAATCTACCTGTAAAATGCGTACAGGTAAACTGCGCGCATAAACTTTTGGATGTATAATACAAGACTCTTACAATTGTTGAAATATTGCAATAAATCAACAGAACAATCGATTTAAGTAAATGTTATCTTTAGGCTAGCACAAGGTTATGTTTTAATCGTACAATGCTATGATTTACAAGCATAAAAGTGTTTTAATAAACGTTAAAGTTCGTCTATGTTCAAACTCATTTTTGATATAATCTTAGTAAAAAAATGTGTATTTTAAAAATATCTTAATACACACAAGCACCTGAGTTTATGGATTTATATGAACATTGTGTATGAATAAATAATAATCCAATCAAATTAAATATTGAAAAACTTGATGGGTACACGATTTGCTTAGGTTTTACTCGTGCCGTTGAGCGATGAAAATGTACTTTAAATTCATCGAAAAACAATCACAATCATTTTTATATATCACTAAACATCTTTGAGGTTATAAAGCACTTTTGAAAAGTTTTTTTTCGATAACTTTTCCACGCTCAAAACGAGCTCAAACATCGAAGCCGTATCGTAATATCACTGAGTTTGGCGCGAAAATAAAACGTGACTGACTATCGATGTGGAAGTATCTACTGGAGTGTTGTACTGCCGTTCGTGAAGAGGTAGTTCACATCTCACGAGGTAAAAGCTGACTGAAACTGTGGCGACCGTTAAAACCTTCGCCGGTGACGACATCGAGGGTTTCCAGGTAACGCGGGCCTCAACTACCGGCTCTCCTCGTTCCACTATCACCTCTCTCTTTTATACCACAACAAATAAATGCCCACATTATTATGTCTCGGTGTATTTTACACAAACGATTGATGCAAAATTTTGAGATAAGAAAGATTGCAGCGCATTGAACTGGAGATTTATTATTGACGATCGATCAACGGAGAAAGTTCTCCAATACAGCAGAGATTCTCAGAACTATATACTGAATAAATTTATAGATTATTTATATAACAACCAATGTGTAACTATAAAAAGCTGAAAACTATGTACTCCAACATGGGACTCTCAAGCAACCAAGCAATACGGGTCGCGATTTTCAGCGAATTCATCAACGTATTGGCATTTTATAATTCTTTTCAGCCCGCAAGTGTTATTTATTCATCGCCGTTCAATACAATTTAAAACAGCATTGAACATCAGCATAATTACAACCTGCAATTGAGCAAATACTGTTTAGTCGCCTGAGTAAATTTTTGTAGCTGCCATGAGCATTTCGTACATTTTTTCGACATTACGCGTTTTAATAAGACTTATGTATTTTATGCTAAATATTTGGGTATATTCCACTTATTGTATGATTTTTTTAGTTATTGACCACATAAAAATTACACGTTTCGATTCCGAGAATGATGACTTAACCTTTTGTCCGTCTGCAGAGTGGGTTCAAAAAATTGGTAACGCTCACGACCAATTGTGAGTCACTTAACTCAAAAATCCAAAAGCAACATCCGCCTGTTAATGTATTAGACAAAGCCTGCTATCATGAAGGATTCAAAAAATCGATTGCGTTATATTTGCATATGTTGAATCAAACTGGAAAATGCTTCGTCATCATGTATTCAGATTTCGAAAATGCTTCAAAAGCGAAGGAATCGTAAAATGTGCAATTTAGAAATTTCACAGCGTCTTCCGAGAATGCTCGAAAGCAAAAGTCTCTGACAACACATAACATTTAATTTATAGTCCCATTGAATTCCGATCGTTCTTCGGACCGTATTCGGTGTGGATGAATCATCCCTTGGATATTCGAAATCATTCATGAATGGCGTTCGAGAGGCATTTCCGACACTGTGCGATTATGATCACAAAGAATGCTGATACTTGAGAACATCACTACTCGGAGGATAACGCGTTTGGAATTCCAAAAAATAATAAGCAGTTCGAAGTTTATGATTTCAAGGGCAGCTATCGTATGAGAACATATTAAAATTTTTACAGGCAATTTACATTCCAGATCGACGAATGTTGCAATTTATAACGAAGAGGTGTGTCCTGTGTCAAACAGTGCGTTCGTGTTATTTATCGACATATTTTGGTTTCATCACTATAGAAATTGGCACACGATAGCAATAAAAGAATCGATATCAGACCATTCGTCAGAGATATCGTCTGTTGTAAAGCATTACTTAACCGAAGCTCGGGCGTGGGCTAGGAAGAAATTATTTAATGTTTCAAACATCTATGGAATAATTAATCGATTATTAAATACTGTTTGGTATAATAATCATAGGATGTCAGACGAATTCGAACAAAAAATATATATTCTTTTTAATTATAGACTATTTGAGAAGCTCTATCCATTGCTTTATTGCATAAAATCAAAATGAACTATAGCCTTACATTATGTAAGGATAGTTGAGTGTTAAATGTACTTGTGTTGCGTGAAAATTGTACAATTATTTCATATTGAAATATGTACTGACTACTAGTACGGGAGGCAGCAACTGAAACTTTTGCACCCATTTCTACAAAAATAGTTTTGGTTTGGCATTAAATTAAAATCTACAAAGCAGTGTTTTATCTACATATAGTTTAAGTTCATTATTGTTAAATTAACGTCATCTACTTTCGATGCAAGGTGGCTAGAGCTGCGGTAGACGTGGCTAAAGTTATAGCGCACTCTACTTTTTTTGTGCGATTTCGAAGTTATGCAGTTTTTTAAATGAAATTTATTTCATAGAGTACGTATCGAGATTTTTTGGATTAAATAGGATATAAATCATCAACACTAACTGAAATTTGGAAAAAAATTATTGCATCTGCTATCACTGAATTACGACCACGCCCTTTATTATAGTTTAGATTTTTGAAAATATTGATTTCGTTTTTTTGCATTTTTGCAATGTTTTGATTTTTAAAAACACATTATCCAAAGGAATTTTCAAAATTACAACTATTTACGGATTTATAGCTATTTTAGTGAGGCGGCAACTTGGCCGGTCCTACCATAATGAAATCTTTTAACGCGTTTTCTTCGAAACTACTTTTTTCAACACGGTTGACATAATAACTCAAGTTTTAATTAATTAATTAACTTCAAATTATTAATATTAAAAAAAAATTAAAAATAAGGGCAAAAATTTTTTTTTTAAGTTAGGGACTATAGTGACATCTTCACTAATTAAGAACTATATTGTTGGAAAGAGAAAATCTACACAGAACAATCATGATATTGACACACTCAGTATACTATTTCTTCCGAAGAAGCTAACTTTTTTGTGCGATTTTGGATATATTTTATATAGGTGATTCAAAGTTATGCGGTTTTAAAAATCCAATTTTTTGCAAAAAAAAAGCAATTTTCAAAGCATTACTATATTAAATAAATACACAAATAATGTTGCTGCCTCCCGTGCATATATAATGTAATATTAGAAAAATAGAAAATCTTAAGTTTCCACGTAACATAAGTTTTAAGTGTGTAACATCACCGTTAAAATTTCCAGACTTTTATAGTCGGCGGCCAATGTCATAAAGATAAACCCTTCTGAGCACTTTGAGATGTGAAATTCGGTGCATTCTATATATATTCATAAAATGAACATTGATATCCGATGGTGTTCCTCTATGGAGATTCTTATGGTGCTGATGAAACCGTTGATGCGCACAACAATCGTGACATTTCCATGTCGTGACCGGTTGCTCTGATTGATGCAGCACACTTTGTATGCAAATGGATGAGTTGATCACGCCAAGATGAATTTTAGTATATTTTTAGAAAACGTTAATTCATCTCTCAAAATATTCATGCATGTGTGGCCACTAGAGCAATTTTTCATGCGACTTTTTTATATTTGATAAATCCAAAAGTGGGAAGATATGATATACGAGAACAAATAGAAATACGTCATATAAGATCGCGAAAGCAATTTATTATCCAGTTTCCGTGAAAAAAATCGATCGAAATATACAGAGCAACGTGTCGAACAACACCCACCGAAATGTTATTAAAAATCTATTGTAATTGAAGTCGAATCTTTTTTTCCCTACCGAATTTGCATACAATGGCTGCGGAGATTTAACCCATTTCGGGTCGTATTAATTTCGGAACAATTATCAAAAGTCGTGTTTTTCGGAGCCGATAAGAACAATAGTCGTCTAGCAGTGACGTAATGGATGTTCGTGTTATATATTAAATCAGGCACATTCAACTCGAGGCTCATGATCTTTTGTTAAAAGCGAGGTCTTTTTATTCCCATGATTTCGAAGAGATTGAGATAAAAAGGATCGGCGATTGTTCACCGCCGATAATAATCTTGTCCTGAATCATCAGCTTATTATATTTTAAAAGATTCATAACCCTTTAATTCGACGCACGAACCGAGTAATGAAGGCATTAATTTTTCACGTGTGCATACGGACCCATCGCATAAACGAGATTTAATTGTGATATAAGAGCGACTATAATGTGCATTTAATTTTATCCTGGAAGTATCATCAATCATAGGGCAATAGCATCACAATAGATCTTCAACGGGTTGAGATGTGAATCACTATTTAAAGATGCGGATATATTTAGAAAAATCCCCATTAGAAAACAATTTTAAGTAGTTCCCTCAGATATCCCATAAATAATTCTTGAAATCGGTTCTCATGCATTATATCATAGATAAATATAAACAAAAATAGATAAATCTTAGTGTACGAGCTATTCAATGTCATACAATGTCGTAGATCATTTAACATTAACATGAAGCTTTTAAAAGTTCCATTTATTATTGCAAAATTTAAATGATTCAGCCAAATGCTTTTAGCTTGAGGACAATTGGCACTTACTATAATATTTAAAATCCTAAATATTTGTAAATTTAAAGGAGCGTTCCACAGAAATTCATAAGCTTTATGGATGGTCAACGCATTAAGTAATTTTGGTTTCTAAATATATTTATGAATCATGAACTTGTCTTCGTTTATCGATTACAATATACTTGCAGTTAAAAAATATCAAAATTTATTTGCACATCACGGACTGTAAATGATATGATAGCTATAATTTGAAACAAATACATAAGAAACACAAATACATAGAATTTAATAGAATTGCTAAAATTACTCGACATCCAAACTACAATTTTATCCTAAGTGTCATCAGGTGATGTTCTTAAATTCATTTTTATACTTGGGTTAGTTCAAAATCAATTGAATAATATGTTCTTTGATTCTGAATTTCAAATTTGTGAACATTAACAACAAAAAATCGTTGTTCATGTTGTAAACATTCATATCATATTCTGTATGCAGCATACGAAATTCATCGAGCATCAACAATAAGACAATGATATTAACGCGGCATGCCAAAGGAAGATAATTTGAGCCGGCTAACAATGGGTTAAATAATAGTCTTGTTTCACATGTCATCAAAGTGCTCATCAATTAATCCTCGATCACGATTCACCGATGGTAACGACATATGTCTCTCCCACGCGTGATCGTCACTTAACATTCATCGCGTATGGACGAAACAAACACATTTTGCCAGATTTTATACAGTGGGCGAAGTTGATCGCGTTAACTGTGATTTGCGCCAATCCATCGATCATTGAGATGACCACGGACGACTTTCAATTTTACAACAATTACACTAATCGGGATTTAGTGGCCGCCGGAAAACGAAAGCGAGCCAAATCGTATGCCCACACTATGGACATAAAAGCTCATCAAAACGCTAAGAATTACATTGCGAACAATGGACGAGCTTCAATTATATGAACAGCGAGAAAATGGACGATTATTTCAATGCTAACACGGCGCTAATAAGCATACTCATTATATGCATAAGTTGCATAAAGATTCCATCACAATATGTAACGAGAGGTGAGCAAAGTACGTGAACTTTGAAGCTAGGAATTCTTTGATTAAGCTCTTTTCGTATTCGAACCATGGTCAGAGGATCCACGAACTCGTTAGCATAAAGAACAATCGAGCTGATGGTCTTCTTGACTCTTCAATGATGCCTCGGAGAGCGCCTTTCAAAAAGTGGCGCGCGGACAATGCCCATACAAAATATATTTTTTATAGTCAAAGCTACCTTATATTATAACAGACGATGTTTGGAATTCTCAACGATATTACCGGAAACTGACCATTTCGAGCTGGTCGAAAACTTGTCGAAAACCTAATGATAATGTCGATTATATGAACACATACCTATATTTATCATACGAAAAAAATTCTAGCTTAACATCATGTCGAATTTACACTCGTTTATAAATTATTTTAAAACATTTAACCAAATAGTATATATATATATTTATACGGGTTCATATTTGTATACCAATTAAGTTCAAGGGTTAAAAATGAATTGACACTCTCAGGCGTTTAATTGGACTACCTAAAATCGTTTTTACCTGCTGCGGATCAGTTTCGATCTTAAATTCATATAATTATATGATTTAAATAGGTTTCATACATTTTTTTTTGTATTCGTAAAGCTACCCAAGGAGCTAATATTTCAAATTATAAAGGGATATACCGTGATTATGTAGTATAGTAGGGTAGTGTTATTTTTAGGAAATCCTTCAATAAATGCATATTTATGAATTAGAAAGCTCGTCTTTGAATCTGAATTGGTGTTTTTTTTTATATTTCTGTTCAATTTATATCGTCATCCTTTATCTTGATGATGTATGTTATATAAAACCAGTTGTATATCGCCGTATCTAACATCTAATATGCACACATGACGTAGCGTTCAAATTACAGTTTGGGAAGGAGTGGCTCTATGTTAATTGCTATTCAGAGTGTAAGCTTTAGCAAGAAGAGGATTTATTCGATGAGACTCTATAATTTGTAGGATTTTATCTTTATTGACATTCAAGGTAACATCTTCTTTTATCGACTTGTAGAACGTTACATTGCAGAGGATCGCCGTTGAGTTTAACGTATGCACGACGCGAGAATATTAATTTGTGAAAGGATCGAACTATGCATAAATACTTTAATACCATCTATCAATTCGACGCTTCGGGCCGAATCGTTCGAAACAATTGGCCTGCAAATAAAACGACATTTGCAATCGATCGCATTATTTTGATTCAATCCAAATTTTCACCCACGGTATACTTTCAAATGGATTTTCTACTATATAAGCGTGAATAATAAATCAATTAACTTCTTGTGGACTATTTCGTAGCG
Organism: Stenopsyche tienmushanensis; assembly: GCA_008973525.1. NCBI lineage: Eukaryota > Metazoa > Arthropoda > Insecta > Trichoptera > Stenopsychidae > Stenopsyche > Stenopsyche tienmushanensis. The sequence goes on along the minus strand of WACJ01000406.1, from coordinate 701,390 downwards.
CTCGCAAGACACCAATCCTACATTGGAGTCGACCATATAACCCGAAACCGGTTGCAAGACCACAGAACCTGTGTCCAACGGCATAAATTAAGGGGGTCAATATTTATCTCGCGCTCAAATTTGCATATAGTAAATACGCTGATAATGAGTGGCAAATCGAATTTAAATATATTTGAATAAAAACTTGAAGTATTTCAGGCCAAATCCGTGGAAAAACCGCATAAAAAGGGTTAAATTAGGAGAACTAATCCGCGAAAAAGATGTCAAATGAAAATAATTTAGCATAACAGATGAATAAAATGGCAATTTTGGCGCATAAATTCGATAAAATATCATTCAAATCTTGTTCATAAATTGGCAATGAATATTTTTATTTGTTTCCAAGAAGGGTATTGATTACAAAGCTATACATCGAAATTATCTTGCAGATTTCCGTTGATATTTGAATCGAGCATCGATCTTTCGATTTTATTCGATACATCCAGGTCATTTGAGATCATTAAAACCGAATTATGAAGCCTATAATAATAAATTATAGAAGTAGGCTAATCTTCTTAAAATGTCTGTATTTTAGTATGGCATGTACTCTAATTCAACTTAAAAGCGTCGTACTTAAACAGTAATGATATGATGTAACTCATCAATCTTCCTCATTTAATGAAGTAATCTAGTTTCGGTCACTTACACAAATAAAATCCCTATTTAAAGGCATGTAAAGTATGTAGATAATAAGAAGAAAAAAAATAAACACAAAGCATCTTGAGGATTTCAGCTCCCGTGGAAATCCTGTTTGGCCGGTACGTGCACATGATATGGCCTCTTAAGAAAACAACTTAAAATTAACCAACCATATTTTTTAGCATACACACTCGGCGAATATGGCATAAATGGCCATATTTTCGCCCGGATTTATTTCGAAAGACATTCATTTATAATCGAATGCGATTTTCACGGTACATCGAACGCGCGTTGATCGAATTCAATATTTGTAATTAAACGAAAAATACATTTTATTGGGTTCACTGAAGATTTCACGGGGTTTAACTGCACAAAGAGTCGTCGAAAACGGGAAACAGAAATGGTTCGGGTTCACTTCGTATTATAGAGGGGTTATACACAAGGTTCACTTGGCGTTTAGTTCATTCGCTTTTCGATTAGCACAAAAGTTAACGTGAGAAAGGTTTCGCCACACGATCGCGACTACCAGCCGTGTCTGCGACATGTCGAGGAATGATTGTGTAGGAGGTGTCTGCGAAACAGAGGCGCTCAACTGTTGATCGATGAGATCGACACGCGACCAGAGCGCCGGAACACTCCATCTTCACAACATCGCCAAACGAAGCGTTTCAACGCAGATCTTAATTGAGACGCGATGTACGTTTTTGGAAATCAATAAAAATATTTTTATTATATTGACACCCAATCTGTGCCTTTTATGGCTAAAAAGACAATGTTAATGTGCAGCAGTGGGCTTTGACATTTGCTGATTAATATATGCGGAGGCATCTGAATCGGCAAGTGTACGAGGAGGCCCTGAACTTTTCAATAGAACTTAATTTACACTTATAAATCAATTATTTAATGTATTTCAATAAAAAATACGTGGGCTATATCACTTTTCTACTGACCATATCGAATAATCGACTTATACGCGAAGGACTCATTAAGCACGCTAATGAGTAATTGATGACATATCATATTAAAATATCAATTTTTGATATGTTAAACCCATAAGAGATTGGAGGAAAATTTTGTTGTTTTTTTACACGAATAATAAAAAACACTTTTTTATTATTCATGTATCAGAAAGAACCAATGTTAGTCGTAAATTTTTCTCGAAACTACTTTTTCCAAGCTCATGGAAGTGCTCCCATACGCCCTACGTGAGTATTCTTTATGAAATTCAGCAAAAAACGTGTATAATAAATATCTTCATCGTATAGACTACAATTATCTAAAAATATTCAAAAATGTGTATTTAATGAACAAAAAACTACAAAAAATGTTGGTAAAAACACAAACTTTTTTTTTGATCGATCATTATTTTTTTATTTTTCAATATTTATTTTTAATTGTAGTCTAAGCTATACACAATATTATACAGAGTAAAAATATGTTTAATTTTTTTGCTGCAAATCATTTATTCAGGACTTAAGACTTCCATGGTGAAGAATGTCATCGCTTGCCTAGTCAACATACTAAATATCAACATTCTATATTTAATACTTTTCACATAAAAATATGTTAAAAAATCGATCACATTTATATTTAACAAGATAGAAACGTCTCTTAAGGCAATTTAAATTTTCATTGTTCGATATAGCAACCTTCGACTTGAATAATGGCATTATGTTTGGATGTAGATCTGATAATATGGACGACATCATGTCAAAAAATGACAGCTTATAAAACAGACTTGTTTGCTTAAACTTTAAGCATATTATGTGCGTTTATTGCTTTCTGTAGTTTGTGCAAATTTTTCTAAATTGTAAAAACTAAATGTAAATCTGCATTGCCAAACGCATTGCTCTAAAAGACCCTTAAAGAAAGACTATTAAAAGCAGTAAATCTAATTTCACTTGGTTTTTTAAATGTTTAATCTCGCTTCAATGTTAATAATTTGATATGAAAACAATATTCATTTTTAATAGGCATAAAAATGCCAATAATCATTCGTATGTCCGCCACTTATCATCCGTACAAATCCATTTATCTGTCAGAACCACCGCAGCGTGTATGAAGCTTGTATTTAAATAAATAAACACTGTCGATAGCACATAATATTCGGTAATTTCTTCGAGTAAATATAAATAATACACTTGAAATCGATTCATTGCTCTTTCTGAGTCACTGGAATTCGGACACAATATAGTATCTTACCTCTTCGAGGGGTTAAATAATTGAATTCTAAATATTTTCGGATATATTTCAATTTTTACTATTATTAAATTCATAAGAATCGAAAAGAAATTTCAATACAAATTTTTATAATGATCTTAACTACATTTAATAGGGCCTTCAATGGATTTCATGCTCTTTGAGTAATTCTCTATTTGAGTATTTATTCTTGAATAAACATTTTTTCCTCTTTGAATTACATCAATCTACAATAAACTTTTTTGGAGACAAACCGCAAAGCACCGAATTGTAGTATTTTTGAGTTTATTCTGTGATAAAAAGTCCGTCAAATTTGTTTCCACTTCGTAGCTATCAAATATTTGTTTAGGAATACTAAGAAAACCCATGATACATCACACCGCAAACGATTTTTAACTTGAAAAATTGAACTTCCCTATGCGGATAAATGCTGAATAAATTTGGACTTTTATGAATTGAAGATTTTAATCGAAGATTACAATCGTACTTAATATGGATAACGAGACGACGCCGCAATTAGATGGTTGAATAACATTTTGATACAAAATGCGAAAAAGGTTGTCTTGTGCTAAACAAATTTGCACATGTATTCGCTATAGAGGCGCCAGTGAGACAAAGATGATCACATTCTAAGTACGCAATCGCTAACAATTCTAAGGTGTTGTGCGCTCAGATTGTGCATACTGAACCTGATGGCGGCGAAATGATCAGGCTTTGACCATTAGCGGAGTCCATCGTGGTAAGATCTGCAATAAAGTACTAACTAAACAACATGGCGGTATAATTGATTTTTTTCCGCGAAGATACTGCACAATGGATGTGGAATACAAATTTGAAATAAGGCAATAGAAACGAACAGAATTCGTAATAGGTTCGCTGAAGTGCCACCGAACCCTGATGGCTTACATCAGGCAATAAAATAAATATTTATTTATTTTTAATACTGACAAATCTTCAACATTTCTCCAACAATTGGCCATAATTACATAAGGCTTCTGTTCGTGGCATGACATCGCTTTGAGTGCTTTTGTACGCAGCCTCCTGACAGAGCATGAAATGATTCATTTACGAAGAATTGTAAAGAAATCCATTAACCAGCCTCGTTGAAAGAAAATATCAAATTTACGAAGACGCCTTTGATGAAGGCCCTTTTTTAAGCATAATTCGATTATATGAAATTATGAAAATTGTTTATCATATGAGGGAATCTCGGTAAACAGACGGATAATCGAAAAAAAAAAAAAAGACTCCCACGTTTTTCTTTGTGCTTTGAAATCAATTGGAAGTCGTATTCCTGGTCCACTATCTTTAGGTTGACTACCGCCATCGAAATACAATCATACAAAGAAGATTATACGCAAAGGACAGATTATTATACAGGTAAATTTAGAGTTGCTATACAACTTTTGACAAGGGTAAAGAAAGTCAAACGTGGGAAGATTGAAAGGTAAATTCGATATACCTAAAATACAAGTAATTTTTGATATAATAAAATCATTAAATATATTGTATACATTCTTAACACATTCCCGTCGGGTTATGCATATTGCGTTAGACCTTTTTTGTAACCCTTTGAGTAGTAAGCTAATTTTAAATCTTTATAATCTTAGATGCTTATATTTGCTTTTCAACCAATTATCATCCGTACAAATCCATTTATCTGTCAATACTGCCGCAGCGTGTATGAATCTTGTACATAAATAAATAAACACTTTCGATTCGAGTACACAATATTCGGTCATTTTCTTCAAATGTAGCTGTTGAGCACATTTAAAAAAATCATATTTTCGCTATGAAAAACCATGTCAAAGTGATTACTAATAATAAAGGGGTTGATTAAAGCCATCTCAAAACATATGTAAATAAATGTACATATTTTTGACATATTCATCAATGTCCCGATGTATTGTTAGCCAGTTAATCTTGTAGATATTCAATGTCGAAGTCTTCATCTGGGAATCGATATGAAATTTATTCAAATAACAAAGAGACACATTTACAACACTATCTCAATCCACAGCTTAAATTATATTCAATCCGACTTTACGATATTCATTAGAAAGTGACATACTTTGTATAATTTTCCTATCAAAGATCCCGATTATTTGAATAACATCATTTAGTCGAGATCGTGTTTGAATAATTTAACAATTCTTTTAACGGTTCCTATCGAGAACTAATTGAATAATCAATGTCCTCCTCGATGATTTCGTTATTAAATTATTATTATGAGCCGGGATAATTTTGAATATGTTTGTTAAGATTGAAATCCATATTTATTGAGCTTTTAGTTGGACGATCCGATTAGAAAAGTGGTTCTTGGGACGATCCAAACGAGATTTTCGACATAATAAAGATATCTTAGACTTTTTGAAGTGATATTTATATAGAGACAAACGCAAATAAATAAGCATTAAACAAATAAATCGCATAGATTGACATTCATTCACGAGTTTTTTTTGCACGCACGTAGATCAATTAGCATTTTTTTAAGAAACATGTCCCCATAAAATGCTAAGTATCCCACCGTGCTAATTTTACCACTGATCAAATATTTACATATTTTTTTGGTGGTAAATTGTGCGCATTTAAAGACACTTGTGCGAATTGATTAGGCGGGTAGTTATGTCGTTGAGCCAACAAGAAGCCGCCATCATTATCGATAAGCAAATATCTGCAGATCTTATTTGGTCAATTGATATCGTCCACCTTGAATTTAAATTGCAGCAATTACATATTTTGCAATGTTCAATTGAATTCCTTTTGTTGGCCATTGTGGCTTTAAAACAGCACTAAATTAACATCGTATCTGTTAACCGTTCTTTTGCGAAGGCCAGTCAATATGGCCAGATAGTCAAATGTAAATCGTGATTATTTTGCTAGTTTGATATGCATTTTTTCTCCGTATTTTATTAGGGAAATAAACGTATCGATGGCAATAAAAAGAATTATTGCTTGTATATATCTTTCTTTGAGTCATTGACCAAATTAGATCATCTGATTTTTTAGCATCGCCCGTTTTGGATGTAAGGATTGATTATCGGCAATCAACAGGTTTTTATTTACACCGGAAATTTGTTGTTGTAATTTTTTGAAAACATTAAGTTTTTTATGTTGAATTTGGTTTATTCTGTAAAATGGAAGGGAAGTTTTATGCATTGTTTTAACCGTGTTAGCAGCTTCATTTTCTTAAGCTTAACAAACAATGCACATTATATTACAAGTTAATTTTAAATAAAATTTTGCATCGATTTTTTGTTCTAATCTTAAAATAAATACAGCAGGATTAATACTAATTTTTCGATCAATATAACATATAATTGTGCATATTAACACATTCCCGTCGGGTTACGTATATGTGTGTCTTTCAGATACTACTAGGGATGGCTTTAACCCTTCAAAGAGGTAAGACGCAATGTTGTGTCCGAATTCCAGTGACTCATAAAGAGCATTCTTACACTCTGAGCTCGAAGATGGACAAAGATGGTGTGTCTTGCACGTTGAGTTTGGAAAGAAACAAATGGAGAGAGTATGTTGTGTGCACTCAAACCTCTTTTTGTGCGATTTCGAAGATTATGCGGTTTTTTTTAAACCAATTTTTTATTAATTTCATAAATAGTACGTATCCAGATAATTTGGATAAAATAAGAAATAAATCATCAACACTAACCGAAATTTCAATTTAAAAATATATAATTTGGGACTGTATAAATCATATTGCATCTGTTATCGCTAAATTATGACCACGCCCTATATTCTGGTTTAGATTTTTGAAAAAATGATTTCGTTTTTTTTTGCATTATTCCAATGTTTCGATTTTTAGAAATACATTCTCCAAAGGAATTTCCAAAATTTCAACTACTTACGGAGTTATAGCTATTTTAGTGACGTGATAACTCATGTTTTAATTAATTAATTTACTTTAAGCTAGGTACGAATATTTTCTATATAATCCTTTATTATTCCCACCAGACTTATGTCAAAGTTTAATTTTGAACTATTTAAAAAAAAATAAAACTAAAAAAATATAGGCCAAAAAATTACTTTTTTCAAACAGTCGCCATTTTTTATTTTATTTTTTTTCAGCTAGGGACTATAGCGATATCTTTACTAATTAAGAATTATATTGTTAGAAAGAGAAAATCTACACAGAACAATGATGATAATCAGACATCCTTAAAATGATGCAAAACGTCCTTTAAATGTTACCAAAAATGTTATTTTTTAATTGCCTTTTTTTATGCGATTTTAGATATATTTTATATAGCTGTTTCAAAGTTATGCGGTTTTTAAAATCCACGGAACGCATCTTCACTTTTTCTCTGTGAAACGCATCTACCGCACAAAAAAAGGTTTAAGTGTACAATGCAATGTGTCACAATCGTAACAAATTGCTTCCCCATCCGCCATATTATCTGTATTTGGCTCCCAATGACTATTACCTGTTTGTAGACCTAAAAATAATGTTCCAGGGAAAGATATTTGGCTCCAATGAAAAAGTGATTGTCGAAGCTGAAGCCTATTTTGAAACCAAAGATAAATCCTTCTACAAAAATGAATTGTAATGTTTAAAAAAAGCATTGGAATCAATAGATCACTCTAAAAGGAGACTATGTTGATTAAAAAAATCCTTGTTCTATTTTGTTGTTTACTAAAAAAGTTGTTTTATTAGTCATCCTACGAACTTATTGAGTGACATGGTATGAAGATTATTATTAATAAGCATCCTAAGTTCACAAAAGACTATTATTTTTTATATGACAGAATGTAATAAACAGGAAAACGATTCATCGCAATCACTACGATTCGGATTATGAACTGAGCATGTTCTTGCTTTTTCGTGACCATTCGCTGCTCCAAATTATCAATTAGAAACATGCAATCTAAAACTTATTATTCTAATGAGGAGTAAATTTTTAAACACTTTTTTTTGTTAAAAAATAGACAAAGAAGTCAGGAAAATTGACTCTTCTATCAGAGAAGAAATTAAAGCTGCTCAACCCAATCAATTACGAAATAGTCATTATCCTGTTCAGTTCAATAATGATCCATCTGTCTGAAATAATTTTTAATTCGAAGGAAAGAATAGCTCGAGCAGAATTATTTGCGGTTTCTCCTAGAATTATAGCAAGTACTTGTTGTAACACCAAGGCAGGTGGCGTCTTTGAAAACGCACCGGATGCTCAATTGTTAAATGGGGTCTCTCGTTCCCTTTTGTCGAAAAGAAGTCCTTGGCAGTACTAAATTGATACGGTGCTATTTTCGACGTAGACATACATCATGTAATTCGAATATGAATAAACGTGCCTTGTTACACCATTGTGGATTCGTTCGAGTCCATAGGTACACAGATGCAATACGTATTCTATCGATAAGGCCCCTACAAAACATTGTTTTTTTGAATCGATTCTGCGCGAATGTCGGTCAAGAGTGTTTTTTTACGAAATCGTTTTCGGATTATGTTAATTGAAAATTACCCATTGAATTCGTTATAACGAAGGAAAGAAGCGCCAAAATCATAACGCTGATGAGCGCCATTCACCATGATTCATCGAACGCGTTTTGCTCCACATAAGATTTGTTCATAGATAAATGGCGTTACTTGATTTATAAGTACTTTCGGGTTTATATGACATTATGCGGTGTATCCTTCTGTGGCTTTTAGCTTTAATGGATCTTCGTCATCGTATAATGGCACTCTATCTCGTCTTCGTTCACGACTCACGATTTAAAGAAATGGTTTTAAAGTGAGTATAACCTTAAAAAATAATGGTTTCCGACCGCAAGACGACATTTTTTAAAGACAAATTCTATGAATTATTAAATAATGTAATTGATTCTGTGAATCGTTTAGGTTTCTATTGAAAAATTCGATAAAATGTCTGAACATTGCATAAATCATTTTGATCCTTGTTTTATGAATGATTTGTAAGCTATGATGTAATATGTTAGATATTACCAAGTATTTATAAATTCTGAGAATAGGTAATATCCTTGTTAAATTCATAATATTATAAATGGATCAATTAGACATAAAAGCAATACTTGATCTTCAAGTTTAGCAACTGTATGCGGATAAGTACATTAAGTTATTGAATATTTTAAATACGTATCCAATCGAAGGAATGCTGCATCTGTACAAGACTATAGCAATAGTAATGGAAGTCCTCATAAATTCAAATGAAAATACACAACTATGGTAGTTAAAGTCATTTTGACGTTGAAAGTCGGATATTAAACGAAAATGTATCTCAAATAATGGCGCCTTGAACTATGAATGCATTGTTATAGAGAAGCCGTCTGCAATATGCTCAAACCTTGACAAAGCAAAGTGAAAGTCCAACCGTGGAATATGAACATTCGAATTCATATGTTGCATGATATTTTCATTCTCTCCGATACATTAACTCGATCTAAGGACTCGTGATTCAATTTCGAGATACGTTTTTGCAAGACATGTACGGTAATTGCCGAATCCAATCCATCCAAAGACCAAGTCCATGAAGTTCAATACGAGCACAGTTATGTACGTGAATATTCAAATACTGCAATGGTCTGATTGTTTTACCGCAGGTAACCAATACCGAAAGTTTACGGATCGCAGCCCTCCTCCACCAGATGAGAATCGATGCAACGCTATCTGATTCTATCTAACGTCTTGGCAATAAATATACGTGTAATTAAACGTAATTAATTACGCAACAGTGGCACAGGTGGCAGTGAACGGGTTTTTTTGCTGCTCAATCAAATCACAATTTTGGGACAGTTAGTAATTTATTTCGCATATGGCAATACTTTTTTGTGATAATGATACGATTGACTCGGAAGTAATAAGCTGTTTGAGGAACATTTTTTAACCAATTCGGAGAGCTCAATCGGAACAGAAGTCCATATCTGGAGCATTTTTATGCTTTCGATAGATGCACCGATTCAAAAATAAAGAAATGCTTATTTCGTCTAATTAAATATAATACGTAAGACGAGAAGATGAATAAATCTGAAATAATGCGATACAATGATCGTCATATGGCTAGAATTTGATTAGCGAATTGCTTGAATATTAATATCGATTGAGTTATTAAAATTCATGATTTAAATTTCAACCGTGTTTAAATAAACTATTCCAAGTCAATATTATGCGCTTTCAAATTCAAAGTTATGCAAATTTGCAAATCTTAAAAATTCTCATTAATTCAATCAGCTAGAATTTTAGAATTCTTAATTAAAAACAAAGTGTGAAAAATTCAAATCTTGATTATTGTCAACATTTGCTACCTAAGTGAATCTATTTTTGTATATATTGATCAGAATGCCTTCCAAAAAACTGTTTTTATTTATATTATTAGTAAATTTAAATAGCCCTAATTAAATAATATTAACAAAAAATATCCACACGCGCTTAGTAATTATTTGAAAAGAATCGCAGTACATGGTTTATTGCTTCAGGCCATGTGTAGCGCGGGCCGAAGGGCTAGGATCCAAAAGTATGCACACATTCGCTCTCGCTTCAAAGACTGACTGTCTCCCTCTATCTCGTGAGTGAGGCTTAACCATTGTATAGCGCGCGGATCCTTTCACCAAACCAATATGCGCCAACATGGTGCATCCACTAAATATCTGACATTGCGAATACAAACAATACTTCTACTAATTTTATAACGATAACTAAGATATGCACAACAATTCCTCAAAGTTTCATCGCAATCAGATGAACGGTATAGCAGAACATAAAATATGAACAAACAAATATTGATTTTTATATATAAGATCTGTTGTGACAATCCCGAATAATAAATACTCAAAACCTGTAAATGATCCAGCAGGACAGCATTTGGTATACCTGCATATGTTAGGACACACAAGTCGCCTTTAGACAAATAAAACCAAGGAAATATAAGAAAAATTCGGGTCAGGATATGATCAAAGAATATTCTAGTTATCAATTTGAAATGAGCAAACATCAGAAATATTTTTAAAAAATACTGTAGAGTTTGATTTAGGAATCGTAGACCTTTCCATTAAAATCTCCAAACCAAGATCAATCTACTATGATGATTCTAATAGGTATTGTATTGTATTTTTATCTATTTTTTGAATAATTAAATATAAAATCGTTTCGGCTTCATTAAAATTTTGGAGTTTAGTTTTAAATAGATCGCTCGTTGATTGGCTTTTTTTCGTTTTTATTCATCGCTTTTTTACTTGAGAAATATAGAGAACTGCATGATGAGTTATGATGCATATTTATTGTCGATAAAGCATTTTAAAATATGAGCAAGTTATACAAGTGCTAATTGCAGTTTTCTCACGTATCCCTTATTGTTGCATCGTGGAAATTTTACCACGGAATACTTGTCGGGGAAGCCTGGTTCAATAAGTCGTCAGCTTTTTAATCTTTCAGTTAATGAGAATTTTCGATGCATTTCTTTGAAATTTACATTTATATTTAAATCTAAGAATAAAAATGATTGTGTGTTTTCATTTAGGGATGGAAATGGTGTTATGTTTATCTGGATTTGTTACAATTTACAAATTTATTTGATTCAATATATTTCATCGTGGAACATTATATACTTTAATAGATTTAAAGTGGTTCTCTGGTATGAAATTTTAGATTTGGCTGTGTAATTATATCTTATACAGTCGATGAACACACGTCGTCTTCGTTATTAGCGCCGAATTAAAAATGTATAATTATTGAATTTAATTTTGAATATCGCCGAATGTAATAAAATGAGACAACCAGGAAGAAGATTGATGAATCACGATGAAGATTGATGCGATCCATTTATGTTTGTACAGCACTGGCGGAGCTTTTTTGCCGCAGACGACTAAGGGTTGACCAACTCATACAGGCGTCAAAGATACAAACAGAACAGTTGGCTATAGTAGGCACCCATACAAGAACTGCGCAAGAAACCGGTTTATTCGAGAGGTGGAAGAGGTGAGAAGAGTACAGTTAACAGAATAGACAATCAAAGTCTTGCAAGTCAACCGCGAACATGTCAACAATATTGTTTATACAGTTATCCCATAATGGAAATGGGTCGTTGAGGAAAAAGCGCCAAACACACAAAATAAACACACACAAAATGATTAATTCTTGTTGAGCCGAGCAAACACCATCGGCAGTATTACTTGACAAAAAAAGCGATGATATCATACAGACTATAAAAAAGTACCATGATTGACACTCCTGTATTGTTGGAATGATTTGTATGCGAATACTGCATATTAATATTGTTACACCATAAAAAAATGATATGTCTATTCAGATATACGATCGAATCTTTTAAATACATGTTTTTATGCATATGCACAATCTGATAAAAACACGCAGGAGTTGTTATGTCAAGGACATGGTGCAAAAAGGCCATATTGTTTTTGGAACTAAAAATAGTCAGGTGCAAAAGGAAAACGAACATGAAAACAAAAATGGAAAACGCGCAAAAAACTGGTATTAATGCATGCAAATGTTAACACGACAAATTTGTTTTTTGTGACGAAAATAGGAACAACAGTAAACAGCCCATGTTGTAAGGACCTAAATTGGCACACCACTTATTTTCATCCAGCACGAGTCGCTCACCCTATAATCAACAATACATAAAATGCTTCGAAACGAGTTTCAAATTGGAACTACTTCATTCAGCACGCTAATATTATAAATAATCTGACCTAATGTGCTCTTATATAATTTGAATACTAAAAGGTTCCAGCGGGATAATAAAAAATCAACAACAACAAGCGTACATTAAAAATCCTTAATGGACATTGTTTAGTCAGCAAACGTGAATTAATGCCCGAAAAGAATATGTTTGGATGAACTTTGAACTTGCTCTTTCCATGGCGATGACCACATCTCGACGAGACCATACGAAAAATGTTTTTTGTCTCTATCAATAATTACAGAGCACAAACATTGGTCTGGCCAGGATTGGATGCGCCCACAAATATGACCACAAATCCATACGAGGTAAATTTATATTTTTTTCCTTGAATCGTACGTGTCCTGATATCGATGCAATATTTGAAAAAATGCGCTAAAAATATTAAGCTGTGTTTGTGTAATATATAATAAAATAGGCTCGCTACTAGTGGTTGTCTTATTTTACGTATAAACATACACACACCTAAAACTCTCCAAACGAAATATCGATCTTAACAAACATAAAATGTTAATGATTATATTTGAAACAAGGACTGACTAATAAAAATGAGAATTTGCTTGGGTCAAGATTTGAAAAACTTTTTGATAGTTTTAGGGCATAAGTTAAATAGGATCGTTCAGATATTGATGTCATGATGTAAATTCGTGTTTTAAAATGTTTTATTATGTTTTAATGCATATCAGCTAATAAATTTTAAAAGTTTTGATTTATTATTATAATTTCATTTTCTCAAGGTTCTTTGGTGTGTAATTTATCTGTTTTCATTTTATTTTTTGTAGTTCAGAGGTCACATATCATCGTCGAATCGATAAATAGGAGTGAAGATCCGATGGTTTGAAAGTTCTCGAAGGCTTCGAGAGCACGTTGAGTTTCTTACAGCCTCCGAAGAGCGGGAGAGGTTGAACCAATGAGAAGCGAGGCCACGGGTTCCACGAACTCGCGCGCAGAGCCGCCATTGGACAAAAAGTCCGCGAGATTTAGCCACGATCCCCAACAAACAACGTGCAAAACGAGCTTCGACTCAAACAACTTCAACGCGCCTCGGGCCAATTTTTTGCTGCTGTATAATTTCGCGCAAAAATCTGCCCATTTTTTGCCTTTCACATTTTTTTGACGCACAGATAAGAAGTACTACGCACTACGAAGTAGGATGAAATGCTCGGAATGCTATACTCGTCCGAGAAACAATTATTACGCACATAAAAACGTGTATATTGGCTCGTCAAATGGGTCAACTCTGCGCGATAACACATCATTTTGCAAACATCGACCCACCGCCTCGTCAATTCGACATCAATATGCGGAAATATAAATCTATCGCATAAAAGCTCATCGTTTTGTGATATTTAAATGTCAAAGAAATTAACAAAACTACTACGTTATCTCAAACGATAATTTACACAAACATGAATGAGATAAAAAATATCCATTGTCGTCTTAATATCTATGAAGATTATCCTTTGAAAGGAAGTCAAATATTTGCGCTCATTGTTCGAAAATTATCGATCACGTCAGACTTCGTCTAGATCAGATATCGTCTAGACTTCATACTCGAAGATAAAATAATTTTATCTTAACATATGAAGGAATTTCTTGAAAAAAATCGTCTGATACTTGTGGAATTTTACAACTTACATTGTCAATGCGACTTTCCATTTTGGACCCGGGGGGCGAGAAATCTTAACAAGCATCGTTGAAGATATTTTTAAGGGCATATACTAAAAGCGAATGAAGCATATATAAGTCCATTTACAATAATACAAAGACACGTTGTAAACGTAAGTCAAAAATGACATAATATATTTAAAATCAGCATTCTTCGATTGGAAAACTGGATGAAAAAAAAGCATTTAAACTTGTTATTTCGCATATTTTGACTTTAAAAAATGTAAAAATTGCTCAATTTCAATACGCTTTTATAATGATTTTTAGTTAGAGTTTTAATATCAAGTCAATCAGTATTATAATTTTATTAAAATTCTATCAAAGTATTTATATTCTTAATAAGTATAAAATAAGTCTTTGATTTTACAGTAGACCCGCGGTAATCCGGCCCCGGTTTAATCCGGCACGCCCTGTAATCCGACATCCCAATACAAGTATAAAAAAGCCGTGAGAACATTTAAAAGTTCATCTCATTGACCAGGCAAGCTTTCAAGAAAGCCAAACAGATTACAAGAACTTCTTTCCAAAAAGTTCCGGACTACAAGGGTTCGGGGAGCAAATCCAACACCGCCATGCAAAACATTTATCAGAATACCACGGATCTGCTGTATATAGAAGCAACCAAATACATGGACTTCTTTTATATTACACAATTTAAACATGATGCAAATTTGTACAATTTTTCAATACAATTCTGAGATCTATTTGAAATGCCGATTCACGATGATTCGCTGCAAATCAATCAAAAAAGCATTAAAATGCTCAATATTACGCATGACCAGAAAATTTAACAGTCAATCAGCTTGTTGCTTTGATTATGGCAAACAATTTTTAAGGTATTGGATTTATTGTACTTTTTGACTCGATGAATCCAACTTAAAACGTTTGCTAAATACAATAATAATTTAAGTTCTTTGATTCATAAACTAAATAAATATAAAACACAGAAACAAGTACATTTGATGATATTCAATAAGTTGATTTTGATTTTAATATAAGCACATTAATTGTATGCAATAAGTTGTTCTTCACGTTCTATGTATGTTGATGGAAATCTTATTCATATGTCAACATAAAATATTCACTCAGTGAATAATATGCATCATCATGCATTTATCCAGAGCCTTTGTCCGCAGATGTTTGATTAGGTAACTATTTCAATACCTACTACATTACCTGCGGTTATGACTCATAGTTTGAATACCGGTGATCAAACTAGTTGCAAGAATATTAGACAGTGTAGTAGATGTTCGATATTAATCAAGCCACTAATGTCTCTTTCAAAATAAGATCAGCACGCGCGATAGAATAATCTACAACCTCGATGAAAATCAGTATTGATTGAACTTCACCAAAAAGTGTGGGCGCGTTGCCCACAAGCATATAAATAAATACATTTTTAACACGATTTTTTAAAATGATAATTTAAGTTAAAATCGAGCAGTTTATTTATTCGTAATCTATATCGGCGTGTACTTCATAAACGAGATTGTAAATAATGGAATTTGTGGGTGTTTAAACTGAGACGTTCGAAAAGTTACGACTTTACCTGTGTAGATGTGGGTAGAATCGTTCAATGGACGAATGAATGACTTTCTTCCGTAAAAAACTCAATATGAATCATACATAAATATGATATCCTATGATCAATCATGTCTTTTGACGTATGAAATCCAATATTTAAATATTTAAAAAAAAGTCATAAATCTTACCTTGAGAGCACAAAAGATGCAGGCGGTCCCCATACAAGCATGTCCGGAAAGCTCCCGAAAGCTCCGTCGAAATATATCGAGATGCCATAGCACCTATAATAAATAAAAACATAGTTATATCATTAAATACAGGGACAATGCAGAAATTCGGTTAAGCAGCAGATGTTTACATGACTCAATGTTAAATTGTATCAGACGGAAAATGCACATATGGCGACCTGAGTATATAGCACGCGTCAACAATCTATATAAAATGCATATAAACACGATTTTATTGGGGAGTTAATTCCCTTTATACGATACCTGTTTGCCAACCCTCGTCTAAAAAGCATTTGTGCCATTCATAGGATAACAGGTGCCAGAAAGATGAATGCGCATATAGGGGATGGTTTGGTATATTAAATGACACCTGACACGAGAACTTTAATCACTATTTAAATCGTTATTTGAGGGGGGGAAAGTAGAACATTGCATCGAGGCACTGTCACGTTAATAACCATTTAAAAGGGAGAATTGACACGTAATTCAATCTACCCATAAAAAGATTGAGTATAATTAATAATATAATATATGTATAAACTATATGTATCATAAGAAATTAAGCTAAAATGCATTCATATATTGTCAGGTAAGGTTCTTTAAATTATTTAGTTAAATAATTAATGAATAAGTATGTTATTCATAATATAAGATGATTTTAATGCAGATATCAGAACATATAGTTAGAGTCACTATAGACAAATCCGTATGATTTTTAGGCAGTATAAAATTTCATTACAATCTGATGTTTAGTTCACAAGTTACGGTGGATTTGATGATGCTACTTTTGTAATTTTGTCAAAAGTCGATCGTAGTAATGACAATATTGCAGTAATGGCAACATGCACTGTTAAAATACGTTGTAAAATTAATGTAAGAATGTATATAGACTATTTATGTTTATAATGCTGAAAGATTGAATCATTGCTTCTATGGCGTCAAATTAAGTAAAATGCATAATATTTGCATTAAAATTTACGTGCGAAAATTCAAAGTGCCTTGAGAATTCTTCTTATAAACAATAAAGTGGTACAATGTTGGTTCGGCTAAAAGTTCTCGCCATTTACCTGTTGTGTATCTTTTCTACGTGCGTCTGAAATGCTGCATTAAAATTATATTGCCTCAATTGTTCCGTATTGCGAACAATGAAAACTTCAACAATGCGATTTTATATTTGTGGTACAGGTATTGCAGTATCTCATTGTCAAAAGGATCCCCATAAAAATTTTGTGCATTTGTACGTACATACATATTTTTGAACGCTTCAGAGAAAGTTATCACCTTTCAATTGTTCCAAGTTTTAAGCAATTCTTAGCAAATGTCACAACAATAAAAAAAAACAACATAAGACTCGATTCAAACAATAATAGCCATAAATCTAATTGTTAACTGAAAAAAATCAATGATTTTGTATGAAAAAATAAAGTAAAGGACATAAAATAAGAGTATTTTGTATGAGGCAACTGAGAGACATCGACGCTCGGTTAAGCGCGAAACCTGCAATAACCACAAATTCAATTATATTCATATTTTTCGTACTAATAATAAATTTATTTATATAAAAAAGCATCTATTAAATGAATAATCATATTTTAGATAATCCGGAATTAATTGCATTATGTTATATTTTTATATTGATGATTTGCGTGTTACATGTAATAACTTGGAAGGGTTTTAAGTAATGCAATTTTTTTCTCAAATCTGCATCCTCTCCCGCGATCTATAAATTATTGAAATATTCATTATACTATACATCCGATCGCAATATAACTCGAAAGGATAACAATCTTGCAGCTGCTAAAGAGCAAATAAAAATTAGAATCTACCGGAAGCCAACGTATACAAATGAAGCCCAAAGGGCAGGCTGTTATGGATTACACAAAAAGAAGTAGAATCGTAACACGCGTGCGGAAACGAGCACACACTACTCATCACTTTTATTTTCACATAATTATCGCGTTGATTCATGGCTGTTTATCACATATTGACGTACCGGCATCGCAACAATTCGACGACAGAAGTGACTGAAACGCTGTGTGTGAAAAATACATTATTAAAATTCTTGTGCTGAATCGGTGAAAGTCTTTTGAATAATGCCATTGCATAACTGATATATCATATCGACGCTTATGTAAAAACATTTCCGCTTTTTTTATTGCGTTAGAAAAATGTCGATGGATGGATATGAGAATGTGTTCATGATGTGGATTTGAAGCATTTGAGAAATTCGCAATGAATATTGTGGAGTGCATGGATTCGGATGTGATGAATGAATTTAATTAGATGCGGATGCATCACGCACTGCATCAATTGTGCAACATGCAATTTACAACGCTCCAGATCGGGGGTGATTTGACCATTCTGACATGGAATGTGGTTAATCGTCTATCGACATTTGTATGTATGTATAATTACGCTTTTCCTTCGTCGGTAAAACGGTTGTTTCCATAAAAAAAGAAATAACTGCAGAGAAAGGGCCAAGTTGACCGCCACGAATAATGGCTGTGATTTCGTGTTATAGACGTTTAGCATTTGTTAAAAGAAAATGGGTTAAGACGTGGTAATATCATGTAGTTCATTTCAAAGTACAAACAGTATTTGCATTATACGAAGAGAAATATCCAATACTTCTCCATGATTGCACGCATAATATAATAAAACAGTTATATATCGATATATTCGATTGCAAATAAAAATCCTTTGAAAATCAAAGATTTCTTATTAGAAAATAAAATCGATGATGTACTTCATCAAAGAAACAGGACCATCAATATTGAATCCAGGTTGTAAATATTTATAACTCGAGCTCAATATATATAAGAAGGGAAAACTCTAACGATATAAATAACAAAGATATGCTAAAATTCGATAGAACAAATTTGGTAGAATGGCACTCAAAAACATAAACCGTTTCAAAGGTATTTAAACGTCAAAACCAAAAAAAGAACCACTGTTAAGTAATTGAATAATACATTTTTTAGCAATGTTTCTTATTTTATAAAAATGTTCAAAAACGAGAGCAATTTGGTCGATGAGAAAATGCCCTCATTTAATGGTGGTAAGTATTGATGACAAAGAAAACGCTATGCGATATTAATACGTATTGTGTTTGTTCTTCATTGTCATAATAAAACTGATTTTCTTAAATATAAAATGAAAATGTATAAGTAGATATTTATATTTTAAGCATTATCTCTATAAATACCATCCGCACATATCTATGATGCATTTCATCAATTCAATTATATACACAACATAAAAACACGTTAAACTATTTAACTTATTTATTCAAGATGTTGCATATATTTATCACCAATATTATATCAATCTAAATTAAGATTAAAACAAAGATTATTGATTAATTTTATAAAAAAATCCGTTTTCAAGTCGAATTCATTATACAGATTTCTTGCAATTAATCAACTTTCGCATGCACAATCATCATTTCTTAAGGCCTTCTAAGATTTGGCTTTAGAAATTCATATTTACAATTTGCTTAAAGTAAATAAGTAAATACAAGTGCGATTATTTATATTTAGAGTCTTGAATCATATAATATGAACGCATTTGCTGTTATAAATATGTTTTTGTTATTGAGAATTAATGCTCACTGACGACAAAGTATAAGTTTTTATAACATAAAATCTTATTGTTATTGAAAACAGTATTATATTGATAGTTTGTATTATTTTTATTTTTTTGCTTTTCAGCATCAGAATGATTTATGAGCTTTTTGAAATAATGCATTGAAATTCTATAAATATCCAATGTAGCGTTGTGCATGTATAATTCTCCCGCCAAAAGAATCGTAATAGAAACTCGTTTCTATCGATGCGTATTATAGATATATAAAAAACGACATCCAGACCTTACAACACAAGCCTAGAACAAAAAGTTACATGTATTCGTGTCTCACCCGAGCACGAGCGCAAGAGCAAGAAAGAGGACAAGCTCGCAGGCTTTGCTGGACAACTATTGAAAATCTTCCATGGCGAACTGGATACGGCGAAGCCAAACATGTTATTAATATGGAGATTTTTTTGTGCACGAAAATTACAACTGTACACAAAAAACACGTGAGCATTGTGTACGAAATTTAAAAATACACCCGAGATACCCAATTAAAAATCGAATTCAGCGCGCATATTACAGGCATCATTTGAATTTGATTCTAACGATCTTTTTGCTTCGATAATTTGATTTCGAAAAAAGTGGTACTATTACGATGTTTTTCGATATGTGCATTATATTAGCTTTCGTCGCCTGGAATGGGTCAATTGTTTGCATTTAAAGTTGCGGTGTAAAATTATTGATTTTATAAAAAGCTATTGTTTCGTATTGATATTGGATTTATCAAGCGGTCTTATCAAAATGATTTATAACGTCAGTATGTACAATTATTCCGCATGTTGTGCTGGCAGAATATAAATTACATGACTACAGGTGGGCTGCACATCAACAAAACATCGTTGACAAAAAAGAGCACTCACCTTGCAAGTTTGAAAGAGTGCACTGTTTTGTTGAGTTTTCCCCTTCGTCATGGCTACGAATCCCTCCAGCTTCGATCAGAAAGGCTCCATCTCGTCGAAACAGATATTATTATCACTTTTCGCCTTCGGAAAATGAGTTTTTCATTGAGATTTTCGTTTTTGAAAGTAGCGGGTCGTTGACGCGATGTACACAAGGTGTGCGCAGAAGCGACTATGGCGAAGCCGACGAGCTCTGGCGGCGGGCGCACGAACTACGACGGCCGCCATTTCGTGCGGAGCTTTGCTAAGTACCTCCAAGTCCATGAGAGACTCGTGACGAAGGTGCTTCGTAATCGGTCATCGCTGGACGAAAAACTTGCCCGATTGTTTGTAAATCGCCATGCCACTGAATTATTTATTTAAATGTTTTGGGCCATATATGTGGAGCTTTAAAGCTCTACCAGAGATATTATAATAGAAATAAATGAGCTTTCACATATAGATATCTAAATAAAATGAGTAAGATTCTAAACTATAAAAAATCAGATTTAAATCCAGACTGTGAAAAAAAACCCGAACGATTAGAAATAAAATATTAGGTTATCCCGAAAGAAATCCATTATTATTAATCTCAAATATTTTTTTCCTCTTTAAATAAACTAAATAATTTAAATGAAATAGGTATAAATCAGAATGAAATAAATTTGGCAAATATGATAAATGCAGTAGAACTTTTCAGTTTAATTGTTTTATTTTTTAACAGATAGTTCATAATAAACAACTACAGTCATATTTTACTAACCGGACAAAAGAAGCTTCCGAAGTATTAATCCTTACTGATGCAAATAAAGCTTATAAACCGCCAAAAAAAAGGTGAAAAAGTACCTTAAGGGACGTTTCTACCTTGTTGGACCTAAAAAAGATCGATTTTTTTCATGCAAACAAGTATAGTAGTGGGAGTTGGAACGGCCACGTATGTCAGTGCGCAAGGGATGATATTCTTCACCACGGAAGTCCTAAGTCCTGGACAGATGACTTGCAGCAAAAAAATTGAACATATTTTTACTTTGTATAATATCGTGTATAGTATAGACTATAATTATGAAGAAATATTCAAAAATAAAAAAATAGTGAGTGATCAAAGAAAAAAATGTTTTTGTTACTAACATTTTTTGTAGTTTTTATTTTTATTAAAAAAAACTTTTAAATATTTTTATATAATTGTAGTCTATACGATGAAGACGTTTATTATACATATTTCTGCCAAATCCTATAAAGAATGCTCATCTAGGGCGTGTGGGAGAACTTCCATAAGCTTGGAAAAAGTAGTTTCGAGAAAAACGCTTTTAAAGTTTATCCTTTCCTCGGCTTCACAAAGCGCAGGTTTTCTTCGACGGCCTATAACTTTGTGAATTTCATTTACATCGACTTGAAATTTACTGAACGTATTCTTGGACATTGGTTCTTTCCGATATACGAAGGAGAAAAAATGATTTTTTTGAACCAACACGGTAGTTGATAAAAATTTTACTTCTGCCATGCAAAAAAAGTTGCATTTTTTGTTTTGACAACAATGATGCAAACATGTTTTATTGCTCTGATATATTATCAACGAACAGTTCATGCGGCACCCAAATACCCATCCTGCTCACATTAACAATGAATTTTAAATGAATCTTTACATTTAATGTTCAGGAGATCAGAATTTCTGCTACAATTCATCATATTAATTGATGAAGATTCAATCGAAGATCGAGCGAAATGAGAGCGTTCGAAAATGATGGATTTCTTTCAGGAGGACCTAATATTAAAATAGCTTTCTGTATGAATTTAAAAAAATCTTAAATGCACGTGGAAGGTATTGAGAAACATGATCACATGTAAAATTCTTTCCAAAGAAATGTCTCTTATGAATATTTACTTTTATGTAGAAAGATATGTAACAAACCCACCAATAAAAGGCATTTAAATTATAACAAAATTAAGCTGCATAAATTTGTAATTAAACATTCATATATATTGAACGATTCTTGGACTAATGATTGATCGTTTCGATGCAGGTTTAGCCAAACAGAGCCGATAGCAGATATCTTGTTATCAGTTCAAAGAAAAAATATTGATCTATTTTTAAAATAAAAATATAAAAATGAGTCTCTTGATAGGATAGGATCAGAAGCTGTATTTTAATATCATCTAAATCTTTCAAAGAAATGCAGAGCGAAGAGGGTACCTCATAATATTTGATGTTAATTAACATTTTTAATGATTTAGTTATATTTTTAATAATGTATTATATTTTAAATAAGCTAAATGAAATCCCTGGTACTAAATTATAAGTGATTATTTAAAGAAATCAAATGTTTACCAATATTAAAAAATATGCGTGTCAAAAATCATCACGAGCCGCTACTGGCATTGAAATGATGCACTGTATTCTCCCCTATCACAAAATTAAGGTACCAAAATGTTGCATAGACAGTGTGGCTAGCTCAGGTGCTTTTATTTAAATTGGTAGAGGAAGAGCGAGGGAAGAGCTCAACAGACCGCATCAAGATTGACCAAACTGCACTGTTATTTGTATGGGGACTTCCAAAAACTCCAAAATTATTGTTTTACTTAAAAAGCGTATCCTTTCTCACCGTTTTAGGGGTCACAATGGAGACCCATTGTATATTGCAGCCTTATATTACTCAAATCCCAAAACGAAACTAATCGAAATGATGATGCTTCGAAGGATAGAGTCGTCATAATAAATTCGCATAAAAACATTTTTTCACCAATTGCTCGAACAAAAAGTGCACAAACGAATATTATTTTTGTGTGTGGAAATAATTTTTAATCTGTGTGGTCTAGACGGATTATTCTCAAAAAAATGGCGGGCGTTCTGAACCGATGGTGGCCCGCAAAAAAACATAATTATAATTTGAACGATTGTGCTTGCGAGCGACGATTGTTTGGCATTTTTTCTAATCATAAAACGAAGATGGATGGTACCGAATCATCGGCGACAAATACAAATTTATTTTTAGGAAGGCCTATCCCATTTTTTTCAGTTTGTTAGTCGACCGCGAAGCATATAATTATGCAGTTCGATTGGCGAGTCACGGTGGATGAATCTGGACTGTTGTAGGGTCTTCGAACAAGTCCAGTCCGGGAGGGACATAAACTGATTTGAAGAGACCTAAGGTCATGGGAATAAACTACACATTGTATGTAAACGTCGGGCAAAAATTACGATAAAAAATAATGGCAGCTAAACGTAAATCTTGAAAGTGTTGGCAGCGAGCAAGGCGAATAAATTTCGCCGTATCCCTAACATGTATAAAATAATTTAGCTATTATAGCCGACGGTGTGGGGTTAAATTTGGAAAAAAAGGCGGAACTATTATCTATCATTATCGCGTTTTTATTACACAATCATAAATTGAATAAAAAATTAAAGGATGAATCATTTAGGCAAAAAATTGGGTCTTCGCTATTAAATCAATTTAATACGATATCGTTTAAATGTACACTTATTTACGCAATCTCTACATAATTGAGATTGTTAGGCCGTAATTTTGTATGAAAAATATCGACGCTTTTTGCCTTAACATGATTTTGAGTAGATGAAATATAATAAAAATCTAATTATTTAACATGCGTCACTTTTACATCAATCGGCGGTCATTGCAACTTAAATTGTGATCTGAACCGGTCTTCATAGTCTTATTATCACTCGCTGGTCTGAATGATTCATTAAATATGGTTTTATTTATTGATTTTGATTGCAGAATCGCATTTTTATAAAAAATCTTAATACAACATTTTGTGTGAAACATTTCAATGCGTTTGCTCTTTTATGCAGCATTTTATCTGCATATTGATTTAATCTAATAAAGGCATTTGATAAAGTTTATTTTATACTGCATTTTTTTTAACAATTAATGGCACAATACACAAACAATTTAATCAAATTCCAATGCTTGAGCTCGATAACAATAGTCTATTAGATAGAACTTGTCATCCAATTAATTACGAGGCAATCATACTATTAACTTTGAATTCTTTTCGAAGAATTTATTAGTTAAACTAGAATGCTTTCAATGGCTTGTATACTCCATAGTAACATTAAGTTTATCAGCGATTGACAGCTGAAATGGAATAAATTGGTAGAATTTGGAAACTTTTGAATTTCTGTATTCTTATTGAAACACTCTTGATATAACTTTAAGGGACGTTTCTATCTTGTTGGTTCAAAAATCATTTTAAAAACGAAGTTATCACCTTTCTACTGCGTATGATAGAAATTATGGGCATTACAATTGGACCGCAAGCAAAAATAATTGTCAGCAAAAGAGATATGATGCGCTTGAAAAAAGCTAACGCTGCACATTCAGCAGCATCAAAAAAGGCAATATTGACCTGAAGACTGGAGCAGTCAGCTGAAGAAGACTTTTTTGAAGAAATGGAAGGTATTCTCTATGCTTTCAGCATAGAAGATTATGTGTAACTATTAAACTTTTCATTTTATTCGCGCATAAACTTCAGTTAAACTTTAAACGCGTTTTTCTCGAAACTTCATTTTCTAAGTTCATGGAAGTGCTCCCACACGCCTTAGATGAGCATTCTTTATAAAATTTGGCAGGCACGTGTATAATAAATGTTTTGATCGTATAGACTACAATTGTTTAAAAATATTTAAAAGTTTCCTTCTAATAAAAATAAAAACTACAAAAAATGTTAGTAAAAAAACATTTTTTTCTTTGATCACTCACTATTTTTTTATTTTTTAATATTTCTTCTTAATTATAGTCTAAGCTATATAAAATATTATACCAAGTAAAAGTATGTTTAATTTTTTTGCTGCAAATCACTTGTCTAGGACTTAAGACTTCCGTGGTGAAGAATGTCATCAGTTCAATAAAGATCGTCTAGTCAATACAATTATCAACATTCTATATTTAATACTTTTCGCATAAAAAAATGTTAAAAATTGATAACTTTTAGGCCCAGCAAGGTAGAAACGTCCTTTATGCGTTTTGGAGAGAAAATATGGATCTAGTCGAATCTTTTGTGTTACTATACTAGTAGTATTTTTGACGTTTTAAAAATACTAGACTTTGGGTCGATAATGAAATATGAAAATATAGTTGTGGCATAAAGACACGCGTACTATTGTACACCTGTTTGCCGTAAAACAAATAAAACTATGGATATTTGTTTAGGGCCAATGTTTGCTCTGCGCCAAGTCCAATGATTCACTCTACAAATCCAAATCCCAATTATAAACTAGTATTGTATTATGGTACAGCGACATCTATTAACTTGATGTTTACTTAATTATAAGTCTAAATTGAGGTAATCGTATTCAACCGACCGGTAAACTCGACTGCCGTAAAAGACCATGGCACGTGTCTACGTACTGGCTATAAAAATACGTGATTCTATTATAAAAACGACGAATAACTGCAAAATGTGTAGCCATCGAGCAATGCAGTGCATTTTTTCGTTCATGCCATTCTTCAATGCTTCAAATATTCGATCGATGCAAGCCAAATGTAAATAAATGTTACCTTACGGCGTTTATAAAGTTAGGCAATTCGACCTTTTTAAAAAGTCCG
The DNA here is from genome assembly GCA_008973525.1 of Stenopsyche tienmushanensis. Lineage (NCBI taxonomy): Eukaryota > Metazoa > Arthropoda > Insecta > Trichoptera > Stenopsychidae > Stenopsyche > Stenopsyche tienmushanensis. The sequence continues at coordinate 675,354 of WACJ01000406.1, read as the reverse complement.
ATCGAAAGAATTCGATTCGTTTAAAAAAGCCTGAAATATATTGTTGCAAGGCAAACAAATGAGGATGAAAATAAACCGAACCGGTTAACATTCGGTTTCCAGTTTTACCCAACGGTCAAACTCGAGTTTGCCAAAAGAAATCCGCTTGCAAGGATTCTTAAATTCGGGTTATAAGATCCACCTCGAGCCCACGCGTAAAATAAATCGAAAAAGACATCGGAATGAGAAAAAGACGTACTTGACATTTTTAACATATCATTTTGCGATCCGTAATATATGCAAAATCTTAAATCCAAGCGAGCTGATTGAAGCTCAACCATAATTTTGATCGATTTTGTCCGGTTCAAGAACACTTTCGGCTTATTAAAAATGTGCTCTGGTTATGGTGGAGAAATCGTGAAAGGTAATCCTCTCTCAAGATGCGTGATAATGTCCGATATAATCATAAGAAGAATGTCGGTCCAGTATGTATTGTGATACACGAAAATTCGTTGCGTATAAACCCTCAAACCATACGATAATTATACACGTTTTCCATCCTATATTATTATAAACTTGTCGGAAATATAGTTTTAATACAAAATTCCTAGAAAGACACTATTTTTCCATGCGTAATTTCATGTATTATAAAACAGTGTTGCTATTTAAGAATCTGCAAAGATGTCTTATGCAAGAAATAAATGCAGAAATGAGATATTTTCACAACGCATAGCAGCATTGCTTTAATTACGCTATTGCTTTTAATGAGCGAGGATAACATTCATATAATTCCAAATGTAATAATTATGGTAAAAAAATACACCCAAGGACCAAGTCATTTTCTCATCAGGAATTAATTTATCATCGTCAATTAATTCAATTAGATACGTGTAAAATTATCATAATCATTTAAGTAAATTAATTATATAAACTCTGCAAATGAAGAGCATCTTCGATGCCTATTCTATGATTGTAATTTATAAAAATATTCAAATTTGAATAGATTTGAACTTAGTTTTCAACGTGATATACTCAAAAGCTAAAGTGCAAATATAACATCAAAAACTCGATAAAATCTATATTTTTCAGCTCTGAAGACGTTTTTAGATTTGATTTGCTAATATATTTTGTTGTGATATAAGAAAAAATATTATTTAAATTGTATAATAAAATTTTTAACAAAGTATTAAAAATTGACAAAGGTTGATTTTACATATTGCTAAAATTAATATTTAAATAAATGAGATTGATAATTTTCATAATGAATCTGATTTAATTTCTGTTATTTAAAAAATTAAACTTGTATAGGCGCGGTAGGGTAAATTGGCCTGAGCGTCACGAAAAATGAAACTCCAAGTGGCAGTTGGTCGGAAAGTGATGGAGAATCGTTTGTATTTCTGTGTCGTTTCTATTGTATGTGTAACAGTAGCGAGCCTATTTTATTATATATTACACAAATACATCGAGTACTGTCCTTGATCCCTTGTAAGCCGGAATTTTTTGGAAAAAATCACTTGTAATCGAAAAATTAAGAGAATACAAGGATTCATATTATAGAATTAACGTCATAAACACAATTATAATACCAGATATAAAAAATAAATACCGTCATCAAACGTATTCCATGACGATTTTTGAAGTTGACATTGACTTCTTGTAAAACAACTTTGCTCTCATAGCCAATATGGACCCAGAAATAGTTGTATGTCTGTTTATTTTCTGAATAATACACATATAAAACTTTCTACGCCTCTGGGTGTTTTTTTTTTTTTTGAAAGATTGCCTCTTTCCTGGTCCACAATCAATGTTAAAGACAAACTTTTGAATGCTTTCACGAAGTTATGGATCGTCTTACGACTTACTCGTTTGTCAGCTTACAGAAAGATTAATTACGATTTAGGCGGTTCAGAATCTTACATTTTTTACATTGACGAAGCTTTACCGTACGGCTGTCGGATTACAAGGGGTGCCGGATTATACTGAAGCTGGATAACCGCAGGTCTGTAGTATATAAAATTAATTTATCCTAAAAGCATTATGCTAATGACAATTGACCTAGTAACCTCTGCGTCATGAATTAACTATATTTAAATCATTATTGTAGTAAAAACATTATATATTTTTTTATAGTTTGGAAAGCTCTGTTGCGCACACAGCATCCCGCGCAACATCTTCACGTGCTCAATGTTGGGTAGAAGATTTGAAGTCTTAAGATGCTGACAAGGAGCAAGCTCGCCTCAGGCAAGACGAGTTTCATGAACTTGAAGAACAAGATGGAGTACGGATGAATAGTCATTACTCCCATATATAGCAACAATAAGCACAATTCTCCGCAGACGACAAAAACCATTGTTTAAATTTCAAACAATCATAAACTATTCGGGGAGCCTATGGAAATTATAAAATTAATAAGCATACTTTTTTGCTCCAGCATGCATGAATAAACATTTTTTATTGTTAAAATATGGTGTTAAATCGATCGTTTAGTATAATATAAACTCGATTATAAAAAATAATTTAATCGGGTGTTGGATGGAAATATAAGAACTAATCATATGGATAATAGGACGTATGATGTGACGGATAGCACGCGCTAGAGCCTACTCTTAACATTCAAGCATTTTCAATTAAATAGAAAATTACCGTGACTATGCACATCCGCTTACTAGAAGACTCCTCGTCTTCGATAAATAAAAAATGGAACCATCAAAGAATGATAAATTATTATATACTCGGTTCTACTATCAGGTAATTCAAGTCTTACTGTCTTTAGCGTCTTCAGTGAGCGCGTAATCTTCGCTATTTCTAAAAAAATACTTAAATACATAAGTCTTACAATTTGATGTACTTTACCAATTAGCTTATTACATGCCTCAGAACTCTTTAAGAACCCAAACAAAAAATGCGCGACGATTCTCTACGTGTATAAATCAGAAGGCTATTCTTATTTATGGATAAAATTCCTTTCCAAATGAGCGGTAATTTCAAATTCTCGTTTTGTTCAACACCTTGGACCGTCGAAAATATCCAAGCACTAAACTGTTCACAATGGGTTATATATTACAATTTAGAAAGAGATGATTGTTATAAAGAGGTACAATGCCATGTGTAGTAATCAGGCATAGTTCACGGAGCTGATAGAACGGGTTGTAAAAGGTCACGCCACAAGACACCACTTTTAAAACGACCAAACTACTAGCATATTCAAATACGAAAATGGCTGTTTAAAAGGAGGCTCTATAGAGTTCATAGTGCTTGGGCACGATAAAGAGATATTTTGAAGAAGATCTCATAGGCTGCGCCTCGTCTTTGTAAAATGCCACATACTTTACGATAAATCATCTTAAATAAATATTTGACTGTCTGAAGTGTGATAAAAATCGTTCATCATCGGTTTTTGGTGGAATTCTTCATTGCAAATACATAAATTAGGCGCCTGACGAAAATAAATCAAGATTTGCTGATCAGTGTTGATGCTAAAAAAATATGATTTTATTACCAATTAAAACTGTATTTTTACGCAAAATATTTGCTTGCATTAAAGTATAATATATTTAATACAAAACTCTTAAAATATTGTATTTGGGATAAATTTAAGTTATTAGACATCAACGGTCGGTTAGACGGCAAACTTTGCGCCTGTCAAAGCAATCGGATACACATAACTGTAGCGTAGATTGCATGCAATAGGCGCTAGATAAATTTCTAATTTTCATCGCATTTCATAATTTTCCTCCTACAATCATGCTCCTTTTATTTTTTAAATGACGACACTAAGATTGTCGATTTCCCAATAAATCTCACCCATTAAAAATATAATTCGGATCTTAATATGCAATAATGGCGTCGTAAACAAAAATTAAAAATCCAAGAACAGGAACATAAAATATATATATTATGCTGCACGATTGCGTGTGGAGAGGATGCGTCGGAAATTTAGACATTATCATTATTTGTATATTCGATGTTAATTGACAGTATACCGAATTTAACGATCGCCTCTCGTAGGTTAGCTGTCCACGAAAAAGGAAGAGTGGAGGTGTAAATTATAGAAGTATTGATTTGTTCGCTTTCGCGAACGTTGTCAATGGTCAGATGATTAATTTCACGGCGGATCGAATAATACGTCCGCCAATATTACAGCATCGGTCGTAAATCAACGGGTTCGACGGTAACTCCTGCTAAATTACCGGGGAATTAATGACATAATTAATATTAATTTTGTGACAGATATTCGATACTGCCAAAGACGTGTAGGCTGTTGGACGTTTTCTGTGGATTTTCATTTTTTGAAATCGTTATTTATCGGCATTGAATATTCAGTTTTTGGCCCGATTTTCTGGTAGAGAATTTCTTTACTAATTTTCCTTGAGTATCTCTAATAAGGCATTCGACAATCGAAAAATGATCTAATTAGATGGATTTCTCACCATTTAATATAAAACGATTAAAATCGAATCTAAGGTTTGAGATTGGGTTTTCAAACAATAGTTTTGATATTTAACAAACGCTATCATTAAAAATGGTGCAATTAAAATTGTTAATTAAGCGTTGTATATGACCTCATTCGTTGTTCATAATCTGTATATTAAAAGCTATTTACTGAGAGTTGAATATTCACAATTGATTGCTAAATAAATTTCTTAGAATTTTTGGAAATATCAAAGAAGATTTAAAATTCATATGAATACATACGATTAAGTTGTCAAATGTAATATAAGATTTACCAAATCAAGTGTTATTGACTCACTTCATTAAAGTTGTCAAACAGCCGATTGCTTTATATTCGACAAACAATTTTGAAACGGTTATTATTTGTAAATACGAATACCTGAATTGGGAATAGATCAATTTTAAATGATGATTTCTCATTCATTTCTACACTTAATCAAACCAGGATTAGATTATTTGGTTTGAATTTAAGCTAATAGTGATAAAATAATATTTCAATTATAGTTCTATGCAAATTTTTTACTGTTTTAGGATTTAGCATTTTAGAATCGAAAATCTAGTTAAATCTGAATTGAGATGATTCAGAAATATATTTTTCAAAATATTATGATACAGTGATTTCTTTTACAAAATCAGGGTTTGAACTCAAACATTTTTAAAATAAAAATCCGTAAATTAACCCATTAGATCAATCCCTAAGTTGTCTAATCCCTCTTTTCTTCGTTATCGCTTAAACATTGGGCGGAACAAGTCGGCATAAGCCCGCAATAAAATAAAGACAACAATATTTTCGACCGATTATAAAATTTAAACAACCCACTCGTTCAGTCTTCTTCATAATGAGAATTTTTAATTGTTCTGTAGACATATTCAGGTATGGCGTCCGATCGCAAGGCGTTCTTTCGTCATGTCAGTGATCCGAAAAGCGGACCAGTTGGATACACATACCTTCTGACCTCCTTGTTTAGGACTTTTAGCGACATTTTCGAGGCTTTCTAAGATCCGCACCATCATGAAAATTTGTAAGGTGAAAAACTCGTAACCCGATACGAGTTTTCTCATAAGAAATAATGGAAATTCCCAAAAATATTACTATAAAAAGGAGCAGAAAAAGAGAGAAGGCTGTATGATGAACTCTTTCAAAATATTATCCTGAACTATTTTAGTGTGGGCAGGAGAATTATCTATAATTAGCATGGCTTTCAGAGGAAGATTATTATCCAGCTGGTATTTATGTCAGGATCAACAGCAAAATCTATCCATACGGCAAACAGATCAACGTCGGTTCATGCCCTGCTGTTTGACCTCCACATAACAGACAGCTTGGTCTTTCGCACTTTGCACTTCTTGAATGCTCGCGAGTTCTCCGAAGAGTAAATCAGAAGAGGCTTTATCTTCTTGTCGCACAAAAAAGAAGTGTCAGACTGTCTTTCATCGGTTTATGGCCTGGTAACTTGGTCTGAAGGGACGCTTGCTCGCTCGTGCGACGCGTAACCCGAAATTTCGCTAGTAAACTGAGACAAATACACAAATAGGAACACTCGTAAGTCGAGGTTCCACTGTATAGTTAGGTCGGGTACTTTTAGGACTACCTTCGTATGTTTTTCTTAAATATACATGTTGCATTTATAAAGTTAAATGATTGCTACTTGCCAGATCGTAATTTAGGCTACATTAATAGTCAATGGTCACTCTGTACTAATATTCTAAACACAGTCAAAATTAATTATGAAAAATTTAGCTGATCACTCTGACATGTGATTTTCTACTATTTTCATGGTGTGATAACTAATTTTATGAAGGAGATTTATCTAGCATGAAACTTCCGTCGACTTTACAACGCTTATCCATACCACTTCCCATAAAGCAACCCCAACAGAAAAGACCTCAAAACCAATTGATGGCACAATAAAAAATGAAGTTCTGTGTGAAAGTAACTTATGGTCTGGGAGTTTATGATCGAAGACATATTTTAGTGCACACTAAGAGTAGTGGCGGAAGTCAGTTTCCCACGCGATTTCATTCACAAACCGCAACTATGGAGGCTGTATGTAGACAGATAATGAAAACAGTAGTGGCAATAAATATTTTATGACACACAACAGCATATAAAGATAAAATCGACCCCGATAATGTAAATAATGTGGAAATTGCATTAACACAAATTCACTAAATTTAAAATGAACGAAAATTTATTGCGAAAACGTTTTTTGATGTACATTTTTATCCAAATAATAGTATTTTTTTTATTTAACAGTCAAATTATCTGTTTATTTTGACGCCAATATTTTATTCGACTTATGAATTTGTTCTATAAGTCCAACGCTAATTGATTTTTTAATCTGATAGTCCAAATGGACAAAATAATCTCAATCTTATGCCCAACAATTTACGTACGAATCATTATGCAAATTTACATTAAACTTAATAATAATGAATTTAATCGTCAAGTGATCTAATACACTTTAATTTATAAGTCTCGTCGTCTTTTAGGAGTCACTTCCGCCGTCGTTTTTTTATGGTAAACGTGGGATTTGCTTAGCAATGTCCCATTAAAAATATTGTTAATGGAATTACTACAACATTTGTATTCTTGAAAAGGCAATACGTAGGTTTTGTGGCGTACTTAACAAAAAAAACTTTTTATATGCAAATCGTACGCATAGACATTAACATATATGGAGACACCGTGCGATCAAATCAACACATGGATTATAAACATAAATGAATATCTACGAAAATCCGTCAATATCGACGCTGAAAATACGAATTGTGGTGAGTTTATTGAGTATTGCCGCGACTAATTTTACCACAAGAAATTCAATCTCACCCGCTCGACCATTTCAACCCCATCATTTTGAAGGTTGGTTTGAAATGAATGATATTTTTATGAAATGGATCGTTGGATGATTTCATTCGCGATTAGATAATAAAATTTTCAATAGACAGTCAGGGTTCAGAAACCTTTTTTTTTACACATAGACATGTGTAATATTAAAAAAAAACATTTGGTTAAGGTTCAGATATTTGAAATTACAAACAATAGTCGGTTAAAATTTTCCAGTCAATTTTAAGGCGATTGGTTTGATAGCATTAATGAAGTGAATCATTAACACTTGGCTTGGTAAACCCAATATTTGATATCTTAACTGTACATATCTATTCAATCGTTATTATATGAATTACAAATTTGCTTTAATTTTAAAGAAAATGCAATAAAGAGTAATATAAATGTTCAGGTTCATAACTAAATACACAGTTTAAATTAAGGAAGAGGATATAGGAAGTCTCAGGAATCACATTCTTAATTCGGAATAAATACTAAGACAATCAGTAAAATCTTCTCTCCATATCTTATCGATGGATCCTCAAATAACCTTATCCTAGTTTAACTAAGTGTGGAAGTTATTGGCATATCACCACATAAAAATCATCTATCCCAGAAAAAAATCTCCCACCGAGATCGCTTACGTCTGATAATGGATAGAGCACCTTGAGAAGAATAAAATACCTTTAAATTTAATACTGAAATAACAAAAAAAGCATTGATCACTACATATACTAGTATAAATATAAAAATAAAATTGTATTCCAACAATTTTTCGATTCGTAAACTAGATCAATATATCGTCAGTATCTAAACACTTGTCATTGCTTTGAGATAAATATCTACCGGGAGCGATGGGTAATCAATAACTTTGTTATCGGATATCTCCACAGCGAAGAAATATGTCGAAGTCAATGATGATATTCTAAGAACGTCGATCGTTTTTATGCAATTGAAATATGTTAAATGATGCAAATCATGCGAGCGGCTCAATGAAAAGAACCGATTCTGCAGTGCTTTCTAATTGTCTAAATACTATTGAATGCAGTCTAGTGTAGGGAATCCAATTCCGGAATTCGGGATCCCGGGATCTCGAACAATTTTGGGTGCTCATGAATCCCGGGATTAGTAAACGTAATTCTGAAAAATTCGGTATTGAAATTTTTATCTAACAGAAATCGTACATCTCACCAGCACGTTGAAGGCTACTAAATCAAGACATTCTCGCCGAAATCTGGACGCTTGGAAACAGTGGCGTAACTACTAATACATGTATGTTTTTCAAATTTTTATATTAACCTTTCCCAACGGTGATGTATTTACTACACCTCGACTCTAATAATGGGAATATCGATATGAAATATAATAGATACGGGGTTCAGAATTTTTGTATTCCTCCGTAATACAATTACGAACCACATCAAAGAATTATAGTATATAAGTGTTCATCTGTAGCCACGGAAATAAATACTTTGTCGGGAAATCGGGAATTTGGCGAGTTTTAAAGTCCGTGTCTCAGCAGAAAGGAATTTTATAAGTCACATTGATGGTGTTATACGAAATTTTGGCTTGGGATTGGATTCCCTAGTCGTGTGACCATGCATTACTTTCGGGACTATTATCTATCGAAGATCAGAGACCAAAGGTTATCGATACCTCGGGCAGAACGTGGTCATGCAAGTGCGACCGGTTCACATGGGGCGCCGCTGAAACGGAATAAAAATTAAGAAGTTCAAGTAACCCTCGGCAGGTTGGCCAACCACCAGATAAGATATGTAAGTCGCATCAGGTCGGCGATACGATGAATACGTAAGACCGTCTTCGACACGCACTGCAGAACATTCCCACACTATTGTTCCTGCTCTCGTGGGTACTCCATAGTCACAGTGCACCTATCGCCGCCATCTGCGGAACCTTGACACCTGGGAACCTGCCCCCCGCCGCCCAGTCGCCACCCAACCGCCCGCATCACATGACAAACCATTCATCAAAGCTTGATGTCCTAATAAGAGGACAGCACCACAATAAAGCTCGGTAGCGCGTGCTGGCTACCACCCTATCTATCAGAATTATTAATTACAACAGCAATTTTATCGACAAAATATGGAGTCACGGATAAGCCAAGGCGCTCATAATTCATATTAATTCTAGACAATTAATAAAGGCGAGCGTCAGATCTATTTACGCTCACTATATTTCACGCCCAAAGTATTACAGGTCACGCCGAAACCAGCTGCCATCTTTTGATAAACGATCCTTAAAATATCACATATGATTATTTTTCATCGCATTAATGACCACAACATTATCGTACGACGGTGAAAACAAGTAATTTAGATTGTACTTTATATATTGGCTTCGTGTGAAAGTAAACCGATAGCACAATTATTTCAAATGAACATAAAAGAAAGGCATTTTGATATTAAAAATCGATTCCAATGTTGATAAAACTCTTAAAATTTAACAAGAACTAACAAATATTCATATGCAGTAATGAAAAAAAATCATAAAGGACAAACTTTAAAAACAAAAATGAAATTTAATTTATAATACGGTAGACTTCTCAATTATCCGAGGGACTGCCGAGGAGGACAAACGCGGATAATCCAAATCATCAAATTTCTACTTGGTTTCGATTATAATATCATATTTACAATACAAATGTTTATTTAATAATTTTAATACTCATTATTTATTAAGAAAACGCTCATAGTTAACTTGTATGGTAGGATGATCGCGTATTTGCGAGCGAATTCCAATGATTCAGAAAGAGCACTCTTGCATTCCTACCGTTGTCTGTTCGCACTTGCTTTTTCTTCACTTTGTTTTTGTTAATTTGACTAACGATAGAGCCAAGCTTATCGATCTAAGATAAAACAACACCTGAGAGAAGATGCGCCACATCTCGTCTGTGTTTATCTCGTGCGTTGTAATATCGCATCGCTTTTCGTTCTGTTTACGCTCCGACTATTGAATTTGGGCCTCATGAGAAACAACACCGATTCATGTTGGGCGACGAGAGTGTTAAATATAAGCTTGACAATGAGACATTGAGCAAATTATGATATATTCTGGTCAGGATTTAGAACGTAATAAAGCGACATCGGAAAAAGTTCATAAAGATCAAAATGCTCTCAGGATAATGATTATGACTTTCATTGGTCCGATTCCATCATCAATCAATAGTTTGAACATTTCTATTACAAACTCATATGTCCAACAGGTAATTGCCATATTCGAAAATGTTGTATCAATCCGAGCCAAGAGGATGTTTTTCCTTAAGTCACTCGCGTGATTTGCATTCGCTTTTCTATTGCAGTTGCATAAGGACGATCAACGTTCTTAGAAAATTGTCAATGACGCCGACGATGTCTAATGTTTTCAAGCCATCAATGACACATCGTCATGGTTCGAATATTCAATAATTTGTAAAACCAGCTTTTTAAATCGTTGTATATGCAGTACTAATTCGGAATGCTATTCAATACCAAGGTACCGATAACGCGAACACAGCAAACAAGTCGCGCAAAAATAATTGGAAAGATTACTTTTCAATATAAATCTGTCAGAATTTCATGATCAGAGTTGCGTGAAATGGAAGAGCAAAGATAAAAATACTTGCCGGTAAGTAAGATTCATCACATTTCTTAATTAAAGGACATCTTTAAAGTTTTTGAAGTGTAACTTGTATAGAGGCGGTAGGGCAAATTGGCTTGAACGTCACACAGAGTGAAACTCCAATCAGCAGTTGGTCAGAAAGAGAGAGATAATCGTTTGTAGTAGTGTTCTTCGTATATATCGTAGACGTTACGCGTATGCACTGCGCCGTCATTTCTATATGTATGTGTCTATACGTAGCATAAATCAACCACTACATCAGTGGTGCGTCTATTTTATTATATATTACACAAACACAGCTTAATATTTTAGCTAACAATTTCCAATAATTAATATTTAAAAAAAAACAATGCATAAAATCAACATTTCCTAGAAGATAACAATTCTCCCAACTCGCATTTTTAGTTTTATTTTATGTGACTGAAAAACGGTTAGAAGCATTACAAAACAGTATGAGCATTATTTTTTCCAATTAACGTTTTGCATATGATGAAAACATTGATTACTTTCCAGTTCCCCTATGCCAGCGGTTTTTAAACTGGGAATCCGCGAAGCCAATACTGGGGGTACTCGAAAATATAAAAAAAAATATGTGTCTATACTTGAACTAGATATTTTCGTGAAATTATTCACAGAAAACATTATAAGAAGATATATTTTGAACAATATTTGACCAAGAAATGTTTGTTTTTTTGAAAAATTAAGGGACTTTTCCACCTTGTTGGTTCAAAAAAAACCTTTTTTTCTTCGTTTATCGGAAAGAACCAATGTTTAAGAATACGTTCAGTAAATTTCAAGTCAATATAAATGAAATTCGCAAAGTTATAGACCGACGAGGAGAAGCTGCGCTTTACGAAACTGATGAGAGGAGGAGCTTTTTTCTTGAAACTACTTTTGGTGCGTTTCATCACTTCAGCTTTATACGCTTTTTTTTCACCCAAATCTATTTTCATCATTATTCATTTTTTCATCATTGGAAAATGTGAAAAGCTGCGTTTTGTGAAGCTGAGGAGGGGAGAAACTTTAAACTCGTTTTTTTCGAAACTACTTTTTCCAAGCTCATGGAAGTGTTCCCATACGCCATAGATGAGCTTTCTTTATTAAATTTGGCAGATATATGTATAATAAACGTCTTCATAGTATAGACTACGATTATCCAAAAATATTCAACCATTTTTCTTTAATGAACAAAAAACTGCAAAAAAGTTTGATAAAAACAAACATTTTTCTTCAATCGCTCACTATATATTTTATTTTTTAATATTTCTTCCTAGTTGTAGTCTAAACTATACACAATATTATACAAAGTAATAATATGTTTATTTTTTTTGCTGCAAATCATCTGATTTGGACTTAGGACTTCCGTGATGAAGAATATCGTACTTAGCGCACTGACATACAAGGCTGTCCAAACTCCCACTACTATACTTGTTTGCATAAAAAGATGTTAAAACCCAATATTTTTAGGCCCAACAAGGTAAAAACATCCCTTAAGTCTCAAGAACGACATAAAATATTGGGATGGGGTGCGCCAAAAAAAATTTAGAACTACCACACCAGTCAAAAGAGTAACATCACAATCCCTAAATGAATTTTTAGTTCTGAAAGAAGCCAAGGAATAAGATCTTAAAATTTGAAACATAAATCCGTCAAATATTAAAATCAATAAGATGATCACCTTATTACAAGTATTTTTTACCATTTATTTAATTGGTATTTGTCTGAATATAAAGAAATCCTAACTAAAAACATATATCCCAATTTCTCTTTATATTTCAACTTGGCGAAGAACTTGACACTAAAAGTGTAAAATCGGGGATAGAATCACAAGAATCATAAGAATAACTTATATAAAATAATTTGTTTGAATTTCCTTCGTATGGATGTTGTGAATCAATAAATGTTAAATTATTGTGTATTTATTATTAATATCACTAATTTTGATAAATGTCGTGCAAATGCCAGTAGTTCTAGTGTTAAAAGAATTTCAAGAACGTAAACAATTTAATTCCAGATGATGATGTTGACGGTAAGAAAATGATTATACATCTAAGGTATTTCCAATTGATAACATATGTATTGCTCATCGATCGTCATGGGACATTTTTTCAGGTATTTGATTTTTCAGGAGTACGTCATCAAATAAATCATTCGTAGTTCAGACGGCACTCGGTGACGACCCTGCGAATCTAATGATATTTTTTTTAAATACACCTTTATATCAAGAAATGCAACAATGTTTGCATAAGATTGTCGTGCTCTTGTACAAACGTTATAAATACTTGTCTAATTATTTAAACTATCGCACAAGTGTTTTCGATTCTTTCGGCGCTGGGCGTTTTAAGTAATAGGCGGAAAAATATATTTATATATCGATTGCTGTATTTTCATTTTATCATGTTGTGTTGAACTGTCCAGTTGTCATAGAGTGTGAAAGAATTGAAAGAGTCAAGGAGCGCACCAGACCCGACCTGTGATAAAACTCAGTTTTTGAAGTCATTACCACGAGGGTCTTCTCGCGAGGAGCATCACATCAATATTCCGAGTGATTGCAGATTAGATAAAATAGTAAGCAAACAAATTTCACAATGTCATTTTGAGTTTCTTGAGTGTTAAATTTTCTTCAATGCGTAGAAATCTTGTTTCTTATGACAGAATGATGAAATCCTAGCCTAACCTAACCTAACATATTTTTAAATCATTTTCGTTGCATTCGACCTTATTCGTATCGATTGACTTGGTCAAGGCATTTCATTTGTAATTTCTGTGTGCTGTAGAAAACTCGACGTTGACCTTCGAAGAATCTCCATGTGTTGCACAAAGTCGATTGGATTTGGCCCAAGCAAAACGTCTCGCAAAAACAACACTAGTCTTCGACACGTCACCATTAGAACGATGTCCAATAAATCAAACGCGTTTTTTCCCGTAAAAAACACAGTAAAACTCGATTTTAAAAGTGGTTTTTAGTAGGAAATATTTACGCGATCTTGTCAAAGTGATAATTGGCGCCAAGACCGATTTGAAAGATAGTGGGAGTGGCTGCAAAATTTGGACATTTGGATTTCGTATATATTTTTTTATAAATACATGTATGTAAAAGGGTTTAATGCATGTCAAATATTTTATTCATAAATAGCTACATGCTTTCATCTACATGTTTAAATTTCATGCATAAAACTTGCATGAAAGATGACCTTGTATACGCTATTTTTGTAACGCGACCAGATGAATACTCCATTATCGTCGTCCGTAAATTTGTCGTTTATATTTCCATGGGAACGCTTATCGTATCAAAGCTGATTACAAAATTGAATGTATTGATTCATGAATAAGTTCATATCTTCAAATCATTATTAAGCAACCTTAAATTAATAAAAATGTTCATGAAATATGATTTTAAAACAATACATTCTTTTAAAAAAAGCAAGAACAATTTTTATAAATATAGAGTCGTTGTTTAATTACTGTGCATATTAATATGACTTTATTTTTTATCAGTAGAAAAGATAAGCTTATAGACATTTTCCTGCATTTTAGAACAGCGCTAAGATGAACATTCGTCATTCTACGACTGCTTTATAAAATATGTAAAAACTTATTGCCTTTGACGAGATTTTAAACCGGAACGAAACGGATTAGAAAATATCGGTTTTGACTGTAAGTTCCCAAAATTTACAAGGGCGTCCTTCCAATCTTCTTTATTTTATTTCGAAAGCGAGGGCTGATGGTCCGTCGCTTTCTTCGCGTCGCGTCGATCGTCCTAAATTAGATCAGGTCTGAATGTTCTAGGACTGTCAAATTCTTTGAATTTGGTAACTAAACCGATATAAATCTAAGAAACATAACCAAAACCAAAACCGAAATGAAAAAATAGCAGTTTGAAACACTGGCCTTTGAAAGTTGCTAATAGTTTATTTTAAAAAATCTAACAAGCTTTTTAGATCTCTCATTCATTAATCAAATAATAACTGTCAATAATTAAGATTATTTAGATAATGAACTTGAATGTTCTACAATAACCTAACTCTTTAACAAATCAACTGTTTTAACTATTCCAAGATTTTTTCATAAAAGTTCCCACCAACTTCAAGCCATTTTTTGCGTATTTCTTAAAAAAATGTTTGTATGGAATAAAATGAAAAAATGGGGGGTTTTGAATTTAAAAACAGTATTTTGTTATGCAGAACGTTTATTAAGTATATTAGGCATTTTATTTGATTTATTAATTTTTGCAATCATGTAATATTTGATATTTTTTGAAGCAATCTTCAGAATGAAGCGCTGGTTTCCTTTCGTAAGTGTCGCAAAAATATAGCGTTCGCTTTCATCCTTTTTTAGTTTCACGATCTAAACACACCATACAGTCTCTATAATTCCTCCTTCTGATCTTCTATAAATAGAATGAGTACTTCCATCTAACCGTTGATCGTGATCAGTTGACGACAATCGTTCCAATTTGGACTTAGTAAAATCGGGAAAGTTGCCAATAAGTTTCATCAACAATTGTCAGCGAATTTTTTAATGATTTATTAGCTTTCTATTTTATTTTATTTCATATTTCTTGTATAAAATATAAGAGTTCACAATCGATGCTTCAAAACCCCAAAAAAATAGCCTCTTCCACCACTTCAGTCTTTCGCATGAAACAATATGATGTTGCTAATTAATCTGCTGTGTCCATCCTGTCGATATTTTTAATGTAATTTAAAATGACTACCGACTTTTTTATTAGCTCATATTGATTAGATTGGTATGGGGTTGTCCTTGCTCGTATTTTTATTGATTGGGAAGTTGACTTATTTTGTCTTGCCAAACTAATACTAAAGTATCTTGTTTTCTGTATGCTATCTTTCGTCTAACAGCTAATCTTGGTTTTTTTTATGTGATTAGGTAAACGTAAAACCTATCCGTAAATATATACTTTCGAAGATCTTAATAAATAAATGTGCATGCGAAAGTCGATTGATAGCAAGAAATCGGAATAATTAAGTGATAAAAAGGGGGCTCTCTAAAAAATGACACATTTAAATCTGTTATTTTGACTGAAAAACAGTTTTTTGTGCAAATTTTGATCCATTAGAACTTGTCGATATTTACTATTTCAATGATATTTTAATTAAATAAATACGTTTAAGCGAAATTACTATAAAAAAGTTACATTTATTGAATATCAATGAACCAATATTAAATTAAAAACCATATAAATATCAACATCATCATGTAAAATCCCGAAATTATGCGCATGCAGATGAAATTTTATCAGATGCGCAGCATCAATATGATTAACAGTTGATTCGTCATCATATTTGTGTCCAATTTCCTCAAGCTTAAATCATGCATCCTAAGAAATTAACGAATGACTGAATGATGTTTGCATGGTAATTCCGGATTGCTGCTTTCTTAGGTTTACATATCTATTTAGATTTGTTTTATGTGAATGAATGACAATAATTTTCATATTTAGTACGAATTGAGATTAATAAAATATGATCGCTTAAGAATATGGCGTCAACATGGTATAATAACTCCCAAACTGCATTTTTCAAAATATAAATAGTCACAGAGTAACGGATAAAGCTGGAAGGTTAACATGTCTACAAGCTCTTCAACAACTCAATAATATATTTGGTTTTTTTTAATATTACAGATTGAAACTTATTACTATTCAAGAATGGTCCCGATTAAAAGGAGTATCTACTTTTTGGCGCTAATTGTCTACGTGCGAGCGCTATTAAACGACAATGATCGATTCTCCGAGACTCACAAAAAATGGAAGGATTTCCTATGTGGACCCCCTCAGCCGAGGTCCTTCAGAACTAAGGATTTATACGCCGAAAGTTCCCCAGATGAAATGATTATTCCTCCATACGTCGTTTTGCATCGCTGCGACGCATTTGCAGGAACGTGCGGAAATGATGCAATGGAATGCGCACCAGCCGAAACAGAATCCATCCAAATATGTACCAAAGCATACTCCATCAAAAACTCCAAAGAAATTTATTATATATCCATTGAAGCAATTAATCACACATTATGTTCTTGCCAAAAGCGCACTTAATAAAAAATGCGTTATCGATAGTAGACAAGGGTAGACACCCACGCGATAGTAAATTCTACTTGTTGAATCATCGATAACCGATTGATAATGCAGTATTTTGAATCCTCGATATATGTTCCTGAATAAGATTTTTTCAACCCTTTTATAATTGTTGATGTTGACAATTGATAGGAATATTTGAAAAATCATAATGAAAAACACCCTAAGAATGTACGCGTCATAAGATGATTCGACGCCGGTCACAAGTTCTTCGTTATTATTTTTTGAAAAAAATATGAATTTAAGATAGGTGTGGGGGTATTTATTTAATTTAACATTTATTTCATTGTGCTTATTAAAATATTTATATTCTACCATGCATTTATTAAATTAGCATTTTTGATTAATTGCAAATCTACTTTTTAATGTATTTTAAAGGGAATGGCATATTTTAAAAATATTTATTTAATTTATATTTATGTTAATTTATTTTATGCTTCTGTTATATAAATACATTGCCAAATATGAGATTTAGACAATAAATTTATTTATAATTATTATATAAATAAAATACATAAATAATTGATCTGGTTTTCTTTAACTTTCATGCAACTTTCATGCAATGATCAACCAGCGTGCAATTTAATGCATTTGAAACTAGATCAACAGAATTATAATTTGAAGCAAGCCACATTAGAGAAATCTCTGCGTGTTATTAACCCGATATGGACTATACATTTTAGCAGTATTTTGACAATATTTCAGTTGAGCGTTAAACATCAAAATTTGACAATGTGTGTCATTGAACACAATATTCCTTATAAGAATCGCCATCCACTGTCTGACAATTTAGAGCACAATTAGCACGTAAGACTACTACAAGAGCATTTATGAGGCAATCGCCCACATAAAGCTTCCTTGGAATAACATCGCAAAAGCTTTATTTACATAAATAACAAGCCATTCTTCGCGGAAACCGAATATTCAGTGCAACGACCGTTGAGCTCTAATGGCACTAGTCTGTTGATAATTGCAAAAGCTAGACGGTCAATGGCCAAAATGTCTATAAACCAGACGAAAATACTCATAGTTTGGATTTAATATTTGTTATAGGGTGTGGCAAATGTACTTTCGTGCAATTTTTGCCGTTCTACAATTCGATTGGTTCGTGCTGTCGAAGAATTGGGGCCTCTAAATTGCAAAGAATTTATGGGTTCCGCATTAAAATTGCAATGCTTGTATTACACGATCATATATAAAGCTGAGAAAGCTATACCATTTTTATTTTTATAATTGGGCATTAATTGATGCAAAAACTTAAACAAAAGCAAGCTTTGGCGGTTAATGCTACCCAAATTATGATCTAAGCATGTTCTCGCTTTGTCTTGTCCACTCGCCGCTCAAATAATTGACAGACGTCTCCTTCAACTAAATATGATTGTTTTATTGATTGATAACTTGCTGTACACTCAAACCTCTTTTTGTGCAACTTTTTTTGTGCGATTTCGAAGTTATGCGGTTTTTTTAAAGCTATTTTTTATTTTTTTAAATTTCACAAAGAGTACGTATCGAGATATTTTGGATAAAATAGGAAATAAATCATCAACATTAACCGTAATTTGAATTTTAAAAAAATGATTCGATTTTTTGCATTTTTCCAATGTTTCGATTTTTAAAAATACATTCCAATTCCTGTAGAGTTATAGCAATTTTAGTGACGTAGCAACTTGGCCGTTCCTACCATAATGAAATTTATAACACGTTATTCTTGAAACTAATTTTTTCAACATAGTTGATATCATATCTCTAGTTTTTATTAAATAATTTACTTCAAACTAGGTACGAATCTTTTCTATCTAACTCTCTATTATTCCAACCAGATTTATGTCCAAATTATTTTTTAATTAACTTATTATTTTCCTGTTTTGTATTAACTTTTTTTGTGCGATTTTGGATATATTTTATATGGCTGTTTCAAAGTTATACGGTTTTTAAAATTCATGGAACGCATCTTCACTTTTTCTATGTCTTTCTATTTTAAGTCATAGCTTTTTTTGTGTGATTTTCCGGGGAACGCATCTACCGCACAAAAAAAGGTTTAAGTATAATATATGCGTGGCCACTAGTTCTGTTTCACACATTTGAAAAATTGATATCTAAATTTCGTTCGATTTGGGTCATCTTTGTACAATTCACAAGCATTGTATTAAAGCTCAGATTTACTTAAATTTCATTGTAAATTAGAATTTATACATTGGAGTGACATCAGTAGTATTAGTAGAACCCAAAATAGTTTATTGCTTCGTTTTATTGCTTGATCGTTTTTGGAGATTAGTTGCACTTAGGCTGCTGCAATTTCAAGTCCTGTTTTGTGCTCTTTCGTTGACTATTTTCATCAAGAATAAATTGTGATTTATAATATTCAAATTTAACAACCTAATTAACAATGGATCGATTTTCGCCAAGTGAAGATTTTTTCCGAAATCTAATGCAACTTAAAAAAATTGCGATGTACTTAATATACGCGATATTTTAAGTATTCACAAATGTCAAAATTAGTTCCAGAAATTTCGACCTGGAAATTTTGATTTAAAAAATTGCCCTGGAAGTGGAAGACTGCGTAAACTGGATGCCGTCACACTGACTGCTGAAATCGAAAGTAATCCAAATAAACTATTAAAAAAATATCAGCCAATCTTGGATACTCATAGTCGTTTCTTCAAAGAAATCTAAAAAAAAGTCCTGAAGGTATGGAGACAAGGAATATGTGTGCCGTACGAGTTAAGCGAAGTGACATGTGAAAAACTTCTAAAAATGGAATCCGTAACGCCTTTTTTAGACAATTAAATAATTGAAGATGAACAATGAGTTCTTTACTCTAATTATGGACGTAAAAATTAAAGGCTATCGAAGAGTCAGATAGCAAAACAGACCCCTAAGCCTTAAAACAATATGAGTATTCTAACCATTTATTTAAAAAACGAAAATCTTTATGGGCACATCTATTATTTTGTCTGGCTTTATCCATTTATGATGAGGAAAAGCGGAAAAATTCCGCACGGATTTCCAGCCAATTATAATAAAGACATCCGGTGAAAATATAATTAAAACTTGATTTACTAAATGCACACATTTCATGAACACATCCTGACGATTTCGCTGAAGTGACAGGAAATGAGTCAAAATTTGTTTAAATTATATCAAGCATGTGCCGATATTATTTCAGGATCATGATCGCATTTGCTTTTGCATCATATCATACACAAATAAACGAATGATATATCCGATCATTATATTTAATATGTTAATATCAATGTGATTTATGCGAAAACGATACGTAAATTTATTGCTTTTGTGTTAATGCCCAAATGAGATCATAACTCGTCGCGGATAAATTATTATGCCATGTTTTGTATATCACCGAATTAGTCTAACCAACAACCACAAAAAATGACGGTTACCATCTGCAGATCATGTTGTTTCGCTATGGTTGATCAACATAACGGCGCCATATATATTTTTTGGTATGAAAAAATATTGAGGCATATGAACCATTTATCTGTGTTTAGTGACGCTTCGAAATTCCATAAGGAAGGTCTTACATATTTAACCCCACTTCAAATCCTACCCGACTGATATGTTAAATATTTAAGCTTTTCAGGGCAGAGTTTGACAGTGTAAGAATCAACCATCATTCTAAGATAAAGAAGTGTTGTTAAATAACACCTAAAGTCTGAACGTAAAGTCCTTTGGCCAATTGACCTTTAAACTCCATAAGAAAATGGGGTCGTTAATCACACTAAACAAAACCACGAAAGTTAATCAGCCGCGGGTAATTAACACTTTTCAATGTCTTCGTATTGTTACTCCTCTTTTCCTCCTATGGGGCGATTAGTTACGTCCAGGGCGTGATGTTTTGGAATGACCTCATCTATCAAGATATCATCAGACCTTTGTACCGAGCTTTGTTATTCGACTGTGGGACGTGCTAAATGAATACCATATAAACTTGGCATTCCAATATATCATGACCAAATTAAATACGCCCCCGTATGGATTATTTAGGTATGAATGTGGGGAGGAGCATCGGTTTAAGTACGATTAATACGCAGCTTACATTTTGCATAATCGGTTAAATCGCACACCCATTACCATTCAACCATTTTGCTCTTTTAACCGGAGGATTTGAACCGTGAAAATTGGTACCTCTCAACAATGACGCAGTTACAACTTACGACAGGTGTGGATGACTCACTGAGACATATAAGTAAAAACACGGTGTTTACAATTTGAGTGACGCTCTACTTAACGTACGTACCACCTACATAAACACATGCAAAATTTAAACAAATATGCCACTTTTTAAAAAAATATAAGCACGCAGAGCATAGCGTAGAAAGAAAATATGATCACAACATGACAAACATAAAATATCATAGAGATTTTCATCGAAGAGATTAAAAATGTAGACCAATTGCATGCCGTTTTTTTCTTATATTTCATAAATATTTTTTTGTATCCAGCTTCTTAACAACAATTTTTCTAATAAATAAATTTCTGATAGCTTTCGAAATTATTAAATGAAAAAATATTTTCGTTGAGGTGACTTATAATGTGTATGATTGAGTCTTATAAAAATTAAAATTCATACGACACGTTACATGATATGTTATCTCATCTCAGATCTACCATACTAGTTGAATCTCAAATACCATATATCATAATAATGAGCAAACATAAGAAATTCTGAAAAGCATTATCTAATATGTGTGTTTTTTTTTATTAATTTCGCTAGTTAGCATGCCACAAATTAATAAATGGAAATTCAGCAGAACGAACATTTAGTTCTAAGAAATTCATTAAATGATCTAATAAATATTTTTGATAAATTTAGTCTTTGTATCATGCTTCAACAGTATTTGTGCATAATATTTTCTTTCGCTTGATGCGGGGCATATTTGCAATTATTGCGTTAAAATCTTTTTTAAATGGACGTTTCTACCTTTTTGGGCCTAAAAGTGATCGATTTTTTAACATTTTTTTATGCGAAAAGTATTATATATAGAATGTTGATATTTAGTATATCGACTAGACAATCTTTATTAAATATAAAAATATTTTTTAAAGTTTGACAAAGTATAGTAGTGGGAATCAGGGGAGCCATGTATGTTGGTGCGCGAGCGATGACATTCTTCATCATGGAAGTCCTGAAGAAGTGACTTGCAGCAAAAAAATCAAACATATGTTTACTTTATATTATATTGTGTATAGCTTAGACTATGATTAAGAAGATATATTAGAAAGTAAAATAAAAATGTGAGCGATCGAAGAAAATTTTGTGTTTTACCAACATTTTTTTGTAGTTTTTTAATCATTAATCAAACACTTTTGAATATTTTTAGATAATTGTAGTCTATACGATGAAGACGTTTATTATACATGTGTCTGCCAAATTTCATAAATAATGCTCATCTAGGACGTGTGAGAGCACTTCCATGATTTTGGAAAAAGTAATTACCGTATGAATTATTCACGATCAACAAAAACAGTATATCAGATCTTAATTGGGGATGAAAATTTGATAGTTTGTGATTGGTTATATCCTCATAAATAGTCAAATTTTAAGCCTGGGCTTATATGGAATGAATAAGAAATCATCCAAATGAAATATTAAAATCAAATGAAGCCACGGTAAAAGTGTATTGTAATAAATAAAGCAGAATCTTGAAGAAAAACGCCTAAATTTGATCCATAGAAATGTAATAATATTTTATCATGACAACGCGCGTCCTTATACCGCAAGGACGTCCAGGAATAAAATCGATAAATGTATAACATCCTCCATAATCATCCGGAATAGTGTCTTTGGATTATTGTTGATTCGTATTATTAGACCATTCCGTTAACCTTCTGTGGAGTTAAGACGCCTATTTGTGTTTGAATTGATTCAGAAAGTGTAATTGTAAAATAATAATGAATCGATTTCAAGTGTATTGTTTATGTCTTGGCGAAGAAATGAACGAATTTTGTGTGCTATCGACAGTGTTTATTTATTTATATACAAGCTTCATATACGCTGCGGTGATCCTGGCAGATAAATGGATTTGTACGAATGATGAGTGGTGGACATACGAATATTGCATCAAATATAGTATCAAATATTTTATAAACACACTGTAGAAATTTTCTTGGCCTATTCTGTAACTTTTAATCTCGTTTGCACGATACAAAAGGAAGCGAACGTTTCCGGATTAAGTAATTACACAGGTGCAACGACCAGCAAAATTGACTTCAACCACTACCAGTCATAAGATCCATTTTGTTTTGATCCCCAAAATCACAAAAAGCACAAGACATGTCTACTTTTCAAGGATGGGTTCATTGTTATAGTCGCGGCGAAACTACTGGTCCGTCAAACGTTTTAATTTGACATCGGCTTTTCGTTGTTAGATACAAATCAGACGGATCAAATTGTCAATGGCACACGTGTCACGCTAGTCATTGTTCTCATCACCCATTTCTCTCAGTCATCCAGTAAATAAAATAGAAAATCTTATTTGAAACGAAGCTCTCCGTCTGCCCCTCTGCGTGTCAGCATTACGCAATTCATACGAATTAACATTAAATTGTATGCAATATGTTAGCTTTTTCAGCCAGCACTTATGAGCCCCATTAGAAGACAATGAAGAGGCAGAAAAAAATGATATTTGAATATGCTTATTGAAAGGAAAGAGTGCAGAAACGAGAGCGAGCTTCAACTGCTCCATAATGGGTTACGAGGCTATATCAATCGTGGGAAAACTAAGAAAAATACATTTCATTAGCCAACATGTCTGAGAAAGGCCCAATTAAACATCCCTACGAAGAAAGATTACAAGAGGCTCCATGCTTAGCCGAGAAACAATTAAACGAATAATAACCGAGAACAGACGTTTATTCGTTCACGGGTCAAAGCATAGACTTACATTAGAGTTTAGAGGAAATTATGATGTCACGAAGGATGTCTGCACGAAGGATCGAATTAAAAATAACACGACAGTGGATGCATATTTTTTTAATGAAGCATCGCATAATAACAACGTCTCCGTTTCCGCTTGTGTCAAGCGATCAGAAAAAAGGGTTGTCCTGGAGCTGCGGGAAAGGATTTGATGAATTATATTCGAAGAGGACCTAACGACTTAATAAGTGTTTATGGTCATAACAAATTACATTATAATACTCAAGGCTGAGATTTATTTTTGATTTATTCGACCGGGTATTAAATACAAATTTCAGCTTTATGGCGCGCTTTACAAATTGGCCGCTACAAATGGAGACATTAAAATAATGCACATTTGATGCTCAACATCGTAAATTATTCATATCAGTGAGCATGGGGCATTAATGACATTTTGATACTCATTATACTGATTGTAGCATTTATTTGTAAATATTATTCCGATCATCAATAATGGGATATTTACATTCACAAAGCCCATCTAACAAAATGTTTATTATATGGTTTACATTGATTTTCAGCTGAATCATACCAATACAAATACATCATTTTTATTGGGAAGCTTAGTGTCAATAATCGATCGAAAGTTTAAAGACCAAAACGAAAAAAATCTATTGATTAAATATGGAAGTGTCAATTGAAAAGGGCCAGTTATTGTGGACAAAATAGCAACAACATTGAATTACTTATGTTGTATTCAGTTGACAAATAAATCTATCAATAATTTGGGATTAATCCATCAATCGAGCAGCGAGTTTCTGTGAGAATTTGAGGGCATATTAGGTCATGTTTTGGGACACAATGAATCCAGAATATCGTTTTAAATATTTACTAATAAGTGATATTTAACCATCTCTGATATTTATGGCATGGATTTTCTAAGATCCAAAGATTAAATTGCTCATTGATAAATTACGAATTCAATACTAACATTTTGCAGTCAATTTTTCAAGTTTAAAAATATGAATCAACAGTATTACAAACGACCAATAAATGTAATTTTTATATTTAAAATCATCAAATTGATGTATGATTATTAAAGTGCAGTATCAATTAACAACTCAACAGTTAGATCCCTGTATTTCAATTGAAACATTCCATTTAAACGAAGAATTAAGGGAAAATTTGGATATCTCATGGTAAATGTTTCTTCATTTCGTACAGTTGAAATAATTATTATGACTTATTGAATGATTTGTATGTATGATAGGATGTACTTATGTATGAAACATAGCAAAAGATCCCCTTAACTCCCAAAAAAAAAATTAGTTGATCCTTATATTGACGATATTTATTTTTCATTCACAGGAAGGGGCTACATACATTTTTTTCTGTATCATACATTTGCTCCGTATTGGAGTTAGTATAACCTCCATGAAGGGTGCTTTCGCGACCTCGATAGGGTGTGTGAGAGGGTTTATAAATACAGAGCAGTTTTCCTCGGAGTGACGGAGAAAACCTACTCGAGAAAAACTTGTTGATTTGACTGGAAAAGGCTTTCCGGAGTACAAAACGTTCAGTCCCCCTTTAAATACTACAAATATGCATACATATAAACGAAATCTTAATACAAACGAAATGGTTATATGGATTCTAATGTTAAATGTGCAAATAAAATTAACATTTATCAAATTCATTCATTTGCATCATTGACTAGAAAGTGTGATTTTTCCGGTTATTATGATAGTAGCGTGTATTTCTTGTATTGAAATCAATAGTCTACTAGAAGAAAATGCGGTCATGTTTATGTTTTGCTATCTAGAGCCATCTATGGACGACAGGTTGTATTAAATTTAGAATAATTTTTAAAACCATTTATAAAAAAATATATTTTGCACGAGTTCATCAAAAATAGTAAAGAATAATTATTCAGTTTTTTTTTATATATGACCATGAATCGTTTATGATAGTTATTAAATATGATATTAGATAATGATTATGCTAAATTCTACATAATAATCTGTCTTGTTATGTATTTATTATTTCGCTATTTAGATGTCTTATCACGCAAAAAGTTCGCACGTCTGGCAATCACAGCAGACTGGTACCATTGAAGAGATGGTTCCTTCCGGCGGAGCATCCAACCGGAACACCAGCACCGCGGGAAAACATCGTCCTGGATGCCCTTAAACATCCATCCACTGACCGTCTTATTAAAGATTCAATTACCCATCTATCGTCCAATCTGGACTTCTTTGTTTCCCAACATTAGGTAGCAGCCGGATGGAACTCGGATACCATCAATAACCTTAATTGGCGCATTTCTCGCCGTAATGATAGCGGCTACCGGACTCTGCTAACAAGAATTTGCACGGATGAAGAAATGCAATAAAAGACATGCATATTAGATCATCGACTGTATTTAAACAATCTCGAAAGGTTCGCTCGATGGTCGAACAGAGATGAAGTTCGAATTCTGCTCTACTAACGTTGCATTGTTCCGGTTTTTGAATGTCACAAAAAACGGACAGCCTCGTTAGCGGCTGGAATTTAACACGTCAGAACTAATGTTAAATCAAAGGTTAAAATTTCATCTGCAAATTAATCGTATCAAATTATGATTGTTAGTAAAGAGCTAACGGAATTTAGAATGAGGAAAGAACGATGGAATTTCTACGTAAAAAACTGCGACAATCAGGGACGACCGAAAGAATTTGATTGACCCATTCAAACTAAACAAGGCCATCACTTTAACCATTGAATTCACAGCCTCTTTAAAAATTCACATACTTTAACAATAAATTGTGGCTCTCGGCAATAAAAACGTACATTCTCCACGCATCGTTTCGACAAATAAAAAACATTCAGGCAATCACAATAACTATGACAAATCGATATTATCAAACACATACACGAGATCTTTGTATAAAATGTGAATAAAAATACATCCATCCAGCAGTCAAATGGACCGGCGACGTCGTCAGATGTCGGCTAATTTAAAATAGCTTTCGTAACTCGCAATGTTAACGCAAGCAGATAATGCCATAGGAAATGCCTGTATCTGATTTAGTAAGATGTTTTCTAAAAGCGTCGGAGATTAGGAGTTGGTGTAAAATTGACGGGTGGAACGTGCAATCAGTTGGATTCCAATGCACCTCGTGTGCGATCAAACAATATTTGAACAACTGAAATGTAATATGGTTCAAAACGTAATGTGGATCACACGTGGCGGCTTCCATCGTCATCCTACAAAAAATACAATGTATTCTATAACAAATGTATCAAAAAATATCAGTACAATACTTTACGAAGTCTCATATGCGGCGACAAAGTAATGGTTAATCGTTTATGACTCCTGAACTACAGACGTCACTGAGTACACTATACTATAATAGCAGTAATTAATTATATATAATTTATCTTTAACATGCATTTTTATACAACTTTATTGTATTCAAGCAAAGAGATTTTGTTGCATATTAAATTTTAAATAACATATTTAAAAAATACGAAAATATGATATAAAGATGTTGATCATTCGATCGATCTCTAGAATAATGAATCTCGCTTGGAAATGACAAAAAAACATTGGATTACAATAGACTCTCGATTATCCGGTCTAATTCTGGGGATGAAAAACACGGATAACTGGAAAATACGGATAATCCAAAACACCAATTTTCTACTTGGTTTCGAATAATACCATATTTACATAATACTAATTTTTGTTTCATAATTTTAATGCTCATTATTTATTAAGAAAAACTCTCATAGTTAAACAGATAAGTCGCCCATTATTCATGCATTCAAAACCTGAAATCATTTAAATCCATCCATCACTCCTCGAGGTTTTCCCTGTTCACATTTTCAAAACACTTTAAATTTTTCAATAATCCAGATATTTCAGATATATAATTTACTTCATTCTCTTCAGAGTGCATTAAATATGTTTCTATGCCAGGATATTTTTATCTCCATTTTGTCGGATAGCCTTGATTGTGGGAAGACGTGCTTCCCGCAGCCAAGGATAAGCGATTAATAAAGACGTTATCTAAAACGAAAGTCTTTCTAATCATCACCCGTCTATCTTCATCTCACCCCTCGTCTACAAAACGGTCCGAGAGCAGAACGAACCCGCGTGCGAGGTCTGTTTTAGGTCCAAACATTTTACAACCATAAGTCTATCAATTGTTTTCAATATAATTTCGTTTGAATGAGAAGTAGCATTATCTAATAATAATATTGATTTTTGTGGCAACCCCTTATTTAAAAAAAAAACCTTGCATCTTTGAAACCCATTTCTTTTTGAACCAATTCATTATCCGAGTATCAGAATATTTTTTTAGTATTATCGTTCGTTTTTTGTGTGCATTTCATAATCGTATAGGAAGGGGAAAAAATTCTCTCACGAATTATCCGCAAATTGGATAATCCGCACCCGGATAATCAAGAGTACACTGTATTGACATTTTAGTATTTATACAAAATTATTTACATTAACATTACATCGTTACACAGATTAAGCTCGATTCTAATGTTGAAAGAGCTTTAAGATGCAAATATATAAATGTCTTTTATCTACAAGACTGAAACTATGTTGTAGCTACTTATAATAAATATTATATGTACTTAATATTGCAATTCTTTGAAAATTGTAATACTCCGATCAACTTTCCGAACTACAACATTAGCCATGTTTACAGAAGCCTTTGTATCAAAAATATATGACATTTATTTAATAATAATTCACGTAGAACATTTTTAAAGAAAGTGCAACCTTATATATTTAAATTTAATGCCGTTATGTACAATTATTTAGATTTCGAAGTGTGTTAATGTCCTCAACGTTGAAAGTTTAGTAGACTATAATTTTCCTGATTTACATTATATAAACACTGACTGAATCAAAAATTAGCTTTGTATAAATGATTGCAAAATTTTAGTCACTATCTCGCGTACCAATAGGGTAATGGGCGTATCTGGGAAATGACTAAACACACTATTTTTATACAGATTAAAAGCACGATTAATTGAAACTCATGATATATTTTATATATGAAAAATATGTGGCTATATTAATTTTAAAGGTCTAATCTGCTTGTATTGTATTTAAATATAATGAAATAGAAACTCACTCATATTTGTATTTGATTCGTAACTATCGCTCCCAAAACATCCAATACACATCGTTCCCGATATGGAACCGAATTTACATAATAATTAAATAAACCCAATATTTTGTTCTTATAAGTATTATATCTATAATAATTGATTGTATATGTGTATGATAATCTATGGGATTTTGAGTATATTGGACCAGTCCGAAACGAGTTGAAAGACAATCGATAATGGTGGTTTATGGTATTTATCGCCGTCTATTTCACACCATTAATGATTTGTTATTCGAGATTGGTGAGCATTTTTAAATATAATTTACGAGCAAGTCGATGGAAATATATATTCGTGATGCGATGTTAAAATTAAAAGGCAATATAGGCATCGTCTGTCTGCGTCCATTAATTAATTTTCAAAAACAAGTATTTTTAGTGGCTCTTGTACTACAAGACATTCCATTAGGTTGCCTAATGAAATTTTACGATAAAGAAGACATTGCCGCATATGCCCCACTAACGAACAGGGTATTTTTTTATAATCCTCCAGTGGCTATAAAACTGTCGCGCGCGGGAATGTGGTAGCTGGTGGACGCAATGAATACCAATGGGCGTCTCCGGCGCGAGCATTACTATCATTATACTTACATTGTAATTATACGTCATCGAAGATGTATTGCGATAAGATCGATAAGACCTTGGCATTTAAGAGGCTGTGTGCATGTGCTCATTTTTTCGGGTCCATGAGAGCCTTCGGGGGCCCATAACTAATGGGGCCTTAAGGAAATACTATTACGTTTCATCAGGCGAAAATGAATATTCTATGGAAAATACAGCTATGGTATAATCCATCGACTTAATTAATAGTTTTGTAACTGAAATTGCCTTTGAACTAATATCGCTTTCCATTTAGTCCAACGAGCTTTAAATTTTATCTGAAATCTATAAATGCATGGCCCTAAGGCTTATGAACGTTTGAAATAAATTTTCCGATTCTCAAGCCTCAACTAATTTTAAAATATCAAGCATCTTGAGTAATTGAAAATGCTGTTTCTATGAAGAATTATGCATCGAAAAGACAAGTTTGCAATTACAAAATAACCACATAGCCACAATGCGGTAGGATCTAGGGTGAAAAATCATTTCTATATGGAAAGTCATATAAAATTCATTTATGCTTCAAAATTCAAATCATTCAAAATTCTGATTATTTTATGTATAATTTTTTTCATGCAATCGTTTTCGTATATTGATTATTAGGCAAATAACAACCATTAAAACACGATTTAAAATCAATAGTAATTCCGCTACTCCAAACCACCACATGTAAAATTATTTCCCTAAAAATATCTCCTGTGGAAATCGTCTACATCCGATAGTATTCTAGGTTAAAAGCATGTGATACTGTGGAAAGTCACTCCTATGGAAATTGATTATAACTCCTATAGAGATCGAATTTCAAGGTAAAACAAATGTCAAAAGAATCATTAATGATACAGCTAGATTATGTAAAATACTGTCATCATCAGCAAATAATTCTTAATGCCCACCGAATCCCAGTTTTAGAAACCTCAATATGGATGATGCACTTTATCTCGGCTTAAATTATATTTATCCTTAGCCCATAAAGCACTATCTCTTAATTGACGATATCCATTTAAGGATTTCACTTTCATGCCTTAATTAAACCGTTGAAAAAGTGGTCAAGCCATGATACTGTATGAAAATACGATTGACGAATACATAGTGTATTCGATTGATCCTTTTTCAAGGTGGGCCGTTTTTTTATTTTAAAAAATGCAACATCATTTCACGCACATCCTGCAAGAAAAAATCCTGGAATCCCTGCATGTTTGATGTGCATTTCTGTAATTCGACGCCGGGAAGGCCGCATTAACCGCATCAGCATTCCATGGGCATTCTTTTGCATATTGTCAAGCGCTATTTCAATATTGTCTTTATGAATTTGACATAAAAACATGTCATTGTCTTCATCGCGCATTGTTTCACATACCATGGTAATTGTTCATATATAAATAAAGCCTTTAACAAACAAATATGTGCTTATTAAACGCCATAATGTGTCCCATTGAATATTTACGAGACGTGACGGCGAGCCAAAAAGATTACCGATGCGGCAATAAAAGTCGGACATGAGTTTTGAAATCAGAGTCAATGACTTTTTCCGAGGCGATCTAAGACGTAATCTTAATTTAAGTCATTCGGGTGACTACCTGGAGGTGCTCCAGTTGAGAGATTGGTCAAATGCAATAATTGTAGTGACGAACTAATAACATGATCGCGGTTTCCATTTTTTATTAATTATTAACGATGTTACGATATGACCAGAGGCTGTGTCTTTACCGATGTTCAATCGGATGGAAAACTTGCTCAGAATGCCACTAACCAAGTGAAGCCTTAATCGTGTTCATATCCCGATATGAAAATTAATTACACCATATTTGCATGTAAACATACGTTATATGGATCTGTGTGTCATTAGATGAACACGTAGGCGATTAAATTTAATGGGATTTATTGATCAATTGAAATACCGTAAATCATATTTTTCAATTATGCGTTCAATAGGTCTTTAATTTGTGCAATTTATAATGTATAGATTTTAGACTATTCTTAGATAAATCTAGAAACATAGGATCAGGGGTCAAATTAGTGACAATTGTCGAAGATTTTTTATTATGAAAAAATGTTCTCCTTATCCATCGACTCGTTCCCAACGTCCGTTGTTTAAGATCGTTATTTTCTCACGTCCGTTATTAGTTCCTGTTATTTATTGATTTTCAAATAGCACAATATTAGCCAAGATGTTTGCTCTGAGCAGGAAGTCCTGCAGAAAAGTGTTGACATAAGAAAATTGTGTAAAATCAACAAAGATAAATTCACATAAAATACGTTTTTTATAATATTTGTCAATGCAAGTTAATAAAATATTTTGCCATTCCAATTATACCGTTTATAAATCATTTTAACTTAAGTCAGGTAATGACCATGCGAAAACAAAGATGAATTTAAGCCGAAATAACCATTTAAAATATAACTTAGTATGGATCAACAGATACCTTAACCGAAAACCATACGCATTTTGTATATTTCAATGGACAAATCCACTGTAAATGGCAGATTTTGGACAATTAAAAGGCGAAATTCAACGAGAATGAAAATATATGCCGGTGAGCCAAAATAGTAAAGTAAGTTTGAATACATACAAGTACTTTAATAGAGAGTTTTCTTGGGCATGGACTTTTCTTGCGACTTGTTAATTTTATTGCCCAACAATATAAGCGTTGCTGTCGAAGCAACATCTCAAATATGGACATTTGTCACTCTCACAAAGCTTTCCACTGCTTGGATTCGGCTCTATTCATATTATACAAAGATTCAAAAATAGATTCTATAGTTACTCATAAAAGCATTTATTGCGTCAATCAACGCCGTGCGTCGATAATTTTTCAGAGCATATTTTGACGTCGATATCTCTTCCTGCGTATATTTATAATATAAAGCATCCAGTCCATATAAAACGAGATTAACAAACAGATGCAGTGCATAGACCCTTCAACACCCAAAAAAGAACGAGATTATATAATAATGATGGTTTAAAAAAATGCGGCTTAGACGTATTAATCTGATACCTACATTAAACTGGTTTTGGTCAACGGTTTTGAGACACGTCTTGAGGCTTCCATATTCTAGGGCACCATGTAGGGATTTGGTGATTGGATTTCCCCCACACAAAAAGAGTCTCATCATCGATAGCTTTTTGTTTCACTGACCCTTCCTCCGTATTTTTCACCTGTGTTCTTTCTTACCTGCATCCTTGGCTGGAGCCCTCTACACATGTCTTTAGGAATGTTAATAGAAACCTAATGCAGCATAAATTAGAATACTTCTTGCAGCGAGTGCAATGATCATATAAAAATAACCACTTTCTGTGTATATTTATAGAAGGAATTGTGTATGAAAGGTTTGTCGATAGTTATTGGCACTTAGCAAGGTATTTATGTATTACTTAAACAAAAAATACTGATTTTTTTTATTTGGAATTATTAAGGGTTAAATGAAAATTCTTCATGATTTAAAATGATATGAATATACATATTTATATCATTTTGAAAAATCAAAGTAACAGAAAATGTGCATCTTTGACTTTATGATGTACTTGGATTTTCGCGCTTTTCATCCCTTTTTATTAAGGTCATTGGACGCAAACAAATTGCAAAAAATCTTAATTTAAATCATTTTAAAACCAAAATAGAAATTTTATTTGTGAAAATTTACACGATAAAAATATATTATATTTACTTTATACCATGGCTTCGAACCGCAACTGAACCGATAAAACCGTTATTTTTGTAGAAATGTTATTAATATATATAAATATATTCTTCACCATTCTTATGCAGAATTTGTTTAATTTTTGTTTAGATTGTCTCTTCTTATATAATTACTATGTACTTAAAGCTGGGGCGTTAAATAATTATAAAAGAGTAAATTAGACAATATTATTAATATAGAATGCTTAATATAAAAAAAAGAACAAAATATTTTAAACTATGCTAGAAATTAAGATCTTAACCCCTAAAGGAGTACTATCGGAGACCCTGCGATTCCCCTCCACTTATTCAGAAAGAGCACTCTTGTATATTTATCTCGGGATTTTATAGATCGTTAGCCCAAATTAATCGACTAATAATGATTTCGATTTCAAGTGTGTTATTTGTTTACTTATGCAAATAAATGACATGGTCTTGTATGCTATCAACAGTGTTTATTGACAATTTACTCTGCCTCGAATTGAAGATTGTCTTACGCTGATGGGAGCTGACTGAAAGTAATCGGTGTAAAGCGATTATGGCATCAACGACTTCATCGATTTTAAATTTGCTCACTCCTCAAAAGGTTGATTCAATCAAAAACATTTAAAAAATTTTACCCAGAGTTAAATAGAAAACCGATAAAACCGTAATTTTTCCCATGAATCAGCGCTGTATCTGAACCGATTTAATATTTAGAATTGAACCGGAATGAAAACCGAAATGAAAAACATAACGATGTTATTTATTGACCCTCAAAATTAAGAGGATGCAGTTTTGCTGCATCGTGTGTATTATTTAACCCTTTGAGGAGTACAATCGCGTATTTGCGATCGAATACCAGTGATTCAGAAAAAGCATTCCTACGCGGTGTTCTCAGAAAGAGACAGACAGAGACAGTGTCTTGCGACCCAAACCCAAATTTATCAACTAATAATAGCCCAAATGAATCGATTTCAAATGTATTGTTTATGTTTAGGCGAAAAAATGAACGAATATTGTGTGTTATCAATGCTGTTTATTTATTTAAATACAAGCTTCATACACGCTGCGCAGTCCTGATTGATAAATGGATTTGTATGGATGATAAGTGGTAGACATATTATAATATGACATCTAATTCAATGATGATTTTAAATTAGTTCACTACTCAATGGTTTAAAAAGGCTGAAAACATATTTCAGAATATAATATGCTTTGATGATTTTGCAATATTTTAGATTAATAGATTTTAGAATACAGACTAAATTTCATAATCATATTACAATAATAATCTCGTATAGGAAAATTACGATGACTATCAAAGAACTTGTTTATGTTATGCACAAAGTGAAAATACGGAAACCTTACCGCGATGGTTAAAACATTTTCGTTGTTATTGATTGTTTTATAAAGCATTGAAGTTATTCTTATGAGAAAACCGATACAATGAGGATATAAAAAGAATATCCGGTAAATTGTCACCAGTTTCTTCTTCGCATTAAAAACTTTCTCTCGTTCCTAAAGATTTCTCTCCCGAAGACTTCCACATTTTGACCTTATTAATCAGGTAAATCCACATTGTCTTCTATCCATTGCGTCTTCACGCTCGATGCTTGACAAAGAATGGCATCGAAGGTGAAAAGAGCAAACAGTGAGTCACAGAACCTCTTTGACGGGAGCATGTCAAATTGCAGTCATACATTACTGGGACAATCAAAATATTTCAATAGCCCTATAGGGCACGACGTCGACATTTGTACACGTTCGTGCCCAAACCTTTTAAATACGCGTGTTCATCGGAATGCGGGAGATAAAATATTACTAACAAGGTTGAGGCATTTTTTGAAGCATTTATACGCTTCACTTTTGACAGTGGGTCTCATAGATCACAATATCATATAGGAAACAGTGTGAACAGCAGGTAACTGCGTGAAGTATTGAAAGGATCGTGCCTATTTTATCCCTTTGGAAGAAGGGTATAATTTGATAAATCACAGATAAACTTATTACCGGGGTGGAGCTGTTGGTTTGGAAAATCGTGCACCCATTATTATCATCGATGTACTCAAATTATATTCCCCGTATGAGCTGTGTTAAATATGGGCTTCGGGTGTTGAGTGCAAGAAGCGCCTATTTGATCAATCTTCCTCTGCTTCGAAGCGTATTACAACCCGATCGATTTTTTGAATGCTTGATATAGCAATTTGAATAATATATCAATGACATTTACACATCAAAATTTGATTACCATGAAAAATCTCAGTTAATTAACATCAAAATCATTCCATCCCGAGAGTTAGCGTTCTTCTTGATTTTATCGCAAACTTAAATCAAACCAAACCAAGCCGATATTTTCAATTCGAACCGCATCATCAAAGAGCTATGAATATCAATAAAAGATAAAATTTGTTCAAAGTGTCATTAGCAAAGGATATAAAATCGAATCCCGCTGTTTTCCATTAGTTTTGACTATTTTAAAGTTCTTAAGAAAATATTTTATCATAGTGAACCGTCGATAAATATTCATCCGAATATAATCACATTAGCATAAGTTCGACGATCTTTTCACAGCGTAATTAATTGAAACCCAAACGAATAAATTATCAACAAACTACAGATTAATTCCAGTGAATGTATGCGTAATTATAATACCGTGTAAATCAGGAATCGATGAAATTGTATTGAGAGTTATGGGCAACATCATTAAAATTAATTTATTAATGTTGGAAGCGCGTCGGTAGCCATTAAATTCTGTTCAAACTTGATTTTTCATTAGCTTTTCGCCATAAAATATCAAATCCACTTAAATAGATAAGACTCGAGCTCCTTTTTGTATCATTTTATGATTAACGCGTGCCTTTTTCATTTAAAAAAAGCAGATTAATTTTTTTTGTATAAACTTAGTTACATAAACAACGTGGGCGTATTCACTATATAACGTATTTTTATAATCGTTCAAATATGCCCTTATATTAGCAAGCATTACATATGGAAAAATTATTCCGCATTTACATATCAAATGTAATTTCCCTTGCATATATGGGTTCATTTTTACATTCAATTCGGCATTTTATTGATTGATATTGATACACGTATTATAGAAACGCAATCAAAAGAAGATTACATCTCCTTTAACTGTGTTTGACTGAAAGGGAAGTTCATTAATCATTTTAAACAGTGAGTGACATTAAAAGAACTCATAAAGTTCATAATTTTGATAACTGAAGAAATTTGAATAATTGTATAATACATACTGACATTAAAATACAATCTACAAATCTGCTTTTTTGCCTACAAGTAGTTTACGTTAATTATTGTTAAATAAACGTTGTTCACTTTCGATACAAGGTGGCTAGGACTTTAATAGACGTGGCTAAAGCTAAAGTACGGGAATTTGATTGAAGTATTGCAAAAAATTTTTTCCAGTCCTTTTAGCAAATTAATTGTACTTTTTTAAGCTAAAGAATTACTCGTATATTGAGATATTGCCGTTGTATTTTTTTTCTTAATGATTTTTCCAACCCTTTCTATAGGATTATTTTTTGTAAAATAAGGTCGCTGACTAAACTTTCTCTATATTTGAATTCAGAATATCTAAGCTTCGAATCCAACCACTAAATTACGGAATAACTTACTTACCCTCTTATACAAGAAGATAAAAATAAAGCAGTTTTAAATCATACTTAGTACAATTTCTTAAATTGTAATTGTTTGCTGTTTGTCAATATAAATATATTCGTAGTATCTTATTAGCATAAAAATTCAAAAACCATCTAAAAATGTGTTGAAATTGATAGGAGTGAATAAAATAACTGAGATTAGTTTATGAGTACCATATTTAAGATGCATTTAAAGGATTGGATATAAATTATATAGTAACAATGAAGGATCTTTTGGCAGTATAAATACCACCATTCAGTGGCAATGATACATATTTTTTATTAATGTATTCTTGCCATAACAATGGACACATCTGTCATGTATTCCCTGCGTCTTTCACAATTTACCCCTATCTTTAGGCGATCCAAAAATGATTTACAATTTAGATTTCTAGCACTTTGTGCTCCGACGACGTACAATTTGTAGAGGTGTTGTTCACTTGAACACATAAATGGCGGTCATTTACATATCGGGCGTGTAAACATACACTTTTACTCCATATTTGCCCAATACTTTATTTTACGATGCCGTACTTGGAAAACGTCTATAATTTGAGTCTTACCTGGACTGCGCTGTTCAAGAAGCAATTGTTCTGCCCGGGAGCGTTGAGGAGTCCTTTGGTGTTGGTGAAGGTTCCTGAGTCCTTCGAAAGATGCCTTACATGATTGGCGTCCATTTCCATGGGTGCTGACATTTGGGGCATACCATTGGTCACTATGGTCGGGACCATGGCTGCAGCTCCAAGATCAGATCCAAATAAACACTTTTTTGAAGTCGGATTTCGTTACGCCACAATCCATTTTCGTTCCATTTACCTAAAATAAAAAGAAAATATATGTTTTATCATACAATAAAAGTTTTAACGATAATTCAAATCAAGAACAGAGTGGTCTAAAAGCAATGCATAAATTTGAGATAAAAACACAATGGCCGCTACATTACAACATTTCTACGTCACGTCGCAACATTATCGTAGATTTTCACGGTTTAATCGCACGTAACTTCATATTAAACATGTAATAAAAATGCGATGGATTTACGGCTTTATATTTTCTTACGTCGAATAATTTTTTATCGAACGTTACGTGGCATGAGATATAAGAAAGCACGCGTGATGAAAATGAATTGTTTTAATTGCAGTGTACCTACACATGGTGAAAGTGTTTTGAGTCATTGTGCTCCATAATAATATCATTCACATGGAATGATTGATGATTGGAGAATTAATGATGGATCAAACTTGGATGATGAGATTCTAGAACGGTTGCACAAATGCGACTCGTTAATTACATATTTACCAATCTCCTTTCGGAAGCTGATCTGACATTTCATCACAAATCTTAAATTTCAACGGAATGTCAATATTTTTTGTAGGCAAAGCTTCCAGCAAATAATCTACGACAAAAAGTCGTTAAACTGCGTTGAAAAACAACACAGAAAATTATCCAATAATGAATTAAAATAATATTAACAACAGCATGTGGGTGATGTGTACGCAGTCTATTGATACAACATCCATTGAATAGCAATAAAAAAGTTGTTAATTGAAATAAAATTATAATATTATTATGGTGCAATGATTAAAAACATGTAATTTTAATACATAATACCATTAAAACTTTGAACACTATCCATAATATTAATTAGTATTAACGTTTTATGTTTAGCACTTTCAAAAACAGATATTATGCCAATATTTTGCTCGATTTTAATTCATTTTAAACTAAGCAAAACCAGACACTGCTGTGATTTTGAGATGTTTCTAAATCTTTTTAGCTCGTTTTAAATGTCAATATAATACAAAGTAATGGGTTAACTTCCGATTATACTGCTGAACTTTCTGTATTTTCGATTATAACGATTCCCAGCAGTATCAAGATAAAATTTCGATGCTACAGTAAAAGTTGTGTAATCCGGTTTCTTAAAAAATGTCTACCTTTAGAGACTGGTTATTACATTAAAACATTCCTTTTTCCACTCTCTAAAAGCGCTGTATCTTGGCGACAGTGCTTGAAAAATAGAGCACATTTTTCGACTTATCGACTGGGTTTCGTTGACGTCATTTGTTGCAATCGACTAATGATGATTTTCATCGGATCAATTTATGATTTATGGATTTCATTACTTTCAATGACGGACAAAAAAGCTCCATGGACAACTCCTGCCGGTTGAATCCTAAAAAAAAATGCGATTTGTTCAATTTGTATAACAGAATTGGGCGTCGGAGGCGCTATTATAAGAGTTGATTAATTTGATTAATTATATTCTTCGCTACCAATTCCATCATTTTCTAGGTACGTGATTGATTTAGATTTCATAATTCGCCCTCCCCGGGCGATTTTTTTTTTGTGGGCTTAATTCGCCTCTGCTCGATTGTATATTTCACGAAATTACGTGACCTAGGAATCCAATTTTATTTTTAAAAAATCAATCTAGTAGATTGCAATTGTAATGGAAAAACGGTTGTGGGAGATGTGCGATATGAAGGAATCAAGATCAATCTGTTCGATGATGATACCTTGATTTTGAAATGGCAGCTCAAGAGATAAAATCTGGAATTGGATCCAATATTTACATAAGAGCTATTTATAAATGTCAAACTGATATTTCTAAATACTTTTGGCTTTTTCCCATACATAATAGAATGAAATGTCAAAGACGCATTTAAAATATATCTCACGGTATGAACTTCAATCTAAATTTAATTAGAACTGTTGAAGATGTCATAATTTCTCTGATTTCCAAATTTAATATTGATTACTTCATCATCATATCATCAATCATCTTACATACATTTTATGTTTATCAAGATTTTGTTTTAAGCAAATCTGATTAGATCTATGAATTCTGCATTTAGGATTTATAGGTAAATGGTTTAGTTGATGATATAATATATATAGATAGATGGAATCGCATTGGAAATTGCGAAGCAAAAAAAACCTAGACATTAAGAAGTAGATTTTGAATGAAAACCAGGTTTCACCATTGTCTTCTTTTCAAGTTGATGAATCAACAGATGTAAGCTCGTGTGCTCAGTTGCTTGTTTTTCATTCAGATGATATCAAAGAAGAGTTCCTATTTGTAGTGAACTTGAAAATATTACAAAAAGTGAAGATATTATAGAGAAGATAAATACCATTTTTGAGACTGGAAGATTAAATTGGAAAAAACGTGAGTGGGGTTTTATGCTTGGGTCAAATCGAGCTTTCAGAAAAAAGTAAAAGAAGTAGCTCCCCAAGCAAACAGCATAATTCACCGGAATGCCCTTTTCAGTAAGACTCTTCGTACTTCATTCGTTAATAAAAATCGTAAATTACATCAAATTTGGAGCTCTTAATCTGTTTAAAAAGCTATGCAAAGATATGGATTCTGATCACGATGTTATTCTTTTCTACACTGCAGTACACTGCTGGTCGAAAGGAAGTGTTGTGAATCGTATCTGAATTGAAAGATGAAATCTAGTTATTCCTGGAAATCCAAGAGAAACATGACATTTTGATAAACTTTATCGACGAAGCTTGTCGGAAAAGAGTAGCATATCTAGCAGAAATATTAAAACAGCAAAATATTTTTAACCTGGAACTTCAGGGAAAGGAAACGAATAATATCGTATGTCATGAAGGATCTGGTCCACCTTCTTGGCTCTTGAGTTGAGACATGACGGGACGAGCATTTTGTATGTATTTATTAATTGCGTGGTTTTGCATTTGTTGATGTTTTTTTAATTTTTATAGAAAGGGGTCGCCACCCGAAAAAGATTGGGAACCTATGTTCTATACTGTTTGCGTTATTAATTTTTAAAATAAGGTAGTTTCCCTGCCGCACCCTGTAATTAAATAGTAATTACTGTTAAAATGTATGCATACATTTAATTCTCATAATTAAATGGAATTCTATTACTAAGCCAAAAGTATGTCAATGCCTTATATTTAAGTAATTCCAAATTCAAAAAAATACATACGTTCGTTTTTATACGAAAACATTCCATACACTTCACTATACTTCTCATGGCATTGAAACTTTTAATCGTTTTGACTCGAAAGACCCATTGAAAAATCCATAAAGGTCGAATATCAGTTCATTTAACGGAATCTGGGAATAATAGCCCAAATAAATTCTAATGCAATCATCTACGTGACTGCCATTGTTATCAAAAAATGTGAACCTCAAAAGCTTCTTTTGTCGGACGTGCATTCAGAAAGGTCCCATCATGGAAGTGACAAAAATGGAACAAGAATATGATTCACGACCTGTAATTTATTTTGAATTCCTAGCTAATGAGTCAAGGTTCATAGCAGCTACCTTTTGTGAAATGAAATAAAATCATCCACACAAAAAAGCACAATATCTCAAACCATCAAAAATTCTGACTCGATAATTACAAGAGAGTTCGTCGGAAGAATTTAATAGCATTAAATTATTCCCAAACTAATTATAAGATGATTATATTTATTGATGAACGACTATGCATTTTCATGATTGATGATCGTATGCTTGAGTAATGGCATCAATCATTGTTCTTCAAACAAATTACGCCGAAATTCATGCGATTTCATACCACAAATATTTTCGAAACACGACCGAGATAAAATGATTCAATGCGAAATTCGACTTTTAAACGATATATCAATATAATCATCCATCGAAAGCGAGCATTTTGTACGATATCAGAATTCGTATCGCGTAATTAATTAATCGTTCAGAAAAATGTATTTGAATAGACGATCTTGAAAAATAACGGTAATATTTATTTTGGGTCATATCAACCAGAATACAATAAGTGGAACCAATTTTGCCCTGAACGCGTAGGTTAATAGGATATATCATAAAACCATATGTGCTCGTACAACCAAAAATGGATTCAATGATATTAAAATACTATACGCAATCGAAAAATACGAATGACAACCAGACAAAAAGAACGTCTTGACAAATACCAAACGAAGCGAGCTATCCTACGATTAGAATTTAAGATGGATATGAATCAAATATATTTTTGGAACGAGCTAATGGACTTGGAAGACATAATTAATTGACGATAAATTTACGATATGTAATTGAAGCACCATATTTTTTCCCCGTCCAGAATGAATAAGATCGTTGGGTCGTTGAAATTTAAATAGATTTTTTCAATTATCCTTGTAAATAAATCAATTCCATCCATGATAAATATTTCCTTGTTGTCTACAGTCTATAAACGTACCACCATATAAGTCGAGCTCGTTGACAATATGTCGCTGTTGAAGTGGTCCATAGTCGTTGGTGGGCTTCAAATAAGGAATTATAATTTAAATATGCCATGCGTCCATCAACGACAGAATGTTAATTTCACACGAATCTTCAATTTGGTATTGGTTATGTATATTTTAAGAATGTTCGAGGGTTTGGCGGATGCTATGATTAGAAATTCCACCCCGGGGGCGATGACGAGTTGGAGAAAAAATAATCGGGGCCCGTACCTAAGATAATTAGACCCTTCCTACTGTCCAAGCTTCCGCGCTTTCTTCGGCCCCATCCAAGCTGATTATGGCCATAATATGTTGTTACATAAATTAAAGTTCGACTTTGATCAATACGCCCCTGTCATTTGTCGAAATTTATTCCGTTCGAACAATAATGTAGGGTCGGATTAGCGTCATTATCGATTTGTCGGACGGATTACATTTCAACGAAGTCCATAACGTGGATCCAAATCAGAACTAATTTATTCAAATTATACACACAATAAAATCTATTAGGCTTAGATAAAATAATTCTATCACTGAGGCATTGAGTCGTTTTGATATCATTTTACCGATAATAACGTCGAATTTTAGATCCATACTTTAATGAATACTAATCATAGAGGTAAGCATCTACAGTGGAACGATTTGAGGATCAAATCTGTATCGTATTTGCTTAAAATCCAAATATGCCTATTGACCTATATATAGGATATCTTGTTTTTCATTTTTAAATTTGAAAAATATCATATTCCATGTAAGTAGAAATCATCCATAAATAACACAAATGTTTCTGATGATTTACAATGATTTAAAACCACGTTAAACAGCCGTTGATAATGGAACGAAATATAGAATTTATCATCACTCAATAAATTCATAGGATGACATATTTTTGACAACAATATTGAAAAATCTATGTGATTTTTTAAAAATATCTGGACTGGAAGCATTTTTTTATCTATGCCTTTCAATGCTCAAAGATTTTCTGCTTCATAAATTAACATTGGCTTCAATTTTAAATCACCAGCTAAATTTTCACCAAGAAACAATGTCAATCGGTTTTTAGAAGGTTTATAACCATGAGCAACTGATTCGTCTTTTGATAAGAATGTCCAGTAAGAGGTCCCCCTGTACTACATAATTAAATTGACCGACGAAAGCCACCCAAATCGTTGTTGTCTAATTAGTCATCTATGAAATTATTGAGTGATGTGTTTAGAACATTTAATCAATGTAAGAACTAAATGTGTAAAATTAATGTTATTTAGAAAAACTTGAAATTCAAATTTTAGTTAATATTGTTTTTCAGTTTGTTCAAAAGCTAAATTTGAAAGTTGATTATGAAGATTTTTATCTTTTGGAAAATCAAAGAACAACGAGTTGCAAAAGAAAATGATATATTTCGAATAGAATTAGAAGATTAACATCAAAATTATATCCTAAAATATCAGTAGGTTTTGCATTATTTTCTGCAAATTGCATGCAATATTTGCATTTAATGTAGAATTATAACATCATAATATTCTTGTATAGTAGCCGTTTTTCAGATCTTATTTTCTAAGCCTATAATATTGTTTGATTCACGTAATCCGATTCGATCTCTTGAGGTCATTAAGCAGAACCATCATGCCGACATATTTTTTTCAGGCATGCACTGATCAATTCTGTATGGAAACCATAACAATGAGGATGCTCTTGATGTGACATTGTTGGCAATTGAATGCTCCTTTTTTAACAAATAAATTCCATGACCAATAAAAAAGGAAGTCTATTAGTATGAATTGAATTGAAATGCAACGACAAGTACAATGATTTCAATAAAATACTGTGCCTAGTACAAACATGCTACAAACTCGTAATAATACTCAATTTTACTAAGTATATAAATAACAGCAGGAACTAGCAGTGCGTATGATGTTTAAGTATCCAGGAAGAATTTACGATGTCGTAAATTCTTTCAGCTATACAATTTCATAAAAGAATTAATTTGTCAATAAATATTTATAATCGACATGACCGTAGATGCTAATTCGCGCGACTTTTCTTTAATATCTTGATATGTTGTTGGAAAAAAAAACCGGTATCTGTGAATATAAACACCATTTTTTATTGATACGCGAACTGGTCTTAAAATTTGGCACGTTTCAAAAAAATTAAACAATTTCACAATTCTTAATCTAGCAAAACGATACGCGGAAGTTAAGGAAGCTCGATTGTAAAAACTCTAATCTTTCATAATGCCTTTTTCAACATTTCTTTTTCGGTAAGACATCGTGTATGTGCGTGCTGTTAAAAATTTGATACCAATTATCTAAAATTGTCGGACTTTTTTCTTGTGAAACATTTCAAAAGTGGATAATTGTTGTGGAACAGAAAATTGTCACTATCACTTCTCAGCATTACATCAAAATCGCCATCTCCGGTAGCCCTTTATAATGTACATTCGATCACAAGAATTATATTCAAATATATACATTTTATTCATTAAAAACATACGATATTCTCATAATATTCAAATAGCGATCGTTAAAATAAAGTCCATTGACATCGATTTTAAATCAGCGTCACATAACCAGTTTGCAAATCATCAGCATGGAACCACTTCTGTGAAAGACAGCTTAATATGGCATCAAATTTATTTTAAATATTTATAAAATATACTAATAAATCCATTAAAAGATTGCATAAATTTTACATAATATTTTACTATTTATTGTAATTATGTATGTCGAAAACATCGAATTTGAGAATATATAGTCAGATTGATCTGCCATTGATTATATCAATAGTAAATG
This sequence comes from Stenopsyche tienmushanensis, assembly GCA_008973525.1. Classification (NCBI taxonomy): domain Eukaryota; kingdom Metazoa; phylum Arthropoda; class Insecta; order Trichoptera; family Stenopsychidae; genus Stenopsyche; species Stenopsyche tienmushanensis. The sequence continues at coordinate 630,397 of WACJ01000406.1, read as the reverse complement.
GTGAAATAACAAATGGCAATCATTATTTATCTAACTGGACGACATTAACATCTGTCAAATTATAGCAATACATTTGACTATCGATTTACATAGTTTTAATTTTACATGACTTTACAAAATGAATTTATACGTATTAGTACGGAAGGTAGCAACCAAAATTTGGCACCCATTTTTACAAAACTTATTTTTGTTTATACAATGCAAATCAAGAAACTTACAATCCAACAAGCTTTTGATTATACATACCAGCATTAAATTAAAATCTACAGAGCTGCTTTTTAATCTACAAGTAGTTTACGTTAATTATTGTTAAATAAACTTCATTTACTTTCGATATAAGGTGGTTAGGACTTTGGTAGACGTGGCTAAAGTAGTAGCGTGCAACTTTTAAAGCATTACAATATTAAGTACACATATAGATTATTATAAGCTCTCAAAAACATCATTAACGAGTTCTTAGACTCTTATTATAAAGTCCAAAAATAAGGACCATTTCACTACTCATTTATATATCGTCTCCTATCTAAAAATTCATACTTAAACCATAATGAATATTTTGATATAAATATTATTTTTACGCGTTATTCATCGACTTCGTCTAAATCGAGTGGTGGAAAACATGTTTTTTTCATTAATTTTTATTGGTTGTCATACAATGAAATAAATTCATACATATGCATTCCTTTGATAAAGGAACATAAAGTCGTAATTTTATTAGAATTATAAAAGCGTGAAGCTTTCAACGAGCTTTTATCTTGATTATAATAATCATAAGATATGTTTTGATACGACGTTAGGATATTTTGATTATATTCTTCTTGTTATTTCGGAGGCTGTATTTCCAGGAATAAATTTTACTGCATAAAACCATAAGAACTGGTAAAACTCGTATCCAAATCGACCGTTACTGTTTGATCGAACTTTTAAATCTGCATATGACCGTAGGCCTTTAAGATGAACGAAGCATAAAAATCATAAAATATTTTAATTAAAATGCAATTCATATGGTATACATTTCAAGCGGTATCATATTATTTGATATCGATATGTCTCATACGTAACTACAATATTTTTCAATTATTACACACCTTCACAGCTGGAGACGTAGTGTATAATTCACATCATGCTTCCAATACCATTGTTTTTTTATGGATCATAGGAACGAGCTGTATCATCACGCTTTTTCGACATTTAAGTCGCCGTCTTGTGACATGGAATTAAATTTAAGTAACGAGTTTCGTACCGTTCGGAAGAAGGACTATTACCGGATTCCACGATGACAGTCAGTATGATCGTAATAACCGAGCCTTAAAACGAGGAATGTGATGATTACAGTTGGAGTACGGCTGTAATCCCGGTTGCCAGAGGTAATAAGCGCTTGTGGTATCGTCCACACGCGTGCTTCTCTTCTTTGGATCTCTTTTTGTTGGCTCAAGCCAGGATGACATTACAAATCTAATCATCCAAAACACACGACGCTAATTTCTAATACCAGTCACGAACTCGTCTGATGGAAACGGAATCAGGTCGACACATAGTCGAGAATATGGCTCATTATCAACGCTCATCAGAATTCGATCAGAGCTTTTTTGTGTGTGTTCGTTTTCGTCAGACATTTGATTCTATAATATTGTACGCAACAATATCAATATTTATTTTAATCAATATTTAATAGTTAATATAGATCAATGGTTCTCAAATTTACTATGCTCATAGACCCCCCCTTCTATAGCAAAAATCTAATAAGCAAAACGGGAATATCCGTGCAAATATTTGATTGAAGTGAAAATGTAGGATCATTAAGTATGATAATACACTTTCATTTATAATTAAATTGATCATCTTTTAGCTTCAAATCAGTGCCCTAAAACCTTTCCCTACCGGTGATTTTATAACTTTACAAAAATTGTTACATTTCAACCTTATAGTCAATAAAAGTAATAGTGGTGTACCAAATACATATCATCGATGGGTATTTATAACACAGTAAGGGAAAGGTTACATTTGGCAAATGAATATCTTAATTTTCCAGGAATTCCAACACTGAAACAAAGGGTGTATAATATCGATCCAAACATGCACTTTTATCTTCGTCATTTTCAAAAATTGAACAAATATATTTTTTAAGATTTTATTGACTGCTCTAATGACATAATCTCATGAGCTATACAAGCGCTTACTACAATTTTTTCGCCAATGTTGTCGAAGAATAACGAATATGAATAATGAAATTGGGTTACATTTATTTTACTTCATATTAAACCTTTTGCGGATCCCCCAAAGTTATCCACGCATCCCCAAATCAATTTTAATTTGCCTACAGGTCCCTTTAGCTGTCAGAAAGACATCTGGGGATTCGTAGAGATAATAAGATTTGTGATTTGTGTAATTATTCCTACAGAGCTGATTCTTCTCATTTATTGTTTTGATATTGTGAATTAATTAAACAGCAATCTCTCGTGATGATGTTGTTGCCGAAATTTATAACACTTTTTGCGACTATTAAATACATAGTCTTATGCCTACAAGACTGAAACTATGTTGTAGCTGCTTATAATAAGTATTACATGTACTTAATATTGCAATGATTTGAAAGTTGCAATATTTCAATCAAATTCCCGCCCTACAACTTTAGCCACGTCTACCAAAGTTCTAGCCACCTTGTATTGAAAGTAGACGATCTACGAAGTCATAGCACATGATCAGGAACCCAAGCCGCTATGAACTAGGGAGTCAGGTTTCGTCATCTTTTGTATCTTTAGTTTTATTATAGGAGATGTTCCTAAAAATATTGGTTCGAAACTCGATGGTAGAGCGACTGGCTCCAAAGCATCTACATTCTGGTGTAAAAATCATTGAAATATTAACATACATTGTTGTTGAGATATATAATAACGACTACAGCTTCATTTTGAAGATGATGAATACATTTAATTATTGGCACCTACTGTAAAGTTTGATGAAACGCGGGTAGCGAGGTAGAACTGTAAGAGTCTTTCTGAGACAAAAGCAGCTCTTATAGCCCAAAAACAACAGTTAATCGAAGACAATCAACTTTTTGAGAAAGCTGAAGATCTATAATATGCACCTGGAATCACTGGTTGATCGGTAAGTCACTAAAATTGATAGTTTTATCGCATTGAAACTTTAAACGAGATTATCTCGAAACTGCATTTTCAAAATGTTCGCCAGTTGTAGCTTAAAAAGTTGTAGATCGATCTGATTGAAATTTTGGAATGTTTCTCACTATAATATAACGTAGTCAACTAAGCTAAATGTTTAAGGTTTTCGCGTAAATAAATGAATTTTTTGGGATAAAAATGATCTAGAAAATTGTAAAAAAATATGACAGTTTATCTAAAAAGCCTACTATTTTTTTAGTTTTATACTTTTTTAATTTTTATAGCTTAGTTGACTGCCTACGCATATTAAAAATGGAAAAAATATTCCCATTTTCGATTTCAGTTCAACAGGAAACCTTCGACAAGTTGCGAGCCGTTTGATATCACGAGAAAATGCACCTAATGGAATACCTTATAACTCCGCCAAACTCAAATAAGTATTATGTCCAAAAATATTGTTAAAATAATACTTTTTATCGGTGAGAACTATATTTAAAATATCGAGGAAACAAAATAAAATATCTTTAAAGTATTTGTCTTATTACTGTGTCCATTTTTTATTAAGTTTATTGAAAGTTTGAAAAAGGTCATGCGACATGACGAACGGATGGAAGTATGAAATCAATTGGATTTGGTAGTCTTTTACCAACATTATACCGCATCGGGTTATTTATTTTTAAATTTGAACCCCAACTACACTTCCAAATAGATTTGAACTCAACCTTTTCGATATAATTTTTTTTGTACGAATTATGGCAGATACGCTTCAAAAATCAAGTTGATTTTTTTAATAAACAAACATGAAAGATTAATACAATGGCTAATTTAAAAATTATACTCTCTGTTTTGTATAATCATATATGTTTTCTTGATCTTTTTGTTATTATACATTTATGTATAAATTTATTATAAGTTTAGGGTTTGCAGGACTGTATGAACACGCACAGTAATTTGCAAACACGCATTGAATAAACAATTAATGTTCCACTCCTAAAAGGGATCAATTATTTACGGTTCATGAACGAAGGATTGAATTAATAAATCAATGCTTCCAAAAATATTTTCTTTCGATTCCTGTTGAAAACCCAATAGTGCGCAACCCATTTTAATTATGAATCACTCGACTGAATCTAAAATGTCTTTATGGAGATGTGATATTTTTTTTAGTTTACAGTCTATTGAAATTAGGGCGGAATAAAAGAGTTTTAGACTGCTTTCAGATGAACAAACATACATACAAACGGTCATCTGTGTTAAATGTCGATAATTGTACATAGTGATATAAATGGTCCGCATGTAGCACTGACAGCGAGCACTTATGAATTCACAGAATCATTCCTCGTGTCTGTTTATGAATTTGATCGACAGACTCCCGTCATGTTGATGAATAAATTACATAAAAATAGATCGACAAAAAACGCTCCATCCAAGTGCTAATTGTGCGGATGATCATATTAAAATTCCGCTCCAGTTTCCATAACGAAATTCGGCTATTGATTTGTGTACATCGGCTTCATTATTATTCAGTACATTTTTCGAAGAACATGTTCGGCCAGTAAAAAACGTCTATTCAAATAGGCAAATAAGTACGTGTTCGTACTGGTGATTATCATATAAGAGCATTAAGAGATGAATGCGCGCCTAAAACGCACAAGTTGTCATGTTCTCTTATCTAGAAACTCGTTTCAACAGCAAAAGACTGATGGTAAGCCCAAGAGTGTGTTTTGAATATGGCCGAAGTGTTAAAACGCTGATCCGGAGCTGTCGACAAATAATGCAACTGCCCGATGGCTCAATCCAGACGGAATATCCCATAAACAAAAACACGGGAGGAAGATACCCTTATGGGGCTTATTTTTAAAGCAAAAGCCACCACGAGAAGGCAACTTCTTTTTTATATACAGGTATAAAGGAGAATGGATGCAGGTGTTCACCAAAACATAAGCCTTAAAAGCCTCATGCCAGGGATGTTCAAGCTTTTAGAACACCGTTCAACGCACGTTAACGGCTATGTAACGACGTGATACATTAAATAATGTTTACATTTAGTATTAATTTTATTAATAGGAATGCCTCCTAAGAACTATGATGTTAGACCTGAATTAATAATAATATTACAGTGACAGTGAGAGATCTTTTAATTATTATCTGTGCTATTATTCGATTGTTATTAGTAACATTTGATCTGGCGCATATGCATTTTATATTTTAATCCTTCAAAGAGGTAAGACACAATGTTGTGTCCGAATTCCAGTTACTCATAAAGAGCATTCTTACACATTGAGCTGAGAAATAGACAGAGACAGAGAGTCGATTATAAATGATATAATGAATCGATTTCAAGTGTATTTCTAGTGTATTGTTTATGTTTACTTGAAAACTAACCGAATATTGTGAGCTATCTGCAGTGTTTATTTATTTAAATACAAGCTTCATACACGCTGCGACGGTCCTGATAGATAAATAGATTTGTACGACGATAAGTGGCGGACATGCAAATATTGCATCTAAGATTATGAAGAATTTAAATTAGCTCACTACTCAAAGTTAATACATTAAATTGAAAGTAATAATATCTGTATTTTCTAAATATATTCAACTAATGATCATCAAAAGCATTAAATTATAAGCATATTTTCATTTTCCAAAAGAAGTAATATGAAAAAGATCAACATCGATGTTATGACATCGTATGGTTTATTCTTTAACATACAAATCTACATAAAATCTAATATATAAAAATCGATGTTTGTTTGTCCGTATTTAATGCGCTGCCATACCGTTCACCCGATTACAATAAAACTTTGTCAACTTATTGTTTATACTTGCGGAAATAACATAGCAGTTATTCTGCGTCCATGAGTCCGACAGGAGACTCGAAATATCAAAAAAAGATACATTTCAATTCTCAATTTACCTCTCAAATAATTACTAAGCGCGATTTTATACCCTTTTTTTAGCGTAATTAAAAATATATGAAAGCACTTCAATAAATAGAATCAATGTTGAATATCATATCATTGTAGAATATTATAGTAACAAAACTCAAATGAAAGTACCGCGATCTGCGGTTTAAGATCCATGCGCTTTACATACATTCAAAATTCTGATATTGTATGCGTACAAGAGTATCTTTTACGAACACAAATAAAAGTGATTACGTAGAACCTGCTCTTGTCCTTGAAGGCTTCTCTAAACCTTAGCTTTAACCGTAGCCCATGATGGTGGGTTTACGCCTTCTTAGAAAAAATAGTACGCAGCAACGACGTGACTATTAAAGTGGGTGGAGGGTGGATTCAATGAACTATAAAATACTATTATTTTAAGTCACATAAATAACAAAACGAATAAATAGAGCTTATACTGCGCATTCATGGTAAAAATGTTGCAACATCAAAAATCCAATAGGATATTATATCATTCTTACAAGAATGATGACTAATTGAAATCCCAATTAATTTTATTTAATGCGTTTTTACGTTCGACGCAAATACTACAATTATAGATTTCATGGACAAATTTTTAAATAACTATATCAAACACGGATACAAAAAGGAATAAAATTCAGACCAGATTCAGGTACGATCATTTCGTATGTATTAGTGCCCCTCAAACAATGATGGTCGAAACGCCCCATCATTATTAGGCCTACCAAACCTAGAGGAGAATGAACCCTTTTTCGATGGACCCAATCCTTGTATTCATCTCAAACACGGAGATAAGATAAAAAAATGCTCTTTCTAGACATGAGATTAGATTGCCCAACGAACACTCCATTTCAACGTTTACCTATGCATGATGCATGAAAGTTCTTTGGCAAGCTGATGCTTTAAATTTGAAATATATCAAAAAATAAATAAATTATGTGTGTGTTTATCTTTATTGGTTTAAAAATGCTTCTAGTCTAAATTGCTAATGATAGTATTGCACCTTGTAAAAATGCATACAAACATGTGGACGACTGCATTTTGCACCTTGCAAGAACAGGTGGTGAAATTTTTGCCGATGTTATCTTCAGTTTGGAAGTCGAATATTTAAAAAATAGCATTTATTGTACACAAGCCCTGTACAACTTCGCTTGGGCGTAAAAAAATTATGTGAATATTCATCGAGTTTTTATGATGCCTTCTTAGAACGCTTTTGGCTCGAAGCAAGAACATAATTAATAATTTGTAATTATCCAGCATGTTAATGATGATGGAATTAGAAGCGTGTAATTCGATGGGAATGCTTTGGTTGTTTTTTTTTTTCCCCTAAATATTTAATTTCGAATTGATGTCTGATTACATGGAAAACCATTTAATTAGAGACGATGATTTTAGATCGGCTCTGACAGGCGCTTCATTGTCTTCCACGAATGAGCTTCAACTAAGTATTATAATTTACCTGTGAAATTTATGTCTATTTTCTCACAAAAATTGGGAGCATTTGTTCGTTTGAACCATGGAAAAAACCGCCCACCGAAATAGATGAAAGTTCGATGAGTTCGAAGTGTATTCAAGTATGTCAGTGGGTGAGTTAACGATCACTTGTCGAAGGTTCTCAGGGCTTTTTACCTTATGAACCCGATGATTAGGAAGCATAACAATGGAGGCGCTACTTAACACTTCATTAAAATCAATTTGAACCCAAACAAACTGGAACTATAATTCGTGTGATCGTATCCAAGCATTGGCGTTCATCCAGACGCTTGGACTTGAGGAAATCATACATCAAGAATGACCTCTTTCGTCCCTGGATGATCAATATTATTATAAGCAGTTGTCCAAAAATAGTCTTCAATTAGCGGAAGGCATGCTAGATTAAACAGTCGAGTGGAGATTCGCTGACTCAAGTGTTCAGCCAAACGAAAGCACAACCCGTGAAATTTTGACTAAGATCGTTGCCAAGGACGGTTGTTGGTCATCTTCAGAGCGGAACAAACCTACCTACGGCAACAAATCCAATTTGGAGCGCATGAAATCCAACAATTAGTTTGATTTGCTAATTTGCATTGAAGATCAATGCTATTGAACTCACTCCGTATCAATCAATAAAATAAGGATATACATTTCAACTTCTTACATAAACGTGACAAAACTAGTTATGTTAAGGATATTGCCTTTATTAACATGAAACAGGAATAACCATTCCATTGAGACCATTGAGATAGCAAAAAATGCATAAATAAAATATTAAGAACGAGGCAGCACATTTATTGTTGTTTCTACTGGACACATGTGCGATATAAATCTTTAACATACAATGCAATACAGCATCCATTTTTATTTTTAAAATCTCATAAATTAAGGTGGACGTCTTTATGATTCTGCTGAGGCAAAATGAATTAATTTCAAATTCAATATATAACATTGTGGAGGTCAGATGTTAGTGCTTAGATTGTCAGAAATTACAATGTTATACACCATAATAAATTTACACTTTATGAAAGATATATTATATTGATCGAAGTGAATTTTTAATTATTTTATAGATAATTCATCGAGATTTTGATGGGATGATTTGAAAATTGAATGCGCGCGCATGAATTTATACAAAGCATCGAACTCCAGGCTGACCAACTGTCAAATTACTTTATTCGGCTCTGCCAGAAGAAGAGCATATTGCCTTTGTGATAATGATGCGATCATTAAACAGAATTATTCATTGGTCATAATTTAATAGAAGGCAAAAGGTTAACGACAGTCTTGGCATAAAACTCATTAGAGCTTTAACACTAGGTTTACCGCACGCGTCATTTTGGCGGGATTTGAACTTCATGAACAAAATTACAAAATTTCTTATCATTATTTCATCATATTTTTATTAATTATTATTTATGGAAATTAGAAGTTACGTTTGTATGATGTATACCAATCTCTATCCATTCCCGTCAATATGATGGTTCGACGTTGACGAGATAAAGAAATGAGATTAATCTTTATTTTCTAACGCAATGCTAAGGTGATAAATTTAAGGAAATCTAAAGAAAGTTAAGCCCTAATATAAGAGACATTGAAAAAAGCGACAGGAGTGCGCGACGACTTCTCCATCGGAATAATTTACTGTAACTTAACAAAATGGCCGACAACCACGCGGAACCAAACACACTGATTATTAGGATCTGATCATAAATTGAATTTAGGTTGAAATGTTACCATTACGACATGTCGATTTTGATTTTACAAAATTTAAATCAGGCAACTCGTGTTTGAAAGATACCCATAAAATTGGAAAACTCTTATTTAAGAGTTTCATCAATCAAAATTTTTTGATGTTTATGTTAGTTAGAACAAAATATTCGGTCATTTCTTTGCGCAAACAAATAACACACTTGAAATCGAAATCATTATTAGTCGATACATTTGGGCTAACGATCTATACAATCATGGGATGTATGCGGGGAAGCTCTCCGTCTCTGTCTCCCAAAATGCGCAACGCTCTCTCTCTATCTCTGTCTGTCTCCGAGCTCAATGTACAAGAATGCGCTTTCGAATAAGTGGAGGGGGGATCCCAGGCCCTGGGATAGTACTCCTTTAGGGGTTGAAAGCCATAGTGAAAACAGACCCAGATCCAAAATTGTGACTGGGAATGAAAAATTGGTTGTTTATGATAACGTACATAAGTCGTAAGCGTCAATGGCTTTCGCAGAAACAAAAACGACTTACGATTTACGACCCGCAAGATTGTTTTGTGCGTTTGTTGGGATATTCAAGGAATTATTCATTATGAATTTATGAAAGAGTCAAACGTAGAGAATTATTGAGGAACAATTTAGTGATTCTACAATACGACAATGCACGATCCTACAAGGCGAAGAAGACGACTGAAAAAATCAGAGAATCAAAATGGAAGAACTTCCACGTCTTCCATATTTACCAGACCTTGTTCCGATGGATTATCATATTTTTCAGACTTTGGCATATTCTCTAAAGAATAAACGCTTTCGAAACGCAACGCAAATATGAAGTCGAAAATCATATTTGTTCATATTTCAACTCAAAATCAGAAAAAGCATTTAAAAGAGGAATTGAAAATCTATGAAAAATAGTAGGCAGTTATGAAAAAAATTATATTTTGTAAATAAAAATACAAAAATTAAATAGTTTTTCATTGTTAAACAATCGACAAGGACTTTTCAATATATCTAATATTATCCTGTTTCCTTGACAATTTGGCTCTTCTCACTTGACAAACTGCCGACCCCAATATAATCTTTTGATAGTTAAACTATCAAAACTACTACTAGAACTATAAATGACAAATTACATTTAGATGTTTATAAATAGTATCAAAATGAAACTTGAACGATCGACAATATAAAGAACGAAATTCTAAATCGATTAGCATAAGGGTCGTTCAGCTATTTGATATTTTACTTGGATGAATTTATTATATTATTTCGATCCATCCCGCAAGTTCTTAGGATTTCCAACCTTTTTTATCGATTTAAATTGCTTTTTTTATATATAAATAATAAACGTGATCTGAACCCACATATTTTGATATCCGGGTTAATACCCTACCGATTGATTTTGCTAATTATTATTAAGCCTGACTTTCGGCATACGTGTTGTATATATATTATTAAGTAGGTTGTGCAATTTCGCTTCTTTTTGCTTAGCTTCAGGCGCTTCTCTGAACAGGGTCATTCTTCACAAAGAAACACAATGTGCAGCAATTACGTCTGCATGAGGAGGGTCACGAGGTTGAAAACGAGCTTAATATACTCCAATTTAGAATTGTCACAATATTTATTTATCAAGGTGATGTGATTTCTCAAGCAGTCTCATGACGCATGGCACACAAGAGACAAAAGACGATGAAAGAACTGTTACGCGGACGGAGTTATTGTTCTTCTCGACGGTTCACATGACGATAACTACCCAAGAAGCTGAATCGTTTCTCAATTATGAATCAAGCATGTTCATGATAGGAGGCTTCCGGCCAAATGGACAGTTATTCAGACTCGACGAATTTCGGTAAAATAAATCAGTATAAAATTGATAATTTGATGAAGCTCACTCAGCTCAGAACACAAGGCTTCTTACCGGTATTGATGTTGATGACTTTGACTGGATTTTGCATGAATATTTATAAAATTCATTCAAGCGAGTACTAAATGATATCAAATTTATGCAACTAGTTATTCATACGATTTTGGTGATTAACATCGTTGTTTTACGTTGTGCAGAATTAACATTGAGCTGAAAGATCTATGATATTTACGGATATAGATTAATCGGACTAATCTTTTCAGCGACCATATTATCATGTACTAATTACAGGGTTGGACCGCCACTGCCGAAACCCGATGTCCTTCTCAAAACAACATTTCATGCTGTATACTTTTTTGCGATCGCAATTGTATGCTAAATTTATGCTATTTTTCTGCACAGCATGTGCGACGATGGCTACGAAAGCGTATAATAATACACGCTCTGCATGCAATTCGATAAATACACCATGAAGATGCTTCAAAAAATCTGAGCTAACGAGTCTGTGAGAAATGTACCACCATCCGACGTAGCAATGTGTTCATCGTCAGTTGAAATAGAAATGTGATCTATGCGAAGATAGTGCAACACAATCTGTTCAAATATGACCGAGATAAAGCCTTGGCGTCATCTAATTTGCCATAAAAACATGAGTCAAATGGATGAGTGCTTCGATGGCACTCAAACAAAAATATCGAATATTACTCGGAAAACGCAGACGTAAATATGTACGTCATCCCCAAAATCTCCCTGAAGACTCTAATGATGAAAGCCAAATGTTTATAGATAGCATTTTTTTGCTAAACACACTTGAGTCTTCAGTACAAAACGGCCGCATCTGAGAACTTTTAAAGCGTCCACTTAAAAACTTAAGCGAGTCAAGTCTTTTGACTATTATTGCATTTTTTGCAAAAACCAGAACATCTAACATGAGGATCTTTTTCCTGTTCAAATTCCGCATATCCTGTAGAATCATTTAGAGCTAAGTTCTTGTATCTTGTTTGAATATCCAGTCATTACTGTATTATTCATATATTAATCACAACTTAATTTAAGCGATGAATATTAAAATAATTTGAATACACAAAATCAAAAAAGAAGCTAGATTGAATTAATATTCGGATATGGAAATAAATGAAGTTGAATTTGAAATGAATTTGCTCCATGCGAGACTGCGAGACTAAAATCACATGATTTTAAATCTGAGTGGGGGAAAAATGTAGAAACAAAATGTCGAGCCATACTCGACATAGGATTGCAAAGAGTTAACTGCTTATTTAAATATTTGTATAACAAATAGTATATCGTTGGAAAGGGTATATACAAAATAGTTGTTAGTTTAAAGAATTTAGAAGTTGACATTTCTCATTCGTGACATTTTATGTGACTTTGGAAGCTCAGAAATAATTTTCTTTAAACCGATTGCATAAAATAAAGATTTATTTCTATCAAAAATACAATTCAAAATACAAAAACGGTTATTGTTATATGAATCTTTTCTTTAATAGATAAGTATATTTTGAAGAAGTAAATAAATACACAATCACAACTAAGGAATTCAATCCCGGGATCCCGGACGATTTTAGGTACTTAAGAATCCCGGGACTAGAAAACTTAATCCCGAAAATTTCGGGATTAAAATTTTTATCTAACAGAAATCGTACACCTCACCAACACGATGAAGGCTACTAAATCGAGACATTCCCGACGAAATCAGGACGCTTGGAAACAGTGGCGTAATTACTAATTGGCGAACTTAGGCGACGTTATGTTTTTCAAATTGTTGTAGTAACCTTTCCCTACCGGTGATGTATTTACTACACCTCGACGAATAATGGGATATATTAGTATTCATCTGCAGCGATGGAAATAAATAATTTAAACAGACTAACAGACTAAATGACGAAACACTAATGTTTAATGTTAATGTTACTTCGGGCATATTTTCAAAATAATATTTGATTTTTTTAGTATTTTATTTATCTATTTTTGATTTGTATTTTATCTTTTAATTAATAAATAAAATTCTTTGGCCTTCAAGTGATTTTTTATATTGAACAAATAGACTTATTAGTAATTTTTGATCAAATTTATCAATGTAATTTCTTAAAATACTGAAAATCCCAATCCCGGGATCCCGGGACTGTCTAATAAAATCCCGAAATCCCGGGATCGAAATTTTGGCTCGGGATTGAATTCCCTAATCACAAAAATGAGTCAAAGTCTAGATGCTGTCGTAAAAGGCGTGTTAATATCATCGAATTTATAAATATCATTACATCAGAACGTTGACATTATGCCAACTACTCGAATTACTTGTTTTATAACGGGTAACACTTCATCAGATTATCATTAAGTTTCGTCAAATTATAATATTTCAACATTCATTTTGTTGTGAATACTTCAAAATACTTCATATTATAAGTTCCGTATCAAATTATGACCAAACGATCATTCGTTTTTCTTGCAAATGCGGCTTAAAAATAAAACTGGTTTATCTATTTTTCTAATGATTTACAATTAATACCATTTGTATCTGTATGTCTTTATTTTGTAATACGTTCCTTTTTGAATTTTGTAAATATCGTTCTTACTTCTTTTTAACAATTTGTTAGGTCTTCTTAGCTTAAGTACAAAAAAGGGATATTTTATGTCTGCATTTTTTAGCGAAAAAATCTTTTAAATACACTTAAAAACTATGAAATTTTTAGGATTGCTTAGATTAATGAGCTTATCTACTCCATAAATATATGTAGTTAATCTAGACAGATAACGTGTAATTCGATACCGATAATGAATCATTCGATTCCTAGCCATTCTCATATTTCAGTCCGTCAATGAACTGTAATCCAATAAATTATACGATTGTGCAAGAAGTGAATCAGGAAACATGTCACGTGGCATTGAAAAAAGTTCATGCATCATTGAGTGTATCTATAAAAATGATGCAGCAACATGCACGTGATGCACCTGCTCCGTAGCATTAGATGGGAGACATTTCAAGTGGTTGAGTTGCATCCGACAGATGTAAAAAATGCACTCGAGATGAACCCCAAGAAATTGACTTATGAGACGGTCAAGATTTGATTTTATAAATCCATTTGAAATTTAAGACGTATTCATGTTCTAAAAAACACGAGTGTTGTTAGAAACCGCAATACTACGCGCTAGGCTTTAAGCTCGTGTGAGAATATAAAAATTCATTGATGAAAAGGGTTAATTTATGCGAAAAGAAAGTAATTCTGCGGCACGATGTGTAGATCTGATTTTGAATACAAACGGCAAAAAAAACTTGAAAGAATAAGAAATGGACTGATGAACTACACAGCCTCAGGCATGGCGCGTGCTGCATGTTCTTTGTTAAGAGCGGTTCGTTTTACAACAGTGGTCCAAGAAGAGTGGCACGCGAGCCACTCGCGATTAATCAAAGTGCCACTCGAGCTTCATTTACGATCCTCTTCATCTAAATACAGATTCAAGACCTTTATTTACTTCCACGGATTCGAACAATCCACATCGACTTTTCGTCGAGCCTTTGATCCAAAAAAAAAACCCATCCATTATCTGTGCACTTGAATATGCTTATTAATGTTTGATGTCCTCCGAACAAAAGTGAGGCTTTAAAACCTGAATAATAAACGCCTTGAAAAACCACGCTTAAAAAAAGCAGCTACTATGTAGTTTTAAAATAGATATGATAATCGACGTCTTTAATTAAAGAAAGATCGTAATCGTAGTCCCCCCAAACATTGCCATTCATTTTCGGACTTTTTTAATTATAGTCTAATTACCATAATAGCGATAATATGGTCAAGGCTATAAAGTTTACAAAGCTCCGATCCGATCTAAGAGACAACAGCAGAGACTCTATACATGTCTTATATCGTGCAGATATAATGGGACTGGTTCAGTTCTCAACGAAAAATAAAACCTCACGAGCATTGTACTGCGGAGGCCAGACTTGGATGAAAGACAAGAGCAGAAATCTTCAACCATGAGACGTATGCCCTCGAACTAGATCACAAGAATTGCACAAAAACTTCTTAGATTCAAAAAATAATAATTGGTTCAATCGTGTGTCGTTGCTTGTCCTTACAACTTTAAATTTAATCATGTAAAATGACGAATGTTTGAATTTTTAAACTGCATTTTTCATAGATTATCTTCAAACAATGCATTAAAATGCTACATTAAAAGCCAAAAGTTACCAATTTAATCATATGATACACATATTGTAGGACGCCTTCTGTTGTGATAGATATTCGCAATGGAATCCAACTCCAACAGTATGATTCAGTGATGTATAAAATTGAGCGCAATCATTATTGGCTCATCTTTATTGTAGCTGCTTATAATAAATATTATATGTACTTAATTTGAGGGTTGCAATACGTCGATCAAGTTATCGGACTATAACTTTAGCCGCGTCTATCCAAATCCTAGCCAGCTTGTATCGAAAATAGACGACGTTTATTTAAAAATAATTAACGTCAACTACTTGTAGACGAACAAACAGCTTTATAGAATTTAATTTAAGGCCTAACTTAATTATTAAAGATCACAATTTTTTAATTGTTTTTTGAGGATCCTCCTCTTTTGGTGTTGTCAGATAAGTCGGAAATAAAGAACCGCCCCATATATGGAGATAAAATAAGGATTTTCGTCGTATGCTGCGAGTCCGTGTCGATGCTGTGAAGCCCCATCGATATTGAGGGGCGGACGCCCCCGTCCTTTTCGTCGAGGCCATTCGAGTCCACGAGGGGCGACTGCATGAGGCAGCCACGACGAAGATTGCGGGTCCCAGGTGAGGAGTTAAAACGCAACATTAGACTGTATACGTCCTGATTTATATTGTATAAACACTAACTGAAACCAAAATTAGCTTTGTAGAAATGGGCGCAAAATTATCGCCACTGCCTCCCGAACTATATATCATGCATTATGAATAGGGGTCCGAATCGAATATTCGATATTCGAATATATTTGCCCCTTTTCTAATATTCGTATATTCGAATATTTGTAAAATTAATCGAATATTATTCGTTACATATTTTTTAAGAAAATTGCTCGATATTCTTCTGCCAATCGAAATAGCAACAAAGAAATGCAAAAAAATGCCAGGTTTATTGAAATTATTTTATTGAATTTGTGTAAAGTTTATTAAAAACCTATTCAAAAATATCGACCATGCCAAAAAAAAGGATGATATTTTAGATACTGTCGATAAAACCAAACTCAATGACAACTGAGAGGGTTTTTTCAACAGCAGGCTCAATAAAAATGAAATTACGGTCAAGCTTAAAAGTAGAACGTTCAATGCACTTTTTTTTAAATATATATTGCTGAAAAGTAAATAAAATTCTGATCCTTTTGATTTCGCTAAAACCAAAAACCTCAAAATTTCACTTGATTTCTAGCCTTTGTCTACGAGAAAACGCGTTGCGCAACAGAAGATGATACTTCTCGCCCTCTTTGATTATGAATCACTGTACAAAAGCTATTGATTGATTTGGCTTCTTTCTAATAAAGTTCCCTCATCCAATTGGGTTCCGTAGACATGATAAGTTAGGGTACTAGCGATCTAAATAAATTTATCTCGAATTAATTAAACAGAAAAAGTACAGATTATAAGACTTTATTTGGAATAAAATAGTTATGTTGATTGTAAGGAAAATTCGCCAATCATTTGGAGCGACAAGTGGCTATGAGGTAGTGAAGATCTTCTCGGGTCGTGTTTTTTTGTCGTTCTTTGTCGTTTATCTTGCGATATTCGCTCATAGTGATAAGCGCCCAATGATTATTATTTTAAATTCATTCTTCAATATGTAAATCTATGGTTTTAAATGGATCGTGTCCAGTAGCTCAATGCTGCAAATTCTAGCATTGCTAATTTAGCTATCTATTTATGGAGAGACCGTTTCCTTCTTCGTGCGCGAACTTACTTTCTAGACTTTCTACGCACAACTGAATCACGATATGTCGGCTATATTGGGCGCATGTTACAACCAATAAAAAAAACCAATAGATTTCAATAGTAATGCGTGCGTAGGAGCGTTTGATTGGCGTTTATCTATTTGCGTTTTTTAATCCCCCAAATGCGAATGGATGACGACAATCAATTATCCAAGATGACATCCAGATTTTATGGTGTACGTTTACCGCTCATCCAAAAATAAAATACATGTGTCATTAGTTACACAATAGGTCGAAATGACAGTAGTACAAACTGTGCCCACGGCCTCTCTATTGTCCGCTGATTACTTTTACGACACGAGAAAACTATTTCATTGTTGTTGAACACAAATCTTAAGCAAATGCTGACATCGGGTCTGACAGCCACGTGTGCTTGAAATATTGTAATCACATCCAGAAATAGATATCACGAAGATAATGCCATGCGAAGTCGTCGAATTGGCGAATAAATTAAGGCTTATTTCAAAGATTGAACCATCGGATCTGGTTATCTTCCATTCGAATGAGATTAATCGCGTCTACTGTGTGCTCCTCTCGATTAAATCCAGATGCATGCGATTCATCAACATTTAAATTACGTAGAAAAACCATCTGAATATTTCGGTATAAATAAAGTAAAGCATAGCGGAAATCTTTGCGTAATGTAGGCTACCTTTTACAGCTTAATTGCGTCTGGAAACTGATACTGTTTTCTTTGTTCTGTCCAGGTCTTGGTAATTTCTAGTCGTGATCTGTAACACTCGAAAGCTGTCAAACTTACAATAAAATAGGCGCCGGTCTGCGTGGACCATTAATGTGGTCGAGTGGAATCGTGACCCGATCCATATTACGTATATCCTCAGCATTCACAAAATGTTCTACTAATTAAAAAAATCATCCAAACCATCGATTAACGCACAAAATCTATTCAAACAGAACAAAACCGGTCCGACATCAATTCAGCCTATGGCCAAAAACGCGTTTACAATCGCACAATTTACAATGTCCCCTTTATGGTTTTATTTCGTACGAATTAAATTTCAATAAATTTACATCGCATAGAACACATGTCCGTAAGAGAATCGTGATTGTTCCGACTTAGGGCGTGAGCAGCGCTTGTATAATAGAAAAATTGGACAATAACCAGTTTTTTCCCCTCCGCGAAGTCGTATACAAACAAATCAATTTCGCGAATTGCTAATTACGCTAGCAGTCGCTTAAAAGCGCAACGAGAGAATTATTTTACGGCAGCCATTAAAGATTTATCGACGACGCCATAAAAAAAGCTCAGGTTAACGATCGCTATAACATTACGCGTACTCTATAAATTTACTTCAATGAGCGTATAAAAGGGCATACTAATAAGAGCTGGGCAAAACGACCCCAAATTTAATATATTAGCCGCATTTTGTTTGCTTAATCCCGTTCAAACTGGAGAACATACACGCTACGCTCTTATGTAAATCTATTCTTTTGTCAGTTATACCGCGTAGATTTTGCAAAGGAGTGGTGATACTCAACTAATGACGTTACTCCAGAACAGTCAAGGGAGAATAATAAAATTGGTCAACGATAAGAATGATGTGAGTATCTTAATTATCAAAACAAATGCCTGCTCTCAAGACAACACGAACAAGCCAGAATCGTAGAATACAATTATTTGTTGAATAGTAAATATAAACATTTACGTTTTGTTGAATAGTAAATATAGCATTTTTTACGTTAAAAGGCGATCTTTATTGAATATAAAAATATTTTTTAAAGCTTGACAAAGTATGGTAGTGGAAGTGGAAGCCACGTATGTCGGTGCGCGAGCGATAACAATCTTCACCATGGAAGTCTTAAGTCCTGAACTGGTGATTTGCAGCAAAAAAATTAAACATATTCTTACTATATATAATATTGTTTATAGCTTAGACTACAATTAAGAAAAAATATTGGAAAATAAAAAAATAGTGAGTGATCGAAAAAAAAGTTTGTCTTTTTACTAACATTTTTTGTAGCTTTTTATTAATTAAATAAACATTTTTGAATATTTTTGGATAATTGTAGTCTATACGATGAAGACGTTTATTATACACGTGCCTGCCAAATTTCATGAAGAATGCTCATCTAAGGCGTGTGGGAGCATTTCCATGAGCTTGGAAAAAGTTTCGAGAAAAACGCGTTTAAAGTTTCTCCTCTCCTTCCTTCTCCTCGTCGGCTTATAACTTTGCTGAATTTCATTTATATCGACTTTAAATTTACTAAACGTATTCTCAAACATCTGTTCTTTCGATACACGAAAAAAATATTATTTTTTTAACTAACAATGTAGAAACGTCCCTTAAGACCAAAATTAATACGGTGGATAAAATGTAAACGTCATATGACAGCTCGTTGATAATCATCGATCTGCATTATTATAACGCGTTTAATCAAATTATTAACGCAGATATGCGTTTTAATATGTTTATGAACGATAAAATAATCGCTTAAAGGTCGTCGACGATTTTTATTCTTAAGGTGAGCGTGCAATATTATTGTGCGGGAACGCATATAAGATTTGAAAATGCGTACTTTTTGACTTGGAAGAGGTTTCTGGTGATAGTCTGAGACGGTACGCAAATACATGTAATTTCTTTCTAATGTCATGCTTTAGTCGACCAACAATCAATAGCAAAAGGGATCATTGAAAAGGATGAAAAGGATTTCATCCGGTACCCTTAATCTTTCCATACTTTATGTCACAATTCAAATTTATCTCGCATTCGTAAAGTCTTAATACGAAGGCACGAATTTGCTTTGCTCACGCTGCTCACGAGTTAAGCACGAATTACACGTGCATAAAAACTTAATTACAAGCATCGTAAATGATACCATTCCCGGTGCTCATCTTCAATTTTTTTTCATAGCACGTGGTCAATTTGTAACAGCAACTACATGTCGTTTTTTTTATATAAATACGCATTCCCTTTAATCAATCAACCGCCAGTGACTCACCGGTGAGTCGATATGTTATATAGCTTAAAATTATGATGTTTTCCATTCAACCCTTTGAGTAGTGAGCAAATTTAAAATCATTAAAATTTAGATGCTATATTTGCTTATCCGCCACTTATCATGCGTACAAATCCATTTATCTGCCAGTGCTATCGCAGCGTGTATGAAGCTTGTACATAAATAAATAAATACTGTCGATAGCACACAATATTTGGTCATTTCTTCAAGTAAACGATCATCCTACCATACAGGTTAATTTTTAAATAAATTCTATATGTTGGCCTCTGGGTCATCAGGTTGCCCATTCTATGGTTTTTACCATGCAATTGAATCTATTTTGGGATTGTATTGATCAGAATTCCTTATATAAAACTGTTCTTGTTCCAATGGCGTATATACAATAATAACAAAATAGAGAAAACATGCATTATGCGTTGTGACAATCTTGAATAAGAAATGCTCACAAGTCGTAAATGATCCCGCAGGATAGCTCATGGTATACATATATAAACTAGGATACACAAGTCGCCTTTAAACAATAACTAAAATAACTCTCTAAAATCGCTGGCGATTAAAAGGTTAATAAAATACCATTGGGAATCTTGTTTTCGTTTATTTATCAAATTCAAATCGAATCGAAATCCAATATGCATTATTAATTTTACGCTGGCCGCAAAAAGGTCTAATTGGCATTCAACAAATTCCTCAAAGGCACTGCAATCGATCGGTCATTCGTGTAAATTGATCGACTCGATCGCGTGCCCTAATAGTCGACTCCATCAAAGATCCATCGATATCCAATCGACTTTCAGAATTCCATTAAAAATTTAACATTTTCCACACAATATGCCGGTAGCATTTTTAAAAACTTGATTCTCATAGGAACGCTCATGCACACGTGCATACATTAAATATGGAGAAATGAAACCTTATCAGTCAAACGCACTTGGTCATCTTACGAGACGTGCTCACGCCGTCGTAAAACCGGTTACTTCGACGTGACGTGACACGAAGCAGTCCCGAATTTCTTCGCATCATGAGTACACAGTGACCGGGATTTTTGCCATGTTGATAAAGAATGTAAATCTCGTTCGCAGATGATTGTATGGATGCATATTATCACACTCAATGTTGATAATATAACGACATTTCACTCAATGCTCCGGTTGTGTATTTATATATTAGGTAATTCCGAAAGAAATCCATTTTTTATGCACGCTCTCGTTAGAAAGCATCTTTATATATCTTTATTGTTGTTGTTATAGTTCATCAGCTTTGTTTTTTGCGTCATAAATCTTTATTATTGAGAGTAAACATGACAAAAATCGAAACCAACGAGGAACATTTTCGACAATATGTGCGCTCAAAAAAAACTGGATTTTTTCAATGGATGGGGTGCTAATTTGTAACATGATAACACAATGTACACATAAAGCCAAACTGATTTGTAAACAAAATAAAACAAGTAAACTGGAAGTTTACCAGATTTACGACCTTTTGATTACCGCCTGATTCGATCTTTAGGGCATAAATTCAATCGAAACCATCTATTTTCTATAAGAAATATATAGAAAGATGGGAGTTAATTGTAACTAATAAAGATAAATATACTTTTACTGATCCCGGGATGGTCTAATGCAATCCCGAAATCCCGGGATCGAAATTTTGGCTCGGGATTGGATTCTCTAGCCATGATGCTTTTGCTTGTCATAGAATTAAAATTGTGTTCTGCGTTATATCTTTTATTTCAACACAACGTCAATCAAGCTATTTTAAACCGAATTAAAGCCATTGGGTAATGCAATATAAATATTTGCAGCGTGAATGGCTTTGTAAATATTTACTTATTGATTTGTCTGATATTTAAATTATTGAATAAGACAAAGCATGTAAGAATTTCGTCGAATTTATTCTCGTGTTGTATTACCACGAAAGCTTCAAAAATTCATTTAAATTCTTCGGGCATACATATAAAAGCCTTCGTCTCTGCTTTCCTTCGCTCATTGGTCAACAATTTCAACGTTGTTAAACAAAATGTCCTTTGACGAAACACCTTGCGTACGCTCGAAGAACATAAGAGGATTCATAAAACAATGTCACTACGAAGACGTAGCATAAATATTAATAAAAAATGTTTTGTTGTATGAATACCAAATCGGTTAGCATCATAAATATATAAATAAAATGTAGCAGAAACAATTCCAAGACACGAAACGTTAGAAACGACTGTATACCAAATCTTACGGTTCAATTTGATGATTGCCGTTCACATCAATTTGTGTGTATGCAAATTGCTCAATAACGTATAATTTCGATCCCAAAATATAATATCGAGATCCGTTTTAATCTATTGCATTAGACATAGTCGAAATCGTATATATTCGCTTTCATCTCGTCCATGCCCACATTTGTTTTTCGTCAATGAAAGACTTGATTATTTTTAGATTTTCCTATGTTTGAGCCACCGATTCCGAATCCCAAAACTTGTTTTTCCGGGCTGATTGAAAAATCATATGGAAAAGCGCTTGCAAATTAGCAAAACTTCTTGGATTAAGGCAAACAATGAGATATTTAATTGCACTAAATGCGATCCGCAGTCTGCCTGAATGAAGAACGATGAAAAAAAGGAACGATCGAAGCAGTGAGATAATTACAAGAACGCCGTTTCTTTTGTAACAACTTCTACCTACGTTCATTAACTTCAATCTCATGGGAATAGAGCGGTCTTTTCATACACTTTCACATTTCAATACACCCATTTTCCGCGATTGTTCTCGCACACAACAAAAAACAGATACGTCTAAAAATTGGGATAATTTCGTAATGCTCATCCGGCGGAATGGGATCAGAAATGCCGAATACGAGATGTGAAAATTGCGTCTTTCATCTATTCGGATTTGGAACGCCATTTTGCAGCCGTTTGGCACGAAAATGACTCTGTTTACTGCGTTCTTTTAAACACATGTGAACTAAGTCATCCTCATCCAAAAATACCGATCAAAGACATCATCTCTATATATATGCAGTCACAGGTTGTTAAATTTGTTCAATGAGTAGCCAGCATCAAATGAAGATGATATTGATCTTATGCTGACGTTCGCGAATTTTGAATCATCGCACTTGAATAAACAAACAAAAAAGACATAATGTTGTAGATAATTATACTTAAAGACATTATGTCAGAGCATAAAAGTGCAAGCACCTAATAAATAATAACGCCACGTCGTTATATAAACAGATTTTATCTTCACAATGTAGGCATTAACCCTCTTATTGCCGGACAATGATATATAGTCGTTGTAAACATTTGCGAAAATGACGCCAACGATGCTATTTCGTTCAATTGTATACACTTACAATTACGTTGAAAATGAGGAGAACAATAGCGATGATGAGGAATCTTTCAAATTTCCATATAGTTGATGATAACGCATATGATCCCTCGCCCATCGTTTTTGGAATTCTGTGGTTTTAAAATTGGAACCCTGTAGAATATTTCAATTGATTTTTTATACTTGAATTTGTGTATTCGTGATGAAATAATTAAATTAATAACAAAATAATGGAAGATAGAATAGATAATAAAATCGACTAAATTGTTGGATGAAATGTTTAGAACGGTATTGTAGCAATACAAGATATAAGAAAACTTTCTGGAAAAAAGGAGAACGTTTGCGTGGTTTATATACACAACTAGAATAATAGTTTATACATTTAATAATAATATATATAATGGTTTATAATAATAGTTTGTAAATATAGTAACTACATGAATCACTTGTTTGGTAGCATTTAACGCTTCATGGGGAATATCATATGATTTTCAATGAACATTATTTGTATAGTTTTCGACAAACGTTGGAATACAATTGGCATTAATTTATTCCCCTTTTATTTCTAATTGAGATAAAATTAAATTAAAGTTATTGATAACTATTGTAAACAGCGATCTTTGTGGAGCATTGTGACATAAGCACATAATGATCTAATAAACTCGTGGGCTGCAAAATTCACCATCAAACGATCGCCCATTTTAACATCATTCTATTATTTGGAAAGATATCCAAAATGTAGCAACATTCAAGATAATATGAACGATATTTTCATCGGTGCTAATGACATTGCATAAACGTCACTTATATTTGAGGTTAATTAAAGTATAAATGTCAAAATGAGCTCCGTGAGGGTTGCCATTATTCAAAATTATTTTAATGGTTCTTCTAATTTAAAAAAATCGCATTCTTTTTTAATGTATATCAATACAATATGATCGTTCCGGAAGTTGGATACATTGATAATTTAATTTCAATAAATGATTTCAAGGCAACAATACAAATATATACAATTCAATTCCGTACAATATTTGGATAAAAAATATATGGTCACGAAATTTTGTATTAAGACCATGCGTTAATGGATATATGATTTTTTAAGCGTATTGTAAAATATACACAGTGCAACTTAACACATGCGTAATTTAAATTGGAATAATTTAATTTTGGAACACTTCATCTCGGTAAATGATTTTCGCATTAACATCAGTGCCACAATTAATTATATGTTTTTTTCCGCCGCCATAATGAGTATTTAATAATTTATACATGGCATAAACTGTTTTATTCACAGTTAACGGTTGAAGGTGACGTCAACCTTCACATTTGTGTCGGCAAAAACTGGACGAAGGTGGACGGAAGAACCATGCGAAGACAATTATTCCACACATGGAGTCTGCCAAATGTTGAGCATATATCATAAGCGAAAGGTCAAATATTCTCTCGCGATCGTATATCATTTTGGAAGTCGAGACCTTGGACAAAACCGGCGCATTTCGCGATAAATTCGAGCGCATTTAATGTAGAGCAACAATAAAATTTCTGCGTTTTATTCAAGCGCTCTGAATTGCTCAAACATCGGAAAGCTCGTCATATCTCGTTTTTATTTCGGAAAGCGTGTATTTGGGAAGTCATAAAACTTATCGACCGGCTGTATAATCTAAATACGAATTCCTCGGCGAAGTTATTATAACGGAAGACGTTTTTCGGATATAATGAGTGTTTCTAATCTAAATTGTGCGTTTAAGAATTCTATCGAGATGTTTGACTACCGTTCGTGATTTATGAGAATACTTCGAAGGCATTTTAGCAGGTAGAATTAGTGGGGGAAAAAATCCAATCAAATTTTACCGACAAAAAATTTGATAGCACAAACGAATTTCAAACAGTTTTAAATGCTCGAAACACTTAAAATTCTTATGAACCTCGTCGAATGCGCGGTAGTGTTTATAAGGCTTATCTCAAAATGTGCGCTTTAATGTTGAAAGGCTAGATTGTCACGTGCCATGATACGACTTACAAATGCATCGTAATGCATTTCTAATCACCGACTAGCTACACATTCTTCCAGGAATACGCACAAGTTTAAATTACAAATTAGAATCGACATGCACAAAATATTGAAACAAACACTCGCTATATATGTATTTTCTAACAAAATCTTGGCGCCAAAATTGCCTCAATAAAACCATAGCTTAAGTCCTTACATGGTATTTTTTAGATTACATCAACATATTTGTACGTGACGAATTTTTGATTTATAAACGAAATTATCAAAATGAAACATTCATAAGCGAAATGCTTACATATTGCAATTTTGACATTTTTTTATAAACAAGTTAAGCAATTGTCGCTGAAACGCTACGAGATTACGCACGTTCAATGTTATACAATGCGTTTGTTTGATATTCACTTGCGGATTGATATTTAAATTTGAACACTTTAACGTCCGGTGCATCAATTAATAGCACAATTTTTTGGAGATCATTATTACATGCACCCAAAAGAGAATGGCGAATTCGATACGGATTTTCTAGCCTAGTTATATTTTCGTTAGTTTTACCGAACAAGAAGTGTTTTCCACACAAATTCGCCTTGTTAATTACATGCGTGAGAAATTATACAGTATTGTGTTAAGCTTAGCATAATTGGGTTCAATGAAACTCTACATACTTATATATTGTTTAAATAGCATTGAGATATGGCGCCTTTTCTATTTTACAGCCCGCCTAGACAAATTCAATAAGCAATTGTTGTTCTTGTTATAAATTCGAAATGTGATAGAAAATAGACGTTTTTGTGCGTCATTTAAAAACCGTTTTATTTTTAAAAAATAGCATATTCCATAAAAATTTGTGATATTGTTCATATATTTTTTTTAAATTCGTTTATTTACAGATAGAAAATAGTCTTATAGTCGGTTATTTTAAGCTTATTTGTTATAGAAAATATATAATTTATCTCATAACATCAAATGTGATTAGACTGAATTTTCTATTTCATATGTTAAGACCACAGAAGCCCGAAATAAAAAGCGATTGATATGAAAAAATAAAATTAATGTTTACCATTTGCTGATGGAATCCAGTTGGATTGGAGCAATTTCTTATAATCCAACTTCGTTTCGAGTAATTTTCACTGTTTACACACTTCAAAATAAACTTTACAATAAAAGCTTCCACTGGTTATGTTATAGGATCAATTTGGCATATTTTTTAATTAGAAAGTAGTCATTGGTATGTATTGATTGAAGCATTGTTACCCGTTCGCGCCTCATCCGCTCTTGAGGTGAAATGTAATTGAACTTTCTAAATTTGGCAGCAGATATGAGAGGGAGAGCTCAACATCGAATGCTTGATGGTTTTCAATAAACAATTTTTTCCTTAATTAAAGAATCACTATGTCAAACGATCACAAGTACCGGCTTCGATTCCTGTTGTTGTCGGTCAGAAAAGCCGGTTAAAAAAGTGTCACACTGCACTAAGCACAAGTTTTTTAAAGTCCCATTCGAACTCTACGAGTTTTTATGATATTTTCATATTTATAATTAATCGTGAACTGTTGTATGTGTTGTTTTGGTCGAAGAAAAACAATGCATTTGTATGGAAACGTCTACGGCGAGAGCGCTTCACGCGAGCAGACTGTTCAACAGTCAGGAAAGAGCTGAGGCGAGTAAATATCTGGAGCTGACGGATCCACTTCTACTTTACTATCGGTCTCCTAACTACATACTACCATTCCTATCTGTGTGTCTCTCGTTCTATACACACATATATAAAAGTATCAACATTTCAATTCAATCCACTCAAAATTACAAATCTAAAACATTTTGTTAATAACTACTGACATAATATTGTTTTAGAATAACCATAAACATCTATTGTTTTTTTACGTCGAATTATTTTACTAAATAATCTGATAGTTTATATTTCAAACGCATTATTCTTAAAAAATCATAAAATTATATTAAATTTAAATTTATCACTAATGCATTATTTTTACACATATTCATAATCACAGTCTATAGCTCTATGCATTTTTATATTCCTGGCATACTCTCAACATTTATTCTCTATGTTTTGCATTGTTACATCTCGATATAATTAGAGATATGGCTTCAATTCCAAACTTAAAAAATCATTAAAATATCGTTATTCAATTGATTTCATATTTGATCTCCTGCTTACTGTTGTGATTACCAATAACTTAGTTCTGGAGGGACAGTGCCCAAATTATAAATGCGATTTTAGCCCTAGAAATAACGTGCGCACAAATCTGTGCGTTTAATCAATTCAATTGTATACACAAAAAAAAACACATTAAATTTTATTTTAACTTGAAAGTATCTATATAACGCGTTGTATACAGATGTCATCAATATTATATTTAACTAAAATATTATGAAAACAATGATTGTCGAGTGGTTTTAACGGATCAAAACTTACAGAAAATAAATTCGTTTTCAAGTCAAGATGTCAGCTTTAAAATTTGTATACACATATTATCAATTATTCTAATTTTTTACCACCAATCGAAACGCACACACATTCGTCATTCCTCAAGATCTTCTAAGGTTTTGCCACAAAAACGGGGGTTTACAATATGTTTAAAGTAAACAAGCAAAAAAAGTGCAATAATATACTGTTAGTGTCTCGATTAATTTAATATGAATGCATTTGCTGCTATAAATGTGAAAATAAATGTTCACTGCTTGTAAACAGTGGATCTCTCGTTCGTTAGTTTGAATCATATAAACGCGTTGTTGCAATGTATACCTGTTCATGGTTCAAATTTTACTACTTTCTACTAAAACAAAATGACTTATGCCATTTGAAAACATCATGTGTAAACATTATATAGTGCTGACATCTAGGCGGCGCATTTGGATGACCCTATATTATTTTAATTATCATTTTTATTTTTATATTTAATAAATATCTACATTCGATTCGTCTAAACACATTTATGTATTGATACGCGAGCCACCATTTTATTTTTCGCTTATTTTATCATTATATAATTTTAAAGCAAACTACACAAAATTACATTCTAAATTTGGTTTTAATACGTTGGTTTGTTATAGGGTTAGATATTTAAGAAATTACAAATTTGTGTTCAAATTCTTTATTTATGAGCGGCATTTATTGGGTTAAATAGTCTATATTCTATATTGACGTTACATACATTATATTATGTATGCATTGACAATGATCGAAAAATAATCAAATTAAGCCTCTAAATTCAATTACTTATATTACAAAATACTAATTCAATATAACATCCCTCGTAATATTAAAACATTGATTAATCAACTAATAACAATTAATAAATAAGCAGCAAAACTATTGATTTGTATTAATATAAGAGTAATTTCAAATATAACAATTATTTTTTTAAATTAAATATTGTACAATTGTTTAAAAATTTAATCGACAAATGATTGTAAATATTAATTTCAATTTTTTATACCTTATTCAATGCATTTTACGATAAAACAAATTTCTGCCGTTATAATAAGTATGGTCGTTTTAAGCGCTGTTATTATCCGATGCGAAGTGTCAAATCAAAGTTGCCGGCAAACGATGGACGATGAAGACGACGAATTATTCGCTGCAGTCGATGAGAACTTGGTGGCAGCCGTTCTTGAACCCAAAATACCACGAATAGAACCAGCAATAGATTCAAATGCCCCTGGTGTTTTATTTGTTGTTATTGTTACACTTATATGATGAATGATATACAATATTTATAATCAGTGAAATTAATATTTCAGGATCTTCAAAGCCCAAAATTATCTCCAAATCTCATTGCATTTTAGTGAATCCAAAACAGGTATCCAAAATTAAATAGCATTCAATCTACGGTATAAAATTGCATATTATGGAAAAAATTGCATGCATCAGATTTCTTTTTAGAAAGGCAACCCGCTTTTAAAGGCGATCACAAGTGTACCTTGGGAGTTCGAAGAAATTATTCCCGATTATGTTATGGGACCAAAATCATGTGCATTATTTCTTTCTATCAGATATCACAATATGAATCCAGATTATATTCAAGATAGATTAAAATTATTAGGAAAATCATTTGAATTGCGCGTATTATTAGTACAGGTCAGTTGTTCGAGCTTTAAGCAATATATTTATGTTTATAATCTGCAACTGCTTCAACAAGATTATTCACATTTTAGGTTGATTTAAATGAGCCGCTTGTAGCACTTAAAAATTTAACTAGGATCTGTTTACTTGCTGATTTGACGTTGATGCTCGCGTGGAATTCCGAGGAAGCGGGGAAAATTATTGAAACGTATAAGATCTATGAAAATAAACCTCCGGATAGAATAATGGAAAAAGTTGAAAATGATCCACATCAGAAGGTATTGTAAAATATGTCATCACTAATTGAATTATTTGAATAACACTAAACAGTATTTCAACAATATGATTTCGCACGGAACAGCTTAAAAGACACTATTTTCTTGAGATGTGGTATGGCACTCAAATTCATACACATACATTCGTCATATCAGCAGTCCGAAAAGTGGACCGATTGGACATACAAAGCTTGAGGCTACTCTATTCTCTTTTTGGACTTTTTGCAGCATTTTCTATGATTTGTACGATCACGGAATGCTAAAAACAGTACTGCTATCTATATATTAGGCTGGGTATTTTTGGGATTATCTTTTTATACTATTTTAAAACATACATTATAATATAATATTAGTTAACTTTAAAAAATAAATTAGATTTTCGGAGGTGGAAGGTGGAAGTTAAATACTTGCTACGGGTGCTTCATATCCGTGTTACGGCTCTGCTTATAATTAGACATATTTCAATTGAATTAAATGAAAATTTAAATTTTTATTTATCTTTTAATGATATTAACATTTTTTTGTTGTTGTAATTAATTTTAGATTGTCAATGCGCTCACTTCAATCAAACCTGTTAACAAAACCGATGCAATGACTCTCGTTTCCACTTTTGGAACACTAAAAAATATGATTGAAGCACCAGAAAAAAAGCTTGCACAGTGTCCCGGTTTTGGTGCAAGAAAGGCAGCGAAACTTTATAAAATTATTCATGAACCTTTTTTGAAAAAGGGTATCGTTAGGACTGACAATAAAAAAGATGCCTTTGATGATGAATTAGATGTAAATGAAATTGAATCAATTCTTGAAAGTGATAGTAATAATAAATAGTTTAAAATATTCAGAGATTTTTATTTATATGTTAGCAGTAAAAGTTGATACAACTGAATATGACTATTTTTTAGATAATAAAAATATATGTTAAAATACATGTCGAACTACATTTTTTGTAAAAGACTTCTAAGAGAATATTTTGATAATATTTTCTATTATTAATAAATTATTTGATCGGTTTTATACTTATATTGCTTGTAAAATTATTTAAGCCCAATTTTTGCCATATTAAATATAAATCAATACATTTCATACATTTTTATTTGTTATGATGAATTATTTTAACTTCTATTAAATGATATTTTAAAAAAATTATTTTAACATTGTTTAATTTTAAATTATTTTTTTGCTTGATAAAATTTATTTTTATTTATTTTCTTGCGCATTAATTTTATATTGTATTGTTACATTAAAATTATTTAATTTATTTTTACAAATCACTAATTCAAATAAAATTGGTCGTTCAATGAGTAAATGGCCGTAAAATAACCTGTTAAGTGTAAATAGACCTTGGATCATATGTTGCTATAACACTTCAAATGTTTATAAAGAAGTTATGACAGTCTGATGTCGTTATGGATTACAACATTGCGAGCACATCCGCACAGGAATTTAACACCAGTACGGGAGCCCTGGACTTGAGGTATGTAAATTTATTTTGACAGCTATCCACTGAGAAAATGTATTTAAACATGTCTTCTAAATGTTTTTTCAACTCCAGTGCTTTGTGTTGCGATGAAGAACTCATTGGATTTGATAAAAATACTGGTAGCTCATGGATATACCCCACAAATTATCCCGTGAGGGACTATCAATACAATATTGTCAAATCTGCTCTATTCAAGAACACATTGGTTTGTTTTTGTCAATAAATTCATAATCTCTTTTATCAGATGTGTTCTTTATTTATTAAAATATGTCGATATTTTGAATTTATATTAAAGGTGAGCTTACCTACTGGACTTGGGAAAACTTTTATCGCTGCTGTCATAATGTACAATTATTATCGTTGGTATCCCATGGGAAAAATTATATTTGTGGCTCCTACCAAGCCTTTAGTGGCGCAGCAAATTGAAGCTTGTTATAAAATTATGGCAATTCCTCCCAAAGATACAATCGAAATGACAGGTTTGATTATATTTGTATCTTCATTTTATAGTATTTAATCGGTTAAATGTAACGTTTATAGTCGCAACACCAACAACAACACGTCCCCACAGGCCATTAGTGTCTATAGTTGCAATCCTCATATATTAATTCTGGTTGTTTTATTCTTAAATTATACTCGTTAATGATATCTCAGAATACATTCAAAAAATATGGTGTGTATGAGGGTAGTCCCATCCCGCGTTGAGGTCTGCGTCGACTGATGGCCGCCTATCGATTTTTCCTCTTGGTTAGGAATTGCCTGAGATGTCGCAATGTCGTTCCGGATTACTAGATGTCCCAGTTCCTCACAGGGCAAGGGCGGTTTAGGGCTTCGCTTTCTAGGTTTAGACTTTTCGTGCCTGAAAGATTGTCCGTGCGAAGATCACATCCACACAAGACACAGACCACATTCTGTAGACATGCCCGGGCATGACGTCCGATCGCAAGGTGCTCATTCGAAGTGTCAGCAGTCTGAAAGGCGGACCAGTTGGACACACAAACCTTGTAGCCACTCTCTCATCTTTTAGGGCTTTTTGCTAGTTAGTTATGGGCAAAAATGCAATACCGGGGCTTTCTACAATCTACATGATCACGGAAGCCCCCCTAGAGGTTGATTTACATAGGTGGCTCGCACCAAATGAGGTCGCGAGCAAAACTAGACTTCCCCTCACCCATAAAACTTACTTGGCTTCGCCTACTAAATAAAAAAGGGACAACCCTGACTAGTGATTGATTATACTACAAAAATTGCAACTAAAAATATGTTCAAGAGCCTATAGTATGTGGGGACAGCTTCCGTTTATCATGCGTAACAATCAATCAATTAAATAATGACAATAATTTGTATTTTATTTAATAGGTAATACTCATATCGCTGCAAGAAAATTAGCATGGCAACAAAAGCGAGTATTTTTCGCAACTCCGCAGGTTATACAGAACGATTTGGAATCCGGTACATGCCCCGGAGAACTAGTGCGATGCATTGTCATCGACGAAGCGCACAGAGCGAGGGGCCGACATGCGTACTGTCAGCTAATAGATATATTGATGCTGCGCGGTCATAATCTTTTTAGAGTATTGGCATTATCGGCGACACCCGGCAGCAAAGTGGACGACGTTATAAAAGTATACATTTATGAAGATAATATTTATTTCATTCGATGTCCGCAGAAATGACGATGATTATAATTTTCAACAGGTCATACAGAATTTGAAAATCGCTCATTTAGAATTGAGGACTGAAGAATGCTTGGACGTCTCCATGTACAGTCATCAGCGTAAAATTGAGACTGTCGTCATTCAACTCGGTGATGAGCTATCGGCTATTAGGGAACAATTTATTAATGTAAATATCATTAGTCATCGATTTATAGAAACTGGTTCTAAATGATTTCAATTATTGCAAAATTCTAAATGAAACATGCTTCATGTAATAGCGTGTTGTTAATGCTGCCTTTTAATTATTAAATATGTTTAATTCCAGATTTTAGATATTTATACACGGCGATTAGTTCAATTTAAAGTATTAACGGGTAACATCGGTAGTCTATCTAAAGGAAGAATTATTATGCTATATAAAGAATATCAAAACAGAGAAAAATCTCTCAGGTGTGATAAACTTACTTTTTTGTCGATAATTTAAATCTTGATGAGTTTAACTTGATTTATTCATTAATTGTAGACATCCTCAACACAATCATATAATGTTAGATTTTACAATGGTGATTACATTATATCACGCGTTAGAATTGTTGACTAAACATGGTGCGAGGGTATTTTTAAATTTCTTCGATGAACACACCGACAAAACTTGGGTGAGAAAAGATGATCATTTAACATCATTTTTGGAAAGATTGCGAGATGATTTAGGCACCAATCCAATGTCAATCGATAGAAGTACGCTGCCGGATGGTTCAATACCAATGGTAAAGGTTATTCTATATCATTTTTATCGATTGGTTTATCTCGTTCGATATTTTATATGGTTTTATATTTGAATTCTAGATAGAGGAAGACTTAAAATATGGACATCCAAAGTTCGATCATCTAAAGAAAGTTATATTAGAGCATTTTAATAAAGCGAAAAAAGAAGGAAAAGAGACTAAAGCTATTGGTATATTTAATGTTTTATAAGACGTCGTATAACAATTTTATTTACTTAAATAACTTACCATTTAAGATTTTTTTAGTATTCTGTGAATACAGAGAGAGTGTGAGTTTAGTCCATTGTTTACTTCTGCAATGTAGACCTTTGATAAAGCCGCATATGTTTATCGGACAAGGTTTTGGAGGTGCAGGTATAGTCGAGTAAATATAAATAAACAATACGCTATTATCGAATGTATTAAATATTAAATTGTGCATTTTAATTTTAAGGCAGTTCAAAAGACCCCAATTTTAAACCCTTTTCTCAAAAACAACAGTTAAAAGTAATGCAATCGTTTAGAGAGGGTACTTGTAATGTTTTGGTGTCGACGTGCGTCGGTGAAGAAGGACTCGACGTAGGAAGTGTCGATTTGATAATATGTTTTGATATTTCAAATAAGTCACCTGTTCGTTTAGTTCAAAGGTATAAATATTAATTTATCGTGTAGATAAATTATTATTTAAAAAATAGACGAGTGCTTTAATATATTTATTTAAAATAGATGCGGCAGAACCGGTAGAGAAAGAGGCGGCCGAGTTATTATTCTAGTAACGGAAGGAAAAGAACATCAAGTAAGAGCCGCATCTTCGTGTCTAATATTTTGCTGCGCATAATATTAACCCATTAACTTTATTCTTATATTTTTAGACATTGCGGGAATGTATTTATCAAAAAGATAACCTTAATAAAAGGGTATTACAAAGTGGAGAAATTAAAAAAAGTCTATATTCTGCTAGTCCAAGGATGTTACCTTTGAATGTTGTTCCGGAATGCTATAAAATGTTTATTACTGTTGAAAAAAAAGATGCTGCAAAAACTAATTTAGATAAAAAGGTATGTATTTTATTTGAAAACCAGCTGAAGATTATGTTTTTACAGAATTTTAAATATGTTCAGTTATTTTAAGGTACAAAGTAAAATTAAAAATACATTTAAGAGGAAGTTAAGTGATGTGAATGCTGATATCCAACAGTCTTTTCTCTCCAAAGATGAGTTCCAATCGTTATACGGAAATCAATTTCCGGAAGGCATTTCATTGCCTGCTTCATTTGAAATGTGGAAGGCCACTAAAGGTATTTAATTCATTCAAATACGCATTACAAATTTTAAGTATGCTATATGATAATCTCATTATTGCAGCACAAATTCTAAATGAAAATGATGAATCATTAAATGCCAAAGAAGTTTCTTTATGTCGTTGGTTAGAATGGCAAAGAAATGCTCAATATACAGGAAAAATTGGACACTCAAAGGATACGGACATTCTCTGTCATTTATTGCAATATGCCGATTCAAAAAGATTCGATTTATCGATTCCACAAATGGATACTGGTATTTTTCTTATATGGTTTATAATAATAGTTAATTTTTGAATGTATTTAAGCAGGAGTATTATTTTCAGGATTATTAACTCAAGATATAACGATTGAAAATCATTCTAAAGCAGTCGTGCCTAAAATATTACAGCCAAAGAAAAAGTCGAAATCTGGAATAAAACAGGCACCAAAAGGAAAAAATGTTGACATCAGAGATTTGTTCACAAAAATAAACAGGCTTAATAACAAGGAAGAATCTTTATTCGATGATAAATTGAATGAAATACTGAACGAATGCGGAATTAAAAAGACTTGTTCGGATACGTTGAATAATTATTTGAAAACGGAAGATATTTCGCCGTCTTTGTTGGATTTAATGGTCGAATTGGAAATTGAAGATTCAAAGCCCGTCGAATCGCCAGATTACGGATATTTTTCACCTTATATGATAGAAGCTGCCGAACAAGATTTCTCAGCGAAGTTAAAGAATTTTATTATCCCGGATATTTCATGCGTTGACAATATAACTTTGGAAATGTTACACGATTATAATTCCAAAGCTGGAGTGAATAAAAAAAACATATTCGATTCCCAGACAAAGCTGAATAATACACTGTCTGAATCACAGCTACGTGATATATTCGATACACAAAACGATGACCCCGGCAGTATTGATTCATCGAGAAATAAAATCAATATTGATAAT
Organism: Stenopsyche tienmushanensis; assembly: GCA_008973525.1. Lineage (NCBI taxonomy): Eukaryota > Metazoa > Arthropoda > Insecta > Trichoptera > Stenopsychidae > Stenopsyche > Stenopsyche tienmushanensis. The sequence continues at coordinate 594,515 of WACJ01000406.1, read as the reverse complement.
ATTGTTCCCAAAAATTTAGACATTATTGACATCGATTCTATTTTTAAGGATTCTGACGACAGTTTATCACCGAAAGGTCAAAATTCAAGTTTGATCAATAAGAGTGATCCAAGTAACGAAACAAAAAATCCATTAAATTTCTTTGGTCTTGGCAGCATTGATGAAATATTTGGAGACGATTCTTTTGACGCGGATAAAGATGACGATCGCTCTTCCCCGATTATTCCAACACAAAAAAGTAAAAAACTTTATTCGAGTTCGCAAAGTTGTTCTTATTCTCAATCACAAAGTCAATCTTCCATGGGTACAGTCTTAAAAAAAATCAATTTGGGTCAAACTATCAAATCAAATGATGGTAATGATAATTTCAATGATCCTCAAACGTCTGGAAATCATTCAATTTTAAGTACAAGAAAAAAGGATTTGGTTGATCAAGAACAAAACCCTACATCCCTATCGGTTACGCAAATAATAAATATAATAAATAAAGATGAAGCAAATACAAATGAAAAAGGAATCTTAAACGAACCTAAAGATAAAATAGAAAATCTCACTCACATTGAAACATCTGAAGTAACAGGCGAAATCTCAGCAACACCTTTAAATTTTGAACATCTTTACATAGATTTACTTAAATCTGATGATAGTGAAGAAAGCACTCATTCCGTTATACTTACTTCACAAAAACCCTCCGTTGATGTAAATCCCGTGAAAAATAAAACTCCCACGCTAAAAACGAAAGTCGTAATTCCGGCCAGTTCTGAAAGTTCAGATGAGTCCATCTGCTTAGATGAAAATTATTCAAACATTTTCGACGATTCTGAAATCAGTCCAGTCTCCGAATCCAAACTCGATATGAACATCGGCAGAATCGATATTAAATCCGATCTGGAGTGTTCGCCGTTTTTTGGTAACAGTCCCAGTTGCATTACAGCACCCGCAACCCCCAAAGGAAAACTTTCTCTGAAAGATAAATTGCGCTTTTCCAGCGGTTCTCTAGAACAAAAATGCACCGAACCGAAACGGAATCTCGAAAAATCCGCAGATAAAAATAAATCTATTGAAATTCAAGATCAAAGTGATTTACCATCGTGCAGCCAAAGCATAATAAGTCACGTCAGTCAATTTGCTGCTAGAAAATATCAATCTCAAAAATTGAAGGCGCAAACTTCGACTTCCAAGGCTGAATTGAGTTCCAACAAGAGTGAAAATAGCGACGATAGTGACAACGATTTTATAGGAAAACCTACGAGAAAAAATCAAAATACGTCCAGCGAAAGAGACTCATCGCCGCAGAAGAGAAAGACGAAAGCTAAAAAGGTAGGCGTCGATTTCTTTTTTAAAATACAGCATGAAAACATTGCGTATTTATTTTTGCATAATTTCGGTCATTAAAGCAGATTTTAGTTTCGATTTTAATGTTATTTGGGTTTTATACCCGCCGAATGTCGAATGGTGGTTGATTTTGAGGGTCAATTTATTGGCGACATGCAAACTACATTTCCTGTCAGCATGGTTTAATTTTGCACTTCATCCAACGGGTTCACAAAGCCCAAACATTAATTATGCAAAAATAAACGCGCAATATTTCCACACTTTAATAGATTAAAACATTCGTTTGTTAAAATATTTTTTCAGAACAAAAAACGACCCGCTTGTGAGTTTATCGATTATGAAGCCATTCTATCGGATGATTCATATGAAAAAAGTAGTGGCGACGATGATTACGAGGAAGGCTCAAATGTCAGTTTGAATAGCTTCATTTGTGACGAACATACAGATGCTGACGAGTCCATAGATATGAACGCTAAATATATGCAGTCTGTCAAGTATGTCTCTGTCCTAATATAACATAAGATTAATTTAAAAATCATTAACAGCTTTCATTATTTATAGGAGTCCTATAAAAACGTTTGGAGGGTTCAAAATTCCGAAGCTTCCCAGTAAACACGTAGACGTATTTTCACAGCCGTACCCTGAACAAGACAACTCATATGAATTGGTTATTACATTGATAATTATTTACGGGTTAATATATATTTTTCAATGCATTATTTTAACGTAATTTTTTAATTGTTCTAGGATTCGTTTTGTGTCGATGTTGACCAGGGATTGACGCAGCGAAACGATATGTCCGAGCTAGAAATCGCCGAAGTAGTATTGAAAAAGAGAAAACGTAGAAGAAATAGGATTATCGATGATACTGTTATTGAAATTGATGAAAATAAAAGTGAAAGTGATGATAGTCCCGTCGCTTTGAAGAAGAAACGAGTGCACAATAGAATAGATAGTGAATCCAGCAGTAATTCAGACGACGATTTTATATAGTCTTACATATTTAAATTCTTATTTTTAATATATATTTGTTATGTTTTTTTAATATTTAAATCTATTACCTTTTAGGTTTTGTGTGTAGTATAAAACGATTACACTATAGTAATATATTATTCATTCAAAATTAATAACGGATATATTTTAATCGGGTTGTAGGGATACTGGAGAACCAGTGGAATGCGTCTTTTTGTTCAAATCTTCGGTTGCAATGCGATAAACAGTTGTTTTTTTGAAATAATCAATTCAATTAAAAAAATTTGATAGCTATCCATAGAACAATCCATTGCACCGTATTATATTGCCTCAAAAAGACATTCACGAGAACAGATAGCTCGGAGGCCGCTCTGAATCCGCTGCGGTGTATCATCGCACCTGGAGAAAATTGAACGCATTCCTTTTTGTACTCCCACTCTGTAAAGCCGATAATGAAATGTATTCCTTCCATTTACAGTTAATATTTGATATCTCTGTCCTTATATCGATAAAGGAAATATTTCATTATAAATTTGATAAACGCTATTTTTTTAATTTTATACACGAATATCTAATTACAATTACATATTAAATAAAGGGGGTTCTAAAAAAAGTCACTTATAAATATTTAAATCTTTGTATTGCTTTTTATTCAGGTTACAAGGTGTTGCAATTCAAATAATACAAGGCTGAAATAAATTTGTATTGCATGCAAAACCTGCAATGACTAAATATGTCTTTAATTTAATTTTAATTGCATTAATAAGATGTGATCTCGATAGAATTACTTACTTTTATTTTTAGAATTACTTCTTTAGAATATGACAAATGCGTCATCTATAAATTATCGTATTATTTATTTATTCTTTGCAAAATCAAAGCGATATCGAAATGTATTCTTTGTATTTAAATTGTTCATATATACAAATTACATATTTAGAATTTAACATAACTTTGTACAATGACTTTCTGTATATTTGAGTGGTTTGTTTGTATAAATGTGTAAAAGAAATCTCACTTGTTACGTCTTTAATGTACATCTATGTCCACTACTGCAGTATTTTAATATACCTGCCATTTAAAATACAGTTATTAACAAAAAATATTCTTCTGATTATTGTGAAACCAATTTTATCCATCAAAATTGCTTGATGTTTTATCGGTAAAAATTGCAAACTAATTACGCTATTATCGATTTAAAAAAAATGTTAATTGTATTATTATGTATATACAACTACTCTACAAAGACCTACATGACACATCCAGATTATAAAAATATTTGGGAATAATATTAAGGAAGAGAAAATTCAAAATTGTACTATTACTTTTTGTAAACTTCCAATTCAGTTTGAAGTTCGGCATATCTCTTCTGTAAAAGCTTTTCGCGCTCAGTTTGTCTGGCGACATCTTCTGTCAATGACTGCGAAATAAATAACGTTAGAAAAAGAACAGGAATTATTAATATTGAAATAATTAATGGTAATTAAATTTACCTCGATTCTTCTTGGTATGGCAGCCTTTTCTTGTTCTGCTAAAAATTTGAACGTACTCAACTCCAAGTGAGCTTGTTCATGTTGATCGTTTAATTCTTGATATTGTTTAATTAGAGCCTGCGCTCTACTCTGATAGCCTCCAGTGAGAACTCTGAGTTTTTTCTCCATCTTTGAGCATCTTTTGGCTTCCTTTGCCATGTGACTTCGATTCTGTTCCAATCTTTTTTCGGCTGATTCCAATCTGTCTTTTTTACTTGCAAGATTAGCTCTAGTATATCGGTTTTGACTGGGCAAAAACAAAACCTAAAATATTTCCAGCAAATACAAATTATATTTAAAAAAATATGCGTAAGACGCGCACAATAGAAGCGAGTTCGCTAAAAGATGAAGTTGTGCGTAATATATAATAATATGGGTAAGCTAGTGGTTACTTTATGCTATGCATATATACACACAGCAGAAGCGGCGCAGTACATGCGCGTATCATGTCTATCTTGTAAGCGATGAAGATGGAGAATAAAAATGATTCTCCGACTTACCACCGCTTATGTTAAACTTTTCGTGACATTCAAGCCAATTTACCAAATCAATTTCAATTCTCGAGACGCTTGAAATTTTTTAGATTATAGCAATCATGTTGTTAAAGCTACAAAGCTTCAAATTACTCTCACCCTTCCATCAGGAACTATCCCGTGGGTCAAGCAGATCAAATATCTCGGAGCAATTTTCGATTCACAACTCACCTGGGCTCCGCACATTGACAGTGTCACCAAAAAAGCTTGCAGAGCCTTAGCCGCCTCAAAGCCCATCCTATGTATTAAGAGCAAAATGTCCATCGGGAACAAATTGCTCTTATACAAATCCCTTATACGTCCCATCATTACCTTCGCCTCTCCAGTTTGGGGAAACCGACAGAGCGATAATCGCAAATTATAAACACTACAGAGCATTGCCATAAGACGATCGTTTAGAGCTCCCAAGCAAATATCTCTCCCATCAAAGATCACATTGAGTACCTTTCTACAAATTTCTTTGATTCCCTAAAAAAGCTACCTAATTCCATCATAAATTCCTTATCTTCCTACTCGAGCAGCTTAAATCGCCGCCCGAAGGCGATACTTGGCTAAGGCTAAAGATGGAGAAAATTTAGAAAAACTAATGATGGTGGGCAGCGTGTCAGGGAAGAGAAGAAGAGGATGGTCACCATGAAGATGGAGCGACCAAGTGAAGGAAGCGACTGACTCAACCCTCACTATAGCCCTGCGGACGGCAAAAGATAGGGACTGCTGGAAGGACGTGGTTAAGAAACAGACAAAATCTACATAGTCAAAGTCATGATCCACAGTCATGAGGAAACGTATGCATATGGCTGCAAATTCAGCTAGATTTATCCGACAGTCATTAAAAACTGGACATCCCGAATACGTGTAATAAATACGACTCATTTAATTCCCCAATTTTGATTCACATATATTTTACATTCTTATTAAAATTAATAAACATGAACCTGCGCTAAACACTCTTCCCACACTTGAGAGTATGCTTCAATGCTGAGCTCTCCGTGTGCCATCCCTTGTTTTACGACGTCCATTTCTTTATTCAATGCATTCCTAGCTTCCCGCAACTGCTCTGGAGAAATATCTTCATAAGGCCATTGTTCTAGATATGCCAAATGTGATGCTTGTTGATTCACTTGTCGTTTTTTTTCAATATCTAAAAGTATACATGTTGCAATAAATACATTTTTAATTTACCACATAAGCATATTCTTAAAACAACATTTACTTGGAAGAGGATTTTTTAGCGAATCATAATGCAGCATGGTGACCATTTCTCGTTTGATTAATTCTTCGGCCTTTTGAAGATCAGTTAACGGCGTATTATCGGCACGAGATCGCAACACAGACATATTGATGTCCGCCGGTCTTGGCAATGCTCGTTGAACAACTTGCGATCTTAAAGCGAAAGCTGCAGCCCCTGTAATATTGGTAAGCATTAAATTTAATACCGTGTAAATTAATACAAAAGACGATATGAATTACGTATTATTACGTTTCTCTTCCAAATCTTTCTCTCTCTTGAGATCTAAATCGGCTTGATCTTCTATTATGTTGGTCTGTCCTTCGTCGACGACCTCTTCTGATTCATTATCGGGAACTACTATCTCGTAATCATTACGAGGTGCCGGTAAAGACGATAATCCCGCTCGTAATGATGCTTTCAACTGAAATAATTATAGTTGAATATAAATTCGTATTTGAAAATGAATCATCCGCATAAGAATAAATTTAATTACTTGTTTTTGATAGTGATGAACTTGTTGTGGAGTTTCACCCACTGATAATCTTTCTTCCGGATTTATATTAAGTTTGTCTCTTAATCCAGGTGTAAGCCCCTATAATAAAATTATATAAAATAATTTATATTTTATTAAATTAAATAAAAATATAAATTTAAAGAAAATATCGTACCGGGCCTCCGGCAGGTCCTTGACTAATCGGCGTCCCAAAGCTTCCAGGTGTAGAAACTTCACTTCTTACAGATCTATTTAGAAAAATGACTTAATTTTATTGATTCATAATGATTATATTATATAATGAAATATATTATTATTACCGGAATGGTGTCGCAAGGACAGTATTTGGAGTGGCGACTGTCTGACTTTGTGGTAAAGAACCACTGAAATCTGGATTGTATAATGGAGTGTTTAAACCACCTTTTAAAGGTGTATCGACGTGTGTCAAAGCCATCATATTCTGTGCTTCTTGAAGTACTCTAGAACATAAATTCATTTATGTTTGGATGTTTTTTAATTATATTTTATGACGCCTTCGTTGTTAATTTTACCGATCAGTTTGTGGAGCAGGGGTCCTTGCAGCTGTAGCGTGTTGAGGTGTAATGGCATAATCGGCTAATAAACTGTCTGTCGGATTATTTTCACCGCCAGCGCCTTCTGCGGCGACTTCACGAGCAATTTCACTAGCGCGACCCAATTTAACGACTTGTTGCAATTCCTACAAAGTTATATTTTGCATTCATTTACCAATTGTTTGAAATATTTAAACAGAAATTTTTTTATTGGATAACAAACCTGATCAGAAATTTGTGGTTCCGGCAATACCAATTTACTTCTTTTCCTGGCAGGCTGTTCGCCCGATAGCATAGATGCTGGAATATCATTTTCCTTGCGTTGTTTTAATTTTTGTTTATCCTTCCTACGATCTCTCTAAAATATTTAAATTATATTTATAAATATGTTATATTCAATGCGGAATTAAATTAAGAACAATCCAATTACTTCTTCTTTCTCAGATTTCAATTCTCCGTCAAGATGTTGTTGACGCAGTTTAGAGAAATCCGGTGCCATCGGATCAATGATTTCATTGGTGGTATCGTGAAAACCCAGCGTTGGACGCTTCTCAAACGGAATTTCCATATTATAATCTATTCCTCGCTTTCTTTTGTGTCTGTTGAATTAAGATAAAATTAATGCATCTTTTCATGTATGCATGCATAAAATGTACTTTTAAATTATTATAAAGACCTCATAGACACCAAAATTCCGGCTGCGCTCAATTCACGCCTTTTTTGTAACGCAGCCAAACGTCTCGCTTCCTCGAGCTGTTTTTCTCTTGCTTTTCGCTTTGCTTTTTTACCTTGCGTATTTGCAAGTCTCGCACGTGCCTCCGATAACATTTCAAGCTCTAAAAACAATACAACAGTTTTAAAATTTTCATCAGTACATTTAATTATAAGTACAATTTATAACGTATATATTTCACCGTCTTCATCCATATCTTTGGGATCAGGTCTCGCAGGTTTGGTCTCTGGATTTGGATCAATTTCGCCAGGTTTAAGTTTCCGCGGATCGTCGTTCATATCATCGCCTTCTTCTTTCTTCTGGGCTTGATCACTTTATTTAAATTATGATATTAAATCTATTTTATTAGTGTTTATTATGAGTATTTTGAGGTTATAAAATATAATACGTACAGTAAATATTCATATCTTTCCAAACATTGGGCTGCAGTTCTACCGATGATTGGTGCGATTGTTCTCCATTGAGTCGGCATGAGTTTGGCCAGATGAAGTAATTTTTCATCTTCTTCGCGTGACCATTCCGTCTTTTTGATGCTTGGATCGAGCCACTCATACCAACGAGCTTTACACTGTTTGGCTGATTTACGATGAAGAAGGGAAGCAATACGAGACCATTGATTTTTGCCATATTTCATAACAGCCGCTTTGAGAATCTCATCCTATAACACAAATAATTAAAATTTGAAATTTAACCTATTCATTCGTTATAAAATCAAATCCCCATGACTCAAAATCTAGAGCATCTTATCGCTTTTCTTATAGGATAGTTGCATCCTTGACTATTTCGGCGCAAATTCTGTCAGAATTGTCAAAAATTGACATGAATTTACAACTGATTCCGATTTAAAAACAATCAAAAATTAAACATGATATTAAAAAAACCTCTGTGTTTCGCCAAACGCCACCCTTTATCATAATTCGCGGCATGATAAGGCTTGTTGGAGCCCGGAGGCTTCGCTACCGGTGAAACGAGGACCCTTTAATGTTGCTAGCACAAATAGCGCAACAAACTTTCCTTAATTGAAAATGTGGCAATGCGTAAAAAAAAATCTTTATATTTGCCCTACTTTTATACGTAAAAATATAAAAAACAATATAAATTATAACTGAATATCACACATTATTCTAAAATATCTGTAGTAATTGATTATAAGCTTAAAATCAATTAATTGTTAAAATTTTTTGAAAAAAATCATATTAATATTAGCGATAAATCTTTTAATTCTAATAATCTTTTAATTTTAATTTAAATCGTCATGAATTAAATTAATAAATTATTATATTTGAAAATATTTCAATATTATCCCATAGTTTTTTATTTGTGTAGAAAAAAATATATATTATAAATCAGTAAATAAAATATATATTGTGCGTTATTTAATTTTATCTCGTTTAATGTAGATTTTTAGAGATATTTAAATGCTTAAAATTATGTTTTAAATATTAATGATGTTATTAAAAATATTTTGATCGTTAGATTGGCCGGCTGGAAAGTAAACAAGTGACGCATGAGTTGAGTCTTGTTGGAGACCGTAGCTGGCGGGCGGGGTCACCCGCTCTTAGGATTCGCTCTGGAAGTTTTACACGAACGCTTGTTTCAGACCGGTGATCTGATTTATTCGACTGTTATAATCAAATCCCAAATATTTATTTTTCACTTCAGATCGGTAAGGATGTGTTCCTCCTTTTTATTCATTCATAATCTTTTGATTTTATTGACTAATTTCATCACATAAATAAAGCTATGGTTATATATATATTGTAACCGGATTCAGGATGAATAATTTGATGATGAATGTTGTTGAAGATAAGGGTTTATTTGCTTGTATGTCAACCAATGCGGTAAACTATCGCAATGATACATTTTCGCGGAAGTAACTAGTTAATCTCCCTTCAAATGCTAAATGTCAAATTTACATATTGATTTGATGAATTAAGATTTAATGTAAAAATGTGATTTTAAATAACTGACAATTTGATCTAATATTCAATCGTTAATTAAATTCACATATAGAATTATATAAAATAAAATTTGTTATAATAAATGAGGATATTTGACATGTTATTGTACTGTATTTGTATTATATTGTGCACAAGCAATGATCATGTTTGATTGAATATAATTTCTCTGCACCCTGAAAAAATGTATACAAACGAGTTGAATATTCATAAACAACTCAATTAATATATGCATTGATTACCTCGACTAGAAATGTCATCTATTATCGATTATATGGCGATTTTATATGCCATTTTATAACCCTATTTTGTGAATGTTTTACATTATAAACCATATAAAAATTATGATTATTTACTGTTGTTTCAGATGCTGTGAGATTTTACTAAACAAATATGGCTCGTTCTATGAGTCCGGCCCAGCAAAAGCTGGCAGAAAAACTTGTCATATTAAACGACCGAGGGATTGGAATGCTCACTCGCATTTATAACATAAAGAAAGCGTGCGGAGACGCCAAATCGAAGCCGGCTTTCTTGTCCGATAAAACGCTGGAATCGTCCATAAAATTGATCATAAGGAGGTTCCCAAACATCGACATCAAAGGCCTCCAAGCGATCTCGAGCATCAAGAGCGACATCATAAAATCGCTCTCGTTGTATTATTACACGTTTGTAGACTTACTTGAATTCAAGGACAATGTTTGCGATTTGCTTAATATCATGGACGCTTGCCAGGTTCATTTGGATTTGACGTTGAATTTTGAATTGACCAAGAACTATTTAGATCTAGTGACAACGTACGTGTCTTTGATGATTTTGCTGTCGAGAGTCGAAGACCGGAAACCCGTTCTCGGGTTGTTTAATGCGGCCCACGAAATGGTCCACAGTCAGAGCGATACTAGTTTTCCTCGACTGGGACAATTGATTATGGATTACGATCCGCCTTTGAAGAAGCTCTCTGAAGAGTTTGTTCCACACCAAAAATTATTGATTAGCGCATTGATGTCCCTCTATCATATTTTTCCGGGTAGAAATTTGACGGCAGACCATTGGAGAGCCGATCAAAAATTAAGCTTAGTTGGAAATCCCGCGATGATCTTGAAGCCTGCCGAAACAAATATTATGTCTTGCGAATATCTCTCATTGGAATCGATGGAGCGATGGATTATATTCGGATTTATGTTGTGTCATCAAATATTGCCGCAAGAAAAAGCTAATAAAATGTGGGTTGGAGCTCTGGAATCGTTATGGGTGGTCGCATTGTTTCGCGATGAAGTAATTTATATACATTCCTACATTCAGACGTTCTTCGATAGCATTAAAGGTTACAGTAAACGAATTTCTGAAGTGAAAGACTGTCACAGTCATGCTGTTCAGAAAGCGGGATACAAGCATCGAGAGAGAAGAAAGTTTCCTTCGCACATGCCTTGAAGGAACTCGGATTGATATTGACCGATCAGCCTGGTTTATTAGGACCTAAAGCGTTATTAATATTTATGGGATTGTGCTATGCTCGAGATGAAGTTTTCTGGTTATTGAGACACAACGACAATCCTCCTCCTCAAAAAACCAAAGGTAAATCTGCTGAAGACTTGGTTGACAGACAACTACCAGAACTACTTTTTCATATGGAAGAATTGAGAGCATTGGTGAGGAAATACAGTCAAGTGATGCAACGTTATTATATCCAATATTTAGCAGGCTTCGATGCAATCTCTCTCAATCTATTAATTCAGAATTTCCAAGTCTGTCCAGAAGACGAGAGCTTAATATTATCCTCTTTATGCAATACAGCAGCCAGTCTTAACGTCAAACAAGTGGAAGACAATGATATGTTTGACTTTAGAGGATTCAGATTAGATTGGTTTAGATTGCAAGCATACACATCAATCGCTAAAACACCTCTCGCTATAATTGATAATAGAGAAATGGCCCAACTTATCGATAAAATGGTATTTCATACAAAAATGGTCGATAATCTAGACGAGATAATGGTCGAGACATCTGATTTATCAATTTTTTGTTTTTATAGTAAGATATTTGAGGAGCAATTTCACATGTGCTTGGAATTTCCCGCCCAGAATCGTTACATTATAGCCTTTCCGTTGATCTGTAGTCATTTTCAAAATTGTACGCACGAACTCTGCCCTGAAGAGCGACATCACATCAGAGAACGCAGCCTTTCCGTTGTCAATATGTTTTTAGAGGAGATGGCAAAGGAAGCGAAGAACATAATAACGACGATATGCGACGAACAATGCACGATGAGTGATAAATTGCTACCTAAACACTGCGCCCAGACTATCGCACAGCTCTTCAATCGCAAAAAGAAAGATAAAAACAAGAAAAACACAGCCGAGCATGAAAAACCCGGTTCCGAAAGTTATAGAAAAACTCGTGAAGAATTGACCACTATGGACAAATTGCATATGGCTCTAACCGAACTATGTTATGCAATTAATTATTGCACCACAGTGAACGTTTGGGAATATACATTTGCTCCTAGGGAATATCTACACCAACATTTGGAATCGAGGTTTTCAAAGGCTTTAGTCGGAATGGTTATGTTCAATCAAGACACGAGCGAAATCGCCAAGCCGACCGAATTATTAGTCAGCGTCAGGGCTTACATGAACGTTCTACAGACTGTCGAAAATTATGTACATATTGATATAACTAGAGTATTTAATAATGCGTTACTTCAACAGACGCAGAGTGTCGACAGCCACGGCGAAAAAACGATCACCTCATTATACACGACGTGGTACTCTGAAATATTATTAAGGCGTGTGAGCGCCGGAAACATTTGCTTTTCCATGAATCAGAAGGCGTTTGTGAGCATATCCGTCGAAGGGACGATACCGTTCAACACCTGAAGAATATTCCGATTTGAACGAACTCCGCGCTTTAGCCGAACTCATTGGACCGTACGGAATGAAACACTTGAACGAAACTCTCATGTGGCATATCTCTAGTCAAGTTCTCGAATTGAAAAAATATGTTGCGAATAATAAAGAGGTTTTGCAGACGCTGAGGACGAGCTTCGATAAGCCCGAAATAATGAAAGAGCAGTCTAAAAAATTGCAATATGTGGATAACGTGCTTCAAAGAATGACGATCATCGGCGTTATTTTGAGTTTTCGAGAGATCGCTCAGGAGGCGTTGTTGGACGTCTTAGAACAGCGTATACCGTTTTTGATAAGTTCGATTAAGGATTTTCAACACCAGTTGCCTAGCGATGATCCCATGAGGATCATATCTGAGATGTCGTCGGCGGCGGGATTATCGTGTAAAGTTGATCCGACGCTCGCTAATGCTCTTCGTCAACACAAAGCGGAGAACGACGAAGATGAACATTTGAATGTTTGCCTTTTAATGGTGTTTGTTGCTGTTTCTATTCCTAGATTAGCCAAGATCGAAACTTCGTTTTATAAAGCGACTCTTGAGGGGCATACGAATAATAGCCATTGTATGGCTTTGGCGATTAATAATATTTTTGGTGCTTTGTTTACGATTTGTGGTCAGGGTGACATTGAGGATAGGATGAAGGAGTTTTTGGCCTTGACGTCGTCGTCATTGCTTCGCCTAGGACAAGAAGCTGATAAAGAGGCTACGAAACATCGTGAATCTGTGTATTTACTTTTAGATTTAATCGTCCAAGAATCGCCATTCCTCACGATGGATTTATTGGAGTCATGTTTTCCTTATGCTTTGATACGTAACGCTTACAATACTGTTTACAAGCAAGAGCAGGCTATGGCCCATCCATAAGTACAAATTTATTTTATTATGTGTATTCTTACATGAAAATTGTTATATCCACTTTTCTACTTTACTCTCTCGCAGGGTTGATTTTTATTAAAAGTATTGTATCGTAGAAGAATGTAGCATACATGAGAAAATGAAATGTTTATATGGAAGTTTAGATTGTATATGATTTTTTTAAAATTAGTATTTATTATCATGTTGTGACAGTGACAAATTTCTTCTCGATGTCAATTGTATTTAGTAAAAAAACATTTGTTATGAAATCCTGCATTTGTAAACTGCGAGAAACTCTCGTATTATTATTATCACTGACGCTTTGTAAAGATTTATTATGAAAATAAATAGTATTTTAAATAGCCAAAAAATACAAATCTAGACGAACTTATAAGAGCACGTTGAAGAATTATCAACGCAATTTATTTTTGCTGATAAACTTTTATCAGAATAAATTCAATTCTTTAATTAGAAATTCTTATCTTTTAATAATCATTATTTATTCACACGGATATATAAGATTTATTAAAATTTATTTTGATCAATATTTTAGTTGAAAGTTATCTCAACACAAATTAAATGACATTGGTATTCATTCACTAACACCACTTTTGTGCCTAGATTAATCATCCCTTGATATTCTCAAATTCATTTTTGATACGAAAACAAATTTTGCTAAATTGATATTTTTTTCAAAATATAGTATAATATAGAATTCATGTACGTGTCTTATATAGTTTTAATCGAGTTTCACGTTTTGTATCGTTGGATATTTTTTCATGATATATGGGCCTATGAGTTTCACAAGTCACTTAAAAATATAATTTTTTTACACTTAAGTCAGTATTAATCTTATATTCTTTTATATTTATGTATCAAGTAATTAAACATATATAAAATATCAACTGTTTTATTTTCAAATCGAAAGTTTGTGGCTGCACTATGATGATCTAATATATAAAAAATAATATTTGTTTGTTCATATTTAATGCACTCTCATACCATTCATCTAATTGCAATAAAACTTTGTCTACTTATTGTTAAGGATTACGCGAATAACATAGACATAGTCTAATATATAAAAATCAACATTTGTTTGCCGTATTTAATGCGCTTCCATACTGTTCTTACGATTGCAATAAAACATTGCCAACTTATTGTTTGCACTTTCTCAAATAATATAGGTATAGTATAATTAACTTGCAGTAGATCTTATATATAAAAATCAATGTTTGCTTTTGAAAATAAATTTAATTCTTTCTATCATTCCTAATTAAACAACAATATTTTTTAGAACTATTACTTTGTGGCAGCAACGCGCCAGGTACCAGCTAGCTATTTATATAAATCATGAATCATATTTTGAAAATAGGGATTATTCGAAGAATACGAAGAACACGTCCCATATAACGTACACAAAATGACTGCAATTGCAGACGTGTCCATGAACGCGTTAAGTACATCCTAGTTCTCTTTTTAGTTAAAGACAATTAGGCTATGGAAAAGTTCGTCTTGTTTTATGTTGATGTTGGTTTAATCAGACAAGGCGTCAAATAGGCTCTTATCCATCTGTCTCCATTAATTCTTTATGATATTATCTTTATTCAAAGTTCAATTCAAGATGTTTGTGTTATCACTTCACTGTATAGTCCACCGAAGACTTGGCAAATACATAACAAATTGATGGTTGTAGTGCTTTATTTACCTTAGCAACCACCAGACCAATATGCGCCAACATAGTGCATATGCTAAACGTCTCACATGACAAATTGCATACTCAAACAATATTTTTACTATGCTTATGTTATTTCTGCAAGTGTAAACAATAAGTCGACAATGTTTTATTGCAATCGGATGAACGGTATGACAGCGTATTAAATACGGACAAACAAACATTGATTTTTATATATTAGACTACGGCCCTTTCGGCTGTTAACAATGTAGTATCTTTTCTACTGAGATATTCTGCGGTGATCTTTATCAGCTGCAAAGTCTTCGATCCACTGATTATTAGAATTCAGGTCGATTAGCGCTTTTTAATTGGCTATTTAATCTTTAATTCGAATTTTTATTTTCAACCTCAAATACATACTTTTGTAAAATGTTATTCCGCGTGGAAGAATATTTGAAAATCTTCACAATTTTTCTATTCCAGTTTATTGTTTTTTCTATCGTCATATCGTCTTGATCTACGAAATATTTCCATCGTAGAAAATAAATAATTAACACATCTGTTTTAGCTTAAAATTGCATACAATTTGCCGATGATCTGTTCAACAAAAATCGGTTGGATTTATGTAATGATCTACGTTATTCTACATTACAGATGGCTTTTAACACATTGTCTGAATAATGTAATCAAAATTCAGTTCGTGTATAATAGTCGAAGGCCAAAATAATTAAAATACGTTCCTCGGTATCTCGAACACGTATATACGTACGTCAATTGAGTAACTTTTGATAATATAAATTGAGTAACCGCATCTATTCGATGAGATCATAAAAATGAAATCAAATTAAAAACTTCATCAGTTTAAATGTAAAATTTATTTGCTTTTTTACATTTTAAATCACATTGATTATTTATCAACATTCATCATATAATTAAAATATTCACATTTTTATATGCATGCATAATGGAAGACGACGAGCCAGAATCCATAATCGAGACATGTCCGATTGAACACCGTTGTACGCGCACATGCTCACTTACGCGTTCTAACTCGCGATCCGCCCTGTACATATATACTGAACAAATAAAATTAAGTGTGATGACGGTTGAGAAGTGAACCGCAAACATCCAAACTAATTGAGTTCTTTAATTCCGTACAACACCAATTGGTCATTTTAAGAAGGAAATATTACCAACTATGCCGCATCACAGTTTCTCTAAATGCAAAAAATCTGGCATTCAAACTCAGGAAGACTTTCACTCATTTAACAAAGATCTCCATATTTCTTGTCGACTTATAATTAGATAAATAATTACAATTATAAACACAAATTGTCACTTTATGTACACGAATGTAATGTTTTGGATACAATCGACGAAATCGATTGATAAATAATACATTTTCACAGTGGCGATTCTCTGATAAATGATTTATTACATCATTTAGGAATGTATATTTGATTAATAGTTTCATAATCAAGATTAACTGATTATAGTAAGCATCGAACTTAAATTGAATACTTGATTGGTTAAAACGCGTCTTTTAAATATTGAATTTTCACATATTAAATAAAAAACATAAGCCTCTTTTAATATCCTCGTTATACACGTTGAAGCTTATACCTAAGAGTTACATTCAGATCACATCGACATGATTGAAATTTGAAGACGGTGTTGATTAATATATATATATATTAGGGATGTACGCAGATAACAACACGACTCTTCAGGAATTATAAATAAATGGAAGAACTCTGGTTATTCAACAGATAATCTTTATAGAGACGTTGTTAATATTTGATAATAAAATAATCTATATACATTTTATACACGAAACTATGAAGAACACAAGTAGGTGTATTGAAAAATATTTTAAAGATTTAATAATACATGTATTTGTGGATGAAATATGTCTTTTTTTTAAATTACAAAAAAATCATAATAATAATGTGGAAGTACGTACGGATTTCAAAATATTTTGCATTGCGAGACAAATTGTCGGATTTAATACGGAAATATGTCGTTGGGATTCTATTGCAAGTATTTATACATGCCGATAGTGTAATATTGGCAATTGGGTAAGTACGTTATATTCCGTATGGCAATCATTTTACATTTACATTAAAATATTCGTAATAACCGAGTAAATAGTGCAATTATATTAATGTGATGATTGAGTCCTTTAGTTTTGAATGGGTTCACACGGTTGATACTTGTCATCGTTTGAATTTTGTAAAAATATATTATGAAAGAGCTAAAAACAACCCCGCTCTTTGGATAAAATACATTTAAAAAATATCGATAATAGAGTTTGCTTATTGTCTAGCAGCATCAATAGAGCATAAATGATAATATTTCCTTAACATGGTCTACTCTTTACAAATAATTTAGAGTATCTAAAGGTACATTATGATAGTGTCTTGTGTTTTTTTTTTGTTATATAAAAAAAATCATATTTTCATTTTTATATACATTTAATACGCGCTTACACTCGACAGTCGCAGATTTCATTCACCTTTAAAAACAGACCCATATGACGAATCAAAATATATTAAAAGTTTCGGACAGTCAATAAATATAGGAAGAAGTCTCTCGTTTATAAATTTCAAGTATTTTTTATTTGAAAAATATTCATCCTCTAAGATTAATATTTATTGTTAAAACTGATATCTATTCGACTCACATTTCGAATAATCATAAACAATTTTTTACATCATGTAAAACGTGACCATTTAATATTATTAAGAGTAGTTTATTGATCTTATGTTCATTTCGCAATCAGTACTCTTTTTTTTTATTAGTATATATAATCTAAAATATATGTAACTAAAATACTTCTTTATATAAGAATCCATCATCTCTTTACTGCTATTATACATATTTTGGTATGAGATATAATCATATAACAAATATATTTTAATTCGAAAATGATATTTGTTCCAGCTTTTTACATTAAGTAAATTTATCACTTATAGATTGTATTGACGATGCTTAAAAATAAAATGGCAGATTTCTTTTATATACTGTAAAAGGTAAATGAAAGCTATACATATATATAAAATTTGTATTTTTTTCATATCAGTTCACACATTTCACGTTAAACACTTTTCATTATCAACAATGTATTTTTATTCTTATATATATAAACACTTTTCAGTCTCTCTTTAGGAGCAATATAACACTAGGATTGTATTTTTTTAATTTCACAATTTGTTAGCTCACTGCACAGGCAAATGAAAAGGATTGCACGAAAGACTATTTATATCACTTATAGTAGAATCGTTTGAATCTGTGTTTTTAATATAGTTGAAGATCATTTGAAAATACATGTATCATTTTTGTTAAAAAATTAATACGAAAAAAAATTAACTTATAATTGTTTTCTGCAATAATCTTAATGTTATATAATATAATATTAGCACATTACACAAATTATAATTAATACATATATACATAAGGTAAAATAATTGAAAGACCATATCAAATATAGAAGAGAGGCGTAATGGATATTTTTATAGGCATTGATTTTAAACTAAATAATAAAAAACTGTTTTAATGACCAATGGAAGATTATCGCCAAAATCCTAATCCTTCCACTCGACACTAATAAACGATTAGTGAAAATCACTTTTTAAAGAATTAACTTAAAAATAAAGAAGAAAGAATGACACTAAAACAAACATACAATTTATTGGAATGAAAAAAGAATTGAAAAACTAAATAATATTCTTAGTATCCCTTCGATGAAATCAAACAGTATACATATACAAATATTTGGAAATTTTTTGGTAAATAATATTCATTCTCGTTTTCAGACGATAAAAAAGATAAATCAATGACATTGAATAAGAATTTACAGAATTCGAATCGGAATAACAGGAATGGTTTCGTCAAAATCGGAAAAAAAACACATACAAATCAGATCAATTCGACTAAACAAAATGTATACAATTCAGATAAATCTTTTTAACAACACGAGTTCAATGTTTAGAAAGCAAACGTAAAAAATATTGAGCAAACATTTACAAAAAAGAGTATTTTCGAACGTCACAAATGTAAAATAAGGATGGTCGGACGTTGAACAGTTACTAAATAACCGTTTCGGACACCTGTTTCGCCGGAAGCTGCGTGGAACCGTTTGATTGCGCATCGTCTGAGTTTGATTTGGCAGAATTATTACTATCGTACGACTTTTTGACACTGAGAGAATCAGGAGACTGGAGAGTTATGTTCGTTTGAGATGCGACCGTTTTCACTACTAGCATTTTCAGCTGCGGTTTGACGAGCTCTTCCTCGGCGGCAGCGTCTTTCTGTTGCTGGCCGTTTGGAGCGCTGTGTTCTACTTTCTTATTTACTCTATCTGTCTTTATGCAGTCGGAAGATAAATTTAAATTTTGACTCGGTTTCTGCACTTTTAAATCAAAAATACCCTTAAAAGCGTTCAATTGATCAACATCATTCTCCTGCGCGTTTCTATTACTAATATAATTCTGGACTTTGCTAAGATTGTTTTTTTCTTCAGCTTTAATATCCGGAGAAGACTGTTGAGGCACTGATGGTTTAGTCAAATCCTCATTCCTTAAGTGATAAATCATATTATCTGCCTGATAAACCATAGTAGGCTGCAACATTAAACCATGAACTCCACTGGGGTAAGGCCTCATCGGTTGATATCCTACTATGATTCTTGGAAATTGCCAGTGTACAGTTTCATCACTTAATTGATAGAGCATTTCTTCTCTTGCATGAACTGTGATATCAGGAGCTACACCTGAAGAATTAGATATGGTTTCATTTTGATGATTAGGTGATGAAGTATCTACACTGTCTGTGGAAATACTTGAATTCTGAACTCTACGATGTGATAAAAGTCCATCTCTGTAACCATTCATTCGCAAGTAAGCATTATAATTTTGCTGATTCTCTCTAGAATAGAATCTATCTGATAAGTAATCGTCATTGTATTGAATCGGACGATTAGGGTAATCGTTTGTTGAATAGGAGGCAGCCTGATACTGATCAGGTGGTTGATGAATAATAACAGGGGCTCCCTGATAGGGCCGCAGCAAGTACGCCTGCGAGTCGTGCTGCGGACAGCACTGTCAGACTTTGTTGGATCGTAATTCATAACTATTAGTAGGTGGACCTGAATATGCACCAGCATATAGCTCCCCTCGTCCACTACTCGTACCTCTTCCACTACTTGGCACAGGGGCAGAAGCTATAATTAATGAAATCAAGATATCATATTTTGTGGAAAGATTATCTCAAATCTCAAATTATAAAATGTAAATAATGGATTTTTGTTTTAGTGAGTTGGGATTTGTAAGGCTGCTTTATCTATCTTTTGTTAAAGGATATTCAAGAAATGAATGTTAGTAGAAATGAAATGTTACAGTAATTGGACTTTGTTATTGAGGATAAAACATATATTGATAAATCTATTATTAAAAAGACCTTTTGGTTGCTGATAATGCCCCCGGCCTTCCTGGTAACCGCGATGCGGATTCGGTTGACGGCGGGAAGGAGGCTGTTGTCTAGATCGTTGAGGATCTCTCGACGATGCAGCTACGGTCGGACCCGGTTGATTATACTGTCCGCGTCTCATGCGTCTTAAAGTGTTCATAGGTCTACGTAACGTTTCCGACAACCTCCTACAATATAAACATTTTGTAATAATGCAAATTTTCATAGAAACAAATTGACAACGCTATTTTTAAAATTCATACTGACCTGGCAGGTGGTTGTTTAGGATTACTACTAGGTGTATGAACAGCACAGCATTTAATAAAAAGTCCCATACATATTACAAATGCCACACCCAAAAGCAAAACTGCCCACCAATTTTCAGTAACCCATTGGGCAACAGATCGAAGAGTTTGTCTGTTGAGCAGTAGGTTTTTCAGTCTAACTAGTGGACCCTCTGCATCAACAGCTCGGCACTTGAGGAACACATCACAATACCCCTAAAAAATAAATACAAGATATTAAAATTCATGTTTTTATTTAGATATTCACAAGTAGGTTTAAAAATGACTTACTTGAAAATTGTCACATGGTGACCCAGGACGCAAGCTAATGCCTCCTGTTGGAAGGCCCACGCTTTTAGCAAATTCACTTGTGCTTCTGCACGTAGATGCATCCGTACCATTTTGACAAGCAAGTTCGCAAAGTTTTCTTTTGTTAATATTTGGTATAATAAGAGATGTAAGGAAGCATTCGGTTAGATTCCATTCCAAGCATATTGATCCTGAACACTCTCCTTTTATACATAGTTGAGTGCCTGAAAAATATATAAAATGAACAAATCCCTTTTTTATAGGATGAAAACAAAATAATAAGTAAATGAGGTCTATAAATAATAATCATATACCGTTGTTGCATCTTGTTTTGTCAGGCATCGGTTTAGGATTTGGACATTCAGGACTACGACCGTCACACATTGAAGCCAATGCACAATCGCTTTCCGCTCGACATATTGATCTACTTTTTGCTGGCACAAAATGACACGAATCAGACATGCAACATGGTCCTTGAGACGGGCTAAAATTATTTTGAAAAAAGACAAATTAATTTATAAACGTATGGAAATTCAAAAGAAATAATTTTTTGTGGAAGCTATGTGAACATAACAAAATACCTGCATTGTGTTTGATATTTTCTTTGACAACCTTTAGCTGAATCGTTTTTGTATTTCTCGACTTCGCTTACTATTCTTGGGTAACAACATTTGTCATTACATTCTTCATCATCGTATCCTGAATAGGAAAATAATACAATATTAATTAAAAAAAAACTAATAAGCGTTTGCGTTGATTTAATTATAGCAAACATAATTACCACAATCGCATTCTTCTCCGGCTTCTACTATTTTATTTCCACAGAATGCTCCAGCACTGGCAGTGAAACAATTTCTTTTCTTATTGTCCACCATAGCATCCAAAACATTAGAAATATTACCAATTGAACAAGGTGAAAATTTACTATTGTTTGGTCTATCTCCACTCGTGGCAGAAGCAAACATTATAAAATTTCCAAGGACACCTCCTGGTCTACATTCATTTGGATAATCATGCTGAAAATAATGAAAAACATGATAAATCCCATGTAAAAAAAAAAGTATTTTATATAAATAAATAAAAACTTACAGGTGATCCAAAATTATGCCCGATTTCATGAGCAAGTGTTAATTGACTAACTTTGGGTGGAACTCTACTGTTGTAATTAACAAATGTTATTATTCCCGTATTAAGAGATCTTTTTGTGCTTTGATACATTCCTCCTATAGTTTCAGTATAAGTTTTATATTTTTCACATATACCACCAGAAGCTCCACTTGCTGATGCAACCCATGCTAAGCCTGAAAGGCAAAGTGATGAGTTAAATAAAGTTGAAAATGTAGAACGAATACAAGAAATCATAGTAAAATAAAATTACCCAGTGTTCCGCCAGTGAAGTCCCGATACGTGAACACATAAGCGAGACAGAAATCTTCATGATTTCCCAAGGAATGGAGATTCAAAAAATTTGAAACATCGATATTTTCCAGACAAAACTTGATTGAGCTCACCGGCAAAATGATGCGTATTGCAGGCAGAGTCATCATCAATCTATAAACATATTGAAAGTTCATTAGCAATATTGTTTTTTTTAAATTTCAATTATTAAAAAATTCAATCACACCTTTATCCTTTGAACCTCAAATTTAATGTTGCGATGTTCAATTCTTCCATCGAACTTGGTATCACGATAAATATAATTAACTGCAGTCACATGATGAGCGATCAAAGACAAGATCTCTTCCCTAGTTTTTTCATCAATTTCAGCCTTTTTATTTATATCACGATGCTGGAATATATAATAAACATACAATTTCAGAATAATATAATCGCGTTACGTTCATTACACAATATGTCCTGATATGAAAATATTACATCTGGAAATCCTTCTCTGATATGCCGCCAAATAAGTGGATCCGTTTGTATGTACAGAGAACAAGTATTGCGGTTATCTTCTTTAGGTCTCGTAGCACGTTTTTCACGATAACTAGAACGATGATGTCCCTCGTTTGCCTCCCGGGAATATTTGAATCTTCCATGGACATCGCCGTGTCTAAGCGGATCGCTGTATCTAAAAGCATTTTTATAAGGATTGATTGAAAATTTCCACATTAAATAATGTAACGCTGTTGAACTATTTAATATACGATGACTCAATATTACCTGTTAGATTCATACATATTTGATTTCCAGGCGGGAATATCGTCTCTAATTGAATTAGTACTTGGTAGCACATGTGGCTCTTTACTGTGACCATCTTCCTCTTCGACAGCTGAATTTTGTATTTTTTCCATCCACTGGATGACATCATCAGTTATACCACATCCACCAACATGACCTTATTGTACAGAAAAAATATGATTAGCTGTTGTTGATGTTGATTATTTAGAAATCATAAAAAGAATAAATATTTTTTGAAATTATTGTAATAATTAAATTTAATTAGTAAATCTGAAAAAAAAGTATATATTTTGACAGCATAGCGGAGCCATAATTATTTTGTAGCCTTTATATCCAAAAAATTGGTGGTTTTTGAGGATTATAGAATTAGCAAATGTCAGCTGCTGATAAAATATGTCATTTCAAAACATTAATATTAGAAAGAAACAAAGAATCGTGTCCTTGTCAGTCTGGCCGGTGAAACAAGGTTACTGCATATTTGTAAGGAAAATATGCTCTGTTAATCATTAAGGTTAGTTCATATTACATCAAGCATTATGCATTTGATGATATAATATTACATTTAAAATGTTTGCAATGTTAAAATTCTGTTACAAAATAATACTGCGAGCTGAGTTCAAACATATTACAATAGACCGTTGCGTGGATTGACAATAAAATTTGTCTTTGAAAAATAAAACAAATATAGTTCAAAATGCTTGCTGAACAATTTCAAAATATTCTGCCTTTCTTCAAATGTGAAGAACTTTTACCAAGTTAAAATAGGTGTCTAGTGTCTGTAAAAAAACTGAACCGGTGACAAGTTGGACATTGGAACACTGTTGTCAACTCTGGATCGAGATAGTAACTCATGGGAGGATGTACTCGATCCAGGCAGGAAGACGAATTGAGATTTGTTGAAATCATCAAACTAAAATTTTAGATCCAAGATGTTCTGTTGTTGTTGTTGAATGAAATAATTTCATAAGTTTGTCCACTTTTCTCGAATATTTGAAAAACATATGCAAAGTCAGATGCCACTTGGTAGGAGTAAAGTGTTTTCAGGCGAGTAATCGAGACGATGCGATGAAGGCGAATGTGGTTGTGTGGTAAGGGGGTGAAGGGGAAGAAGGGCGAGTGCCCTTTGGTCGACAACAAAGCTATCCCTGGTGTAATCATGCGTAAAGTGAAGCGACTAATCAACGGATCGTGTTCATGGATAGCCCGCATAAAGGTCCTGCCGATCGATGCCCAATCCCCAAAGCTCAACTGACCCGAGCGCACTCGACTAATCCTTTGCACAGGACCAAAATACAACTTTTTCCGCCAGAAATTAAATACAAGCTTTACAGAACGTACAATATAACACGTCACTCAGTAAGTTCGTAGGATTATTTCTGGAAGAAATTGCGAGAAAACGACACCAAATTTAGAAGTCTAAAATAAATCCTACGAATTTATTGAGTGATGTGTTATGCAAATCTCGACATTCATTCATGAATAAGCTTCTGGGAACAGCACCGATCGCTTCGTAGATATTTGACACGTAGAAAATGGGAAGCTCACCTTCTCTGACATGCGAATAAGGATCGTTGACATCCTGCTCCTTATAGATGACGGAATGGAATGTGTCGTTGTGGTTGTGTGGAAAATAATGCTTGGCCTTCTCTACATAGTAGGCACCGTGGCGCGACATTATCTTCCCCTCAAAAACCCCATCTATGATGGATCCGAAGACGGTACTGCTCCGATCGCCTATAAAAAAACAAACATTTATATCAATAATAAAAAAGCGATTCGGCAATAAGCAATAATTCAAATGGTGACCCATTGTCCATTCGGACGATGTGAAAATTTTGCTCTGCTACCATTTTACCAGTAACGATGAAAATACAGTAGAACCTCGATTATCCGGACTCGAAGTAGTCCGGATAACGGGACTTGACGGACGGGATGATAACGAGGATACGAATAAATCAATTATCGATTTTGGCTTTAAGCTAGCTCTTCTTTTAGAGGCTGCCAAATCGCGAAAACACGAATAAGATATACAAGTTTTCCTGAATTTACAATCTTCTTGGTTCTCAAGCCATTTCATGGTGACATCTAAACACTGAAAGGCTTCAGAATGTGCAGGACCAATATCTCCCCCCTCGCAAAACTCTTCGTCTTCTCGGCCTTGTTCTTTCATTAATTATTCTCTCATCATTGAAAATTTGGAATCCAGGATCGTTGGCATCGCAATTTAACCACTCTGTTACATCTTCTTCGTCGCATTCAGCACATATAGAAATTTGTGCTCTTTTTGTGTTGTATTTTGAAAACTTCACCATTTATGGCGAAGTTTCACAATTTCATTTACCAGGTGAAATATTTTCACGCCTTGATGCCAAAGATTTGTTGGATAGTTTTTTTTTCAGATTTAAGCCGGTCTCATCAGCATTGTATATAATGTGTGTGTGTGTAATATGTGTTTGCTGAAGGTATGTCAGCAAAAAGCTTTTCCTCATGAATTTCAAGTTCCCTGATACCATATCGTCTTTGAATTTATCAAATCAGCCCGAACTTGCTTTAAAAATGCAATCTCCATTTAATTTTGAATTGAAAAATATTGCATTTTCACACAATAATGGACCAGATATTGGCTGTCCAATTGATCGTCTTTGAATGAACAATTAGTAAACTCTATAATATGCAATTTATCACGTACGAGAGTAAAAGTAGACACGAATCTCCACGTACAAATCAGCAAATAATATTATTTTTGTTTTATTTTGAACAATCCGGATAATCGAGGTTCTACTGTAGTTTATTTATTCGTTTAACGTTTGTCGGCTGCTTTATTCTCACCATGTTTAAATATCTCTTCGTACTGAGCAAGTGATCGAAATATTGACACGTGGATTTTAATTCGGAACTATTGACTAATACTTGCTGTTTAAAAATTGTGATTGATCGACCATAGCAGATTGAGGATTATAAATTCCTCGTTTGCAGCCTGATCCAATAATGACAAGCTCTGAAGTCATTCAAGTTCTTTTGAAATCCTTGAATAATAATTATATAAAACCACCTTTTATTACATTTTAGAATAGATAGAATTTTAGAACCAAAAACTTAATTCGTACCATATCTGCCCGCTTTTATTAGACTCAACATGGACAATTAAAGTAGTGGATAGATGAATAATGTACTACTTTGAGATATGGTGTCTTAGTGATTACTTTGAGTTATGGAATCTGGACACAAGATGCGTTCCCGTAAAATCTAAACGCGGTTAGAAACGCAGAAGAAAGAATAGGAAGAGGATATCTCCAGCAGGTTTATTACATAGTCACAACTCTCTGTGTTGCCGAGTCCAGGAAGAGTAGGTTTTATCAAACAGATAACCATACAATACATTTCATGACCACCATCATCTCAAGTAACGAAGAGCAGAGCTGCATAAGATATTCATACTGTCAAATAATTAAATAAAGAATTTATTAGATGATAAAATGTATAAAGATTACAATGGTAAAATAGAGCGACAGATATCTCAACAGCATAGATATGTGAAATTGCTTTCATTTAACAAACAGTCGAATGAAGAAAGAAAAAACATAAACGTAAAGAATGGGTGTTATATGCATAGAAAATGGTACAACCAAAAAAAAGAAATAAATTGCCGAAATTATTTATCTGAGTAAAAGATAGTATTTTCAGGCGATTAAATTAGGAATATGTGGAATTAGCAAGAACAACAAAGATAATGCACACGGAACAATTTGCAAGCGAATGAATTTAACATAGCAAAATATTCGCATGGATTAATTGAAACACGTACGGAAAAAAAGGTTGATATCGCCGGTCTGAAGGTAATGAAATGCTAAAAAACTATACAACATAAAATCGCAGAGAAACGAAGTGGAGCCAATGAATAAAAGAATACCGTGGAATAAAAGCGTACAAACGAAATAGCTCGTCCACTCTCCGAAATGCTTATAGTTTCAAACTCTAACTTGAATATTTATATTCGCCAAAGAGCAGTTGAAAAACGGGGTTAACTTTAATTCTTTTCACAAATCAAGACAATTTTATGCATACTAAAACACTCGATTTGCATTTAATTAAACATCGAAAAAAAAGTATTTTCGAATGTATCTATATAATATGCGAACGAAATGCCCCCAAAGTGATAGCATTACAGCAATAACTTCCAAAACATTTAACAGTAACCCGCCCGAAAGACATTTATTACATCTGCAGTAATCATACAGAATGTCCGAAATTTAGTAACAGGATTAATGGTTTATGCTAAAAATATCTATGTGTGCAATCCATTGCTTCAATTTTATCTCCAGGGGGTAGATGCCGTAACTAATTTGTAGGATCGAACCGGCCAATGTGATCTTTTTAGGTTGGGCGTACTTTTCAGCGAGTGTTTACGTACAAAGGCTCTATGTGATAAAAGCAATCAATAGATGCAGTCTGTTCACGTATGATGTCACTTGTGTGTACGTCATGTTACAGGCATATGCAATTCCATTGTTCGGGTGCAATATTGTTGAATGAAATGCATCAAAATGTCAAAACGGCAATAATTGGACAACCTGCGTCTTGATAAACATTAATAATTATTGCTTTTAAATTACTTACCCAATAAATCTCCATGGTATATGTGTGAAGTATCTACATTTTGCTCCTCCCCTTTTGAGCCCTCCACCTGAAAGTAAATCAAACAAAATCAATTACTTCAGCGACATTTCCATTTTGGATGGTGATGGTTAACAGTTCGATCATTTTTTCATGTAACGAATATAAATGGTCTAATAAAATTGCATTGCTGTAAACGCGGAAGAATTAACCATAAATTTGGGTCAATAGAATTTTGTCGACCAGCGAAGCGTAAGATTTCTTCGATTCGCCGAGACAAAAACTGGCCAACCTTAAAACGTGAATCATTCAAAGCCATAACGTCATTCAATAGCGAGTACGTAATTTACTTTAAAAAATCGCTAAAAACAACATTAAAATTACAAAACACATTCTGTGCCAATTCGAACGCAGTTTTTACAACAGCAATTTTCCGTCAGAATTTATGATATTATGATAATGCAAAAATTTAGGCGATGAAAAATAATTTTAAGCTTGCCGAAATACATCCCTAACCGGTGATGTATTTCGTACAATTTTATAACTTTATTAATAAAAATTGTTACATTTCAACCTCGACTATAGTCAATAAAAGCAATAGCAGTGTACCAAGTACATATCATCGGTGGGCGCGGGTATTTTTAACACAGTAAGGGAATGGTTAAACGAAGATTGTAGATAAAATTTTGAACATGTTAACGTATGTATATTTAAATCCTGGTTAAAGATAACGAAAAAACCACA
This sequence comes from Stenopsyche tienmushanensis, assembly GCA_008973525.1. Classification (NCBI taxonomy): domain Eukaryota; kingdom Metazoa; phylum Arthropoda; class Insecta; order Trichoptera; family Stenopsychidae; genus Stenopsyche; species Stenopsyche tienmushanensis. The sequence continues at coordinate 566,127 of WACJ01000406.1, read as the reverse complement.
TCCTGCAACATACCACACAAAAAAATAATGTAAAAAATCAAGAATTTTAACAGCTGTTTTCGGCATAAAATAATTTTTATTCCTTATCATTTCAGGCGGAATGTTATAGAATGTTTAATAAATAATTTTCGTTCTTGTTTAAAATGTCATTTTTAAATTCCATGATTAAAATTAAGCAGGCGTAAAACGTTCGGTTGAAGATCGCCGTTCAGCAGTCAAAGTTTCGAGAGACTGGTTATCGTCGCTTATGAAAACGCCTTCAGTTCTCGAAGTCGTATTTTGATTCACTCGAATGCAGTAAACTGCAAAATTGTCGCCCACGTGTCTCTGGTGTGTTTGAAGCTTGCGCGAATTCGTGATAAATTTAAACACAATTTCTGTTTTTACAAGGTTTTGAGAAAACACAATCGAGATTTTTTAAAAATACTCATTAAATGCGGGTAGCATAGTAATATGTTTTATGTTGTCTGATGGTTACGCATGGAAAGCATATTTTTACGAATTACTTGAAAATCTTGTATCTCTAAATACGACAGAATTGCTTCCCATATAATAAATGATTTACGCAATTATATTGAAGATCGAGTAATCGCAAAATTAACAACCGAAAAAATTCTTAGCGAAGAGTAAATGCTAGAGTTTATTTTCAAGAGCGAATTAAAAGCAAAGAAAGCGAAAATGCTGAAGTAGAAATTTTCCCATTGCAAGTTCAATACTACTACAAGAGGCCTGAGAACGAGCTTTACAATTTTAGAGCGATCTAAAGATCATAATGAGAGTTTGTAATCGTTCTGTAACATGTTCGGGTATGGCTTCATCAGCAGTCCGAAAAGTGGACCGATTGGACATACAAACTTTGAGGCTACTCCATCCTCTTTTTGGAATTTTTGCAGCATTTTCTATGATTTGTACGACCACGTAAGGCTAAAAACAGTAACCGCCATCTATATTTTAGGCCGGATATCTTTGGGACTATCTTTGTATACTATTTCAAAACATACATTATAATATCACCATCATCATAGTGCAGCCACTGACAGTCGACTACAGAACTGTGGGCTTCAATATCCATTCACAGGAAGGGGTTACATCCATCTCGTCCGTATCATACATTCTCATCCTCATTCGCTCGATATTGAAGGTAGCGTAATCTCCGAGTTTCATTTAGAACGCTCACTCAGCGGGTCTCTTGAATGAACGTATTGACGAACACTTCTGCGACCGTGTCGATAGGGAGTGTGGGAGGTTTGTAAATACTGAGTAGTTTTCTTCTGAAGACAGTGGAAAACTGCTCTAGACGACCTTTTCGATTCTACTGGAAAGGGATTTTTGAAATGCAAAGAGTCCAGAGTCCCTCCTATTTTCGCTAGAATGAAAACATAGGTGGCGCTTAAGTGCATCTCGGATTCGCTCCTACACCAATTGAGGGTGAGCGAGTGGCTTGCTTTTGGCTTGCTACTGATGAAATGGTTAATTAATGTTACGTTTAGACACACGCGCATATCATATCGTCTATGATGTATATGACGGAGACCAACTACAGATTGGAGTTTCACTTTTCGTGATGTTTAAGTCAATTTGTCTTATCGCGCCTATACAAGCTTCACTTCAAAAGTATAAATCCCGATCAAGACATTCAAAGATAAAGGTGCGTTCTAAAACAAATACTTCTAAATAGATCAAATATATTTAAATAGAAAACATGAATATACAATAGATAAGTGCGAATAGGAATGATGGTTACCTTGAGTTGATCGCTGAAGGAGGAGAGGTCTCGCTTGAGACGCAAGTTGAAATGATGTCCATGCGCGCGGAAGTGCAAGTTGAGATGGTCGGTGGATGTGGATGTAGGGTTGGCGGAGAGGGTGGATCTCTTGGCTCTTGCGTGTGCCTCGCGCACGGGCTGCAGTTCGTAACGCAGCGGTTCATAGTGCGAAATGTACTCGTTCAGCCGCCGCCTCGTCACTGCAACACATCAAACAAACTATAAATACACATTTCATCTTCAGAGCGTTATAATAAAATTCGATAGGTCGAGCCGTCGTGACGATGTACGATTGCGAAAAAATAATTATGGCTGCTAAAATGCGTCAGAAATCATAAAAAGGATAAAAACATCGTCGGCGTCATCTCGAATAGCAGCTAGCAACCGACATGGAAAAGTTGAAAAGACGAAGAACAGCGTCCATGACATATATTAATTTAATGCGATAGTCTTATCATGCGTGGTTTTATTGTTACATTACAAAGGCTCTACTGCGATAAGCCGAGTCGGGTAGGCGCAATTATTGGATGACGAATTCGAAAATGTATTTATTAAATAGTCACCGATGTTTGTTGAAATCTGCCAAAGTACAAAGAAAACGGCTCACTGGAAGCACGGAAGAGAAGACGTACCGAGACATAAATCCGGGCGCAGGGAGCGCCCAGACCGGCGCACTGGCTTTCTCGAAAACCCTTCTTTCAACTGGGATATGAAATTTGGATAGGAATGCGCTTCTCCCCCTGCGAGTGATCATTTATTACGTTTACAAATAGAAAAATAAATTTAGCAGAGTGGCCCGGGGGAGCAGTGATGAGCTATGCTAAAGAGTTCCTCGACTGGGATTCATAAAGCCGACTTCTTTTCTTAACACACTGGCTGCGGGGAACCTCGCGCGCGTACTCAGAGTGCGTTGTTTTACAATTTTTTCTTTAAGAAATTTCTTTTTGATACTTTTACAGCTGCTTAAATGAAATAGAGCTGATTATTTATTAGATGCTTTATGATCATATGATGATAAATGTGTTCGCTGCAAAATATCCCCCGTTGACCACGTGTTAAGAGCGATCGAATAATGGACGTGGATCCTGTGAACTAATAAAAATCTCAACGAGCAGAAGTAAAAGGTCGCAGATCGCATGGTGATTTATTGTATACTAAAAAATATCACAAGATCTATATTTTAAGGAGTTCATTGGCAGAAGCATAGCCGGGTGCGTCGGTTGCGGAAAACCAGAAACATCTGACACTGTCGCCGCGAACGTATCCGATGACGAGTTATTATACGCGAGAGTATAATATTATAAAGAGGATTTACAAAATATAAGTGTCGAACGAAGAGAGAAATGCCACAGAAGTCATAAACACAGACCGCATAATAAATGTGAAGCACGCAGTCGGTCAATAATCCGAGTTCGGTGTACTTTCAGCTGGTAGTATTTAGATGTGCCGGAAAAGAATGTCGTTTTGTATTATCTTTTTCAAGTCAGATGCGGTTCGTCAGCAGAAAGAGAGTTCAATGTAAAATGTGAAATACAAATTTATCAACCCTATTTACGACGAAGGATTGATTTTACAGATTGATTTATGCGTGTGACGATTTAATTGCAAATAAACAAACTCTCGAAACGATAGAATCAGTGCAGGGTTTCCTCCCCTTAGTTTGTTAATCGACATAAACGAGAAACTGGCTCTAGGACTTTTATATTTCCACGATGAGCACCCAATTTCGTCTCAGCTTAATATATATTTATTGAATGAGTCCAGGAATTATTTTTGCTAAAAAAATATCGAATTGTTGGTTCAATATTTTAAAAGAACAACATCAAAATACATAATTGATAGGTATCGTCTGATTGATATAAGAATAAGTAAATAAGAATATAAAGTTGCGAGTTCAATACTTAGATTACAATCTGCCTCTGGAACACTAAAGTTAAATAGCGCCACAGACTATAACTATTTGTGAATACAACTAATTATAAAAGTCGTAATTAAGTCGTCTGTAAATAAGTCAGTTAAAATTCATCAGATGAATGGCGATACTCTGATAATTCGATTATTTAACCCATTCGGACCGGAGAGCAAACATGCTATGCTCTAATGTAAATCCACTTTTCTATCAGCTCCGTCGCAGTGTGTAATAAGCTTGATAATGAACCAACCTCAATAAACGAACCTCAACACATAATATTCGTTAATTTCTTCGGAATATTTTTTAATGTTCAACTTACATGGCATGTGTTCTGCTGTTCAGCAATATTTGCTTATTAATGTGTTGCGAAAATTAAAGGACAGAGTTACCGTACAAGCCTGCCAGTTTACTTCTGAAGGAGTAGATTTTACAAAAGGGTGGTAATACTCGGCTAATGACGCCATCCCAGAACAGTCAAGGGAGAATAACAAAATTGGTCAACGATAAGAATGATGCGAATATCTAAATTATCAAAACAAACGCCTATTCTCAAGACAACACGAACAATCGAGTATCGACTTCTAGACACTCGTTCTGTTCTTAAACCTTGTTCGTAACAAAGTGACATAGTGAATTGTGAGCAGAAAGTAGTGCTTTTTCTTCGGACTACTTTCTGCTCGAATTCCTAACGAACATTTAAAAGTGTACGGGTACCTTTACAACACGGCCTTGCTACCGATATATGAGTGTATGATGAGACACAAGACACCCGTCTCTGTCTCTGAATTTCCGTACCGATAGGGTTAAGTCTTCTAATTAGTAAGTAATCTTACATTTTCTTTCGAATTAATACCGCGATTTGTTGCATTTTTTCCCCTCTCTATTTAGGCCCCTTCTTTTCTACGTTATTTCAAAGACGAAGAGCAGCCGCAGATAAATAATCGTGCACCCGCTTAAAAGGCAATGAAGATGTTGACTGGAGACTGTCTTCGAGGGTGTAGTTTTACGTTAGTGGACGCTTTGTCACCTTCTTGCAAGATTTCCATACGAGTAGTCCAGCAAAAAGGCGATCGGGTGCCTTTCATACCTTGGAGTGGCTTTTCATTTCGAGATACTACCCCTGCTCAAGTCAGCTGGGGGTGCCACGCTTCATTGGTATATTCTTAAGAGTCAAAATACCATGTCATCTTAGCTATATTAATAAGTAATGCGACAATTTGATTACTAAATTAGTATAAAATATAATATTCGATGAATATTGCGTTGAGATTTAAGCTCTTGGATGAATGGAGAAGTTACCAGAGGTATAGTGAAATATAAGAAAAACGAGTTATAAATTGAATCAAAACGTAGGTGGCGACGTTCACAGCAGCTCATCCCCTGCACGAGATAAATGCTTTCTTGAAAACAATATCTCAAAATAGCAAATTACCTGTCCGACGGTTAAGCCAAAGGGCGCAAAGGGCAAACCTCCCGAAGCGGGTTCGCGACCTCAGTTCTGTGCCCTTTTAGACACAAGAACCAATACATGTCGATTATAAACAAACACCGAAGAGCGATGCCCCTACTTCCTATTCCTCCTTCTACACATTTCATATTCACGCGGGTGATATGTGTGCATTCGCTTCTAAAGTGCATATATTTTTCGCATATGCCGCTATATCTCCTATTTTCAGTGTATATGTTACGTCCTAAAATATTGCCATTTATATTTTACAAATAGAACAACGAAACCAGACAGTATTGACGAAGTCGCAGACAAGAATCGGAGATAATAATTTACGTAAGCAAATAGAACGAGGATCAATTAACGGCCGCTAACTAACATCAATTATGAAAGCGCGAGCAATCTGCGACACATCGCGTCAGCGTTCATATTGCACTCATAACTCATACAATAATTCAATACACCCGAGAGATGACAGAACTGTTCCAATCAATTTTCATTCTCGACATTGCAATATGTTGCAATGGAAATCCAGAAACAGTGCCTTATAAATAGATTTCGAGAAACTGGGATTTCGGCGGTTTGTTGCGATTGTTTCGAAATAGAATGTCACTGCGATCGATTCCAATATGTATCGGCACAAATCTGAAACCGCAATTTGCTGAACATTCGATGTCGTAAATTAGGGTTGTGCGCCTACTTTGGCGCCAAATGGTCTAACAAAATGTTTGAGCAAAAAAAATTAAATTAGTTTAAGCCTATAAACCATAAAAACACCAGCAGACAGGGTTCCGCGCGATCGAACAAATATAAAACTACATAGTCACGTCGATTTGTCGAAGTTTTCCCTAAACAAAAAAAAAGTCTACTCTGAAACATCTCATAACAAAAAAATGTTGAACTAGGTAACTATTAAATTTCTATGAAAAATAAGTGGATTATAATTATCACATATCAAAAAGAACAACTTGCAAAAAGTAGAATGTAAACGGGAAGTACCACCCAGGTCAAAATCAAAAGTCTGATGTGCATTGTTCAACCGCTCGTATTGATAACGACACCATGACGTCTGCTAAACGCAAAGCCGCAAACAAATGTTGGATTAGATAGCACATAAACTAAATTAATTCCATTGAAATGAATTTCGTTACTTAAAAAGGAGATTGGATAGGTATCCAAGCTTGCAAAGGACCATTGTCATCGAGGAATAAACATTTGCATCTCCCTTTTGAACCACTATAAACAAGAGGCGGTTCCGGACCACATAGTGATGTACTTTGAAGAGATGCTTGAGTAAACACAATGCTCACGATGAGAATAGGGCAATGCTTTAAGAGGATCCTAATTTAAATTGAATAAAAAAGGATGGTCATCTTAAATACTGTAAGCAGCCCTCGTACAGTACAATTTTTATAACACAGTTTAACTTTTTATACATGGGAAAAAATATTGATGACATTATTATTTTGCTCGAATTCCTTCCAGCAGTTTACTTGTTTATTTTTTAAATCAATCAGCTGTTAAGCCTTCGAACGATAAAAAAATCTAGCGACAAAAATATACAACCAATTAAGAAAAATAATTAAGTTATAAGATTGACAGGCATAGATATTAAATGGTGTATTGGACACGCTAATTTATATTTTCCATTAAAGTTAAACCATTAAACTCAACATATTAGAACCTTAAAAATCTCATTTTCTTTAACTTATTTCATAGAATTAAACTGCAGCTTTATAAAAGGGTCATCTAGTACTTGCGACTTTTATATAACTATATCATAATTATTATCTTAGTGCAGCCATTCACAGTATACTGCAGAATTAGGGCCTCTTAAATATACATTCATAGTAAAGAGTTATATCCATCTCGTTTATATGATACATTCACCTCCTTATGCGCTCGATATTGGAGGTAACATGTCCTCCGAGTCTCATTTTAAACGCTCTTCCAGCGGGACATCTGGAATATGTAACTATATACTTATGCTTAATAAAACTAAAAATACACCACTCATTTAGCTCTTTGAGAGATACACAAAAATTGCATATAAATATGCCAGCGGGGCAGAGGAAGCTAATATTAAAATATTGTTATCAATTACAAATGTAAGAGTTTTAAATGATCATATTAAAAAATATTTGGTTTCTCTTTTTACTCGCTAATAAGATTTTCTTTAATTACACACAGCTCTATATATTAATTTACGAATTTCTTCTATTTGCACAATTTAACAATAATTGAACTGTTCGACAATACTGAATGAATTCCATCAATCAATTGATAGATCCCAATAAAACGACATTTGTAAACATAATTAGGAAACAATTGATGTGTTAAAAATTGAAGCGGGTTACATTTTAAAATACACTATTAGTGGTTACTAGTTATTGGATGTAAATACGAGTAGGTATTTATAATGATGTATAATCGGTATGAATGAATAATTTATACAATTATAAAGTTTCCATCAATTTCTTGGAAAGGAAAGAAAATTATACGGATTTAAATCAAATTTGACTCCATGTGTGTTTGAATTAAGGGGTCATCTCACTTTATCATACAAAAAAATAAACAAACACTCTCGATAACACACAATATTCGGTCGTTTCTTTGCGTAAACAAATAACACACTTGAAATCGAAATCATTATAAGTCGATAAATTTGGGCTTATCGATCTATACAATCATGCGATGCACGTGAGGAAGCTATCCGTCTCAGTCTCCCGAACTGCGCTAAGTTCTCTCTTTCTCTGTCTGTCTCCGAGCTTCAATGTGCAAGAGTGCTCTTTTTGGGACATGAGAATTCGGACATACATGTATGTCGATGCTCCCCAACAGCTTAAACAAAGTACCCCCAGGGTATCAAAAAAGTGTTTTTTTTTTCAAACCGGCGCCATTTTGTAACTTTTAAACGAAAAATATTAATTGAGTATTATTCAATAGCAACACGCTTATAGATTAAGAACCTTTTAAACTTTTTATTTAAGGTAAGCCTGAATGAAAAATTTGATCCATACTGTGGACTTGCATCTTTTTTGGCAATGTAATTTTGATGTTTTAAAAATGACATTATATATATATTAATTACAAATTTATTACGAAGAGTGCCATAATAAATCTCAAAAATATTCATTTCATTATACGGTGTATTTACCGTAAAAAAATCCCTATTTTTTGGATCGTCAACGTGAGATGACACTTTAAACATATCTCGCCCTAGCGACTGTGCAATGAGAAAAAAAATAAGCTAAGTCCCATCAATTATTTACAGTTTTGTGATGTTTCAATTTAAATAAAAAAAAGCAAAATAAGTATCAGTAGCCGACTCGACCCTTAAAGAATTCCAATATTATGCTGGCTCTCCGAAGGGAAAAAATTCTTTCGTTCTACCACCGGGAAGAAAGGTTTTATGGACCATTTTTCTATTAAGAGGCGGAAGTGTTTGTTTGCAGTCGTTAAAACTGCGCAAATAGAAAAAAAGATGCGTGAAAAATGATAGGGAAAATGTCGAAAAACAAGGGGGAAACCCACCTTGAGAGCAGAGCGAAACTCGTCGACGAGGGTCCGGAGTTTTATTAAATTACTACGGCTAATTTTGTTATCACCTACGCTGGCGTAAAACGTAGTGAAAACACAAACAAACTGTAGACAGAGCGACCGGAAACGTCGATTTAGCGCGGTTAAGAGACCGGGAAATGTGATCAAACAGGCAAGTCGGCGAAACTCGGCTAAATTATGCGCGAAAACTGAGCAAATCGGTCATAGAAAATGGGTCGCCTCGACGACAACAAGAAAAAAGCACGAAGGAGACTGCAAAACGCACATTTAACGACCGCTTTCGAAGCCTCCAAATCCTGCAAACGTCGAACAATAGCCGACGAATTTCGAAACTGGCTCCACTTTATATTGCAAAACAAAACTCAGCGTTTCAAATCGGTTAATGTCAACATGTGACATTAACCTGAATAAATATCGAGTCAAGCAAATAATTCACAAAAAATAATGAGGAGCATTGGAGCGACAATTGAAACCTCAAGAGAAAAAGAAAATGTAAACGTTTCCTTCGTTTCGAATGCGACTTCTTCGAAAACTTAAGCGACTTCGATGTACACACACATCAATCGTCTTTTCTCAAAACACACAAAACAATTTGAAACAATGACAAAATGATCGATGCAAACCGAATCGGATCAGAGCCAAGAAGAAATATGCAACTCGAAAGCATTACTTATATGACAAAAGGCACCGATTGCGATAGGAAAAAAATGCGACAAATTTAGCAACGCCCTTCGCATTTTGACGTAAATCTATTAAGTCGAAGATGGAAGAAAAACGTGAAAATGTAGGCGATCACATTAGCGGCAGTCGATTAATCACGCTCGGTCGGCTGTTATTCGTGGACATTATTGCCGGTGGTTATTTTTGAGCATTTCCGTGGTCGCAGAAGATTAAAGAAAGGGCGCAAGGGCACCCCGGTGACCGTTTAGTCCGCCGCAGCGGGACCATCGCCGGCCACCCTTACATCTGGATAAAATGAAACGGCGATCGTCAACCTTTGGGCGGAACAACGGGAGCAGATAAGAACACGGACCGGAATGACAGAAAGCACTTTAGCTAATTACCTAATGCCGAGTGGACAACGAGCAGCTGGTGAACCGCCTCTTACAGCCTAAACTAACGACACTCTCTTATATTTAAACCTTCATTCTCAATCAATTACATACTGCTTCTTCAATGCGATCGAATGCCATTATATTTTTTTGCATGCAACTAAACTTAGCCATATTCCAATGCAGTAGATTACCTAGAATGCTATCTTAGACAAATATATAAATAACGATGGGGATATATTTTTAATAATAATTTTATTATTAAAACATTAACGATTATTTATATAAATACGCATTTCAATCAAAAAATAAAATTTTAACACAATGTGGCGACTTTTATATAAAGTGCTTCTACACAGTATTTATTTTATTCAACGTCAATTTGCTCGACAATGTTAAAATAGTTGTTTTTGTAAAAGAGAAATAAAATTATCGAAAATAGCAATCTCTCATATAAAATGTACGATTTTATTTTACAACCAGCGTCCTCTTCGAATGTCAAGCTGCGCTCGCTATTTGCAATTCGTATATTTATTTTTTTAATAATCAATGAATCTCTTTCGTTAGAGCAAAGTTCACTCTGATCCTTTGAATTTGTGACGATCATGTCAATGAAATATTTTCCGTGTAAAGTACCTCTCCGATGGCTATTCAAGCATCATTAGACATATCATTAAATTCATATATTAAATTAGCACTCTTTTAAATTCTAATATTTCAGGCCTTCTTATAACTTACAGTGGATTCCAGTTTTATCGAAAAGATAATTTATTATTATTTAATAATCTAATGCATAAAAATTAATCTCTGTTTGTTCGTATGTAATGCGCTGCCATACCGTTCATCATGTGGCGATAAAACTTTGTCAGTTTACTGTTTACACTTGCGGGAATAACATAGGTATAGTAAAAATATTGTATGGATGCACCATGTTGGCGCATATGTGTCTGGTGAAATGAAGTTTGGACTGCGGGGACGGGGAGAGAAATAATACGCATGCAATACGGTGGTTAAGTCGGTCTTCGAGACGAGAGCGAGTGTGCATATGCTTTTGGATCCCAGCTCTTCAGCTCGTGCTACACGTGACCTGAAGCAATAAACCACGTACTGCGTTTCTTTTCAAATAATTATTAAGCGCTAATGGCATTAAAACGCATGCCGGGTATTCGATAGTACTCTATATTACTATATCGGACGAACGAACGAATATTAAAATAATATATATGAAATTCAAATAAAATAAGTCTCTTAATTATTTATTTATTTTTATATAAATTTGGGCAATTTTATAGTTATATACCAATGCCCTGCCCTAAGGAATCGTTACCACTCATAAATCAGACAAAATGTCTTTCATTATTACGGTCATTTTCCCTCATCGCTGAAGATCATGATCTTTATGAAAGGAGACTCGTGGGAGGATATAGAAAAGATATTGTCATGGATTTGTTATATAAGATGAGAGCTATGAGCGATATGTGATATCATCATTATATTAAAATGATGTAATAAATGATTATTGTTAATAAGTCGCCCCTGCTCGAATTAATTAAAGCAAATCAAGACAAATCAGCTTTGAAACACCCATTTTTTCCTATAGCCTAGAATTACATTCAAAAGCTTTTACAATGAGAGTTCATGAAATGGGTCCATTATAAAAATATAGATACGATATTTAAGCATAAAAATGGGTCATTTATTTAGCTGATAAAATGACAAAATATTATATATTATAAGACGATTCTATACATCGAAATGAACATGGTGGTCTGCCAACGACTGTTTACGGGATGGAAAACCTAAATTTAAAAATATAAATGTTCATCCGTGACAATTTACATTAAAATAATTTCAATGTATGTATGAAAAAAAAACAGATTTAAACTGTAGCTAGAAAATGTATTTCCTTACTTTAATGGGCAATGCCTTTTCTTTGAACCCACACTATGTTCTAAGCGGTAACAAAAAATTAGAACGGAAATTGGAAGAATAACTTTGTATATTTTTCTCGTCACGTAAAAAAAAATTAAATTATACTTTGAAATGTAATCATTTAAATTGATGAATGTGGGAACCTATAATATACATAAGCTACGTGGACGAAATATATTATATATAATTTGAGTACGGGAATCGGTCATGAATCAGCTGTAATATGATTACATTACAATAAAAAAAGCACCATAATGGGTACAATTTGCATGGCAAATGTTAAATTATCATTGTAAAATATATATTTACTTATTGAGTTTTTGAGATTTACGCAGGTGATATTTCTGCGAACCTGAGCTAATACTTTTTGTTCGAAATAAATTCTTTATGTCCAGATAAAAATTAACGCGATCGGAATGATTTTTAGCAAATCAAAAGGTTTGAATTGAACGAGTCGATTATTTATGCAGACGGTTTTACGTATGTATTCATTTAGATACGCTGGGAAATTGGTAATAATATCCAAATAAGTTGTTATAGCGGGGAATTATTGTGGAATGATATTTAGTGAATGGGAGTGCGTCATGCATGGGGGGGGGGGGGGGTGCAGGGGTCAAAGTAAGAGTGAGCCTTACCCAACTGGCTGACCTAGTGACCTAAAATATTCCAATAAATATGATGCCGCAAGGCAGAAAAAGTAGTAAGGCTACAAGGGCAGGTTGGGGTGTTCGCCCCTAACGTCCCGCGAAAGAAAACCTTCTATTTGAGTATCAAATAACCCCGCTGCGATTTCCATCTGCAAACAAGCGAAGAGCCTTTCTTTACCTATTGTCAAATAGGAGGAGGACGGGGACAACCTCCTTTATTTATCTATTTTAAGCTGTTCAATGGATAAAAACACAGCTTTAACGAAATCGCAAAATACGCTCGATTTAGAGCGAAAACGAAACAATACATCGGCGTGGATTATTTCAAACAGGAAAAATATCATGTTGTGAGTGGATTTTTAAATGATTGAACCTTCGAACAATATGCATTGTTGTACAGAGTCGATGTTATTATGCGGGGGGGATTTTAGCTTTTAGGATCTTTTCTGAGACGCCCATAGCAATTTCCACGAACGACTCAACTTTTTACTTGTTGTTTGAATTTGCAAAATGGGTCTCCTCATTACTCCTAACATTTTGGGAACTCGTACTGACCTCTTGACATTTCGGAGGGTTCTAAATGAACCTTCAAATTTGCTTCAAACAGTTAAGTGAATTGTATTATGAAAATAATTTAATGCTCAAATTAACGATCCATTAAATCGGCGATCCCTCAAAACTCTTTCTTTCATTTGAAATCATTAGACTTGCTAAATATTTAATTGGAAGATCGAATACATTGCAAATGTTTTCAACAGTTTTGACCTATATTTTGAATGATGATTATTGAAATATATAAAATTGGCACCAATAAATAATAGTTTAGATCGTATCGACAGCGCAATTTGGTTTTAAAATTGCCCATTTAAAATAATTTGATTTACGCCTTGATGCCAAATTACTAAAAAGTATCAAGACATTGGGGAGAAATAAATGTAAATAATTGGTCTTTTAAGATAAAAGCGGGATAAAAAAAGGCAATGCTGTTAATATTTCTTGTGTTTTGAAGAAGTTGGCATGCGCGCACCTTTCTTCAACCCACGTCCAATTAATTTTTTTCTAGAAAAACGTACGAGTAAAAATGGCATGTTCGTATGAAAAAACGTGGGCCTTTGTTTACATTACAGCTTGTTAATAATGCTCTGTGTGAGAACCCTTTTGAGTACTTTTATGAAAAATTAAAAAGCAAGCCAAACTCCAACGCTGAAAACAAAGGGAGTGAACTATTGTAATTTAAACTTTTTCAGATAGCGGTTGAATAAATAGGCATTTGCATATTAACAAATTAATAATAGCTGATGGAGTCCTATTGATTTATGAAGTTTATTATAAAATAAATAAATCTACTAGTGAACACTGTAAAGAGCATTAATTACACATTATAAATTATCGAAAATTTGCATCCATTTCTACAAAGCTAATTTTTGTTTCAGTCAGTGTTTATACAACGTGAATCAGGAAAGTTTCAACCTAACAAGCATTCAATATTGCGGACATAAATAACAAATTTCGAAACCTGAATAATTGTACATACCAGCATTAAATTAAAATCTACATAGTTATTTTTTTGTCTATAAGTAGTTTACGTGAATTATTGTTAAATAAACATCGTCTACTTTCGAAATAAGGAGACTAAGGCTTCGATAGACATGGCTAAATTTGTAGCGCAGGAACTTGATTGGAGTATAGCAACTTTAAATGATTGCAATATTACGCAAATATTATATTTATTATAAACAGCCACAAATTAGATTAAATTAGTCTTGTGAATATAAAACATTTATATAATATTTATTTACAGGTTTCAAAATTTGTTATAAATGTCGGCAACAACATCTGCAACAAAGAATGCCATTTTATTTACTTATAATATCAAAACAAAACAAAAATGAAAAAGAATCAACTTTGTAGGAATAATTACACAAATAATGTCGCTATCCCCTATATTATTGAGGCACTCTACGAAAATATTGAGAGCTATAATGGAGCCGAAAGACACTAAGTGATATACAATCGTTTTTCCGCATTCTTTCGCCTCGAGTGTATATTTCTTTTACGGAATTTGCGGTAAAAACGAAGTGTTCATTCTTCGACGTATACTTGAAATAACACACACGAAATCGTCCGTCCGAGAACTCACGGACTATAGGTGTGTCTCCGAACAAAAGTTAATCACGAGTACATAGCATGCATGCATTGCAAGCTAGATGCATGCGCTGAAACAAAAGCTCGGCGGTATTATATGCTGAGATTTTTATTCCGGGATAAATGGCAAGTGCACGCCCGCGAGGATAGAAGCACCGGGATAATTTGTGTCGCTCAAGCCAGCTTTGGCCTGCTTCTGCTTTTGCTCACTACTATGCTAATTCAATTGCTCTTGCGGATTCAAATTAAACGAAACACAATCTCCACGGTGGGGCGTCGTTCGCGGTGCCCAAACTTTCAATAATTAAAAAAAAAATGACTGAAACGGTTTCAATTTTCATCACGACCACATTGTACGCAGAACGACAATATGTGTCAAGATTATCTTGCGAAGTTAACGAGTGATACGAGAACAATGCGGTTCACGCAACGGCCCATTTATGCAACCGACTACGCTCTTCTAACCCCTGCGAATGCCAGAGTTTCTCAAACATGATTTTAATTCATTCCGTAGCAACCTATTTAGCGGCCTGTCAACTTGTAGGCGGTCCCATGGCTCTGGCGTATTTTATTGACAACATAAACAAACAATATGTGAAATGGGACTGCTGTATACCAGATGTCGTCGTTTGCTCGTATGTAAAATGGCAATCCGAAATTGATAAAGGAAAACATGTCAAAAACACATACATACATATGAGTTTTCCGAAAAATATATTGATAAGATTCATCATTACAGACTATAATTCTTTACGACTGAGCAAGAGTTTAAGAAATCTTGTTATACAAGGCAGAAATCACGAGAGTAAGATTGTAAAAATAGAGCCGGGGTGATTTTGATTAAATTATAGTGTTAAACTGCTTAACCCTTTGAGTAGTGAGCTAATTTAAAATCTTCATAGTCTTAGATGCTATATTTGCATGTCTGCCAATTATCATCCGTACAAATCCACTTATCTATCAGGACCACAATGGCGCATACGAAGCTTATATTTAACACTCTAGTCGCCCAACATGAATCGATGTTGTTTCTCACGGGGCCCAAATTCGATAATCGGAACGTAAACAGAAGAAATAGCGATGCGATATTATAACACACAGGATAAAAACAGACATGTGGCACATCTTCTGTCAGGTGTTATTTTTATGTTAGATCGATAAGCTTAACTCTGCTATTAGCCAGATTAACAAAATGTGAATATAAGCGAATAAACAAGGGTAGGTATGCAAGTTTCGAGGTCGATCTCGAAAGATATTTAGACAGTTGTAATCTGTAATAGATTATAGAAAGACATTCGTAAAGTTAACATTTGCAATTCGTTATAGAACACGTAACAATGAGACGCAGAATTCGCTTTTCGGAGACGATATCTGGTGGACGCAGCGACAAACGAGTTAAATAAATAAACACTGTCGAAAGCACAAAATATTTGGTCATTTCTTCAAGGAAACATAAACAATACACTTGAAATCGATTTATTGTATCATTAGAATTTGGATTAACGATCTATATAATCGTGCGATGTACGCAGGAATCTCTCCGTCTCTGTCTCCCATGCACAGTTACCGAACTCCGTCTCTGTCTCTCTCCGAGCTCAACGTACAAAAGTGCTCTTTCTGAATCACTGGAATTCGCTCGCAAATACGCGATCATCCTACCACACAGGTTAATAATGAGCGTTTTTCTTAATAAATAATGAGAGAATGTTAAATCAAAATGTTGGAAAGAACGAGTTGTCTTCTTTGGGAAGGCAGTGATAAATTAGTCATTACGACCATGATCATTTTATTGGAAAATATTTCTTAAGAGTGCAAGTAGTCCACCAATCCAAGTTCGGAATGAAGATATCCTAGATGAAGAGCGCCTTAGCCTTGTATATCGAAAATGGGAAATGCCCTCTCCAATTTAACTGTCCTATCCACACCGATAAAGTAAAGTCGAAAACGACAACAGAAGTTCTTCATTCGTTCCAACCTTTATTTTTACAATAAGCATATTCATATATGTAGTTTTTAGTAAGTACACTTGCTCCTCTGTTTGATCATTTTAACCACGAACTAAAAGTTATTTTACGTATATTTATTTCGAAATGTGCTTAAAATTTAATTGCATTTACGCGTCAACATTTCAACTGAAAATAATTAATGTGTCGTTATGAAATCGTTTCGAAATTAAATTCATAGTTGATCAAATACCGACACTCCGTTTATCTATTTTTTGTATTTTTTTGAAACGCGTGCTCCATTTCTGCACGCACTCAACGTGCCAGTAAATCCACCCCTGGCATAGTTAGAAAACATGAGGAAATACATTAATTTAATTAGGTCAAGTGGTCGACATGTCTAGAAGGATTGTCGAGGAAATCGAACAAAGAACGAAACAGGTAGTACATATACCTTCAGAAAATCGAATACCATTCTGCCCCGAGCGCTTAATCAATTTGCGAAACACTGCAATATTTTGCCAAAAAATAATAGCTGGCAGATTAACTTCGCTTTATAATTACTGTCAAACTATTGATAGTAGCGTCCTCATTTTTTTAATCGTCAGTTTATTATACCGTAGGGAGCATTTTGACTTAAAAATGAAAACATATATTTGCAATGTAATTCATTAAAATTGCCATAAGGGCTTAATAAACAATAATTAGAAAGTGTGAGCGTGTCAATTTGTCGTTTAACTGTTTCCTTTACAAATCCGTTTAATATCATTGTGGGTGCTACGGTGAGAATCGAGAATTTTATTTATTCACGAAGCACGTCGGCATGAAAGAGTTTGAAAACGTTACTCTGGTCACTAGAGTCTGCTACGTGTTTCTTCCTACAAAACACATTTAAAAATTACAAATGAAATGCACACAAAATGTATCCTCATGTTAAAGTATATTTTGCGCAATGTCTTTTAAGCGTCGTATTCAATGTCCATTCGTCTTATAAATATATGTTCGGAGAGATGCTCGATTCGACTCTGATTTGATTACATTTTTGCCTAATGAGAAAACTCGATCAAAACGAATCAATAATGTACGAGGCTAAGACGTTCGCTTTTGATAAGTTTATCTATCGGCAAACACCAAAATAAGCCAGCGGGATAGCGAAAGGGATGTTCCAGCGAGCGGAAGAGAGTTGACCTTACGAAAATGGGTCAGCGGGACAAAATTATATAGAACAAAACATGCACGATGAACACGAACCGAGTAAATCACGGTTTATCCCAAATACAAACATTTTAGCAGAGATGTGGAAAATGAACACGTACGATAAAACATTATATGCGGTCCATGCTATTTTAATACCTTTGTGTCAAACGAAGTTAATTATAAACGTTGCAGAAACCGATCCCACGTTAAAATGTGTAATTGCTTAAAGCACCATTTAGATAAATTACACGTATAATAATGCTGTATTCTCGCGTCTAGCGCACCGCCAATTTGAAAAGACCGATGACTGCAACTGCGTCTGACTCAATGGATTGAAATTCGACGAAGCTTACCTGCGAACAAAAGAAAAAAACATTGTGAAAATTTGGACATCAAACTTACATAACAGCAAAGAAAATTTACAAAAAAGAGGGGACGAAGGAACGTTATGTTTCAAAAAAAGCTAATAAATAGACGGCCTTCGCTAATGTGCGAACGGATGCACTTTAAAGTGCAATTCTGTAGGATTTTTTCCCAACACAAAAGCCCAGAATACGCTCCGTGTTAACCTCGAGGGGTTGTGGAAAACCAGGTCAAATAAGGCACTAATGACAAAGCATGGTCGCTGTAGCTTTTGCACCTCGCAGCCAACCAAAGCTCGTGAATAAAACAGAAAATATGCATTTCCGCAATGTGACTTGTAAAAGTGGGGTGGATGCAATTCAAATGTTCGTAAACTATCATCCGGATTCCCGAATGGAGCTCCTTCTTCGCCGCGCTTAATTAATGCCGCTCCTGGAGTGGGGAGGGTCATTAAAAATGCAGCGAATAGTTTTAGAACTCCCTGCTAATGTCTTCCTTCTGCGATAAACATCATAAAAATAATATAATCCAACGCGCGAGCTTTCAAATAATTATACGACCGCTTCGACCACAAATACAGAGTTCGGAATGAAAATACAATACCTGTGCAAGATTAAGACAATAATGAGAAAATGTTATTCGACGTATGATGAAAGGAATGACTGTTAAGACAATTGTAAATTTAACACCACCATTAGTCCAATTTTCTAAATTATTTTGAACGTTGCCGTTTTCAAACCATAATTCACGGACGAATCAAATTGAATTAATAAATAATTACAATAGGATTTGCTTTCATTTCAACACTAAAGACGCAATCCTCTATATCGGGGGTCTCCAAGCTTTTTAGCCTAAAAGCCACATTGACTCCTCTAAGAAATGCCAAGGGCCAAGACCTAGCTCTCATATAGTTTTCGGATAAACTTCATATCATTAATTACTTTTAAAATATATATGTCAATTATTGTGTTTCGTAATTGTAAATTTCACAATGTAATAAAAATAAACTATGCTGGGCCGGCGTCGGCCTGCATGCCATATTTTAGAGTACTTTCCTCTGTATCCAAAAGTAAGCCATTTTAATATTTACAGACGTCCAAGACATCAATGAACATTTAATTAAATTATGTGCGTACTTAATTTTATATGAACTTTAAACCATACAAGGTTTGAGATGTGGATAGTTTACAAAAATAGATGAATCAAAAAATTAATTTCAAAAAGTCGAAAACCCATTTCAACCCATTAAACCAAAGAAAGCACTCAGTAAGGGTTTTCAGTGTATTTGGAAGGACGTACGCGGAATAATTAATTTTGAATTACTGAAACCACGTGAAACGATCTTTGTAAAAGTTTTTTTTTATCGATAATTAAAGATGTTAACTCAAAAGCTAGGAATAAAAGAGAAAAAATACATAAGTTTGACTGGGAGGTTTTATCACACCCTCTACATCCACCATATAGCATAATTTTCAAATAATCCAAAAGGGATTCATATAACGAAAAGATATTCACGAACGTAAAAGCTACCGCTTCACATCTTTTTAAATATGAAATAATATAAAAGTTTTCCACGCGATAAATTTAACACGTTAACAGCGGGACACGTGAATTTTTGTGTTTGCAAAGACTGTGCATAAATCGTGGGACACAAGAAAAGTCACAAATAAATGTTAAATGAAGACCGTCTCACGTGTTTTTTTTCCGCAAAAAAGTATCGA
Source organism: Stenopsyche tienmushanensis (assembly GCA_008973525.1). NCBI lineage: Eukaryota > Metazoa > Arthropoda > Insecta > Trichoptera > Stenopsychidae > Stenopsyche > Stenopsyche tienmushanensis. The sequence continues at coordinate 546,442 of WACJ01000406.1, read as the reverse complement.
ATCATGAGACATGTGTTTCGACTTCGACACGGTGATTTTTTTTTCACACACGACACACATATTTTTCGTTCTGAAATTGAATATTGGTTTAGTTTTACGTGAACCGTCGTGTCCTTCGTTTCGGCCATTTAAAACATCAATTTAAACTTTTATTTATATTATAAGATTATTTTCAAGAACATCATCATCATAGTGTGCAGGCACAAACAGTCCACTGCAGAACTATGGGCCTCTTCAATATCCATTCACAGGAAGGGGTTACATCCATCTCGTCTGTATCATACATTCACAACCGTATCGATAGGGAGTGTAGGAGGTTTGTAAAGACTGAGAAGTTTTCTTCGGGAGATAGTTGAAAACTACTCTAGACGACCTTTTTAATTCTACTGGAAAGAGCTTTCTGGAGTGCAGAGTACAGTCCTTTTTTTCTCGCTAGGGCGTTGCCGGGCAAATATTGGCGAGTACAAGAAAAATATATTAAGATATGTTTAAAACTTCGAAAGTTATGCATATATTAGTAAGAATTTAAAAAAAAAGCAGTGTCGCAAAAAATCACCCGCCATTATTGTGTTAACCTTTCCCTTACGATGCTACGTATTTAGTACGCCATATGACATTCTAAAACCCCGTATTTATTATATTTCATATCGATATTTGATAATATATATATAAATAGAGATAATATATATTATATATATCGATACAGATAGTATATCGAGATTCAATATAAAAATTCCTCTACTACGACTCCACTCAGTGTAGTAAATACACCATAGTAAAGGAAAGGTTAAGAGCGTATTCTCAGCTCAAAGAATTGGCTTGTCTAAAGTATGCATTGCAATTCTCAGTCAACTAATCCTCATGGACGACATTTATCATCCGCAAATAAATAGCGAAAATATGATTATGTTAAAAAAATGCCACGCAAGCAGACTGAGTACGAAAAATGTGATCGTATAAACTACGAGTGTATATACAAGATAATAAGACAGAATACTTGTGCTTAATATCCCTGTCGCATTAAATGTCAGTTTATGTTATCCAGCGTTATACTTTGAAAAATGGAGACTTGAATATTTTGTATTAAATATTTGAAATTTTATAGTCATGTATTTGTCTGGGAAAATATTAACAGGAAGAAGAATTTAATTCAATCTTATGAAAATTTGCAAAAGGGAAAGAAAAAAAAAACAACTTTACCCAAAGCAAAAAAAACTTCGAATGTGGTTGATTGTTTCAAAGCTGAAGATAGTTTGGATCTTGAAGTTTGTTATTTTACTGCGGAAATTCAATCGTCTTTGATCTACGGTCGGATTGAGGTCGAAAGTTTTTAGTTACGCTATTGTCTCAAATTTAATTTATAAACAGCGCTCTTCGCCATGAGGTCTTGGCATGTTCGTTAAAGAAAAGCTCAGGCTGGAAATAAATACGTAATTCAACCAGTTTTAACGAAGACGACGTTAATCAGCTACATAATATTTAATACATAATTGTAGCGATAGAAAATACGAAAATTGCGCATTTTGCAGGAAGCAAGGAGCGATTTATAAGGCTGCTGCTGAGCAATTTTCGAACAAAAAGGAACAAGCAAGACTCAAGATTAGATGCATATTTTAAGATAACGATAAAGGAGCTGAATGTTCCAAATACTAACCATGGACAAAATGGGGCGGCTAAAAAAAACAATCGTTTACCAAATAAATTTCGACTCGTATTCCGCTTGCTTCAGTTGGAACGATGCAAATTCAAAATGATGATTTTAACGAGCAATATGGAATATTTAGGGTGATGTTCTATATTTGCCGGATAATCTAGAATATGAAGGTCGTGAATAAAAGCATTTTCACGAGGATTCGCGGTAATCGGAAAAAGTTTTTCTCTTAAAAGTATGAGGCTGAAGAGAATAACTAACTTTTAACAAGGTCCCTTAGTGTGGCATTTAACAAAGTCGAAAGTAAACAAGAAAAGCCTCGTCAGGTAGAGATGCTTCCGCAGGGCATATAAGAAAAAGGGCTATGCTTTCACTGCATAAAACATCTTTTCTACTCTACGTTAATTACTTGAGATCTTATTTATTATTTTTCTATTTTCCTCAACTTTATTGTATGAATAAAAGACAACTTATCGCATCACGATAGCATTACAGGAACTATCATACCAAACAATTTAAATACAATTATGTATGCATTACAACCGATTTACGCAGTAAATGCGTTGCACAATGTCGATTTACATTTATTAATATACTAGCATGTCTTATATTTTATTACGAATGTCAAATACGTTATATTGTGTGACAATGAGACGACCTCGCATTGTCTGTGAAAATCCCTGAATGTACTCGTGCGGAATTTAAAACCATCAACAATTGCATTAATTGTTTAAAACTTATTCTTGCGTGTTTGATAGATTTCATAAATAATCATCACAATTTTCTGGTGTTAGGTCTTCCATTGTCAGTGATTTCATGCTTAACAATTTACAACATAAAAGTCGCGTTTCATAACGAACATAAACTGCGAGAAACTGGAGTAATAATTGCTACTTGACGATTGATATTAAATGCATTCACACAAAACTTCGCATGAGAATAAAATAGGGTCTTGAAATTGACACAAAATTGCAACTACAGTGTTCTCTCGGTGCGGATTATCAGGTTTGCGGATTATCTGTGCCTGAAAAATATTTATTTTTTTCAAAAAAAATTTTTTTTTAAATATTTGATACACAGATAATAAGACATTTCCCGAATAGTACTGGGGTGTTATATACAAAGCGATAAGGATGATGCTTATATCTTACCTTGGTTTTCAAAACAACCGAGGAAGAGTTTAAGAAATCTTGTTATACAATGCAAAAATCACAACGAAAGTAAGATTGTAAAAATGGACCCGGGGTGATAAGAGCATCATTACTAAAACCAACCTGTATGTTAGGATCTCTCCGAGCTCAACGTACGAGAGTGCTCTTTCTAAATCACTAGAATTCGCTCGCAAATACGCGATCATCCTGCCATACATGTGAATAACGAGCGTTTTTCCTAATAAATAATGAGTATTCAAATTATGAAAAACATTTGTATTGTAAATATATTATAATCGAAACCAAGTAGAAGTTTGATGATTTGGATAATCGGGGTTTTCCAGCTATTCGTCTTTGTCGTCTCCGGCAGTCTGCCGGATAATCGAGAGTCTACTGTAAATAATTTAAAACGTATTGAGTCAACCAATGGGATTTTGGTCTATCGAGAAGATTCTCGCAGGTGCCGTAGTTTGAATGTATTGAATTAACCGTTACTATGCGTTCGCCATTTTTGTGACAATATCGCTCGCCTTTCAAGTTCTGTTGACCTGCTAGCCAAATGATTGCCCTCCGGTAACGATATTTTGATCGAGAGAACGGTGTAAATTACAGAAATTAGCAGTTGTTTTAGCATATACAAAGGAGATAATTCGTAGGCCTTTGATTCTATTTGAAAAGTAATAAAAAATATTATTGATTTATGATGTGATATAACAAGTGTCAATTGGTAGTCAATTTGACTACGTTGCTTGAATATTAAAAGTGATTTTATCTATAAACATTTTCAATATTCAATTGATAAACGTAAAAATAACGGTCATTGCAAAGTGTACGACTCATAAAAACCACAAAATACAATAAAATGTTTTGTTGCTAGAGAATCGCAGTGTAATCAATTTTTATTAAATGCCATAAAAATATATTTAATAATATCCATACTTATCAACAAGCAAATGATATAAAGAATTTCAGGGGGGGGGGAGTGATTATGAAATATCGTTAACATATACGATAAATACATATTAACGATGAATTTATTTGAATAGGTAGATAATAGAGAGAATAACTTAAGGTTGGCAACTGGTCTTTCCAGAATTGTTATTTCGAATGCAATTAGCACCATTTCTTTCACTAAGCAAACTGAATGTTGACTGAATTCTCTGTTGATTGAATAATTGCGTTTGAATAATGTCGCCAACATTGTATCAACAGGGTTATTCAGCACATATGTTTGAACAGCTTTAATAAAAATGCAATACGCAATGCTTTTAATTTTTTATACTTAGATAAAAATTGGAAAAAAATCAGTAGTCACAGCAGCAGCAATAGAACAATAATTATTGTTTTATATTTCAATTATTCGACCTTTAAAAAAATGCTGTACATCACATATTGACTAAAAATTTGGATATGAGAAAGCTGTGCGCAAGATGGGTGCCGCATTTGCTCACAATGGAACAAAAATAGCATCATAATGATATTTCAATCGAGTGTTTGGCGATGTTATACAGCAATAATAATAAATTCAGGATGAAACATGGGTTCATTACTTCATATCTGAGACAAAGGAACATGAGGACCCTCCACTGACCCGAGATATTTATTGGTCCTGTTATTCCATGCAAAACCTGAATTTAATATCCATGTCTGTAAGGACACGCTCATTCTCAAATTAGAGTGGCCACTTGCACTCTGTGCGTGGGATAGAAACTAGCCAGAATTTATAACTTAAAACTAAAAGGTTTCCGTGATCGTACAGACCATGAAAGATCCCAGATACGCATTTATTCCTGAAAATGTCACAAAAGGCCCCAAAAGAGGATGGAGTGACCACAAGGTCTGTATATCCAATCGGTCCGCTTTTCGGACCGCTGACATGACAGAACATGTTCTACAGAACGATTACGAGCTCTCATTAAAAAACAAAGTTGTCCGAAGAAGACTGATCGGGTGGGATGTTTAAATTTTACAATCGGTCAAAAATACTATTGTCTTCGTTTTATTGTGGGCTGGATAAAGTCAATCAGTGTTGATTCATTTAAAGTAGAATAAAAACCATGTGCAACTCGGTCGGTATTCTGTGTTTTGCGCCCCAAGCCCAGTTGCGCCCGCGGCAGCTGTTACGGCCCTGCAATTATTGTTGCAAATCAATCACTCAAAGAGGGCCCTGTCCTTCGCGTCTTTATAAATCACTTTTTTAGATACAGGAAATGGGGGAAACCTGGATCGAGATGATCAATCAGAAATATTATTACTCCCCATCTCCCAAACTCATTGAAACTGTGATTTCTCTCAAATCTTAATTTTTTTTGAAAAAAGTGTTGAATTGAAATCATTCAAATAAAAATGATTATTGGAACATACGCATGTTACGTAAATGAGATAAAATGAACGATATAATTTCTGATATTTGACAGATAAAAACACGAAATAAATACTAAATACACTTTTACTATTTTAATCTTTGATTTGATCAGTATAAAAACACCACACGATCCACTGCAGGATAACAATTTCGTTAATACTCAACATGTCACGACATCCACTCGCTATTGAGGGATTTTGACTTTAGAGGTTCATTTACCATATGAACAATCAGTGAACTTATCGAAAATTGATTTTATAATCATCTCGCTTGGGTAATTGAAATTATATTAACGAAAAATAATATTTCTTGAACTGATTCACATTGACCACAGATGATTTTATGAAGGGTAATTATGAAATAAAAGGGGACCAATACAACCCTTTTGTGCAAAGGCGACCTCAGAATAGGGTGCAATTATACGATACGCTTAAATGCACCTAAAAAAGGGGGAAAAACGTATAAAAGTCGACCTCCAATTTTTGAGCCAAATGATTCATACAATATCATAAAAACACATAATACACTATGTGTTTTTATGATATTGTACGAATACACTGTATTTATCACAAATGAATACTAAAATTGACGATTTGATTTAATTTTTAACAAGCTATGCGATTCTTTTCGGCATTGAGTCAATCGTCGATCTTCTTGTCGAAATTTTCCAAAATCTCAAGAACTCTGAGTCATTCGATTACAGTCGCTTTCGATCTTGACCTTCGTTAGGAGGCCATTATTCACGGCCGAAAGCATTGGTCAATATAGAAACTTCTCACAGGAAGTGGAAGTTAACTGTGATGGAGAAGAAAAAGTGTCGAGCATTAGCCTCGTACCTGACCGAAACCAAATCTCACGCTGCGTAAGCACAATTTGATATTAATCAAAAGCGTCAAGAAGATCATCATACGACAATAAAATAGTAAAAGTATTTTAACTGTAAGGCTGGAGAAAGTTCTGATTTTTCAATGAAAAGATAAGCGCACACACAAGTGGGACTTCATAAATAGATGCCATCATTTTTTTTTTTAATATTGAGCAATCAAAATGGAAAACGCACTCGTTTCGCTGTCAGCTACTCCACATACAATATTCAACGTTCATATTTTAAGCACGATACACATCGAACAGGTGATAATCTGTTGGTAAACAATAATTTATTTACTAACAGATCGTCATTTCGATTACATCGAGTACACGCGTTATCAGAGCAATCAAAAATATAATTCCATTCAAACAATCCGAACCATAGTTATTATCATAGCGTGCTTGATAATTTATACTGACCGGCAATAAAAGGCAAAAATATCCCGAAATGTAAAAAAAAACATACATTTAACTTTTATGTCCATAAACACTTTATTACTCAGTACGTAGATTTCTCGAAACGAATGATTCAAGATAAGGAAAATTTTACACTATTTGAACAGCGCTCAAAGCTGTGTTGAACCACTCCAATGCCAGATAGAACAAATAAATAACTTCTACGGCAGATAAATTTAAAAGATTGCAGAAATATTTGCATGCAAAAAACTACACGAGGGACATTATATTGATGTGCATTTTCGAAACTAATTGCCATAAACTTTGAGACGTCTGGATCGTGTTCACGACATATAGCTCTATCGTGACGTACACTTTAAAATAATACACACAGCGTCTATTTATAATAAGAGCAAATTATATTTTTATGAAACGATTCTACAATTTAAAAATTGGAAAAAGTGTCGACATGAACGATTCCCAAACGAAATGGGACTTAAATTGAAAAAGGAAAAATAGAAAGTGCACAACGAAGATCTGAGTTTACGAGTTTTAAAGTGAACGAGGGACGAAACAATTGGATGAAAATATCTGTGAAATGACATTTATTTCGGTCGGTATTCTGTATCAAATTTTGTCCTTTTTATAATCTTTAAGAATTTGTGGTTTTATAAATGAATGTCACAAATCAATGAATCAAACATTTCGACTCGATCAATCGACTTGGAAGATCAAAAATATTCATATTTCCGATCGATCGATCGCATTGGTCCAGGTTTACTCTGATTTCCTGGAATTAAAAAAAGTAAGCACACTAACAGAAGATCAATGACAACGATGAAATTCATGATTATGTAAAACTCGTCCAAAAACTGCAATAGAAAACTAAAATAATTAAGATATATTGTGATAATATTTTATTGTCGGTTTTTCAAAAAAATAAGATTTTGAGCCCACCGGTAGATTGCAATAGTGCTTATAAATGCATTGATGGTTTTTATAAACATGCAATATATAGATTCTCTTTGTCGCAACCCCTGAAAAGTCACCTCATACCCCTCAAGGGTGCGGTCACCCCAGATTGGAAGCTCTTGCACTATTCCAGCACTTAGTTTATTTTAGACTGCGATCAAATGAAGATTAGACAATCCAATTCATGCTGTTCTACAACTTCAGGTTGAATCTTGTTTATAAATGTTAGAATACTTTATCTTTCTATCGCGTTATTAAATAGTAATAAATAATGATGAGCTGAAATAGTTATCAATAAGTAAGATGACAAAATAAAATTGGCATCGTCAAAAAAATTATTTCATTATCCATGTACCCTTTGATAAATAAAAAAAAGTGCACAATACGTATATCGACATAATCGCCGATAGAAAGAAAGCAATACAACCAAATTGGTTTGTTTTAGTAAATTAAGCTGGTGCTTTTTTACATTTTATACGAAAATGCCAATGCAAAAATTGAGGCTTCCTAACCCTTAAAAAATTATATCGCTTGCTTAATATGCAAATTGTTTGCAAAAACCTTTCGGCGAGAGCATCACGAGGATCTCTCCCCGGAGGGGGCGGATAAGGTCCACGGTCTCCGACCCCTCCGCGTTGAATAATAAAATTGTTCAATTGAACCTCTTAATAACAAAATTTAAATAAGAAATACGATTATCGCATTTTCACAGGAGAAAATATACAAACAAAAAATGCTAATAAAAATCGCAACATATTTGGAGACTTGCGACACCCGAACCCCACAACGGAAAAAGAACGAGGGGGTAGTAAAAACAGTATAAAAAACGGCAGTGAACGATACCGGCCATAAAAAAGAAGATCAATAAAATTCGCTAGAGTGCATGACCGGCATGTTGCATCTCGCCGGATCTATCTATTCGCTGCCAAGACGAGTAGAAAGTCCCACAGCGATGACGGCGAATAAGAAGTTGATAGAATAATTCATTTGAAAAAGCAATTATGCCGGCGGCACCGGGATGATGCTTAAATGATGACGCATTCGGCAGCACAACACTAAATTCGAGATGCTGTAAGAGCTCTCGCGGAAAAAAGACAACAACGAGAGCGCCGTCGCTGAAAGTAAACGCGAGGCGTTAAGAAGCTTGTTTAGATGAAAGCACAAAATCATACACTGGTTAATTTACAAAATGGGATCAAAGCGCTAAACATTCGGGTGAGCAGCTGGCTCGTTCCTGGATTTTGCGAAAGGGTTACGCGAGGTTATATAAATAAGGATAATGTTCATCCGACCACAATTTATTTACAATGTCTGAAACGAGACACGGGGTGTATAAAAACGTCCCACTCACAATTTTGCACCCGGGCACCGCCAGTTGTTGGGGAAGATAATTGTTTCGCGAAATAAAGTAACTGTCCGACTGGATATTATTATATCCGACTTAATTAGGAGGCAAAAGGATCGAGATTAGAATTCATCAAGGATGCGAGCAAAATATAAAGGCGGCACATTTTTAAAACGAAACAATAGAAACGCGGCCGAGGATATTCATGAGGAATTATTTTTTGTGTACATGTCGAGAGGACGCGAAAAAAAAATCAAAAACAACACACAACCACACGAACACAACCAACGAGATGCAGTAGCAAATTTTCTTTATATCGCCATTGCTCAACAAATTTATGAATACGCGTCGCGTCACCTAGTTTCATAAAGAGCATAATGTCGCTAATATAGATTAGGATTTCTAACTGGGAAGCCTCAAGGCAACGCGAGAAGTTAAATGGGTTCCATGATTCAAAGCACTGCATAGGTTTCGATTTAAACAAATGCTGCTAAACACATCCAATATGTAATTGTATATATACGCTAAAAAAAACGTATTCGATCATAGCAATAAACAATAAGCGGGTTGAATTATAAATTCACCACGACATGTAGCGATGTTGTGTCGCAATTATTCTTATTGATATGCTATTTGAATTGAAATGTGTGCAGTTTCCAATACGAGCACCAACAAAGCACAAGAACACACAGGGTATGCGTGCATGCTTCTCACATGGATAGCTGTATATTGGCTGCTCACGCCCAAATCATTTATTACTAGATGGAAAAATATTTTGTTTTTAAAAGCACTTTAATAGCACGGCATAAACATAATCTTTGGGACGGGAAAAATATAGGAAGTCTTCTACCCAACAAAAAGACCAGAAAGTGAAAAACAGAAATATGAGAACTTAAGAGATCGAATGCACAGTCTGCATCATGTCGTACATTGAAAAAACCTGTAGATAGATCGCCCACAAGATGACAGAACATTAGAACGCAGTCTTGCAATTGGATTACAAATCGGCAATAACCGAACACGTTATGAAGAACAATCATCACATCTATTATGTTGGTACAAAAACCATAGCAACCGTTGAAAGCTTCGACATCAGAATTGTGAGAGAAGCGATAGGAATAAAAAAAACGAAGAAACTGTATGTACTGAGGTATAGCTGTGGTATTTTAAAATATATCATGCATAAGTTAATTTTAACGTAGAACTTCAATCATGTCGGTTTAAAAATAGTAAATTTGTCTCTATGAGTGTTTTTTTAATAGTTCGATACACAAAAATAGATAGATACATCCTTAGATATAAGTTACAGGTGTTACATACATCGCATCCTATGTTAAAGATCAATATGCATGCAAATGAAGAACAAAGGATGTACAAATATGTTTTTCATAATATTTTATAACAATAAACAACATGCTATAAACACGCTTTTTAATTTAAAATACGTGTTATTTTCCCTTGACGACCCTCTTAAATTTCGCATTGAATTACTCATAAAATTATTTTTACGCGACTTATTCACGTATGTAAGTGTTGTTTGTACAAATGCAGTGGCATCGGTTTTTCCGATGAATCTCGCTTATGCGATTCTCACCATGGCTACGTAATATATGGTGGTAGTCTTTCAAGATGACTCATGCACTTTTCCCCTGTGTACCGGGTAAAACTCACGACATATTTAGAACCCAACCACCGCTCAATGCTATATTTATGTTGAAAACTACCATTTCAAACGTTTTTGTTTTTCAAATGAAACCATCTGTTATGGAGTGGCATCGCGTTGAAATTGTCGATGGAATCATGGGAAGATTTTGTTTTTTTTTATTTCTTAGAAGTGAAAAATATTGCATTATGCAACAGCTGAGACCACTTGCTTGGCTTCGTGACTATAATCACTTAATTGCATGATAGATAAACAGAGCATCAAACCTGCAAGTAAACCAACATGTATAATACTCTGAATGGTTAGGATTGAATTTCATATCGATGAACCAAAATTATCAAGGGTTTTTATGTTTTAAAAAAAATAGTTAAACTGTGTAAATTTGAATCCATGATGGTTGGGTTTTCCAATATTGTGAATAAACAGAAAGTACTGTAATAATATAAGTACTTAGAATGAGATTTCCATTGTGGCAATGTGAATGGAAATCACATTCCGCACATTGTTTGGCATCAATTTTAAAAAAAGTAAACATCGATATTGCTCGTTATCAATGAAAAGTAAATTAATTCAATGCATAAATTGTTCAAGCAAAACGAACACACAGACAGGATGTCCATTAATTAACTCATAGACGACGGGCTTTGTATAGCGTGCACACCCTCGCATATTTACAATCGAAATTTTCAACAACATGACCTTTAAAAAAAATGTTCAGAAATATCACATTTTCATCATCAGAAAATGCTATTTATAAACGAAAAATTGTCATGCAACAAAGCCCTGTTTTAGAGCTACGATTCTAAAAACAGCATCAGAATATATCATGCAAACAACATCAGACAGTCGACACATGTAAGCGAGGAGAAAATAAATCTAAATGTCATAAATCGACTCGAATAAACGAATTTACATATTGTAACCGATACCAAGCAGTTCAACACATATATCGACATGAAAACATCATAAGGGCTTCGAACGTTTTCAATTAAATAAATGTTAAATCAGTGATGCAGAATGAGCAGTTTTAATTACTTTAATCACATATCCTCCCCCACCGAAGAAGAGTTTCGGGCCTCGGTGTCTTCGTTATACGCAATTTCAAGAGAAACCGCCAACCGACAAACCAACCAAACCGTAACACAGGTTGAGCAACGACGACAGAGTACGTCATTCATTCTATAATTTTCATAGATAATTATTTAACGTGGAAGCACTATCGTCGAACGAATCAATGATGATGATAATGATGGGGACGTGCTTCCGCGGACATTACGAAATCTCACCATTTATTTTAAGGCTTATATAAGATACGTGAGAAACGAATATTTATACACGAAAAACATGCGACGACAGTTCTGTCTCATTATGCACTCGTGCCTATGGAACAATTAAGACGTATGTGATATACACAAAGTGAGAAAACATTATGGCAATGCTCACAGAATTGACATGAACCTGGCGATTCTTAGAAAAATAATTATCTGACAATAATTTACGACACTAGTTGAGGTTTTGTGCTAATATAGAAAACGTTCATATTGTCCCATAAATTACACAATGACATCAGCGACCGAATTCATAAATTGCGTTCAACAACAAAATCCAAAAATTGCGCACGAACATTGTGCAAAAAGCAATTAAGACATTTTATATGAACATAATTTTTAAGCGATTTTGTTATAGCTATACCATTTTAATAGCATTTTTATTGGTGCCAATGTGTTTATGCAATCTTTCAGCAAATAACTTATTGCTGGTTATTATTGGATTGCTGTATATAACCATAAAAATAGAATAATAGAAAATAGGATTATAATCATCGCAATAATGTATTTCAATACACATCCGGAGGGAAGAAAATTAATAAGCATATTACGAAGAACGTAGCGAAAAAGTAATCGAGAGAATATCGACTTGTCGTGAGAAGAACTAGTAAGGATTGCATAAAACCCAATGAAGTGCGAAAGTATCTTCAGGTTATCAAAATAAAGCTCGATTCAATCAGAATAGATTTAAAGTTGGGAATGAACGAAATGAAAAATATATAACAAATACAATTTCATCGCAATTCTCTATAAACCCAGAGCCATTTCTTTTAACTCTCAAATAGACGTATACGAGTATAAGATAATAAAAATGGAAACATTTCATATTCAGTTAGTTATAATATATTCAGAGCAACTACGCGAATTATCCAAAGTAAAAATAGTAAATAAAGAATACATGGGGCAGAGAGGAAAGCATTATTTAAGCGAAACTTTGAAATGCTAAGGAACACGAGATAAAGATTTATATCCCTCACCCACTTGCTACCCCGTAATATTAGCATAAGACAAATAAAGACGACAGATCTGCAAAGGGTCGCGTCTTTCTTGTTGTCCATATTTTTATCGCCTTCGCCGAACATCAAAGATCACCTTTTTCCAGCTTAACTTCTTAAAGCATGACTTCCGTCCCTGCGAACTTGATGACCTCTGGGTCTTTGTATTTAATGATGTGAGCATTGCAAATGAAAATCATACGGTCTATAATATCCCACATCGGTAATGGCTTCATTAAATTCCCATATAACCTGTTTTTGCTCTTCGCTTACTGGATAAAACCGATTCAAAACGGGAATGATTTTTATTTTCAAATCATTGCGAAGAACGGAAGATCTCGTTCGTAATTAGTAACAATTTTAGAACAAGGCGAACGACGTTTCAAAAAAGTGTACTTGTGTTTCGAATAGCGACGTATCAATGTACGATCTTAAAAAAAACAATGGACGGAGAGGAAATGATTAAGGAAAAAAATCCCAGATACCGCGGGTTATAATTTTGTATTTGTCGGCACAGTGTTGAGCGTTTTCAATGCAATATTACGTGACTCAGACACCATTAAACCAAGGCCGAAACGACTGCCATTGTCAACACATGAAGTAAATTTTAAACAGAAAATTAGATTTTACGCATAAGAAAAAGGAAAACGAATCCAACAATCGCACATATCCATGCTTACTACAATACGGAAAGGTGGGTATGGATGAAATGTACAGGAATTCTGCTCGAACATTTCTATGGCATCCTGAAAATTCCTGAAAACGGCCAAATATGTACTATTTCAATATCGATTTATTATGTCTATAGCCTTAGAAAGCTCAAACAATAAATCCTTCAGAATCGACAACAAAACCATCTAAAATCTTATAAAACTCCCAAAGCTAAAAAAACTATCAAAAATAAAAGCCATAATTTCAGGTTCGAATAGAACAATAGCAGTGTAGATTTACACCAAACTGTCATCGTGAAGGATTAAAATATATATTCCACGATATTTAGCAGAAAACGATGACCTCGTCGACAATTGACATTCAGACGCGGGCAACGTCCGCCGAAGAGTTAACAGACCTGTCGATATTTATGCATCCAGAGTTAAACTCTATCGCCGCACAAATAAAACTACACAACATAGCAAATTAATTACATTCAACATCCAGACTACAACATGTAAAAAAGTAAGTTTTCATCGAATAATTTATGATTCATGTCGCGAATAATGCGGTGGATATAATTGTGCAAATCCATCGCTGATATTATATTTTAAAAAAATTAGGAAAAGTTGATCTTATGCATTGCTTTTTTCCATTTGTCGTCAGAAATTCCCATATACTGTACTAAAAACACCCGCACGCTCCGATGATATGTATTTGGTACACCATATGAAAAAGTGTTTTAAAAACTACAACATTATTAGAGTAGGAAGGAAAAGTTAAAAATACCCATGCTCATCGATTTACAGCCGAGCTTTGCGATGAGCTTTGCAGCCTTAAAATCAGAGTCATTCTTCCAAGCTTCAACATCTTTATTAAAAACTGTGATTCCTAGTATCTGGAAAATCGTAAAAAGTTGCTAGCCACAAAGTCTTCTATGCTTTTTCAGTGATGTGTTCGACATCAATGCTTTTTCTTTTAGGGCAATCTTCTACACCTTTGAATCTCAGTGCATCTACCATATTTTGCGTATCTTTAACTAAAAGTTCGTCGTCAAAAAATGCAAAAGACACCAACTCTTCCGACAGGTACTATAAATGATCCAGTATTTTTTTCATGGCAACATTGGCCATTGTTTGGTTTATATTTTCAAAGGATACTTGGTCTTTTAATAATCGTAAGTCGTTTCTTGGTGCTGAATATGCGACAGAGGCTTGAAACCAGTATTTTATATATATTACGCCTGCGAAAAGACAATTAAGAATTAAGAGACAATTAAGAATTAAGAAATGGGGAAAGTGGAGGAGGGTTGACTGTAGTGAAGTAGTGAGTCTTTTTGCATGCTATTCCACTTTAAAATAGACTAAATAACCATACTTTAGCTTTAGAGCACGTTCAACGATTGGGTCGATATCTAGCACGTTATTTTTTGTCTTTTTTTTGATAATTGAAAAACTTGACTGATAAAATTTACAATCAGATAAATGTTTTTTTTTTAAATCACTGATAGACGCTTACGATTGCAGAATTTTAAAATATGCAAAGCAAATCTTTGATATCATTAACATTTATATCTTCAAAAAAAAATTTCATCTAATGAATTTGCTCTATTTATATCACGAGGGAATGCTATATAACTTGGAGATCAAATATGTATTTAAAAGATATTTTTTACAAACTGAATAAATAAAAATCAAGCTCTAGTAAATTGAGGGCGGAGTACGTTCATATTTAAATCTTTTAAGATTTTACTTTCGTTCATCATCGAATTATTGAAATAATACTAAAGGAATACAAATGATACTCGGCAAATATCGCCGATTTTGTAGACTGACTTTGACGAAAATATTTTACAAATACACAGAACGAAATGTGAACTCACATTTACTACACGCCCTTTCTTTAGTTTACGCGGAATAAAAAGTAATTTATAACGCACTGTACATATTTTTTACGAGAGCACAAAAAAAAAATAAACGAGTTGAGAGTCTCTGGTAAAAAACACTGGCAGAATGTGCATGCGATACAGCCAGCATAGAGCTAGTTCCCTGAAAAACAATGAAATATGGGTGAAAAACAACCCTGCTCTCCGGTTACGAACCTGCCCTTCGGCTAAAACGCGAGTAATGAAATACCGCCCACAATATACGCTAAAATCACGACTCTTTACCACTTTTAACCACACGGAGGAGCGGACTCTCTAAAATATATGAATATCATAATAATAATAACATGTAAATCCTTTCGTCGTATCCCGTTTACACGACGCCTGAAAAATGTACAGAGAACGCGAAAAAAGTAAGGAGCCCTAAAAATTCAAATGATTTATTCGGGGAGGAATGAAGACATTTTCGCGCAACGTACAAAATAATAACGCAGAGTTACATCTCCTTCAGAGTGTAATTGTGAAAAGTCGATTATGATACAAATAAAAGTATACAAGTAATTTTCACATTTATCGTCCCTCCCGAAGCTAGGATTTTCAAAATGTATACATAAAACTCGGTTGATATGATAATTGAGTCATTAAGGCGGACACTGAAAAGCCAATTTAACTAAGTTTTTTCTTTTAAGACTCGGATTTAGGGCGCTAACTAAGCTCGATGAAAGATAATGACTCGGAAATGGTAGCCATGAAAGATTTTTCTTTTTGGAACGTAGAAGCATCGGAGTTTTTCACCATAGATTGCTCACGGAATAGAAAGATAAAAATGCCTCATAGCTACGTTTCTTTAAAAAAATATATATAACAAAAATAATACGCGGTTTATTAAAATTTATTTTTAAATGTCATAATTAAAAGCAAGGCAGGTTTTTCAGGTTTTACTTCTGAATGCAAAATAAACTCTTTCGGCTCTATTGTTACCGTTAGAGCTTACACTAAGAGAAAAGTCGTACTTTATGCCCTCACTGACAGAATTAAGAATAATTGCCGCGAGAAGAAAGTTTCGAAGCCATTTCAGAAGGGCCCTAAAGCATCAACTCAATAAGGAAACCGAGCAGCGCCTCGTCTCCCGCAGCCACCTCGTTTGCCAGATATTTTATTTTTTTCACAGTATCAACTGTAAAATATGATTTATTTCCATTTATTATAAAAGGGCGTAATAATTATGAGACCGTGAAAATAAATTTTTGCGCATTTAAAATTAAAATATTCCAAAGAAGGAAAAAATATTCAGCAACTTTTCTCCTACGCCGAGATTTCAGCAGGCAAGGTCGTAAGTGCGAATCGACGACGTAAAAAAAATCCATAAACAAAATGCGGGTGGAACTCGCAACTTAATTACTGTAAATTAAATTAATAAAAGCGGATATTCGATGAATACTTCCATCGTTCAAGAGACCAATAAAACAATCCGACGCATGTATTCAGTGTGATGAATAATGACAAACGACCTGTGTTTCCATCCTGGATTGGCATGTCCTGTACGGAGGATATTCGGGCGATACCATAATATGAGCTCATATGTAACATGGATGTCGATTAATATTTACATACACATTTTATTACATAGTACAAAAATCAATAATAGGGATAATCTAAAATTCAACCCTAAAAGGGTAATGAATTAATACTCAATGCAAAGTGTTAATATATTAATATATATAGATACATGACGTAACAGAATCGCAAAAAAAACCCAAATACTACGTACATTTCAAAGAATGAGCGTTTCTTTAATCGCTATAGCTACTAAAAGTGTTGTAAAATTGTCAAAGTATTAGATGATATATTAAATGTCACGGAGACAAGCAAAAGATATATAGCAAATGTCTATAGAAAAATTTATATGACAGCAATGATCTCAGTTGATGTTAGTTATACAGATGACAGGCAACAAAGCCAACACCAAAGCTCGGATAGATGATATGCCGGAATTATAACAGTGTCTTTAAGCTTACCAAAACTACTATTGTGATCAGCTGGAGTATAAAAAATCTTAATATAATAATTATATAATACTTTGAACGACGCATTTATGATTGAAAGTTATTACTTTGGTTAAGTATACAGTCAGAAACATAACGTGCACGTGCTGCTGCGATCCCTCTCGCTAGTTTAATATATAGGGACAATCTTCGAGACCATCAAAACACCATTGGATGCAATCAAATTGCTTTATGGCAGCTGCAGAAGCTGCCTAAGAGTCTTATCGTTTAAGTACTCATAAGTTAATTCCGTTACACATGATGAGATAGGTCATCAGTTTTGAATTCGATTTACAACCCTCCCTACAAATCTTGTATTTATATAAGCTAAATATATTAAAACGGGCACAGAATAA
The DNA here is from genome assembly GCA_008973525.1 of Stenopsyche tienmushanensis. Taxonomy (NCBI): domain Eukaryota; kingdom Metazoa; phylum Arthropoda; class Insecta; order Trichoptera; family Stenopsychidae; genus Stenopsyche; species Stenopsyche tienmushanensis. The sequence goes on along the minus strand of WACJ01000406.1, from coordinate 528,772 downwards.
ATGACAATAATATAATTTATTAAACGAAATGATATATAAGATGTACCCATAAAGATTATCGTTTTTTAGATGAAAGATTTGAATGCTCATTTTTTAAAAATATTTTTAACATATCATTACAATATGCTAATTTCCATCATTGGATATAATCTCTCTCCAACTATCTGGCAACATTTTAATGCCTCTGTCATAAAACATCACGGAATATGTACGAAAGTATTCCATAGGTTCATTTTTGATCTCATCGTTTGTTTCGTATTTTTTCCCATCTAAATAATGCTGCATAGATGGAAATCCGACGGAGCTGATGTCTGGGGAATAAGGAAGATGTCGAATTGTCTTCCATCCGAAGCTGTTTATTTTTTCCCGCGTTATTTTTGCCGTATGGGGGTGAGCATTATCATGCTGTAAAAACAATTGTCTTCGATGCATGAGGGTTGTTTTTTTTTAAATATATATTTCCGCCGCTAAACGATCAGGCCAGGCTTCGGGATCGGTTTTGCTAAATAACCCTTTGATAGCCATTGATTTTTGCGTCCATAATTACAGTAAAGAACCCATTTCTCATTTCACCCAGGTTCTCTTCGCTTAACTCGTGCGGCACCCATCTTTCTTGTCTCCACACCTTCCCGAACAGAAATCAACCAAACTTTTTTTGGAGTAAAACCGATATTTTTGAACCGGTTCAGTTCCGGTTCGAAGTCCTGATTAAAACAATAGCGTGAAATAATTCATTTAAAAAAAATAACAAGGACATCAAAGAAAATGATCCAGCTTCAAAGATTACATCCTACGAGACATCACGAATGCTGAAAACATAAATTGTTACACAAAATTCATATTGGATTTGAGATTAAAGCAGGCCGGCGCACGTTCAATGCCGTAAATTGCAGACACTCCCGCGCGGAACCGGTTAAATATGTATACACTGGAAAAAATCGGTTAATAAAAAAATACATTCGTCGAGATTTCCACGTAAATTTAATGACTGAAACAAAAGGGGTAGTTGTAAAATAACGACCCGGGCTGTTAAAAAATATATATATGGAAGAGGATATGGACGAAGCCATACGGCGCTGCACGAAGCTTATGTGGGTCTGGACCAGGATGTTGTTTTTCCGCGTTTCGTATCTCGCACCGTAAAAATATGGAATTCGAGCGAAGGATGAAAAACGCAGTCGAAAAGTTTATGGCCATAGGTTGAAAACAGTGCTCATAAAATAATTCGGCTTAATAAAAAAAAAATGAGAGAAATATACATGTACGATGTTGTCACTATGAACCCTATTCTAACCAGACTTTCTTTGAATTTCAGTATCGGTAAATGTTGAAATTCTCGTGACAATTTTACGCAGCCAACAACAACGTAACTCTGCATCGAAAATCATATTTCAGTTGTTACCAATTTCAGAAATACGTACAAAAACGCCAAAGTCCTTTGATGAAATTCCATTACAAAGGAGGCTTTTGTGATGAATGCGGCCGCGTGGATTGGTCGGTAGTATTTTGTGGAGAAAGCATATCGTCGGGTTCTCTCCGCGAATATGAGGTGGAATGTTTGTCGGCAAGAGTAGTATTGAAAATGCCTCGTTTTTCTAGTCGAAGCACTTTGCCTATGGGGCAGAACTCGTTTGAATCTCTGCAGAAATCCCTCGGACAGTCCGCCGATATGATACTTTCTAAGCGATAAGCGCGTCAAAGTCCGTTAACTTTTTTAGCATCTATTGTTTCGCACAGTTAGTGTGTCGTCTTTTTTAAACCGTCGAGTCGAATGTGGTGACCATGAATGGCAACAATGACTCACATTCAAGAGTCAAAAGCCGCATTTACATAGTCAAACTACCCGTACGCACTATAAATGAGTTGATTATCAAGATCAATGACTTCAGCGAATTTGTATTCTAAAACGACGCCGAGCAAGTCTAGCGCTGTAAGCAATGAATACTTCAAATTTAACGATCACTATAAACCATAAGCGAATCTTCGATGGATCTCTTATTTTGCAAATCTTTGACAGCGAGCGCGCGATTCTTCTTCTTCCCGATTCAATTTCATGCCGCATAAACAATTATAGTTATTGGGAAGCTCGAAGAGCATAAATTCGGAAGCCGTCCCGAAGGAAGCGTATGAACGAGATAACGATACAAATTAATCTTGTATGGTTATCTTACAACTGCAAGGCATTTCCCGTTAATTACATTGAATCGTGTTGTTTTAGCGAAACTTTTTGAGATTAATCACCGGGGCGCATAAATAAGCCGCATGTGTGTATGTACTGTGACGTCGTTAAATTTGAGAATTATCAGAAACTGTGGCGCTAAATTAGGTGGTGTGTATTTTAGGGGAGGATAGGCGGCATGAATATAGGCGACCTCCGCTCTGTGACCCTAATTGGTTCCTGGAGACTCCTCCTAAGTCAAACCGTCGTAAGTTGAACCCTTCCTCTTACAAATACTCTCGATTATGAATGGGCGGCTCCTTTCCTGGGAATTCAATAGGTAAAATATATTTTTTTATTTAAAAATATCTCGATCTGTTACAATTTTCATTAGATTCTTCATGGATATTGACCCGAAATACACGTACCATGTGAGTAATATTTTTTTATAACTTTTAATTTGAAATTATTGAATAATGTATATGTCACAGATTGATAATAATAATCATATCATACATACGACAAAACTACCGCCAAAAAACGAATTGATTGTAATGAAATTTACTCATATTTTGATGCAAAACCAACTCGGTTAAATAGGAAAAAATGCGTTTATTTATATACTACAATCATAGCTGCCACATAAGTAATAATTCAAAAAATATCGTTCGAAATTTGAAAGAGTTATCTTGTTTAATTAGGAATGATATAAATAATTTAAATTTATTTTATTTTGTTGGTTCTATTATAAATATGAACAAACATACAAACATTGATTTTTATATATAAGAAGATCTACTATAAGTTAATTGTATTATACATATATTATTTGAGAGAGTGCAAACAATAAGTAGGCAAAGTTTTATCGCAATCGAATGAACGATATGGCAGTGTATAAAATACGAACAAACAAATTTTTATTTTTGTACATTAAACTATGCCTATGTCACTCGCACAATCCTTAGCAATAAGTGGACTAAGTTTTATCGCAATCTGATGAACGGCATGGCAGCGCATTACATTCAAACAAACAGATATTCATATTTATATATTAGAAGATTTGCTAAACAAAAATATGTGGTACGATTAGTATCAAATTTAAAACTTCTTATAAATCATATTGTTAACAACAAATATTTAAATCATAAATATTGCAAACGAAGTTGGACTTGTATGGTGTAACCAGTTTGACCTTCAACTCAATAAATGTTTGTTTTAAAATACCATACATAACGGAGTTTCAAAGCAATCCAAACTCAGTCTCAAAGAATCCAAACTAGATCCGGATCTCAATAACATGGACGAGGAAACCGTGTTCTGATTTCGAACTTTAGATCGTCAGTCGGAAGGCCAAATAATGGTAAGCGAAAACAGAGAATATCATAAACAAGATTAAAGAGATTAATGGGATATGTGGTGGTGTAGGGAGGATATTCTTTATAAAGAAATAACAAAGCAAACGAAATGACAGCACGCAATCAAACGACAGGATAAATTGGGATACTATAGATATAAAACTATCCTTGCTCGGAACTGGCCGATTTCTGCTAAAACAAAGCTGGATTTACTTATAAATCGTTTGCAATTTGCTGCCGACGATTTGTTAATATCGCCCGAGAAAATAAAAATAGATCAAATATTTTCAACAATAAATATGTGCGCCCTGATAGATCTCGCTTATATTATTCATAAAATCTCTAAAATATCCACACAAATCAATATCCATTATTTAATTGGTGTTGCTTCAATATATGTAAATAGCAAACGGCAATAGAAATTGAACATTTTATTACGTGGGTGTGTTCAATTTCAGAAAATGTGATCATTGATTCTCGGAATTCATAAATGACACAACATTATATCGTTTGGTTGTCCGCCCTCAATCGTAAGTTGGAATTTGAACGTCGGTATCAGCAGATATGACAATATAACAGAGACTATATTATTAAAAGCTAAAATAGATAATGGCTGCAATGAACAATCGACGTATCCCATTTTCTGGTACATTTTATGTAAAGGGTTAATTCTGTCAATGGGGCGAACAATTAATTTGGAAATTGGCCTCGTTGTCGGAAGACCATAATCGGGACACATAAATTTGGTTCCCCGATCGAGCGAAGGTATTATTTCGTTGTCTTTTGTTGCGGGCTGGAAAAGCAAAAGAGGGTTGGCATATTTTTTAAGCGTAGACTTGACCCATTTTCTCGGTCGGTGCGGTACTTCAGCCGTAACATGAAACTGTCACAGACACAGACACGATCCGATCCGATCGTTATTTGGCACGCGACCCACAATGCCATAATGACCAGGTGAGGAGATAAGAGACGTGCCCATGCGAGCTAATACCCATTTACACCCATCGATAGCTCCATTTACTTGATTGCAAAACCGCAAGACGCGAAAACTCATCACCCCTGAACGAAGTTGACCCCGGAAGAGCGCCGGGAGAACTTTCAACCGATTGCAACCGGTTTCCAGAAACGCTTCTCTTTGTCGGTAAACTATACTTATATTATACATCATTACAAGCTTTTACTCTAAGGCATGATTTTCTTATTGATTCGCTGCAAATTTTTCGCAAAGACTCCAATTTCATCGGATTTTTCATATCCAAATCTACTTGAAAATTAATAGGTGTTTAGTAAGAAAAGTAATAATTATAAAACAAACAATAAAAACAGAAGCGCGAGTCTCGCACGGCAGTGTAAGTGAAACTTCTCAGCTTCTAGGAAAAGTTGATTTTATTGCATTGCTTTTTTTCCATTTGTCAATGGGTTTTTTTTAGTTAAAAGCTTGCTTATGTTATGTAATCTTATATATAAAAATCAATGTTTATTTGTCCGTATTTAATGCGCTTCAAACCCGTTCATCCGATTGCGATAAAACTTTGTCAGTTTACTGTTTACACTTGCGGGAATAACATAGGTATAGTAAAAATATTGTATGGATGCACCATGTTGGCGCATATTGGTCTGGTGAAATGAAGTTTGGACTGCGGGGATGGGGAGAAAAGAATGCGCGCGCAATACGGTGATTAAGTCGGTCTTCGAGACGAGAGCGAGTGCGCATATATTTTTGGATCCCGACTCTTCGGGTCGCACTACACATGACCTGAAGCAATAAATCACGTACTGCATTTCTTTTCAAATAATTATTAAGCGCTCATGGCATGCTGGATATTTGCTAGTATATAACAGAATAGGGTTGCTAGTGGTATAGAAGTTGCTTTATTTGTAGCATCTCTATGATGTTTGCGACATGATTTTCCCTTTTTTTCTAATCAAATACCGCTTGGAGTTTCACTTTTTGTGACGCTCAGTCCTACTAGCCATATACAAGTTTAAAAAAACCATAATTTTACTTTTCTTCGACAACCATTAATAGATTTACAAACAAGCTGAAGAGTAAACTACATTAAAATATTTTAAAACGGTAGAAGATATTCAAAGAGCCTCGACAGGGAAGTAGATGACGAAAATCTTGTTATACGGCATGGAAACAACGTTGGCACAAGTGCACTTCTTATAGAGGAGGAATTATATTAAGCAGTCATATTTTATTGGGCTATTATTAAATAAAAAATAACAAAACATGTCTCATTACTTTTCTGCTAGTCCACGTAACATTGATTAACTCGAGAAGTCTCTCAATAAAAGCATTACTGCCAGACAGGCACAAAACAAAGTCCACAACTTTCTACAAGTTGATGTTGGCAAACCACTCAGTTTCTTTATCAGACTGATTACCAAATGAAAGTAAATAAATATCATGATTTTTATTAGAGTTTCCAAGTTACATCCCTGAAAATATCAAATATAAAATGGAAAAAAATCTGGTGATCTCAAACAATAAAGATATTTTTGGACTTGGACGATTTGGTATTTACTCGACTGATTTGATACAGTGCATTCTAGTGTCTGCGAGTGTTCATTGATTGCATTTTTTTTTTTCACCATTAGCAATAGAAAATGTAGAACTGCAATGTATACATTGAACTGGTGCCTTCTTCTTATTGACTAAATGTATTAAATGAAGCTCCAGTTTCCGTTTAGATCGAGTAAATCGAGTCGGAGACGGAAACCTCTCTTCGACGTCGGCACCGTTTTCGCAAATAACGGAAATTCATCATACAAATGAATATGGAAAACGCATTGCCGTCGATTGCATCATATCGCTTTGTGCACCACATTACCAGATTTGTCAATATAAATAAGAATGCAAAAATTGAGTCACCGAAGAGCACAAAACTCAAAGTAGATGATTCACGAGCAAACATGTTATGGCACGCTATCTAGGTATATTATTGAACAACCTAATAGAGCTGGTGTGTCGCAAAATTTGACCGCTTCGAATTAATTCGATCCGCCCATAGTAGCAATATTTCGTATCGAAACGATGTGTACCATTATAAGAACGAGCTATAATATAGCAAACCGGTAAAAGTACATCAGAATATATTTCACATGTTCGAGTGCTATTACATCTTGAAAATCTGAAAATTCACCCATGAGCGAGAGACATAATATTTCATCTGTTGCTGTAGTATTCAATCATACCTATTACAATATAATTTAAGACCCAATTATGTTTTACTCGACGATCCATATTTGATTCATTAGCAGTAAAATTGTATGCTTAATTATTTCAAAAATTATCGTCAAACTGTCACATATTTCAAAATTTAAGACGTACCCATCATATTTAAAAACGTATTTGATACATGTCTTCCTATTTTGCTTGCCTGCGCGACGTCAAATCTGAACAAACATAAAAGCATGAATAAACTAAAGGTAATAAAGAGAGCCATAGAACGGAGAATGCTAAATATCTCATAGTATGACCAGCACACGCGTTCACATACGAGTCTCATGTTTGCTGACAATGGCACTAAGTAATGCTGGATCGAATGTTTGATTGCTTACATTCCACTCACCCAAGTTTAAAATCTAATGCTTCTCTTGCCGATTGATTGATTGTGATCGACAGGAGTTGGAAAAATGGATAACAAGTAAGACAGAGACGAGTGTCTTGCGTCTCATCATACACTCGCGCATCGACGGCAAAGTCGTGCCGTAAAGGTACCCCTACACGTCTAAAGAATCTTTTAATCGTCATAAAATTTAGACATAATCAACTGAAATCATTATGCTCTTTCAACAAAAATTAGACGACTTTCGTTCGTGTTGTCTTGAAAGCAGGCGTTTGTTTTGATAATTAAGATATTTGCATCATTCTTATCGTTGACCAATTTTGTTATTCCCTCTTGACCGTTCTGGAGTGGCATCATTAGTCCTCTTTTGCAAAATCTACTCATTCAAACTGACAGGCTTGCACGATAACTCAGTCCTTTTATTTTTGCGATACATTAATAGACAAAAAATAGCTGTACAGTAGAAAGCAGATACCGTGCAAGTTGAACATTAAGAAATATTCCGAAGAAATAAAGGAATATTGTGGAGCTGACAGAGGAGTAGATTTATATTAAAGCGTACCGTGTATGTTCTCCGGTTTGAAAGAGTTAACAATGCCAAAAAATAGCATGAACTTATTGACAACCACATGTGACATTGACAAATCGATCTTCGAATATTCTTACGCACCAAATATTGCTACTGGCTTTTTGTCTGTTAATATTTTATGGTTGTTATATAGCAGCATTCATCAATTCACTTTACTACATATTCCACGAATAGCCAATTTAAACATTTCGTTCTTACAAAAGAGTTTATTAACAACGTACAATATAAAATCACATCAAAATTATATTGGAAGTTCAAGTTTGCGTATTTTAACACTTTGCACTCGAGAGGTGACTCTCACTCACCACTCGGTTTGAAGCTGAAACTCGATGCGGGGCAATAACTGTTTACGTTGAAATTAGTTCATAACTACGAACCGAACTGCATGTTCAACTTCAACTTCCGATTTCGAAAATATCCGCTTGAATAGAATAATATTTTAACAGGAATTAGGAAGGATTACAACGTGTACTCACAAAGAAACAAACCCGGAAAATACATCAAATAATATATTGTTGTAATATATGCCCTGACAAGCCGGGAATACGCATCTTGGTAATTGTTTTATTAAAAATCACACACAACAAAATCAGAGAGACTAATGTTTAAGAAATTATATTCATAAATGTGTAAAGATATATAAAATGTTAAAGTATAAAAGTTTTATACATTAATTTGTGTGTGTAATGATTTTAAGTTAGTGGTAAGAAATTCGCCAAAAATGCTACGAAACGCGAAAAAGGATCTCGAATGCAAAGGGTTAATACTGAACGTTTTTCGTCCGAAGAAATTCGTCGAAAAGTTTGGATTCAAATGAAACGATGTAAAAATTTCGGTGTACCTTAGTATATAAGAGAAAAAAAATCGATTTTCTATTAAAAAATATCACACAACATTCAAGGTTGCAATAATAGCCGAAACGAGAGTAAGTTGAGGGCACGGGCTTCCGAGAAATCAATTTGATTATTGAAAGCACGATCAAAATTATATTTTGCAGAACGAAATTCTGACGTGGAAGTTTATAAGTGGAGGGAAGACAAACAAAACAAATAAGCATTTATTTCTTAAGTATTTTTTATATCCAATTAAATTGATTGTTTATCTTTATACGTATTAGGATACTAGGAGAGAACAGCGGGAACAAACAACAAAGTAGTGAGGGAATTGTTTCATTTCGAGAAAGATGTTGCTACGGACGAAACGGAATCAATATCTGACGGGGATTATGACAATATTTATTGGCAAATGTGAGTAGAGGAAGAGCAATAAATGCAAATTCTCAAAATGGAGAAATAAAATTTCCAAGGGCAATAGAGAGATGTGTCCTAGAGTTTGGTCCTCCGCAGTGGCAAGTAGAAAAATAAAAGAGATCCGGCGTGGTAGAGGAGCGCCATTGTTAAACGTGTAGCGTCAACCGTGACGATATCCGCTCATTACGACTGCTTGTTTCCGCAACCGACGAATAACTGCGAAAGGGGGATCGTTCGCTTCACAGGAAAAAATGCACTCTCTACATCATCATATTTAACTAACTAAATATTATTACAAATATGGAGCAATTACATCATCTCTAGATTGAAAACCTCCAGAGATAATAATTAGGAGTCATTTTATATCTCTGATAAGTATCGCAAACATGCATAAACAATGTTGTGTCATTATCTAGAAGTGAAGATAAAAGAAACAAAAAAACTCTATTATTAAGAAATTAAAAAAACAATATATTATTTGTATTGTTTCTTAAAATTGTTGGCTGATACTAGCTGAATGACGACACTAAGTAAATGTCATAGGTGGTTGAAAAAATTCCAAACTGGTGACAGAAATCTTACAGATGCGCCTAAATCGGGAAGACCGCTAAAAATCGATGATGATGTCCTGTTAAATTTAGTAGAGTCTGATCCTCGTCAATCAATCAGAGAAATATCAAATAAACTTGGATGCCCATGGACAACTGTACAAAATCACCTTCACCGCATTGGAAAGTGTTCCAGGCAAGGAGTTTGGGTCCCTCACGATTTATCACAAACTGCACTAGAGCAGCGACGTACTATCTGCACTTCTCTTTTATCTAGGTACGATTTAGAACCCTTTTTAAGGCGAATTGTTACCTGTGACGAAAAATGGGTCCTCTATAACAATACCACGCGAAAAAAACAATGGCTTTCACCCGGTCAATTAGCTTTACCTACGGCAAAGCCGAGCTTAACTGTAAATAAGGCGCTGTTATGTATTTGGTGGGATAGCCTTGGTGTTATTTATTTTGAATTACTCAAACCCGGTGAAACAATAACAGCAAATATGTATTGTGAACAATTAGAAAGAATGACAAAAGAATTTTAAAAAAATCGGCCAATTTTAGTGAACAATAATAAGCGAATTCTCCAACAAGACAACGCACGACCTCATGCGGCAAAAGTTACGCAGCAAAAAATTATTGAACTTGGCTATGAACTTCTACCACATCCACCATATTCTCCAGACATTGCTCCATTGGATTATTATTTGTTTCGTGCCCTAGAACATTCTCTTCGTGAAAAAAAAATTACTAATGTGAATGAGATAAAAAATCATATGGAAAAGTTCTTTAAAGAAAAACCCAAAGACTTTTACAAAACAGGAATAGATAAATTACCTGAAAGATGGAAAAAAGGTGTTAGAAAACGATGGACATTATTTTATAGAGTAGTTTTTAAGTTTTTTTTTAAATAAATGTTTTTTTCATAACTGTATGAAAATTTCTATTTCTTTTCGATACCCCTAATATTAGTGACAGCTATAAGTTTAAAATTATCATTACCGCTGTTATCAACAGAGCAAACCAATTCTTCATTTTGTAGAAGCAAACAAATACGCAACGAAATATTCTCAGTGGTTCAAAATCAGTTTTGGCTTAATTGGTAAAATTCCTAAATGAAAAAAAAAACGATTTTAAAATAAAACATGTTGATTTAAATTGGTAACACTTGATCTGATAAATTTATAGAAAACGCTTATCTACTTTAAAATTTGGGGACGGGTTTTGAGAGTGCTACGCCAAATATCCAAAATTCCTATCAAAAATAATTCACAAACATAACAGGCAAACCTGATAATATGCCAAAATAAAAAATCTTTATGAAATGTAAACCGAAAAATAAATCACGACAATTAAACACAACAATCAAATGCAAGATGTTAATTTAATTCAATAAACGGGAACGAATGTTTTTTACCTCATACTTTTTGGCAACATTCAGCTTATACACCCCCCCCCCCTAAATACATATAATCGCTTGATTTAGTATAATCACTTGTGCTAGTATTCAGAATGCCTTTCATTAACATAACAATCTCATTTTTAAAGGTATTAAACATATCATATATAAATATCTCACAATAGCGAAGGAAAACTAAAAAAATGTACTATAAAACCTACAAACTAAAACTGTTGATATTCAACATGCACGAGAGCTTATGGCTTACGAAAATAAATAGTTATAAATATAGAAAAATTGATTTCAATAATTTACAAATTCTTAATAAAGAAAATCATACTAATGCCAAATTTGAATGCTGGTACGATTTGAATATTTTATGATGCTATCAAAGAAGGCTCTTTGAATGAAATATATAAAACACTCGCGATTTACCGGGATCTGGCTAGCTGGGATAAAATCATGGATATTTACATAGAAGTTAATCAATGTAAATTTAATTCCAAAAGGTTGTTTGTGTCACTTAGTTTTAATTTTATTATCATGCATCCGATTTTTTTCCGATTTGGTTGATATCAAACTATTTATAAATGTCACATCTTCATTGTGTGTTGTATTCACCTCCTCATGCACTCGATATTGAACATACTCTGTTGTTTCGAGCTTTAATTGTGAGCGTTCATTCGGTAGGTCATCCAGATGAATTTATCGAAGCAATTTGTAATATAAATTTGTATTGATTATTGATAACAACAGATGAATTCAAATGCGCATATTTTTAAAGCTAAATTTTATCTTGCAGGTCGGAGATTGTGAATGGGAGACAGAGACGGAGAGAATATGTTGCGTACATCGTACGATTGTATATATTGTTAACCCAAATTTATCGACTAATAATGATATGTGAATGATAATAATGAATCGATTTCAAATGTATTGTTTATGTTTACTTGAGGAAATGACCGAATATTGTGTGCTATCGACAGTGTTTATTTGTTTATATACAAGCTTCATAAACGCTGCAACGGTCTTGACAGATAAATGGATTGATACAGATGATAAGTGGCAGACATACAAATAAAAATAACGTAAATATTAAATTTATTTTCGTCCTCGAGGGGCAAATTTTCAGCAATCTCGGATCATTTTCATCTTAGCTTCCCCCCAATTTTCTTCAAAAATTGAGTGAATTAAATAAGGTTGCACATGCGTTGCTCGGCAATGTTTGCGTACGACTACTTTTGGAAAATCACGCTTCTTCCTCCGCTACGATGCGCATTGGAATATAAAATCGTCGGAGAACAGAGGGTTGCGCATTATTCTGGAGGCGCGTGTGCAGGGTCGCAATAACGCGTCGGAGGGTTGTAAATTCGTGTGGCGGGTTCGGCTTACTTTGTTGAGGGTATCTTCCCGTGGGAAAATTAAAATTGAAAGTTACACATAACATAATGAAAATGTAATTAACAAAACGTATAAGTTGTACGTATTAGGAAAGCAAGAGTGGATTGGCACGCGCGTACATCGCGTCCCCACATTAAAGGCTTTTAACATTTTTATTAACGGGCATCAAAAAGTAAAATCTAATTAACGACCCCTGGTTTAATATTTGATATACTGAAAGTACGCGCTCGGGCCATGAGAAGAATTTTGATCACCTTCCTGGAATATTTCACATACGTTATATTTATACTCCTTTGTTTGCCGAGCCGCAAAATATATTTTTCCGTCGTGGTTTAGCTATAAGACTTGCAAATTTTACATTTAGAGTTAAGTAGCATAGCCGATATCTATAACATTTCATCGTTGTCAGAGTCGACGCGAAGAATTATCTCAATAGATCATTGCGTGTTTAAGCGAATCAACCAACATCATTCTTTTTGGATTAATTGGAAAATAGAAAAATTTCATAAGCTTACATTTGTTTTATTTATCCTAAATATGGATTGATGTAATAATTGCTACTGTAAAATAAAATTTTACAAATGTTTGGATTAACATCCACCAAATTATCTAATATATAAAAATCAATGTTTGTTTGTTCGTATTTAATGCGCTGCCATATCGTTCATCCGATTACAATAAAACTTTATCAACTTATTGTTTACACTTGTGGAAATAACTTAGGCATAATAAAAATATTATTTATGTATGCAGTTTATTATGCAAGACGTTTAGCGAATGCACTATGTTGGCGCATATTCGTCTGGTGGTTGCTAAGGTAAAAAAAGCACTACAACCGTTTGATCATATACTCTTTTTTTAGCATGATTAAAAATATATGAAAGCACTTCATTAAATAGAAAAAAAACATTCCTTCTTTGTTTTGACATTGCTACGCATGCCGGATAATCACTAGTTTTAAATAGTTTTTAAGCAATTGCACATTATATATCTTCATACAGAAAATGCGCAACAAGCTTTAAAACCAATTTTCTGACAAATTGGCACACATACAAACCAATTTTAACGTATATATACACGCGTGACACAAACATCAATCTTTCTTAGAAGAGTTCGATAATTATATTATATATTAATAGCAAAAATAAGCTTCTAAGAATCGTGAATCACCAATCAAAAGGTACACAGGTGATAGCATTATAGGAATTTGATGGTGCAATAAAAAATCTCTTCATTAGATTTTTTTCCAAAATAATCATTATCCAGTGAATTCCAGTGATCCAGAAAGAGCATTCTTACACGCTTAGCTCGGAGACAGAGTATCTTGCATACATCGTACGATTGTATAAATCCAAATTTATCGACTAATGATATAATGAATCCATTTGAAGCGTATTGTTCATGTTTACTTGAAGAAATGAGCGAATATTGTGTGCTATCGACAGTATGTATTTATTTATATACAAGTTTCATACACGCTGCGACGGTCCTGACAGATAAGTGGACATACAAATATAGCATCTAAATTTATGATGAAAATTAGCTCACTACTCGAAGAGCCAAACAAACTTACGATAATCGTTGTCACATTTTTTTATGTACCGACAATACCAGCTGCAATCGATATGCGAAAAATTGACGCAATCTAAGACCTCGTGAAATATACATTTGTAATAAAATACAACATGGTGAATTATCAGTATAGGGTGCCTTTATAAGAAGAATCGTGTGATATTAGATAAAAATAGTAAATCCTCAAATACACTGTGTACATACGGTTGAACCGCCGCCTGTTATCTATCAATTATTTTTTTTCTACTAGCCGGTATATGGTGACTGAATTTTCTCTCAGAATGTGATTGCGACAAAATTGTTATTTTCGCACAGGAATTAATATTTTAATTTTAAAAAATAGACAATGTACTAACTTTTTCACTTGCATTCAACTGTTTTATTTAGTTTAGACGCGACACAATATGAGGCTTAACACATAAATTAGGGTCTTCCTTTGTGTAAAATGCATATAAAATTATCTCACTGCGGATTTCTGAGAAGTGAGGTTTGCAGTGACCTGAGCCCATGAATCATGCTTTCGCTGAATTGATTGAGCCACTCGGAGCATACAGAAAAAGTCGTCTCACAAACACAATGGGTAACATGCATTAGGTTTTCCTCGTGAAGGATAATCGATAGAGGTTCGGAATGAATGTTTCGTCATCGGTGTTTCATATTTTTTGCTTGAGTCACGACGATTCCAATGAAAAAAATTGCTTTTATTAAAATATTTCTTCGATCGTCATTTTTATAAACGCCAAAGGGTTATAAGCCGATTTAATTTTACAAACAAAATATAATGACTTTGGTGAAATCGCAGGCGAGCTCGTCGAAGCGAAGGAACGGAAGAAACCATTGCATAGATTAAAAAAACGAACAATCACAGAATCAATTAGGAAGTGGTAATTAAAATGTGTACACATGAATTAGGTCAATGCCGAACAGCAGGCATTGACTTTGGAGTATTTTATGCATGTATTCAATGTAAAAAATGTTTTTAATTGAGGATTTGCATAGCATACATATTGATCAGATATTCAAATCTTCAGTCAATAAATTGGGTGTCAAATGTGTAATTATCGTTGAATAACGACGACGAATTTCACTGTAGGAAAGAGACTGTATGTAAATTTGGGAGCGACAATTAAATCCGAATGCACGGTTGTGATATCGTGTCGAAGATAAGAGAATACGGATAGCGATCATGGCTGTGGATACGGATCAAGTGCGACAGCTGCAGCTTTCTTCGACTTTATTTCAATGTCCGTGTGCTGCAATTAGACATATGGCGATCGCACTCTTCGTTTAAATACGCAAACACGACATGTTATGAGTGTTTCCATGAGAAAAAAATCAGCAGGCTAAAGATCAAGCCGATCGATCGAAACGAAGAAATGAGTCGACTGGTTGCATCCCGAGTTAGACATGTGGGGCCTGCAAGCTCTGCGAGGGAGCAAATTTCAAATTGCTCAAACGAGAGCTTTCCAAACTCGATTTTAGTTTCAAAAGAACTGCAACATCCCTCGCGCGGAGCCAATTTCAACCGCGATCTGAATAAATCTCGTATTCATAAAAATCTTGCATAACTTTATTCCTTTTATTTCTGGACGATATCTTATACGCGACCTGCATATACAAGATCAACTTCATTAAACATAGCTAGAATTATATAATATAATTTAGAAAATAGCACAGAGAGGGGAATACCCCAGCAGAAATTTAAAAAAAGACGACAAGCACCACTATGAAGCGAAATTCAATACATTGAATTAAAAATTTCGCCGATGACACATCTATTTGCTAAAATAAAAGCTACAAGGTTGGATATTCTTACTTAAATTTTAACCAAACAATTTTTAAGATTTATTAACGAAAATGCTTTCGATTCATCACCAAAAATATTATGAAATGTTTAAAGAGATAAGATAGAAAATAAAAATACATCAATCTGATAGAAAACTTTATATCGGGTCAATCCAAAAGTTCAGGCGCATTTTTGGGATTTTTTTAAATAGTGTAAATAAAATATAATTTAACATTTTGATCAATGATATATTTTCCTCCACTATCTACAATTTCTCACCATCTGACAGGCAGCTTTTTAATTACATTGCTGTAGAAAGACAATGATTTTGATACAGAAAACAAAAAAGTTGAAAGTTCAATTTGTTCACTTGGGGCTATGGAATCCAATCCCGGGATCCCGGATAGTTTTAGATGCTCATGAATCCCGGGATTAGTAAACGTAATCTCGAAAAACTCGGGATTGCAATTTTTATCTAACAGAAATCGTACACTTCACCAGCACGATGAAGGCTACTAAATCGAGACATTCCCGCTGAAATCTGGACGTTTGGAACAGTGGCGTAACTACTAATTGGCGACGCCTAGAGGCAGTAACTGTCTAATCTATGTATACATATATACAGTACATATATGTTTTTCAAATTG
This sequence comes from Stenopsyche tienmushanensis, assembly GCA_008973525.1. NCBI lineage: Eukaryota > Metazoa > Arthropoda > Insecta > Trichoptera > Stenopsychidae > Stenopsyche > Stenopsyche tienmushanensis. The sequence continues at coordinate 512,492 of WACJ01000406.1, read as the reverse complement.
CTATATTAACCTTTCCCAACCGGTGATGTATTTACTACACTTTGTCTCTAATAATGGGAATATCGATATGAAATATAATAGATACAGGGTTCAGAATTTTTGTATTCCTCCGTAATATAATTACGAATCATATCAAAGTATTGTAATATATAAGTATTCATCTGCAGCGACGAAAATAAATAATTTGTCGGGAAATCGGGAATATTGCGAGTTTAGTCATATTGATGATGATGATACGAAAATGAGGGCTTGCGAGGACAATATCTTCAACGAGTGTGGAGGCTGAGCGTGCATTATCAGCAGCAAGTTGTCTGGCTCCCAAAATCAGATCCAGACTAAATGACCAAACACTCGATGCTTTAAAGTTATTTCGGGCATATTTTCAAAATAATATTTGAGTTTTTTAGTGTTTTATTTATCTATTTTAGAATCGTATTTTTATCTTTTCTTGAATAAATAAAATTCTTTCGCCTTCAAATTATTTTTCATATTAAACCAATGGACTTCAAATTTATTAATGTTATTTCTTAATTTATTGAAAATCCCGGTCCCGGGATTGATCCCGGGATGGTCTAATACAATCCCGAAATTCCGGTATCGAAATTTTGGCTCGGGATTGGATTCTCATTGTGAATCATTTCTGAAAACATCATAACAAATTATTAACTAATAGTTTTCAAGCTAGTAGTGTCATAAAACCAGCAAGCCAGTAATTTTAGCTTTGTATAAACAGAACTAGCTTCGTTTTTAAGCTTATTTTTAGCTCAAAAACGTAATTATATTTACCAGCCTGACAGCTTATTAGCATTTACTTGCCATTTCAAGGGAATTAGAACATGATCAACTATTGACATAGTATGTTAGCTTTTGAGTTCAATGTATGATTTCGGAGTACTGCGGGAAAAAAATACAAAAAACTAATTACCCTACTCCCATTTCTTATCTATATCAAATGTATCTTTCCGCGAAAACCTAAAAATGAGAGCTTTTCAGATTATATCCGAATATAGATGAACAATCGGAAAAGAAAATGATTTGTTGTTTGAAAAAGAGCTCAATCTAACTTTTTCTTGGTTTAGATAAAAGATCATGAATTATGTAAATTCTGAGGCATTTAAATCCATCCATGGATCCATTCTCGATTAATATTTTTTTAAATGTAAAATTTCGTTGAGCGGAACGTCCTCGGGTACTTGACGCGTTGTTCTTCGAATGTTGAAAGTGCCGTCGTTTCGGTAGCCACGGCACGATTTCAATTCTGCAAATCACGCATCAACAATATCCTGTTGCTTCGGAGCTTTACCTCTCTCAAAAATAATCAATTGACGTTCAAAGTGTTCAAAACTCTCGCTACCGACTCGCGATGCTTTTCATTTCTTTGTTTCAATTCTTCCGATAAAATTGTATAATTGCAAGATAAGAAACACATTTCGCTTTAATCACAATAGCACAATCATAAAAGAGAGTCATTATTGTTAAAACGCTTTTATTTGGGAATCTCAGTTATATCATTGTCATATCGTTTGTTAACTGTTAGCTCTCGCTTCTTTAATTGTTGTCGATTTATCTAACTGCCTTACGCACGGGATTAGAGTACGTACTTCTATCGAATAGATTGAACTCTGCACATTTCTATCAAATGTATACATTTATATCGAGTCAAATCAGATTGTATAAAAGTGGAAAATATTTGTTATATAGAAAATGATTTATTTTCTTGGACGATTTACGTACAATTTCAACGCCAACAAAAGCTGGAGATGAGTCTATGTAATTTTGGTATATGTCAGTAAGACTAAAATAGACCTCGGGTCAAAAACGGACCGTAGGTTGTGGACAAGCGTTTATGTCAAAGGTTAAATAAACTTCTAACAATGTCTTCCATGACAATGAGACTAAAACACAACGTCGAATGTATTCATAATTTTGCAGTATTTAAGTCCGCGCTTCCTGTGAATTTGATACACAAGTCTAAGCAAATAAATACGTCATCTGTCTTAGCGGGGGAGATGCGCATCGTGCGAAGGAAAAAAAACGTTTAGAAATTGAAGATCAGTACGCATATTCTTGAAAGTCAAAGACTCGAGAAGTTTGTAGTTTGTCAGTTTATAGACAACGAAGCGCCTTGCGGTCTCAGACTCCATTAACGCATCAGACCGCAGGGTTAATGACATACAAAGGGAACACTTTGCTGATCTACTCCATACTCGCTGTCCCTCCAACATCGACGAACGATGAAGAATAAACTTTACATGTTTTTCAAGAAAACAAGCTATCAAATGCGCCAGAATGGCGCCGCTCGAGAAGTAACTATCACAAAGTTACCACCACGAAAATCGAGGGACGAACCAACACCATAATGTAGCCCTTCGTTTAGAATCAACCGACAAGTGCAGACACCTGCTCAGCATAAAGTTTTCCATTTGCATCAATGTAAATCTACAGAACCAAATCTATTGAAAGGCCAAGTGAATTTTAATACCACGTAGAAAAAGCTGTATACGCACGATCCTCGTTTGCACGGTTTTGAAATAACACGGTCGAGAATGTACACCTTTAATTGCTTAATGATCATGAATAAGTGATATGTATGTATTTTATGAGACATTATCTTCTTATGTATAAAAATCAATGTTTGTTTGTCCGTATTTAATGCGCTTCCATACCGTTCATCCGATTGCAATAAAACATTGTCAACTTACTGTTAACACTTGCGGGAATAACATAGGCATAGTAAAAATGTTATATGGATGCACCGTATTAGCGCATATTGATCTGGTGAAATTATGTTTGGGCTGCGGGGACGGGGAGAGAAAAGATCCGGGCGCAATACGGTGATTAAGTTGATCTTCGAGACGAGAGCGAGTGTGCATATGCTTTTAGATCCCAGCTCTTCGGCTCGCGCTACACGTCACCTGAAGCAATAAACCACGTACAGCGTTTCTTTTCAATTAATAGGTATTCGATAATTTATATATAAATTAGGACTTTGTACCGTTATTTTTTCCTTTCGGTTTCGTTCCTAACAATTATATCAGGTCGGTTTTACCGGTTTTTCCTATTCTTTGAAACGTATCGCTCGCAAAAAAGAGTATCAAATGTATTCAGAATATAACTGAATTTGTATCACACAACGATATTGCATGTAGTAATTCTTAAATGCATTCAAATCATAGTTAGCCAATACAATTGAGCGGATTTTCCTCAATTCACTTGGACGCTGTAAAGGGGATTCTTGGGATTTCTTCATTGTCAGATCAGTTGCTAAATCGGCCTTCATTACATTATAGACAATAAATTGACATATTTATCTGTCTTTGTAAAGTCTTTACAATATTAAAGATGAAGTTATGACAATGAAAACGTGGAGGAAACGACCAAAAAATTTTAGTTACGCGGACATGTTGTTTATAAAATTCGCATCAAACTGATATTCCCAGATAACAAAGAAAAGCGAATCAACTATTGCAGATTTAAATTCAATCAAATAAATTAAACAACATATCCCGTAAATAAATACAGGAGATGAACAGGGAAATTCTATTACACCCTTAATATTGATCAAACATTGTTTTCTGATTTAAGTTGACTAATTTGTGAGGAAACGATTTCATGTTGAAATTTGAAGATTAGTTTGAATAGTCATGGCATAATGTGATCTGTCCTTTCCCGATAAAGCATATCGTAGCGTAAATTTACACGAAAAACGTCACTTGAAACGATTATATCAGAGCATAGTCTGTCTTCGGAAACAAAACGTAAGCTTTTGCATGTAGTCAAAATTAAGTAGACGAGCTACGGTGCATCGTACTATGGTTATAAATCCCCTTAAAAACATCGAGTCAACAATGAGGCTGAGTGTATTGCGGACTTTTTCTTATCCTTCACATAATGCCAGACGTATTTAGAATATTAAAAAATATATAATGCGAGAGCGAATCTCTCATCTCCGAACGCCATGAGCCGCAATTTAATAAGCCGCAGACTTTTTCGTAGGAATAAATAAAAAGCCTTCAAATGCCAGGATTTTCTAACACTTAATATAGCGTGAATTCAATAGCCTCTCCTTTGTTCGACGACGCTGCTAGACGAAAATGTCTAGCGCGGTGCAATGCCCTCGGCGTGCAGGACGATCCTCCACAGATTCAGGCTATTAGCAAACTAAATCTCTTCGTTATTTTTTGTGGAGCCCCCAACGCCGGCCGCGGAAGCCGTCCATTTCAACTTGTCCGCTCTTCGGGACAAATTTGCTTTTAACATCGTTTTCAATCATTCAATTGCATCGGGTGCGAGAGCTGGAATTCTAAAGACGGATCATATTCAGGGCGAACAATCTTCCACGTCTACAGAGCTCGGAATGAAATCGCTTCCGAAACAATGGGAAATCTCAGGCGGAATGTTCATTTTCACGTCCATAGAAATGAAGGAGCGGAGGAGTCACGACGGAAGGTGTTTGAAAAGCACTGACGTGAATTAAAAATTTTGCAACGTTAGGGTGTTTCAACGCCTCCATAAATAAAACGTTACAATGAAAACACACTCGATTCATTCAGAGTACTCCGGAATACAGTATTTTTATAAGAAGGCCGCATTGACAGATTGGATATAATCAAACGATCATCATCTCCCATCATTTATGTTGAGCTGATACAAAAGCTTCAACGTTTTTATTTTATCAAAAAGACCTGCTTTTAAACATTATTTCATGCAAAATATATTTCTTATTACATTCTATGACAATGACAATCAAAGATATTCATAAGGTGTACACGAAACTCGAAGATGATTCACAAACCACTAGTAGGTCTAGTAAAAGATGATAATTGACACAGATTCGTGTCAAAACACAAGAGAGACCGCATTGAAAATGGAATTCGACCGATCATGCATGTAGAAGCATTTGCATAGCACGAAGACGGCATCAAAGAGATTCAGAGTCCGACTAACCATCGACCGCAATAAAGGAATGCTCGGTTTTTGGTGAGAACCTAATGTATCTATTATGAACTTCGGGAATGCAAACAATTAGAAGAACCCTATCGTGAACGGTTAACAAAAATAAAGATAGCCCTTGATGACAGACTTGGCGACAACGGTGTACAATAAAAATGGTCAACGAAAAGGACGATGACGATCCACAGCAGGTAGACAATTGAATAGAGGGTTATTATTGAGCATCTACCATATTCTCCAATCACTTACATCTTATAAAAATGCATTCTACAAATTTGATATATGGGGTTGATTAGAAATGCATTATTAGAGGTTTTATTCCCATTTAAAATAGGGACTGCAGGGATTCTATTCGACGATAATCGCATCTAAAACACACTTTGCAATCTTGATGAATCTGAAATTCGATATTATCTGGTGCATCGTTAGCTATTCATATTCATTTTCTTATTAGTCGAATCATAATAATAAATAAAATTACACTGTAATTAGGACCATTTGATGAGGGAAAATTATAAGTGCAGGGTTCGTGTGCAGTTGGACTTATCAATCGACAAGATTTGCATTTGATAGAACACACTTTCCGTTACAAAATATTATGATATGCATAAATATACAGACAAACAATACCCATGCATGGAAAAACTCCAAATTATCCCTAATGAGATCGGAACGATCGCGGCACATCCGAAGACACTCGCCTCGGCGCAATTTAGGCCCGATAGAAATTTTCGACTGAAAAAAAAAAAACTAATCTAAAACATGATTGCAATCGAACCGACGGTCGAGTGTGAAATTAAAATTACATCAAATTACGGATACAAATAATGATACGTTTGCAATTTTTTATCCGCTGTAATCTTCAGTGTCGTAACTTAGAACGCTCCGATTGAGATTCGAGTATTTATTTTCAACGCCGATTAGAAATTCCACCAAATCTACAAAATATTCAAAACGCAACTCGGAGCTAATGAGATGTACTTCGTTGAAGTCAAATATATATAATCAACGAGCTGCTAACTATATGCGCCTATAAAACGCATTAATACAGATAAAGAATCTTAAAATGTACAAATAACATACGTGAAACATGAAGTATATGAATAAAGCCTTTTCGATGTGCCATCATCCCTTGGCTTAAAAGTCCACCCTGTATATAGTATCATTAGCAGAGTATGATGACTTTTATTAATTATTTACGTTCTGCTTTGTATTATTTATAGTCGGACAAATATTATCATGAATAAATTCGATTTATATTGATTTATAATTCTAAATATTTAATTACTAGCGTTATCCAGAAGCGTGGGAAGTTGGATATGAGAGTCGAGCTCGAACATATCGGGTTCGCCTGAGGAGTGTGATCACATTTTTAAAAGCTTGCAAACACTCAGTGTAACAGGCGACGGACTTTGCATTGGAATCGCACAACTCAGATTCACAACTCATTCATTTTTTCAAAAGTGACATCGCATGTAATTTAAGCTTGGGTCCGTAACAAATCTGTTACCCTGTGAAAAGACTATTCAACGCCTGCAGGTAAGTCCACTTTAACACTTTCGTGGTCGGTGATGCATCATCACGGGTTCGACCATTGGTGGCCGCATGATGCCACATATGCATCCGCAACTGCTGATGCTACATCTATTTGAAGTAATACTTTCAATGGTCTTATCCTTAGGTTTTTTTCATGCTGCCACGATAGTGTTAAAAGAGTGCAACGGACGCGCAGCTGACAATTCGCCATATGCGATTATCTCTCATGTTTTGTATAACATTTAAAAGCATGCTATAAAGTCTTGAGATATTCGCATGTACATTCGCTGCGGAGCCAAAAATGCATAGTGCGGCTGCAGAATGATATTGGCGTAGTTTATTTTGTAAAAACAACACCCTTGAACAGAAGAATAATTTCAATAATAGGCAACGAAATAGACAGTAGTCATAAACATATACTGTATCATACACAAGTTCGCTGGTTGTCTTGAGGTAATGTACTAAAAGGAGTTGTTGAACTGAAAGATTTATTTTGGACAAAGATAAGAATTCGAAGATTGCCTAATTTTTCAGTGACGATAATATGCTACTTAGTTGATATTTTTGAAAAAGTAAACGTACTCAATTTGTCTCTTCTAGGAAAGAGTCACATTTTAACAATGACTAAGAAAGTACATAGCTACATTTCGAAAGAAAAACGTGATGTGGAGGGAGAATTTAGAAACGTGATCTTTAGAAATGTTAACATCATTGTGTGACTTTGGTTCTGAAAATGAAGAAAATAAGATAAAAATAAATACTATTATATTAACACACTTAACAAAATTTGGAGACAGAATTTTGTAACCAATTCATAGATCTTTTTGGTATCAAAATAGAGTTTCAATGGATCACGAACCCATTTGCTGAAAATCATATTTTTATCAGGCAATTGACACAAGAGAAAGAAAAACGAACAACAAATTTAAAGAAAAATCTCTTCATAATTTGTGGATGAAATTGAAAACCGAATATCCAGTTTACATTTTCGAATTACTTTAACAGAGTACTATGACAAACAAATATAATTGTATTAATCAAATTAAATTCTAAATCAACATATAAATGCATATATATTGCGGTAACGTAGATATATAGTTTAATTTTGCTTAGATCAGGGGTTGCCAAGCTATTTGAGAAACGGGCAGGATTGATATTTTTAAGAACATAGGGAGCCGTAAAAAAATATTCTTATTAAAATCCTATTACAATGTACTCTCTATTATCCAGATGCGGATTATCCGCACATGAATTCCTTAAATTATTAATTATTAAATTAATTAAATATTAAAAAAAACGTTTTCCTTCTTATATGATTATGAGACGCAGACAACAAAACGAGCACAATACTAAACAAAGGTGATGATACTCGGATAATGAGGCAACTCCCGAACAGTACATGAGGTGTTATTATACACAGGCCAAGAAAAACAAAAGTCTTCAAAGCGATAGGGATGATGTTTGTGTCTTATGTAAGATTGTAAAAAAGGACTCGTGGTGACAAGAGACTGGAAACGCATCAGGAACTCATAAAATGGAACTTTTGCAGATTGGGAAAGTAAATAAACCTTGATCTTATAATGGAACCCCAATGAAAAATCTTCCTGTTAATTATTATAGCCAGAAAGGGACATGGATGGATAGGGAAATTTTTGAAGATTGGTTAAAAAAAATGGAATCCATGGGTGCAAAATAAAAAAGAATTGCCAACGAAAGCAGTATTATATTAGATAATGTTCCTCCTTATCAGAACGAAAGCATGTTGAGAAAAAACAATGGACTTATGATGGCAAAATTTTTGCCCCCTAATGTGACATCTTTGATCTAGCCCAGCGTTTCTTAAACTTATGTAGTCCGCGGACCCTCGAAAATGACTTCGCGGATTATCCTATTTAAGAATCGCTGATCTAGCTTATGGACCAAGGCAATTTACCACCAATAAAGCATCTTTATCCTTTCCCTTACGATGCTATGTATTTAGTACGCCATATGACATTCTAAAACGTTAATCGTAAAAATTTCCGTTATTACAACTTTACCTACAACTCGACTTAGTGTAGTAAATACACCATAGTAAAGGAAAGGTTTCACAGTTTTCTGAAAACAATAGAATAATACAATCTTGGTCAAAAGTAAAGCAAAAAATAATTGTTCGACCATGGATAAATTCTTCTTGGCATTGAAACAAATTAATGCATTCTGAAAAGAATAAAGCAAACAATATGTGTATTGGTGGAAAATTTAAATGTTATGAAAATGCGGATAGGGAAAACATCGAGGAGTGGCTCGATCATGATTTAAAAATGATCCAGGTTTTGAATGCATGGATGATGCAGATATCCTTTATTTTGTTTCTGAAAAGGAAGAAAATGAGATTGATACTACAAGTGAAGAAGATACCAGTGATTACATTAGTCGTAAAACATTGCTAGATTACGCTGAAATAAAAAAGAGAATCTGAATATAATGATACAATAGCTTTAACTGCTAACGGTCAATTAATAAATAATAAGTATTAAAATTATGAAACAATCAATTGAAACCAACTGGAAATTTGATGATTTGGATTGTCCGTGCTTTCCGGTTATCCGTGTCCTTCCTCCCCAGCATTAGCCCGGATAATCGAGAGTCAACTGTACAACATTCATTTACATGCTCGTGAAAACAAATACAGTTTATATTGGAATTTATAATGATAAGTGTATTAACACATCTTATGCGGAGTCGGTTTAATCAAAGCTTACAAAAGATAAACATAGTATTTATATATATTGTGTCGCCTAAAAATACGAATGTGTTGAAATAAACAGGAGTGTGATCAGTTACCCTCAGTGGCGGATTTAGCACTTGAAGGCCCTTGGAGCAATTTAAGTTTAAACCCCCTCGAATCCATTAGGTTTTTCAACCTGGGACAAGTGGTCTCGATATGCGCAGTTTCTTATTGCGATTTGCCAAGTTTTTAATTGAAGATTGGTGTTTAAACCATGTTTTTTACATGCCACGAAAGAGTTAGCCCGTGTATTTCAAAGGATGATCATAAATTTCTTAAATTCTTTGAATTAAGCAGTGGGTCAAAAAAATTTAAGGGCTAAAATGTATGAAGCCACCTGAATTTTTGAGACCTACAAGTAAATTATCTACTCAATCGCGATTAGTTTTTTCTAAAATGAAATCAGTCTCTCTCAAAAGATGTGTTAAAATGTATTCGTATCCGTTAAACATTTAGGTCTTGAGGCAGTCATTCGATTAAAAATCGATTAATTCCAATAATCAAAAGTCTTCTCTGGTTTAGTCGATCGGGATATCGAGTGGATTTTATGACATTTTTTAAATAATTATAGTTTTGTTTCAACTGATATGTCATAATAGATAATTTAACCACGTCACTGTAGTTTTCTATTTAAAGCATTGAGATAATCGCACATATTTGTTAAAAAGGCGCCACAATCAATGGGAATTCCATATTTATGGGACAAATTCTTCAATACAGTACAACAAAACAATGCTAAGCTTCAATCGTTTCGCGAAAGTTTTTGAACTGAAAATGATTTAAAGTAGTCTCGCAAATGATTTTTGATATCATAACGGACATTACTAAATCCCAAAAACCTTCCACGCAAAGCCTGCTGGTAAATTATGCAATGAACATGCATAGGTTTTTAATGTCTTTCTTCTCAACCTATTGATGGAGGTGACTCATGTGCGCAATTTTAAAACATATTTTTAGCGCCATCCCTTGTAAATCTTAAGTTGTTGATAGTTTCACCTGTTGTTCTATAATTTTTATACATAAGAATCGGAAAACTGATGAAAATCTTCTGAGGGCCAAATCCGGCCCGCGGGCCATAATAGGTTATTCACTGTTTTATACCGATAGTGGGATTTGAAACAAAAGAATTTGGAATTCGCGTGACATCTGGCAACCCCAAATGTTTGTTTTTCCGCGGCGAGGATCACAGGGGACCGATCGATTTTGAATTTAATCCGTCCGCGCTCACGTTAGAAAAAGAAGAAGAATCGATCTTTTCGTTTGATGCGACGTTTGCATAATTTGAGAGCGGGCAGGGGTGACATTGCTCGGATTTCTTTTGTTTACGAAATGACACATTTACCGCTTTATTTAAATTTTGCTTTTCAAACGCGCTCATCGAATTCGGCAACGACGACGACGATCGGGGACGACGTCGCATTCGGCGCGGGTCGGCTCTCGCGCTTCCGACTCGATTTTTCGGATCGTCAAAATCGAACGCAGCATCTCGGACGAAATCGAACGCGAATTTCGCTCGGGTTGCCCGTCGTCGAGACAAAGGAAGTTCGGGGCGACGGAAATGCAACAGATCGAAGAACAAAGCGGGCGGGCGACGTCCCGCGTCGGGTCGGAAGCGACGGGACGGGGGGCAGTCGAGAGCGCAGGTGTGAGGGTAAACAATGGCACGGGCGCCATTGAGGGCGTACTGACCGCTCTCGGTGCAGGGCAGCAGCAGCAGCAGGAAGATCACGTAGCCCTGGTCGGCCGGCATGGCGCGCCGCCCTCGCCCGCCCTCAGCGGGTTCGGGAGCACCGCCGACTCGGCATCCCCGTCGACCGCGGCCGCCCTTCGGCTCTCTGACGTCCCCCCTGACACTCGCACTGGCACTCGCACCCGCACTCGCACTCGCACTGTCACTCGGTCGACGTGCACTGGCGTTCCGACAACTCCCGACTCGCTCTCCCGTCAACGCGCGCACGCTCGGGCGAGCGTCGCGCGCGACATGCCCACACAGCTGTGCCGAACTGAATCACCCGGCGCTGCCAACTCAACGCAACAAACGTCGATCGACGAACAAACAATAAACACGCACCGTTTCTTCTCTTTTCGCTCAAAACGCTCATCGAAAAACCGTTTATTTTTAATTACTCCTATGCATTATTACATATCGACCACTTTAAAATATATATATATATATTAAAATTATCAATTAAAATTCAAACACTTTTAATCAGTGCAATTTTCGGGCATAATCCATATTTTTATTTAAAAATTTATTAAAATAGTCATGCATTACTAACAAAAGATATAAATCTATTTTAAATAATTGAATTTGAAAAACAATTTATATATATTTTGTTTCGCATGAACTCTCTTTTAATTGTAAAATTAATTAAAATATTGGTTTTAAAATATAATAATTTGCTTAATATATAACTCAATCATTGTATTTTTATCGCCACAATAATAATTAAGAATTAAACATGATATATACGAATATAAATAATCATGGGAACTGTCTATTGAACCAAAAATTTAAATACGATTTATTTTTTTCAAAATTCATAAACGTTAATTTTTATAAAATATCATCTTGGTGTTTTTTAAATTTTAAGCCAGCTCGATAAATAAACTCCATCAATTTATTTACAGATCGCACAAAGCATAAGTCTCTGTGTTGATTATTTAAATAGGAAAGTTTAATTTGCTCGCAACAGTGTGATCTTAACTGATCAATTGTCTCATTGTCCATGCTTTCATTGCTATCACATAATAATACAGTTTAAAGGCTTATATTAATAATGATTTTTAGCATCGTTATTTCTCATCAGAAAGAAAGAAATGAGCCTTTGAAATGCTCAAAATCAGCTTCGAAACGCAAATTTTTGTTTTTATCTTTTTTTTCTTAAAATGTGTTTCAGTCTGCTATAATATTCGACAGTAAAAGAGAAATTTGTACAAAACAAAACTAAATAATTACTTGATAATTTTTTATTCAAAATACAGCCAAAAAAATATCTCCATAAAACATTATATAACACCTGCAAGCAGTCTGCTGCGAGATTAATTAGTCGTTACTGTTGTACTATTGTCAAGCAGGAAAGCGTAGGCAATTATGAATGCTGATGTTGTTGTGTTACCTTAAGCATCATAATTTATTATAGCGTCAGAGTTATTGAATTAGAGATAATACAATACATTGTTTGCAATAGAAAGAGTGCTTGAAAATAGGTAAAAATATTTATTATCATTTTATGTAAAATAAGTAACAATAACAATTTGCATTCATCATGAGGAAGTATATAATGTTATGATGAATTGCTTTGCAAGTTCTTAGCATCTTGAAGTTTTCCTGGAGGAAATACACCTTTTTCCGTTATTATTCCAGTTATCAGAGAGGCTGGAGTTACATCAAATGATGGATTCCAACAGCCTATGCCTGAAAAAATATTTTTATGATGATGAATCTCAAAAATTATGCAGTCGACATTGTCTATCGGGAAAATGACGCAGTCAAATACCTCTAGCGGCTATCCTGTGTTCGCCGATGTGAGTCATTTCTTTTTCCGGTCTCTCTTCGATCGTAATGTGTTCACCACTGAGGATCGACATATCGATAGAAGTCAGAGGAGCGGCTACGTAGAAAGGGACAGAATGATGGCGTGCTACTACTGCTATTTGATATGTTCCAATTTTGTTTGCAGTGTCACCGTTCGCTGCGACCTGAAATTTTGTTTAAATATTGACATTGAGAATTTGCAAAAGTTCAAAATAATAATGCAGATCTAACGAATCTAGAATTTACCCTGTCCGCTCCGACGACGACTGCTGTGATGTTCCTAGACTTCATCAATGCGGCAACCATGCTGTCGACTATCAGAGTCGATGGAATATTCTCATGGACGAGTTCGTAAGCCGTCAATCTGGCGCCCTGATTGTATGGCCTCGTTTCAGTGCAGTAGACATGATCTTAAATAATAAGTTAGATTAGTATTAAAATAGAGGTGATAAAATGAATTCAAAGTGAATTTGTGTTGAGTATGATTGTAATAAAGTAGATAATTTCAAAATGTAACTAATTTAGTTACCAATTTTTTTTGCGGCATGTAAAGATCTGATTACGCCCAACGCCGTCCCATATCCGGCAGTCGCTAATGATCCTGTATTACAATGAGTGAGAACTCTCACATTTTCCCCGCTTGAATGATTCAGAAACGCTTCGGCGCCGAAGCCTCCGATAGCTTTATTGTCGGCTATGTCTTTCTGAAGCATGCCTTCGATGCGACTGATGAATCTGAAAATGAGAAAACATAACTGATAAACAAAGTTACACAGTGATAAAATTGAGATCTTTTGTAAACTGTGTGACAAAAGATAAGAGCACAATTTAGCAAAAACAATTACAAATATTCATTTTGAACACAATAAAGATTAATACTTTTCTTTCATCTCGTCAGCTGTTATACTTTCATCGGCGAATAATTTATTTGAAAATGCTATCAAGTCATCAGCAGCTAATTTAATGTTTACAGCTGTGGGTCTTGCGGACACGAGATAGTTCAGTTTGCCTTCGATCTGCAAATAACAAATATATAATAGCTGTTTTTTAATAAGTTTTACAGAATATATATCATTGTGAATAATTTAAATTTATATAAAAAGATTATATGATAATTTTTCTGTCTTAATAAGAATGAAAATCGGTTGAATTTATTGTTTCACTGACCTCTTGGCGCATAATTTTCTTATCACTTATTGCTTCACCGCCAAGTTCAACTGCTAAAGATAGACAGCCCACAATAGCTATAGCGGGAGCCCCACGAACCTGCATTTAAAAATATTTAGTAAAATTTCATTCTCGAAAAAAATATTAGTTATTATGCACTGTAATAATAAGTATATGAACTGCAAAATTATCAACGATATATTATTCCTTTTTTCAGGTTTTATTTTATAAAATTAACTGACAAAACTAACCCATTCCATATTGAAAATTCAGAGACAGAAACGGGTGACTTGCGTCTCTCATCGGTAGCAAAGTCGTACCGTAAAGGTATTCATACATGTTTAAAAGCTCATTACAATACGTCACTTTGTTACGAACAACGTATACATACAGAATGAGTGTCTAGAAGTCGAGGCTCAATTATTCATGTTGTCTTGAAAACAGGCGTTTGTTTTGATAATTGAGATACTCGCATCATTCTTATCGTTGACCAATTTTGTTATTCTCCCTTGACTGCTCTGGAGTGGCGTTATTAGCCTAGTATCACCACTGCTTTGCAAAATCTACACCTTCAGAAGTAAACTAGCAGGCTTGCACGGTAACCCTGTCCTTTTATTTTCACAACACATTTATAGTTAAAAATAGCTGAACAACAGAAAGCAGATGCTATGCGAGTTGAACATTAAGAAATATTCCGAAGAAACAAAGGTATATTGTGTGTACAACGCTGCGGTAGAGCTGACAGAAAAGTGGAAAACATGGTGGACACGCTAGGCGTGTTCTCAATACGGTAAGGGTTAAGGAAAATTTAGATCTGATAGAGATTTTTGCATACAAAAACAACAATATTTGCATTGAGATAACGTAACACAATAGTGTTAGAAAGAGAGCAAACACGTGCAAACTTATTGTTATTAAAAATAGTTGGTTAACAACTGATAATATCACATGATATTGTCATCAGCAAAGAATTGATATTACATTACAAATAATTATGATTTATTAATGAGTCAACTCAATACTTTCTTAAAGGTGTTTGTGAGCTACTGCATGCACTGCTGGAGGCAATTCATCTTAATAGATTACTATGACGCTGCGTATAGGTATATACACTGATTGTATATACTCATAGCTCTTGCTGTTGTGACAAAAAATCTAATGCTAATAGCTTTAAATTGAAATTGCTGAAATTTGAAAGTTTTTTTTCATTCAAATAATATCTTCAAAAACAGACAAAACAATAGGTCAGAAACAAAAAAGGTTTGCAATCAAACAATTGCATTATAAATTTCTTTTCTAGCTTCTAGATGAAGAAGGATGAACATATCGAAGGACTCTTATGTAATTATCTCAATAAGGAGTGTAGGGAATTTGTGGGAATATTGAATATGAAAAGTACAAGAACATGGCACACAACACTCATGTAAAACTTATTTCTATTTATCTCTTTTCATTCTTACGTAAGAGAAACAATTATAGATTGATTCAAAACCAATAAAGGAAAACATATTGTCTTTGAAGGATGTGGTTAAAACAAACCAATATTAAAATTCATATGAATGATGATTTCCTTTAAAAAAGAAGATAATTTTTTAAACACCATTGCATGATTATTTGCATGTTTCATTTTATCGAAAAAAATGTGAAAATTTAATTACATTAATTAATATATCATATGGCAAAAACTTTATTGAAAAATTCAATACAGTTTTTTGCTTCCATTTTTATCGTAACCAACCACACCGATAACAATGCATTGCTTCAAATAAGCATATATTATTAGAAAACAAATTGATTTCCGTGGAAAGTTCTTTGTCGCAATAATAACAGTGATCGAACATTCAATTTATTGGTCGATATATAAATGAATCATGCTACAACGGAATATAAAAAATCTAAAGCAACAAGCACAAATCGATTTTATAAATTTATTTTGGAGTATTCATACATTCAAATGAGTGATACAAACGAAATATGAATATGGAATGTTTTACATTAACTGAAAAACACGTGTAAAACTGAAAAAATCACGTGAATAAATCAGACAAATTGCAATTAAATACACTTGTGTCTGTTTCTATGCGTTAGATACGTTCCACGGGGAGTCGAAATAAAAAAAGCTTTGTCCTCCATAGAAAAAAGAGGGATAGGTTCCATTATTTTTGAAAACCGCATAACTTGACGAAGCTTTACCGTACATATGCACCTGTATTCGTATTAGGATGTCGGGCTACAGGGGACCTTTTTGGCCTTTAAATATTACTAGTGGAATGGAACAGAAATTGACTTTTATTATCCGCATTCCCCAAATCTTCACTACGAATTGGTAGGGTTTCTAGGTATAGTGTTTAGAAAATTTATAAAAATCATTTGCAGGGAAATATTATCATGAAGAACAGTATATGAGAAATATTATCTTTTGAATGAAGGTCTTGCAGTTATGGAACTTAAAAGATCCTACATAATAAACCCTAAGATGCACTTTGATAACATTTTTCCAAATTAAAATTTGTTTCTTTCATAATTTTTTTTATTAAAAACTAGTGAATACCCGGCTTGCATTGCAATGCCATAAGCGCTTAATAATTATTTGAAAAGAAATGCAGTACATGGTTTAATGCTTCAGGCCACGTGTAACGCGATCCGAAGAGCTGGGATCCAAAAGCATATGCACACTCTTTCTCGTCTCGAAGACCAACTTAACATCCTTTCGCTCTCCGTCCCCGCAGTCCCAACTTAATTTTACCAGACCAATATGCGCCAACATGATGCATCCATACAATATTTTTACTATACCTATGTTATTCCCGCAAGTGTACACAGTAAGTTGACAAAGTTTTATTGCAATCGGATGAACGGTTTGGAAGTGCATTAAATACAGACAAACAAACATTGATTTTTATATATTAGACTAAGTCTATGTTACTCGCGCTATCCTTAGCAATAAGTGAACGAAATTTTATTGCAATCTGATGAACGGTATGGCAACGCATTACATACGAACAAACAGAGATTAATTTTAATATATCAGAAGAAGATTGACATGGGGTCTTGATTATTGTTTTTGGGTGTAACTAGAAGAAGTTTTATTGGGTTGATGGGAATTGAAATATTACCGTTTTCACAGTTAAAAATTTACGTAAAATCCAAAAATGGTTTACACAACATTATTTTATTCAAATAGTGTTTACAGAGGTTAATACCTTCCAGAAGCAATGATAGACATAGGTGACATAAATTACAAGTGATTTATGTATAGGAATAGAAACGGAGTGTAAAAAAGTAGACATTTTTTCTGCAGCTGAGTAGGAAATTAGTAACCTAACAACTAAGCCGCTTATTAACAAAAGGATCAGATACTTTATCGGATAAAAAAAATAATGTGCTCCTTGCATCGAAAACAAGAAAAAGAAGTATTCAAAATACTTCTGCAATCTGCAAAATTTTTGGGTTTGTTTATATTAAAAAATATATTAAAACACATTGTTTTTTTCACTCTCGATTGAAATAAATAGCTTTGTATGTTCGATTAATATAGACGCATTGCGTCCGAGCTTGTAACTTTTGGCATTGTGCGCAACAGGAAGGTTAAACTGTAATTTTATACCCAATGCGGGCAAATAACCTACCCTGAATTTTTTTACACACAATAGGATGAATTGGTTGTATTAAAATGGTCTTATCACGTCAAGAATGTTTACTTAATTTCATAGATAAAAAAAGCAACACTGAAATAATGTGCAGACATTATGGACGTTGGAGCTGCGCCTCATCAAATATTAAGCATTTATTAATCTTTAGTATAAAATTTATAAGAAATCATTACGCGGTTTAATTAAATGATATTCATTGCGGAGTCATTTAAAAAAATGTCTTCAATTTTCTACAGAAATATGTTCAAATTTTATAGTCTTAACTGCATAATAAACAAATAACAAAGTTCAATGCGAAATATTGATTTTCTAAATACAGTATATAATTATTAAATAGAAAGTTGTTGAGTTTAATATAATAATTTTCTGTATTATTACGGTGACGCATTAGGTTAACATAACGTGCAATATAAAGTTAGCTTATGACATTTAGACTTTTTTGCATTTACCAACTGAACCAAAGAAAAAGTTGTACTTTTTTGTGGATATTTATTATCCGCTTTGAAAAGTTAAAAATGCGTTTGCTTAGAAGAAATAAGCGCGCGCAAAGAGCAGCTGTTGTGTATTTAGTATGCAATGACATAATTGAAAAGTATCGTGGGAGATAACCTGCATTTTGTTGATAACGGTCCAACCATCTTGCACGCCGGCTACAGGAAGGTACCTGGAGTGCGCCGGAAGCTGCAGCTGATCCAAAATGCTCAGCTGACCACGAGTGTAGCGAATCGATTCGAGAGACATCGCGCTGTCACGACCGACGACTACAGCTACTCCTTAAATACTGCAACAAGCTGTCAACATTTTTGAACGACAGACTTCGTTACATTCGGCACGCATAAATATGACTACTTTGCTCCAATGTAAATTTTATTTTTCGCTCACTTCGATCGAAAATTATAAATAAAATCATTCCATTTGTTAATAGGTCAGTCTTCTGCATATATCTGTATCTGTATAAAATTTGCGCTAATATTCAGAATTGAACATTAATATTTGATGAAAATAGTTCACCATTACTCCCATATAGGCAGAATTTAAATAAATTTCAAGCAAAAAACAATTTAATCCAATAAAAATAAAGCAGATTGATAGAAAATCATTAAAAATATACAAAAATCGTGATTTTTAAAATAAAATTGTATTAATAAAATCATATTTAATGTATCACATGGATTAAAAATCTTTTAACAAAAAAAATAGATATAAAAGGGGAAAATCCATATTTTTTTATACAAATCTAAATAAATATTTTGATCATGCATTTGTGCTATTATTTTTTTATTTTTTATTATATTATTTGGCATTTTAAAGAAGAAGAGACGAACGAAATATAAATGACAGAAAATATTATTTTTAAACATTCAATATATATTCTAAGCATTTTGCTCGTTCATTTTATTTGCATATTAGCTAATTTATGAGCTGTGCGATTGTATTTGAAATTTCTTCACGGTCACTTTCGTATCCTTCTTGGAATTAATTCCCAGAAGATATCATATCTAAACAATGTGTTGAAATCCTGAGTCATTTAGCTGGAATCGCAATAACATAATACCGTTTACATTTCGATAATTGATTTTCTTCCAAATTCATTATCAATTCAAATATTTCTAATTATGTTCGTCGAATAAATATTATAACAATGTATTTTTTATAAATATCCACATATCGTATGATATAATAAAAATTGAGATAATTCTTTTGGAAATGTTTGGAAACGTTTATTGACGTTGGTTGAAGAAATATGAATTTATCTAATCGATTAAAATTAATTTCGTAAAACTCGTGGAAGACATGAAATAGTTATTTACATGGACAATTTACTAATCGATAATTGTAACTAGGGCCTATCAAAAGGGGCTGCCTCCCAGGTTTTGCAATATTAGGGGCCTCAATTGGCAACTCAATATATTAAACAAAAACATACAGAAAGTTAATGCTGGATTAAGCCATAAGTAAAACTGTATGCGTGTATCAAATATTATTACACCACTGATATCAGTCTTTCCCTACCGGTGATGTATTTACTACACCTCGACTCTAATAATGGGAATATCGATATGAAATATAATAGATACGGAGTTCAGAATTTTTGTATTCCTCCGTAATATAATTACGAATCACATCAAAGTATTGTAATATATGAGTATTCATCTGCAGCGACGGAAATAAATAATTTGTCGGGAAATCGGAAATACTGCGAGTTTTAGTCCGTGTCTCAACAGAAAGGAATTTTATCAGTCACATTGATGGTGTTATACTAAAATGGCTCACGCGGTCATCAACTCTAACTAGCATTTAAATATCTGATGACGATACCTCCAACGAGTGTGGAGGCTGAGCGTACATTTTCAGCGGCAGGTTGCCTGGCTACCAAAATCAGATCCAGACTAAATGACGAAGCACTTGATGTTTAATGTTACTTCGAGGATATTTTCAAAATAATATTTGAATTTTTTAGTGTTTTATTTATCTATTTTAGAATTGTATTTTTATCTTTTCTTAAATAAATAAAATTCTTTCGCCTTCAAATTATTTTTTATGTTAAACAAATGGACTTATTAGTAATTTTTGATCAAATGTATCAATATTATTTCTTAAAATATTGAAAATCCCGGTCCCGGGATTTCGAGACTGATCCCGGGATGGTTTAATGCAATCCCGAAATCCCGAGATCGAAATTTTGGTTCGGGATTGGATTACCTACTCGGTACGAGTCTTATGTGAACCATTCGTCATGTCAGCGGTCCGAAAAACGGACTGGTTGGATACAGACATTATCTTTTAGGATTTTTTGCAGCATTTTCGGGAAATAAATGTATAATCGGGGGCTTTTATGATCTGTACGATCATGAAAATTCCCGTAGAGGCTTAATTACACACTTCAAATATCTTGGAAGCTGTCTGCATAAATCATGTGACAACGACAGTAAAATTCTCAGAAAAGAATCGGATTATTGTTTTGTGTGGCAGTCGACAAAGTCAAGAATTCTGGTTGCCAACATTCTTGGAAGACAGCACATAGAGAAGAAGAAAATGATGAGAAAGATCGTGCTAAAGCTAAATCATGTTAAGCGAGTGTCGGGTGTATTATTAATGTAATATGCTTTTATCATTAAATAAATAATAAAATGTTCTGAATTATGCTAGAAAATAAGTTTTTCACTGTATTTAACCCGTTGAGTAGTGAGCTAACTTAATATCTTCATAAATTTAGATGCTATAATCGTTTGTCCGCCACTTATCATCCATACAAATCCACTTATCTATCAGGACTGCCACAGCGTGTATGAAGCTTGTGTGTAAATAAATAAACACAGTTAATAGCACAAAATATTCGGTCATTTCTTCAAGTAAACATAAAAATACGCTTTAAATCGATTCATTATATCATTCACACATCATTGTAAGTCGATACATTTGGGTTGACGATCTATACAATCGTGCGATGTACGCAAGAAGCTCTTCGTCTCTGTCTCCCATGCACAGTTACCGAACTCCGTCTCTGTCTCTCTCCGAGGAATTCGCTCGCAAATACGCGAGCATCTTGTCATACAGAAAATCGAAATGAAAAGAATAACTGTTCGAAGCCCTTTTTTATATGCAGAATATCAATATACGCGGGTTACTGGTATAAAAAAGATTGTATTTCACTGTTCAAGTTCATTTTTTTTAGATTCAAGTTTATCGAGCCACAGAGCGTTTTCGAAAACACTGATTTATTTTATCGCAAAAAATATTGTTGATCTATGCTTTGACTTTATTAAATTTGCATAAACATGTTTTCTATTATTATCTAATTAAAACCAGTTCGTGTAAATTGATGTGGTTAATATAAAAAAAAGTGGTTCAAACCGGAACACAAATTTTCCACGACGGAAATTTAATTTTCAGCCCTTCAGACCAGAGAAAATAGAGGTTTTAGATTTATGATGTTTTGCCGAAAGTCATTGAAAATGAAGCCTTTGCATTTCGATAAGGAATGCTTCAATTCATGCGATTTCTGTTCAATTAATATGTTCTTAAACTATCATTCAATAAAATTTTGATTTATTAGATTTGCTGATGGAATGGGTTAATCGATGATTATTGCAGGCGAAGTGTTAAATAAATGGTAAGTCAATATTCTTATTGTTTAAATGTTGCCGATAAGCCGTGCACCGGAGTTGCGTCATATCACAAACACATCTGCCTGAAGTCAAGTTGAAGCGTGGCGATAATATCCAGACACGAACGCGGAGTCTGACCTGAAACTGGTTTTAATAACTATATATGTACCATTTTGATCTTTGCTAAGACAGTTCATTGGAAGCAGTCGATCTGTGAAGTATGGCGCCTATTGTGAATTTTGGAGCTGGTCCAGCAAAACTACCCGAAGAGGTATAAAACACTTTTTCAATAACCAGAATATTGAAAATAACACAAATCTTTTACAAAATTGATGAATTCCAGCAAAGCAAGTAATTGAGGTACTCGTGCAGGTATACAAAGAATGCCAGTACCATTCTTGAAACCTCACAAGGGCTGTCCCAAATGCATCCATTATTATTTGAATGCAATTTAAATTCAATTTCTTGATTAATTTAATAGAATTATATTGCATATGCAGAATTTATCATTTGATTTTTAATAAGTCATCCAGTATTTAACATTTAACAATGCAACGTTAATTTATATTTGTATGCACAGACTGCAAGATTTTAAATGAACACGTTTACCGATGATTAAATATGTATTAAATCACATGAATTTGTCATTTCGAATCGACTCAAATGATTGACTTTTAATTTCTTTTGAACGACACAATCACACACATTTTTATCTAAACGAAGAGTGTACTTTTATTTATAAATTTAAATTGGCCGTTTATCTCCCAAGCTTATCATTATTTTTTGACTCCATTAATATAATTAAGAAAAGTATTTAATTTACAAACCGAATAGAAGAAATGTTAGAAGACGTTGAGATATCAAGATATCTTTAAACTATACTTGACACAAATATTTGACCTCTGATAAAACAACGTCTAAATTCATAATATTGATGCGTATCAGACTGAAATTCGTTGTATCACACTTTTTTATTATCTTGAAATATTGGCGATATCGTAAACATTTAAATACTCTATTTTAAATGTTAGGTTTGAATATTATATTTGCAAATCTTATAATTATGCTATTGAAAATGGAACAAATATATTACAAGGCTCGTCTGGAAGGTAAATTTCTTTGGGCTCATTTATGGAAACGTAACACAATTTCATGGAAATATTTATTGCAACTAATTTCTGTAAACGTCTCCAGGAAATTAATGTACATTGTGAATGAGCTTGGTTTAAGTTGCATTAAAATGCCTTATAACTATTCTTCTTTGCGTCATGTCCGTCGTGGTTTGTATTAATCACAGTGTTGATGATGGTCTTCCAATATCTTCTGTGATGCACAGTGCAAATCACTTATATATCGTCTTTTCGACGTTTATCATTGAGGTTTTCTTTAGAAGATAGACCAGTGATTCTCTGTTGTCTTTTGCATCACAGAAGTTTAAATAGCTATTTATTCTGACAATACTGATTCCCACTGCCAGGGATTTTATTAAGGAGTTTCCTTATCTCAAAGTTAATGTGTTTAAGCACCTTTAAAGCGCCTGTGCTTTTAATAAGCGGTGGTACTGACTCGATGCTGTTTTAGGTCATCATTTTGTAATATAACTATTATACAAGTTATTATTTAATGCAAATATAACAAGAAATGCATCCGCTTTAAATCTCTTCAGCTTGCAAATTGTACTTGCAACAATTTTTATTTGTGAAGACAAAATAAGTAATGTTACATAAACGCGTCTTTATTATTTTCGCAAAATTAAATAAACGAAATGAAATGTAAATCATTTAACATGATAGCGTTTTGATAAGAGTATGCTTTTATGCAATTACATAAAAATATATTGTATGCTAATTTGTCTTAATAAATCTATCAAAATGATTGCAGGTTTTATTGAAAGTTCAAAAAGAGTTGGTGCACTATGCCGATACCCAAATAAGTGTAATGGAAATGAGCCATCGCTCTGGAGATTACAAAAAAATCAATGACGGATGCCAGGATCTTGTACGAAAACTATTGTAAGCTAATTTATTCCCATAGGGAATAATTTTCGATTAATCTTGAACCTAAATAATTTTCTAATGTTACATTAAGAAAACTACATCAGCTTTATTATTAAATTACTCGGGTATTATAGATCTAGTTTTTATCCGTAGGTGTATTATTAAATATATTTCTTCACAGCGCACCTATAATTTGCACAGCGCAAGACCACTCTTTAAATAAATTCAGACACTCATAAAATTGTTTTTATCGATTGCATAATATATCTAGGCATGTTTTTTTTTATAGGGACGTTCCAAATAATTATAAGATCATATTCATGCAAGGCGGAGGAAATGGTTTGTTTTCAGCAGTGCCAATGAATTTCATGACTAGAACAGGAGTGGCGGACTATGTCGTTACCGGTAATATGATTAAATACCAATCAAATTATAGTTTGAACTTCTTGCATTCCGTTACAATCAAATTTGTTTCACAGGAACTTGGTCTAATAAAGCAGCCAAAGAAGCTGCAAAATATGGAAAAGTCAATATGGTTATACCGAAAACTGATAAGTATACCAGTATTCCTGATGTTAGTACATGGAAACTAGATCCTAATGCTTCTTATGTTTATATTTGTTTCAACGAGACAGTAGAAGGCAAGTTGATTTTAAGAATTCAAATGTTATAAATTTAAAATGTAACAATGAATAGTGATACGTTATAAATTGTTATAGGTATTGAATTTCCTTTCATACCTGATTGCAAAGGAGTTCCATTAGTAGCTGATATGTCGTCCAATATAATGACTAGAAAACTTGATGTTTCAAAGGTAAAGTGTGTTGTAAGTTATAAAATAATAATCCAAAGGTTTTAATTATTTAACATATTAAATTTATTCGTAGTTCGGTCTCATATATGCTGGAGCACAGAAGAATATCGGACCCGCTGGAGTTGCCGTGGTGATTGTGCGAGAAGATCTAATAGGTTCCGCAATGCCAATTACTCCGGCAATTTTTGATTTCCAATTGAACGTTAAAGAAAACTCTCTTTATAATACTCCTCCATGTTTTACGTTAGTAACATTATTAATACGTATGCATATGTATTTTGTATTAATTGGAATTTTTATATAATCGTTGTTTTGTAGGATATACGTTATGATGGAGGTCTTAAATTGGGTGTTAGAAAACGGCGGAATCGATGGCATGGAGGCTACGGCTAAAACTAAATCAACAATGCTATACGATATAATCGACGGTTCAAATGGACTTTATTCAAGCACGATTGATAAAAACGTACGGAGTCATATGAATGTAACATTTAATATTAGCGGAGAAAGAGCAGAGGGTAAATTGGTGGATATATTTTTAAAAGAAGCTGAAAAGCTCGGACTTTTCCATTTGAAGGGACACAGGTATTTTAAATTTTCATTCCACTATTTAAAATACTAGTCAAATTTGTGTCTATAATATTATTAAATGTGAAGCGTCAATCAAATGTGACGCCTAGATATGTTTTTTTGTAACGTTTTCTCGAGTTGTTTGATATATAATGCCATCTTTCTGGAAATAGACACTAGAGACATCAATATTATTCAATTGCAGTTATAAAAAGTCGTTCAACATTGATTGGTATCGCTTAGTATTCATAGTAACAGCATTTTCAGCAGCGTCTTCGAAGAAATGTTGCCGAATAATTCCATTTGCCCAAAATGCACACCGAACAGTACCTTTTTTTTAAATGTGTACATCTTTCCTGAATAACATGAGGATTTTCATCATCTCAGATACAACAATTTTGTTTATTGACGAATTCATTCATTGTGAAATGAGCTTAATCGCTAAAAAACAAAATTTTGCTTGAATGCTTGAAAATAATGAATCTCTCGTTTATTGTTCAATAATAATGTAAAAACGTTGTTTATATTTATTAATATATAATGTTAATATATATTTTATATAATATATATTAATCTACACAGTTGAAATTGTTCTACCTATTACTAAAATAAAATGGCTTATGCGGTTTGAAAAGACGTCACGTGTATACATTATAGAGTACTGACATTTAGGCATCACATTTGGATTATCTTTTATATTGTTTTCCAATCATTTTTGATTTTTGATTCATATAAATATTCTCAAGTTTTGGATTGATATTTATTATATTATATTTATTTTCCAGGTCCGTTGGTGGTATAAGGGCTTCAATTTACAATGCTGTAAGTGTGTCCGATGTTAAATCTTTAGCTTCATTTATGTTGGCTTTCAAAGAAAAATATTCCAAGTAAATATTGTATATTTTAACACATGTTTGAAATACAATTTCTAAATAAAAGATTAAAGCGAATTAATTTATCAGTTCATTTATTTTCATTCATTCATCAACAATATTTTAATATACATATTGACTGTGAATCAAGTTACATATTCACTGTACAGAAACTTTGTTAAAATATCATCAAATGATTGAAATGAGTCAGATAATGAGGTATCGTGTAATTTTTTTCATAAAATATAAATGTATTTGTTTGGAAGGTGTAAATATGAAATGCTACAATTCACTATTACGGCAAACACATTTCATAATACTTATAATAATGTTCGATATTTTAAAAACTAAACATAATATTCAACATGCTTTCATAATATACAAAAAAATGTTAACAAAAATCCTCTAATATATAAATATATATAGTGGTGTATGACAAAATCTGAAAATAAATATTTCATTACAAATACGGATACACGCCACAGATTATAAGACTTATTCACAAACATATCTCCCATTCAATAAATCGCATATTAAAATCCTACCTATTTAAAAATGAGTAGACTTTATTTCTCATCACTTAAAAATTTGTAAAAATACATAAAATTAGCGTTGATCGTTTTATTACGTAATTTTGGATTAACGGAATTATACTGAATAAATTATGTATTTGATCGCACATTATAGGAATTCGGTTAATTATGGGTTTTTACAATAAAACATGTAGCCATTAAATCTGTAAATTATTTGTATATATATACAAATATATACGTTATAAAAATATATTTAATAATTATTCTAAATATATTTAAAAGACTGACTTTAAAAATATTTACATATTGAAAATATTGGTGAGCATAAGACACGCGTATGTTTAAACGCAATTCATGAAATTTATATAGATAAATTTCATTTCAATTTACAAATCCTATCATACAATAACTAGATGAGGGTTATTTACACGGTGCACGATTCGTTGATCGAATTCTATATTTCGTTGTTTAGAAATAGAATCTATTTTTAAATATATAATATCTTACAACTATCAACATAATTGGTTAGTTCTTATGTTTAAGAGCGTACAACTATATAAAAAATAATAAAAATAACTAGCTTTAAACGCTCGGTACTTTGGCGAGGTTTGCCTATGCAACATTTGTATATGTTCATATGTAAAACATCGACAGACTTATCTTGATAAATTAATGCATAATTTCACTAATCTAAAAATGGTTTCAAATTATCTCGAAGCGGGGCTTAAAATTATATAAAATTATCACACAATGTCATATTTTTGCTTATTTTTGGTGTTGCACAAAAATGTTTTACATCTGAACAAATGGACGTATTTGGGCATTGTTGCCAAAGTACCACATCTAAGTGACCTAATTTGATCTAAGTTTCTGTATGGCAGTGCCCACTAACAACACAATTCAATTTTTGAGCATCGTTCTTATAAATTATTACAACAAACGGACTTCTTACTATTTTTTTTATCGGTAAACGAACACTTTTTGATATTCAAAATCGTCATTTTTATTTTACCCGAGAAGCGTAAACGTGTTTGCTTGTTGCGAATGAAATTGTCGTGTTTTATAAAATTATAATACTAAAAGATTAGCACGTAGTCAATGTTTAGAAGTTGAAATAAATAACGATAATGCAATATTGATTAATAAATAGTACCAAAAACTGAGTATTTCATCTTAGACATCTTAAAAATGTGCTGTTTTATATCATTTATTTTACAGATTATTATTTAAAAGTTCATTTTCATTGTCCTTCACTGTCACTATCACTTTTGTCTGAAAAAAATAATACCAAAATGAGTTACATTCATCCATTAGACACGTTTATTCAATTATATATATTAATGTAATTAACCTTTCTTTCCGGGATAAGCGTGTCTTTTCAATCGATCATATAAATCTTCCTTCGTTCCATATATACTGGCATTTGATCTGGCTAAGCTGTTCATTTTACCATTTACACCATTATGCAAACTTTCCTTCATGTATGTTTCATTGTAGAAATTAGGCATTTCCCAGCCGTCTTCTTCGTCGTCGTAATAATGTGCATAGGTTGAATGATGTGATGGTGCAATTGATTCAGCGTACGGTGTATGTGCACCGTAATAGAAATTGACTTGTGAGCCATTTTGATCGATCGCTGGAGTCATAGCTTTCTTTGGTTCCTTCTTGCGGTTAGATCTGAATATGATAGAAGCAATATAATAATTATACATGGATGCATGATTATATTTAAATACGTACGATGAATATATACGATACATACCTGACGCAGATCATCCATACGAGCAATACAATGAATATGATAAATATTACAGCACCAGCGATTCCTCCGGCAATATAAGCAAATTCAGATTTATCCGCACAATGTCTGCCGGTGAAGCTTCCGATGCATCTACAAGTAGGCTGTCCTCTTAAATCCTTTATGCATTGACCATCATTCTCACAATAGCCAAGACAGACATCTATAAAACATGGATTATATTTAGAAATGTATGCATATTTATAAAATAATTTTATTCAGAGAATATACAAACCTGTGCAAGCTTTTCCTGTTCCGTTGAATCCAGGTTTACATTGACATTTGAATTCACCGGTTTCGGGTAACAATAAACAATAAGCATTTGTATCACAGTGCATTTCAGGTCCTTCCATTTCACACGGGTTCGTACATTCGGCTTGTGATGTCTAAAATAATTACACATTTGTTAACATACGCGTTTCATATTATTTATGTATCAATCGAACGTTAATGATGATTTACCGAAGATGGTCCCTTTGTACTTGTATTCGGAGGGCATGGGATACAACTGGTTTGTTGATAATCTGGCTGATACATTCCCTTTTTACATGCGACGCAACTATTGAGTGTTCCGTTCAAGTATGATCCTATAAAAATTAATATAGTAAATAAGAGTTATATTTAATATTTGGATAGAATTTGTATTTATTTGAAAATTACCTGGTTTACAAATAGGAAGAGTACACTGATCAGGACTAGATGCTCCTCTGGCGGCTGTTGTAGTTCCTGCTGGACACGGTGTACACAATGCACGACCGCCAGCTGCTCGGAGTGTACCACGCGGACAAGGTTCACATTCTCCGGCGCTTCCCAATTGTAATCCTTCATAAAGGCAGTTTGTTATTAGCAATTTATGATTTAAGTATTATGCGATATTGATATTTTGTATATATGTACCGGGTGGACATTCATCTCTGCATTCTTGATTTGATACGGCTTCTTGATTTCTCGTGGTTTGTCCACGAGGGCATGGAATGCATGAGAATGCACCTTCGGATGATTGGTATGATCCATGTCCGCAAGGTCGGCATAGTCCTGCATCGGCATCATAGAATTTACCAGCTGGGCAGCGCTCTATAAATACAAACAAGATGTTTTTATTCAAATTGAATACGTTAATGTATACCAAATTGAATACCAAATATAAAATGTATTTAGATCCCAACCTTTGCAATCAGCAGCACTTCTCGCTCCTGGTGCATTAGTAACGCCAGGTTGTCCTGCAATGTCTGGACACGCTGTGCACTGTAATTGGCCTGCTTCTGATTGGTATGTTCCGAGTGAACACATCTCACATTTTCCATTTTCAGTATTATAGAATGATCCAACGGAACACGGTACTGAAATTTTATAATAAGAATATTAATTTATTAGACAAATTATAAATAATCCATTTGAAAAAGAAATATTTAATATATGCGTACCACAATCAGGAGCCATTACAACTTGTCCCAATGGACAAGCATAGTCAGATACTAAATCCAATGACGATGGATCTGGAACTGTATTTGGTAAAATATCTCTAACGTCAAATTGAGCTTCTTCAAGAATCAATTTTTCGAGGAGTCGTTGTACAGTTGATCGTTCGTTCGTTCCAGAGTGAATAACTGGGTCGCTAAAATAAAATACATAGTAAATAAAAAATTATAAAACGAATAAAATAAAAGCCATAAAAATGTGCGTTTGACCGATATAAACATGCTCTTCTTGATTGTTTTATTTACAAAATGACAAAATTAACAAATGGAAATATTTGCCTTTTCACACATAGTAAGTTTACATTATAAGAGTTTAATAAAACTGAGCTCATTTGAGCGAATATGATGTTAACGCTCAATTAGTAAAGTTTTCAAAGACAAATATTTTCTTTTGTATGCATAAAAATATATTTTTCAATGCAATGAATATTAACTACACACCACAAACATGCAACAATTGTGTACAAGGAAATATGGTTATATTAAATTGAAAATATTTGAAAAATAAACATGTTTGTGTCTAACGAGGGACTTACTTGATAGCGGGAAAAGATATTTGAACATTGTAAGTGTCACTAGCCTGTCTTCCTTCACGAGTCTTTTTGTTCCTATGGGTGATTTAAAATTGTACATGCACTATAAGTTACTGTTTTATTTACAAACACATCAAATATTCAAAAATATTAAACTACAAACAACTCAGAGAACAATATCACTACTCTCGATACAACATTTATCTCTATTATGGATAATTGCATAAAGGTAATAATGATGTTTCAATAGTGATCTACTTATGGAATGGAATTTATATATATAAACATTACAGCGTTAAGAAATTGGAAGATTGAAAATCAAACACACAAATAAAATAAGTGCAATGTTTTACAAATGTGCTGAAAATATGTGCACATGCATATAAGTGAATATTTGCAATTCGATAACATTTTTGGGGAAAACATGCACACAAACAAAACATTTTACTGGACGAGTAACACTGTTGATTTTAATATTTTACATTTAATGATAACAAACACAATGTTAATAAATGCTACAAATGAAATTTTAAGGACAAAACATTATTGTGCAAATAAACATTTAAAATAGTAAATCTTACTCTTCCACGGGAAGGATAGCGTCGAGTACATAGGTTCCACCATCTTTTTCGTTTGGACTTTGTGTAACCTGTCTTACGGGTCTACTGTTGGCACGATGATCACATTTAACGTTGATATCCAATTCTTTGCATTCTTTTGTACCTGATAATTAAACGCCAGTGTAAATAAGATATTTTATAAAACATAAATATTGCAAATATATCACCAATTGGATTTTTCAATTACCATCTATGGAATAAGAACAGAAGTTCCAATCTCTATTCAATTGATTAACGGCATTTCTAACTTTCTGTCTCAAAACTCCTTGTCCGGCTTCATTGCACAATACAGAGCTTGGGAACAACATCGATACTTTGAATACACGTTGAGCTGGCGTCGATGCTGTTGATACAAATTAAATGCTGATATATTTGAACAAATTATCAGAGAATAATAAATATAGTATGTATACTAACGCGAACAGGCTGGATATAGCATTGGCAAAGAAGGATTAGTTGTGGGTCTCCAGAAGCCTTCAGCACCACACGTATAGAATGGTGGAACTTGTTGTGAGAATCTCAAACCGGGTTTGCATTTAATTTCGCACACTTTGAATTGTCCACCGGCTCCCCAATCTCGACAAGATTGTGATCCTCCAACAGGATCAGCAAGAAGTGGACAAAATTCAGCTGCAAATTTAAATTCATATCGATTAAGAATAACACATTTGCAATGAAAATAAATAGGTAAAACATGTGTAGAACTTACATAATAGCGTCACTTTGAATGTACAGGTAGCAGAGTTTCCGGCTTGATCTGAAGCAATATAAGCTATATCATAAGTTCCCCACAGCAACGTTTGGCCTGGTCTGTATCCTGATTTTTCTTCAACTTTTACAACGCCAACATTATCGCTGAATTGTGGCTCATCCCAATTGACAACGGCCGATCCATTCTTTCCGATGACCCAAAGATCCCCAGGACAATGTTCCACTTTTGGTGGTTCTTTATCCACTTGTAATTGTTGACATCTCTTTCCGGAATATCCGTTGGGACATACTCTTTGACCACAGTGTGATGGCACAATCCGTTCTACACCACCTACAGTATCTTCATATCCGGCCCACGTTAATATTAAGCCGTTATAAAGCACTGGTTCTGTTCTACAATCTCTGACTTGTTTTTGAATTTCAGTAGTCACATCTAAGGCTCGATTCCATACTTGTACCTTTGTTAAATGTCCCTGGAAACCTGCTTCTGTATAAGCTTTGGGATTATCAGATTGTGGTTTACCGAGTGTCACCCATGTGCTGAAAATTCAAATAAAAACATTGTTATTCTTATTCATATATTTCAATAGATGTGAGTGTTTAATCATGAAATTACTGTTGTGGAAGTTTTCTGCCACTGCCATAGCCTTCAATTTTGCTTGAAATGAGACCTTCTGTAATCAAAACTATTGCTCCACCGTTGGCTCCGTCCCATACTAAAGCAATATGATGCCATTGTCCATCGTTGATTGTTGCATATTCACCAAAGCTCAAATATACATCTTGAAGCTCCGGGAAGAGAGATACTTGCACACCATTGGAGTGAGCCTGTACTGAAGATCGTCTACCACTTGCAATATGAGGTGAGCTAAAATAATAAGTATTTCAAAAATATGCAATGCATTGTGTTATAAAATGATCTATAGATTCTTAAGATACTTACTTGACAGAGTATAATGTAAAGAATATTCCACCTTCATCTTGCTGAGTAAATTGTACCCACATAGCAATTGTAAGTCCTTGTGTTTCACCAGTATAAAATGGAACAACTTGTGCAGCACTTGAACGTAATGGATCACTGAAGTATAGATCATAATCGACGCTGATGGCTGTAAAATAAATATATTTTGATATAACATTTTTTGTAGAATAAATACATTTTATTATTGAATTGGTTAAATATAACTACTTTTTCGACAGTCATCTCCAGTTAAATTGAAAGGACATTGACAGAAGAATCTTCCAGGTAAATCAATGCATGTTGCTGAAGGTGGGCAAGAGTTATCTTTGCAGTCGACGATATCATCTTCGCAATTTTTGCCAGTAAATCCTGGTGCACACATGCATGTATAGCCTTCGCCTTCATCAATGCAAGTTCGCGCCATTTTTGCATTCTCCAGCATCACAAGCATCATATTCATATTGACAACCTATTCCAGTATAGTCACTAGAGCAAGAGCAATTCAATCCAGAGCCAAAGTCTTGACATTTTCCATTATGCATGCATGGCTTTCCGATGCAACGTTCTGGTGCAGTTTCGCATTGCTTACCATCAGTTCCACTTGGGCATCTGAAAATTTTGTAAATAGGTTTTTAGAATATCATTTGAATAACTGGTGATTTACATAGTGTTTTTAAAAATACATAAGCTATACTTACACACAGAAGAAATCTTGGAATAGATCGATACAATTGGCATCATTTTGGCATGGTTTATTTGTGCAAGTGCCAATATCATACTGGCATCGATCTCCTGTCCATCCTGGTTCACAGTCACATTTAAATCCGCCAACATCATCTTTGCAAGATCCACCATTCAAACAAGGATCATACAAGCAATCGTTTATATTATTTTCGCACAATTCGCCAGAATAGCCTTCACGACACATGCACATGAATTTATTATCTAAATCCACGCATTTATCAGTGCCAATTGGATTACATGGCTCGTTCAAGCATTCATCAATTTCGGCTTCGCATTGGAGTCCCACAAATCCTGGTCTGCATTTACAAGCAAAACCGTCCAGCATGTCAATGCATGTGGCCCCATGTTGACATGGTTCTGAAGCACAATCGTCCACTGTGTGCTGACATCTTTTACCAGTGTATCCAGCCTCACAATTACAGGAATACTCATTTATTCTATCGATGCAATGACCTCCGTTTTCACAAGGTTGACTGGCACAATCATTTATATTGATCTCGCAGGACGATCCGGTCCATCCTGGGCTGCAAACACACTCATGCGAATATAGTCTATCGACGCAAATGCCGTTTTTGCATGGATCTGAAGCACATAAATCGATTTTTTCTTGACAGCGCTTTCCTGTAAATCCAGGCGGACAAGAACAGCTATAATCTGCTACTAAATCGGTACAGTTTGCTCCCAATAAACACGGTCTTTCGGCACAATCATCAGTGTTTACTTCGCATTTTTGTCCTTCCCATCCTGGTAGACATTCGCATTTGAAGCGCCCTTGTTGCAATGCAATACACGTTGCTCCATTGGTGCATGGGTTGCCGTTAGCACTGCAAGGATCAATCTGCAAAATATATGGATTTAAGCGATTTTTTATACAAAATATTACGTTAATATACATTTTATGATGGATATTTTACTTACGGTGACATCACAGTCAATTCCTGTGTATCCAGCTCTGCATAGACATGTGAAGTTATTGTATCCGGGTTCGTCTTTGCACATGGCTCTTTCAGGGCATGTGTCGTTTCTGCAGTCCGATTTTTCTTCTTGGCAGTTGATTCCAGCATATCCAGCAGGACACTGACAGCGATATCCTTGAGGTAGATCGGTACATGTTCCGCCGTTGTAGCAAGGTTGACTTGCACATTCGTCCATATCAATTTCACATCGTCTTCCCGAAAATCCAGCTGGACAATAGCATTGTACGCCGTGTCCCTTTGGAATACACAAACCACCATGCTGGCAAGCACTGCTGGAGCATTCTACTGGGATGCATTCTTCAATGGCAGTGGCTCCGATTGTAACGGTTTTCATGTTTGATGGGCACTCTGTACATGTTGTTTGGCCAATCAGATTTTGATAGAAGTTTCTAGGACACTGAGAGCATGGAGCAAGACCAGTTGGAGAATAAGTGCCAGTTGCACATTTGGCTCTGCATCTATCTTTGCCTGGAGCTGCAGGCTGATATGAAAATGTGTTAGCAGGACAAGCTTGGCAATCTTTGAATCCACCTGATGGTGGCTCTCCAGTGTAGCTATTTCTTGGGCATTCCAAACAAGGCACAAGTCCAGTAGGAGAATAAGTACCATAGCCGCATACAGGTATACATTCTTGAACACCCTTAGAGCCTTCTTCTCTTGTGAATGTTCCTTGAGGACATCTTATGCATAAACCTTGTCTTGCTTGATTTTGATAGAAGCCTCGTGGACACATCGTGCAAGTTTTTTGTTTTTCACCAGCATAAGTACCAGCCGGACAATGTACTGTGGAAATATAATAAATATATTAAATCATATCCATTGGCAAAATATATAATTGGCAGTATATTATACTTACAGCATCTAGGCACATCATTTGTATCCATGTTTAGTACTTCTCCTGTGCCACATGTAAAACCACGCGATGTCATACTTTTAATAACTCTGAGTGGCGGGCATTGATTTCCAATGCTCGAAACATTCAATAATGGTTCAATCAGTTCGCTTGCATTAGGAACGGACAGATCAAAAATAAGATTTAAAGCTGAACCACAATGATCATACAACTGTGGCTGTTTAACCAAAGGCGCAATATCTAAGACAAAGTCGATTTTGACGACATTTTCATCTAATAATGTTGGCACGGTGCGCAAGAATGTAACATTAATGTTGATGTTGATTGCAGAGCATCTCTGAGTTAATCTTTCATTCAGAATATTGTTATACTGCGATAAAAGATCTCTGTATTGTGGAAGACATGCTGTCGATACAGCACCTAGGGCTCTATATTGTACGCTTGCTATTACATGATATGCTGCTTGTTGGGTACCTAAAAATAAAAAAAAATAATTAAAATTGTGTATAAATTAATATCTAAACATCAAGCATGTAACATATAATTAATGTACAATTGTAATGTGGAA
Organism: Stenopsyche tienmushanensis; assembly: GCA_008973525.1. Classification (NCBI taxonomy): domain Eukaryota; kingdom Metazoa; phylum Arthropoda; class Insecta; order Trichoptera; family Stenopsychidae; genus Stenopsyche; species Stenopsyche tienmushanensis. The sequence goes on along the minus strand of WACJ01000406.1, from coordinate 476,737 downwards.
AGGTTGGGATTGTTATGAAAGTCGTTTAATTTTTCGATTTTCTATTAAAAAAATATATTTGCATAAAATATGGCAAAACTCGGATATCTACGACATTGGAAACCTTATTTGTGTCACCGACCGGATGATGTTTCTCAAAGAATCGAAGCATTCTGCAACGAATGCGATTCCGGAAACAACTGTTTGATTCTCACTATAATGGAATATCTTTCAGAGTGATATGGAAGCATCCAAGAAATAGTAGGGGGGGCGAATATAGAAGAGGTGGAAGAGGTCAGAATCGAGCCAGAATTCGGATTGGAAATTCGATCAGAATTTAATTTGAGTCTGAATTCAGAATTCATTTGTATTTTAGTTCGGGATGGAGCTCAGTCTGAACTCCCTTGGAAGAGCCGTCTACGCCTCGTAAACACCGCCGATCCAAAGTAAAAAATAAACGTAGTAAGATCGTTCCCTATTGAAGCCTTTCTGTTTGGGAAAACTCGCCCTGAGTGTATTATCGACTATTGGAGTTAATACCTATAATTTGAAGAAAAATGATTACTAATGATCTTACTTTCAGATACACAATCAGGGACAACAGAAGTAGGCGTCCATAAGCGTTTGGTTTCACATGCAAATGTTTTAACTGGTTCTCCGTCTGTAAATCTAAATCCAGGACTACAAGTTGCAATGCACTGTATTCCTTTATCGCCAGGTAAACAATTGAGGGCACCATTAGCAGGAGCTGATAATTCCCAATCGACACAGGGAGTAGCTTGAACTGAAACCTAAAATTTGACAGTTTTAATTATAAGTGCAATATGTATTTATAAATTTAAATCATTTAATATGTAAACTAAATGATTTTTACCTGGAAGTTACACTGTGCTTTGTTTCCATATTTATCAGATGCAATGACTGTGACATTTTCAAATCCTCTAATTGGAATAATTGCTCTGTCTGGAATGAATTTAAGATAAACTTCTCCAGATGCATCAGTTGTGTTGATTCTCCTCCTTGTATCGTTGAAGTTAACGGCATAGCTGTCTTGTTTATCAACAAGTTCAATGACATAACTTTGTGGACAGCTTAATTTAGGTGGTGTGTTATCAGGTACAGTGATATTAACTTCACATATGGCTACATTTCCATCGTAATCGAAAGCAACGTATTTAACAACCATATTGTTAAATACTTGAATAGGCGTTCTGAAATGTTGGGGTGTAACTTCCAATCGGGCGATGGAACCAGAATTATCAATGGCGGTTGGTTCTGTAAAGTTGATTGGTAAAAATCCTCCATTGCCGTCCGTTTGTACAATCAATGGCTGCTGTGGACAGTTTTGGAACACGGGTGGTTCGTTATCTATAAGTAAAATATGTAAGTTTTTCAAATTATACATACGTATGCAATTTATTAAAAATGGAAATAAATAAGTAGGAAATCTTACCAACACATGGCGAATAACCATAATCATATCCTAAAAGCGGTTCTGCTGCTGGCTCATCGCATCCCATCAATTCAACTTTCAAACAAGCATTATCCATAAAACTGACAATACCCAAAATAACAAATCTTGCTTGTACATATTTTGGCAGTGTGATCATAGCAAGTTCACCATAATTCCCAGGATCTCTCATTGTTAGATTGAAATTAGGGAAATAGATAACATAACTCTCATTAGCAGCCTGTTTGTAGAAGAATCTAATTTCTGTCGGTCTTCCGACAATATCAGACGTAACAACGCCCTTCACCAGTATGGCTTTGACTCTATAAATTTTGCCCAAATCAATACTGACGAACGTGAATGTCTCCTGTTTGCTACACCAACCGGTGACAGAATTTAAACGGATGTTTTTAGCTTCATAATTAGGTCTTTCGGACGTCGCATTTATGGCCGAATCGGGAATTCTTCCAGAAGCGATGCCCAGCGGTCTGATCACTTTGCATTCGGGTTCTTTGACGCATGTTATCGGCCTTGGGTTGATAAGAATGTAACCAGGACGAGAGCAACCGAATAAAACTTCCGAGCCTTGTTCGTAGCTTCTCGATATTTGGTATCCATCAGCTGGTCTGCCAGGATCTTCGCATACTGGACCTTCACAGCGGAGGTCTCCGAAATCCCAAATGCCATTTCCTTGACATCTGATTGAAAAAGCGTTATAATTTTGATTAAAAAACATGCTTATATATTATTTGAATACATCATAAATGAGGTGATGTTTACCTGACAACGTTATCATGTTTACTGGTTTCGCCGGCTAATTTGAATGTATTCTGACAGCCGAAGAAAAATTGACTTTGATATTTAGTATCAACAAATTGTCCATATTCAGCACCTGGAGTCGGTTGTGGCATTCCACATTCTTTTCGTGGGCATCCTGGTTGAAGTCCAGATAACCAATATTCTGGTAGACCCTATAAAATATTATTGATGTGTAATATAAAAGCAATTTTTCAATATCAATCAAATTTATCAACAATATTTACCGGTTTTGGATCATAAACGCATTGTCTAAATCCTGATGATCCAGTATTTCTTAAATATCTTCCAGGAGATTTACATGTGATTGTGACATTTTCCCTAAACGGTACGAGCACATTATCAGGATCAGCACGAATGATTTGTAATCCATCATTGCGGTCATCAGACAGTGTAACACAATGAGCATCTATAATGATAAATATATACAATTATTTTATAATATAGAAAAATTTTCATATTATTTGATATGAAATGTTGCATTAATTACATTGGCATTCAGGCATAGTTCCATTCCATAAACCAGATGAAGTACACATAAGTGAAGATGATCCTTTCATTACATAGCCGAAATCACATTGGAATTTAACCAAATCTCTAAAATGATATTTGTCTTTTGTAGATAATAATTTTCCATTTTCAGGCGATAAAAGTGGAGGACACATAACAGGGACGCAGGTCTTATTCCTTTGGAAAGTGTCACCATCCCGTTCTCCAGATTCGGACAGTTCAACATTGAAACCGGCGGTACCGTTTGCTGTATATAATTCATATCCAATATTGCAACCACATGAGAAGTTTCCAGGACTATTATAAAAAGAGAAATCATTTTAAATAAGAAAATAGAAGAAAAACACATAATATATATTTGTGTATATAATATTTCATAGTATTAACCTGTTAATGCACTTTTGATCACAACCACCGTTATTAACTGCACATTCATTTATGTCCAAACATTCTAATCTTGTACATCCCATTACTTCAATTTTCAAGCATGGAGCTCCAATATAATCCTGGATTTTGAATTTAACATATTGTGCTTCAATTGGCATTGGTAAGTTAAGTACTGATAGAGTAGGTTCTAAAATTCTGAATTCAACTGCAGTGCCATCAGGATTTGTGTAATCTTTAAAGATATCTGTCAAGTCGTTGGTATACTGGAAATAATATTTAATTTATAATAAATACGTAGATTAAGTTGTTAGAATATACATGCATTTATTAAAAATTATAATTACCTGAATTCTCACAGCTGATGTAAATGCTGTGCTACCATCAGCTCTCATCACTCCAATTGTACGGAATCCTCTAATTATCATAGGCGCTCTAAGATCGAGCAAAATCCAGTTTGTTCCCGGTTCGATATTATTACCACACCATCCTCCTCCATTATTCAATCTTACCATCTAAAAAATATAATTGATTGTAGATTCAATTGAAGATTGTTTAAAAAAAAGATCAATCAAACGAAATATTTACCCCTTTAGAATATCCGATCTCGGAAGCAGATACAGTGATCGAATCATCAGGAATGGCACCTGAAATGAGACCCAAATCTCCCACTGGTCTGCATTCAAGACTTGGTATAAATCCATTGCGACATGCACATGAAAATCCTCCCGGTGCATTGATGCATTCTGTAGATGCTATGTCACATTGACTGCTCGAGCATTCATTAATATCTATAAAAAATAATTTGATTGTAGATGTATTAATTAAATGCATATATCGTTAGGGTTATTTTAAGGGATGATACCTTCACAGCGTGGTGGCTCATCGAATTCTTGACTCGGTCCACATTTTAAAATATTTGATCCGGTCAGCTTATATCCTTTGAAACATTGTACACGAAGTTCATCTCCATAAAAGTAAATTCTGGACGGATCGACCACAAAACCGTTCTTTATTTCAGGATATTTTGGACAAATGGCTCTGGAGCATATTGGAATATCACCAGACCAGGTACCGTTGCTCATACAGAGTAATACAGGTCTTCCCGATCGAACATATCCAGGGTCGCATTCATAGCGAACAATTGTACCGTAGCTCCTTCCGCCGCCGTTCAAAATTGTGATATTGGCGTGCGGGACATCAGGAAGAGCTACGCATTGGGATGCCAAACAGGAAGGTTGTCTTTCCCATCTGCCATCAGCTAAACATGAAATCTTTTCGATCGGTTGTCCGGTAGGGAAAGCAAATCCGGCATAGCATTGATACGTTGCCACCCCTCTATAAGTTACATTCGTCGATCCAATCGAGAAGCCGTTATCAATTTGAGGTACGGGACCACAATACACCTCTGAAATGATTAAAAACGATTTAATTAATTGTAAATTGAATTTTCATCCGGACTTTAAATTAAAATGTATTTACCTTGACATTTCGGTATGTATGTAACCGACCAGTTTCCTCCGTGCATGCAAGTGGTGGTAATTTTAGATTTTCCGGTTGCGAATTCTTGACCCATCGGGCATGTAAATGTAACTACAGTTCCAAAGGCTGTATCTCGATTCGAAGCCAAGGCACCGATTCCGGGTTTCAATTGAGGACAATCTAAATTCAACGAAATATATCATTACATAACTGTTTTAATGTGCGATCGGTTTGTGTTTTGAGACATTTGTATTGACCTGCTGAAAATGTTGCTTGCCATCCTTGACCGTTGTGCAGAGCGTCTGAAACGAAACGAATCAGCATTTCTCCGCTGGATGCCGTTAATGTAATTTTGGGCTTGGTGATGAATCCGTTATCGGAGTGAAGGCGCAGGCCGCTAGTGCTGGCTCCGTCGAATACTTGGACGATGTCCGATTTGTGGATGGAGAATTGATCGAATTTCAGCGAGACTGGTCCACGTTTCGGATTTTTGATTTTGTAGAGGCATTCCTGGTTGCTTGGGTAGTCGGTTAGGCCGTACGCCGGCGAGGTGAGGGTGCCATTGGACGTTATTATGGTCGCTTTGCAGCCCTGTGTGTATTTGATGTTGAAGCCCTTCTTCGAATCGCCCAAGCTAGTTTTGAAGTAGAGGTATAAATTATTGGAGGTAGACATTACGACTCGCTGGTTGTCATTAGCTGAACCAGTCAGCCTCGCCAATACTGCGCTGGATGGGGAAGCACCATCACGAATCAGCACGTAATCTCGATCGATACCCAGTTCGAAATCCTCTATTTCGAGTGTGACGATTCTTCCTGGTTGTGCTTCGATTATGTAGAGACATTCCAGACCGCCTGGATAGTGATTTGGATATCCGGGTGATGTGAGTATTTGTCCTTGTGGGGTGGCGCGGAGTGTGCCACCGCAATTGGACGGTTCAGTCTTCCAAGACGCTCTGAAGCCTTTTCTTTCTACGGATGCATCCGTGCTGAATTTGACTATCATGAAATTGGATGCAGAAACGAATAATTTGTTGGAGAGTTCCTGTTTTCCGGATAAAGTAGCTAGATTTACAGCTTTATCTTCGGTTCGTCCACCGACTAAGATTTGTACCGTGTCGAACGTCTTTTCAGTCTCGAAGTCTTGGAACTGTAATAGGATATTATGCCCATGTGGACCTTCCAATGTCCATTTGCAGTCGCTTAATGGTGAATATTTATGGGGATAACTAGGACTTTCAACGACATCGCCGCTGCTTGCCATGTAATAATGACAATTTGCTGGACAGTCGATTTCATCTGATGAATCTCCGCAGTCGTCTTGCTTGTCACATTTGAATGCTGAGTTGATACATCTGCCATTTGAGCAATGGAACGATCCTGGAAATACGTCGACATTATATATATGCACATATTATCTTTATCAATAAAATTTATTAAGCCAATTGTTTACCAGCTGGACAGGCATTTGTTCTGCACATGAACGGGAGTAAAGATTCACAAGTGGTCAATTCCCATGACTGCTGATTACCCATAAGAGTAACATCGACGCATTCACCAGCTTTCGGATTAGGTTGTTCGAGATCCCAAAAGCCAGCATATTGCGAGATGAAAGCACCTGCTGCAGATTCTAAAGTGTTGGTTCTTAGATCATCGACGGTGGCCAAACCCAACCAATAATGTGGACCCACGCCACTGGCCATCCGAGCAGTCATATTGTTTTCTGAATAGGTTTCTACCACCATCAATTCGCTTCCGTATCTAAAAATTACGGGAAAAAAATTACAACCATTCATGTAACAAAACTTCATACGGCGTGACGTATTATTATGCAGAGCGCTTTGCGGCATAATTGCAGTGCTTCCAAATGGATATATGCTAATTCTTTCCATTAGGCTTTGATGCTGCATGAAATCTTTTACGACATTACGAAATAAACAATTCAGAGCAATATATCATTTCATAACAGTCCACCGAAGATAACTTACCGTCTGCATAGTTCCGCCGCTTTCTCCCATGAATGTTTTATATTGAAAATTTTGTAGCAATATAATCCTTTCAGTTCCCAGCCTGCAACAAAAAATATAAATACAACATTACTATTTAATATCACTCCGTACATGAATACTATAAATCTATTTTAATATTCCATTGTGCTTCAAAACGCGATTAATAACGTTATTCATGACCACAAAAGTGGGTTACCCCAAATCGTGACATATTATTTAGCAATTCGTATCAAACTACATGTCTTTGAAGTTGATAAATCTTATAAATTTCACCCAAATAAATAAGCATTGATTAGCGCCAATTATAATCAACGACATCGATCATATGACGAGCCTAACGGATGAAAAATTTAAAATTGAAATTCACCTATGTAAACTGATAATTTATACAAATATGCGAAAATATTTGAATTATGTATCAAGCGTAAGTGACAATTGTCGATGAACTAATTAATATTGATATAATGTATTTTCTCTGCAAGTGAAAATACATTAAAATGCGTTTGAACGAATGGGATACCAAAAGATATCGACGTTCATTGATTTACGTGATCTCGCTTTATACAGGTAAGTCAATTATACTACACCTATATTATTGGAAAAAGTGCAAACAATAAGTTGGAAAAGTTTTATCGCAATTGAGTGAACGGTATGGCAGCGCATAAAATACGAACAAACAAACATTGATTTTTATATATTAAAAGACTATGCCTATGTTACTCGCGGAATTCTTAGCAATAAATGGATGAAGTTTTATCGCAATACGATGGACGGTATGGCAGCGCATTTCGAACGAACAAAACCCAATTCATTTTTATAGATTAGAAGATTTGAAAACTATACATTTCAGTATGCCATATTGACTAAGCCGATGGATAATAATGCTTTCATATCGTGATTTTTTAATAGTTGCCAAATAATAAACGGTGTACATTTTTTGCCCAAAGAACATGATTAATCAAATGGGTCTGCGTTACATGTATTTAATGGTTTATGCTCAGAATGGTAGTTTATTAATCTCCGCAGGTTCTGTGGGCACGTCAGAAGAAGCTGGCATAGAAAAAAAAACCAAATATGTGAATGTTAATGAGTCAGAATAGTTTGCCGTTACTCAATAAATATTTCGACTTCATTTCTTGCGTAACGAACGGGTTTTCATTGGGTCATTACGGCGAACGATTTCCTCCTTCGTTTTTGAGATGATATCTGCCGATCGAAATTTGCGGTTAACCCTTCGCGCACATGTCTTGCACGCCGACCACTTTCGATAGTCTGCATCTTGAATTTTCATCAATCGATTTGGTGCATCCGCACTGTGATCAATTTGAATAGTGCTCTTATGCCGATCGAGTAGATCTTTCGTTGAGTCACGCTGAATAGAAATTGATACGGGCGCTCGTTTTCCCACATGATTAATTTATTATTGTCGATACTTTCTTGGATGCTCATGTGAGTCGGTCAGCCAAGAAGTTTTTCTTATTGGCATCCAGGTAACCTGAAAACATCGGATGCACTTGAATGTGGCTCGCGATTGACCTTCTCTTTGCGATTTGTATGCCCGAGCAGGCTCGCCATTACAAATGGACGCGTCAAAGTACTTAGGTCAATGGGGGAATTTAGCATGAATATCTTTTGATCAGTGACAATGTTAGAACTTCAATGAAGAGAAACCTGAGCGAGCAAAGTAAAGCACATGTACTTCAATTTTCTCTCATAAATATTGTTATTTTGTATGTAAATGCAGTTGTATTAATCTAATGCCCATTGTTGTTTGGCGTTCAAAATACAAAGGTAGATTAAATCGAGAAGATATCACTCCAAAGCCCAATGTTGGGTTATCGACCCCTTTGTTCAGCAAAGAGAAACGAATAAAGTTCATGACTACTTCCGAATGAATCGCAATGCACAATTTGCGAACACTTCATCATATTTTCACTCACATCCTAAAGAAAGTCGACAGAGCAATCATACTTAACGCCCAAAGAATGCATCACTGGAAAAAAAGGAATGGTTCATTCTATGCTTAGCATCAATTGCTATTCTGACACGATCTTCGAAGGTATAATTCCATGCGTTGGTTGTCATTATCGCGTCGAAAGACACGTCAAAAAGTGGGTGTAGAAAACTACCAAGACTGTTTACTCTGACCATTTACATACTCATTCACATATTTAAATAAAGGTTCATTGTTGCATTGATGGTTGAACGATTGGCCTTGGTGCTGAGAGAATGTGGACGCGTTTACCAGAAATAAAGATCTGCTCACAATGGGATAGACCTCGAAAGTGCAGCGACTGTAATCAACCGAAGGCTAGTGGTAATATACTCAAATTCTTCAATTGATAGTCATCGCAATTGCGAACCTTTGGGAAAAAATCTGTTAATTTGAACAGTTTATCTCCAAAAAATGACAAATTTAAAGTCGTACATATATACAAAAAAAACGCCAGATCAAGTGTTACTAGCGCAATTTATTAATTGCTGTTATTAAACCAAGTATTTAAACTTAATTGCAAAATGTAATTTAAAATGTGCAAGGCAAAATGATGTGTTTGGTCGAAATTAACCGATCGTTTGGAGCAGACAGAAGCCATGACAAGTGGGAAACCTACTCAGGTCATAATGCAATAAAAATATAAAGTGAAAATGAATGCATATATTGGACGCATAAGCAATTTAGTTGCAAAACTTAAACATTTCAATAATAAGCAAAATTTTCGCATGATGTTTATGAATATTAAGAATATTTCAGAGAGAATACTTTGAGGCCAAACATTATGATATATGATATTATGATATATCATGTATTATGGTAATCTTTGAATAAACATATCAAAGCAAGAAAAATGATTTTAATTGAGATAAATCTTATGAATAGTTATAAACTATATAAATTATGATTAGCGCTGTATTAACCCTTTGAGTAGTGAGCTAATTTAAAATCTTCATAGTCTTAGATGCTATATTTACTGCAGTAGCGCGCATGAAGCTTATATTTAACACTCTCGTGGTCCAACGTGAATCGGTGTTTGTTTCGCACAGGGTTCAAATTCGATAGTCGGAGTAAATAGCACAAAATATTCGGTCATTTCTTCAAGTAAACAGAAACAATACACTTGAAATCGATTCATTATATCATTCATTTATCATTATTAGTCGATAAATTTGGGTTAATGATTTATACAATAGGATGTACGCAAGACACTCTCTCCGTCTCTGTTTCCCATTCACAATTTCCGACTTGCAAGATCAGCTCAACGTGTAAGAATGGTATTAACCCTCTTTATGCTGGCAGAGATATATCGTCGTTGATAGTACATACGCAAAATTCAAACAACGATATATCGTCATGAAAATGAATGAAATCAGGTAACGATTTAGGTACAATAGTGTTGAATATCCAAATGAGACCGGTAGCAAATATAACCAAGGTGAAATAATACCCAGCTGATTGCTCTATATTATATCAAAAGCCACAATTGAAATGTGGGATAAAATTGATTAAGTGGCTTACTGTGCCGCATTACCTCACCCACTGACAATCCCACCGACGCCGAGACAATGAATACAAATCTGAGCATATTTGTTCCGTAATCACACATAGATTGCCTCATATATTTTATATCAGCATTTCGCGCCGTGGTAAAAATGTTAAAGTCGGCGTGTTCGAGAGCAGAGTCTGCACGTAATTCATAGTAATACCAGATGTGCAGCCGTGTGCGAGCTGGCTGCCCAAAAACACAATTGTTCTCCATGTGATGATTCCCACACGTCGACTTCTGTGGGAATGGCAACGGAAGACAATGCGTCGTCTCTCGAAGGCTCGTTGTCGGAGCCATCGTGGCTGATGGGGGCACCAACTACGGACGACCCCCGTGGGTATGATTGACAATCTAGGTTGTGGCTGTGGGTGGCTCGAAGGCTGAACATTGCTGAACATCCATCATTATGCGATCATCCATCACATCGAAAACTTTACTGAGTGCCTTAACACATTAGTCGCAAATTAAAATGACGGGTATTCTTCCGTAGGGATAGAAGTTTTGCCACAAGTTGCATTTTTGTAGTCCTTATTTATACCATATTGCTTTTCCATCTAATGCGATGAAAGTGTTAACTCAAAATCGAATCCATCCTATAATTATCATGAATGATTCGTCAAAGTCAAACGAATAATAATATGCCATTTAAGCCTTTAAATATTGAATAGTATCATTCATTATCACGAATTGTTCAAAGTGTCCTCATTCATATGTTATAAAGACTTCGCACAATTTGGGTGAAGGTTAATCAATCAAAATTGTTCCTTTGAAATTATCGCGTGAGACCGTATTTGGTACTGCTAACAAAAGATTCCGTAGCAGATTTAATCTTAAATGCGATTTAAACGACATTATTTTGACATTAAAAGTGCGAAGACAACGAATCGGTTGTTAAAATTAAATTTAAAAAAATACACTAATACAAATAGAGCTGATGAATGCAATTATGCGTAATCTAAAATTGACCCGCGTTAAAAATGATCTTGTGGCGCAATGTGATGCGTGTTTGATCGAAATTATTCATTTGACAAGGTCAATAATTATTGTGCTATGCGCATTCATTCATAACATAACCTCATTTTAATGTCACATTTAATATATTTTGCACGTTGAGGGAAGCAACTTCACGCTGTTCGAATGCAAATTGACCTTTTCGCCAGTGTGCATCGACGATCATTCCGACGCAAAAATATGCAATAAGAACGCAACATCGTTATATATTACATGTTAAAACAATTGTTTTATCGGCGATGCTATGAATCGATTCATCTCGTGACTCCACGGGTTACGCGAGTCGGAGGTGTGCAGTGAGGTAATTCTTCTCCTTGCTTGCCTAACCGCAATAATTATTGCAAAGGCTTTGCATGTGTCGTTGGGACCGAACAAATTAAGCAATGATACAGCGGCTCAACAATGTATCCGACGACCGCAACGTCTTGATGGAATTTGCTCGAATGATGTAATTTTTTTTTGATAGACTATGCCTGCTCCAGACATTCATCTTGAAAGACTTCTCATGCCGAGGAGACGAAATAATTTTGTCGCAATATATTGTTTATACCGATAGAATGACTTACGATCTCGTGCGAATGGCGGTATAAATAACAATATTGCGCCATAGATTACTATAAATCATTTGAGACTGTGCGGAGAAGGGCTACGATGATAGAATAGCAAGCGAGATTCTAAGCATTTTAAATGCTAAAAAAAAGCATCAATAATCCTACTAAAATATGCATTTTTGTAACTCTTTATAGTCCGTGTCCGCGTTTATGCGTGATGGAATTTTAACATTGAAGTCCGTATCCACATTAATGCGTATTAAGAATGACGCAATTTTAGCTTGAAAAACCACAGATTGAAAATCATTATTATGTTTAAATATATCGATGCAATGAACTCTTTTGTAGTTGTTAAAATTTCGTTTATGGGCCGTTTCTACCTTGTTGGACTTTCTTCATCATGGAAGTCCTAAGTCCTGAACAAGTGATTTGCAGCAAAAAAATTAAACATACTTTTACTTTGTATAATATCGTGCATAGTATAGACTATAATTAAGAAGAAATATTTAAAAATAAAAAAAGTATTGAGCGATCGAAGAAAAGTTTGTATTTTTATCAACATTTTTCGTAGTTTTTTGTTCATTAAATAAACACCTTTAAATATTTTTGGATAATTGTAGTCTATACGATGAAGACGTTTATTATACACGTATTTGCTAAATTTCATAAAGAATGCTTATCTAGGGCGTGTGGAAGCACTTCCATGAACTTCGAAAAAGTAGTTTAAAGAAAAACGCGTTTAAGCGCTGTTTCTCCTCGTTGGCTTATAACTTTGCTAATTCAATTTATATCGATTTGAAATTTACTGAGCGTATTCTTAAACATTGGTTCTTTCCGATACACGAAGAAAAAAAAATTTTTTTTGAACCAACAAAGTAGAAACGTCATTTAAATCTATTGGCTTGTTTAAGAATTGTATCAATTTTATGAATTTCTTATGAAATCTCCTGTGTGTATTTCTTGTGAAACCGGACTGTAAAGTGTTAACTATACGCATTTCCCTATTCTGTAATTTCAATTTATTCTGTAATATTATATGCATATTATAGTGTATTTTTAAAACAACATAAATATGTCAGATTGCCTTATATTTCGACATACGGTTTCTCAGTAGTTTGTAATGCAATGATACAACAAAAATGCAGAAAGAAATAAATCAATTAACATTGCTCAATATTATCGACGCCCCCAATGGAAATTTATTAGATAATTAGAATATTCCAGTATGATAATAGTCAATTTTCACAAAAACGCTTTCGGTTGTAATTTTTCCAACGGCTTTTTGAAAGTTGTTGCAATTTGGATATGACAGATATACATTAAACGGTAAACAGTTTAATTTGTGTTTAATGAGGTATTTAACTTATTTTTTCAATGTTCTTCGTACACATTAGAAAGCGTTTTACGCGCCATTCAAACATACTGAACACGAAATGTCTTTAAAAAATCCATAAATTATGCATTTATCGAAATCATAAGCTTTTTTATAAACGGTTCGCACTTGAGCATAAGATTGTCGACCACACCTGCTCGTTGAACTTTCTCTTCATCTAAAAATATGCATCAGCGATTGTCAACCGTGTGCAATATCGACGCATTGTAAATTGCATCGAATTGCATTTCGATGGGTTTACAAAAGATGCTGTTTTATGAGGTGATTGTGAAGTCGGCTTAGCGGCGGATTTATTGAGAGAAAGCTGCGGTATCGGTAAATTGTTTACGGTTTTAAGCGTTGCAACTTCGGAATGCATTTTAGCAACGCGAGGAATGCAACAAGTCCACCTTCAGAATCTTTCGTGCTGCAGACTTGCTCGATGACAGGAAGTAGCATTAAATACTTTGCTCTACAATTCATTAAGACGCAGCAGAGAAACTGGGTATTCCATTATAGGTCGACGTTGCTAAATACTGAACCGAAGAAGAACATTTCTATACAGTTTTATTTATATCAGATGTATGTAGATTATATGACCTGAATAGCAATAGAGCTTTATGTTTTAATGATGGCGGTATCAAAAGCGTTGTTATATAAGATAACGACTTCGTTCCGAGTCATTTTTATTTCAATGCCAATACTTATTGGATGCGCAAATCTTTGATTGAGTGGATGCTCAACAATCGACTATTATAGTGATCGCTGGCCATTGAGCTCTCGTCTTCTTCGCATCCACCGAAGACACTCTTGGCAGGTGTATTCTAACGGTATCATCAGAACAGACTCTCTTCTCAATAATAAGACCTGTTTTGAATTCGGACATGTGCACTTTTGTTTAACGAGTTTCAGAAGCGCGTAATACCGTTCTCTAGCATGAGGATCGTTTTATTACGACTGTCCCAGGTTGGATATAGTCGATCGTTATGTCCGGCAAAAAAATCGCGTTAGAGGTGAACAATTCTTTAAACGATCTGTGGCAGAATTAAGCCGTTTTAAAGTGCGGAATTATCCCTGATTAGAAGCCGGATTCATCGTCATTGATGCATTGCCAAATTGCTGGAACCGTTTTTGCAATTGAGTTATCCTCGGGCAAAGCATTCCATCCGCAGGCAAATCTTTAATTCTTCACTATGTGATTGTCAGCTCTTTTTTGTGGTTAAACATCCAAACGGTACATGCATCGAAGATCATAAACATCAATTTGTATCTATAATTAATCAATTAATAATGCGGCATAATTTCAGCGAATTTCAAGCTTAAAATACGATATAAACACTGCCAAACATGGGCTGAAAAGATCTTCAAATATCTTTATGTACATGGGAAATTGATTAACATAACGGATCAAGGTTTAACAGTTTCATACTGCAAGATCTCGTCTTTAATTGATAGGAAATTCCTAAACATATTGCATTTTTAATGTATTAATCGTTTCGATTATACTAGCAGTAACATACAACTTGTCAACAAACAGAAAAACCATATGGTTGATAAGAAAGCCGATGAAAAATTAGAATAGCGAATAGCCAAGACAAATTAAGGACCTGCTTAGGGCATGAATAGGGTATTTAAATACGGATGTTCAAAATTTGTTAGAGTATAACAGCCATGTTGTTAAAGAAAAAAATATTAAATTTACTGTATATTATTTAATAATATATGGCAAATTATCATGGAAGATTATAGTTTTGAATAATATGTGCAAGTTATTAAATTTTATTTACAAGATTAGTGTTCCGTTTGAGAAATTTTTGGTATTATGCGATTTTTATCATCGTTTCAATCGTCCTGTCAAGTTCATAAGAACTTGACCTTTCTGCAACTTCAAATTGAGGTATTTTTAATCAGGACTTGAATATGAATCCGTATAAAATCCAACTAATCGAGGAACTTAAGATCATCATCATCATAGTGCAGCCACAAACAGTCGACTGTAGATCTATGGACCTCTTCAATATCCATTCACAGGAAGGGGTTACATCCATCTCGTCTGTATCATACATTCACCTCCTCATTCGCTCGATATTGAAGGTAGCATAATCTCTGAGTTTCATTTAGAACGTTCATCCAGTGAGTCTTCTGAATGAACGTATCAACGGGCGCTTTCGCGACTGTCTCGATATGGAGTTGTGGGAGGTTTATAGAGACTGATCAGTTTTCCTTGGGAGTGAAACAGCGAAAAACTAATCTAGACGACCTTTTTGATTTTACTGGAAAGGACTTTCTGGAGTGCCGTGAAAATTCCAGTCCTCTTTTTGGAACAACAGTTGGAACTTGACCCAAAATTTTGCGGGAAAAAAAATCATTTTTAGCGATAAAATCCATTTTAAGATAAGTGAATTAGTAAAATGATCAAATTTGCTATAAAATATTATTTCGAATAAATAAAAAAAGATGAGTGGATATCTCACACAAAACTTGATTTATTTACATTTAAAAATCGAACGTCCTTATTTAAAGATCTTATATTTTGTACGTGGTGTATCTTGTATTGGTGTTTAACTATTAAGTCAATATTGACCAAAAGCCAAATCCTATTTCAAATCCACCATTTGAAAATTTAATTCAAACATTGATTAAAAATTGGTAGAAAATCAGAATCTCAAAATATGATTTTATCTAAGAAAGCAAAGAAAAGCAGTCAATTCAAGTCATCTAGGTTGCATGATTAGCTGCGAAAATCTTACAATAACACGACATTAATAATTTGGTCCAAATTTCTGCAATTTTAGAGACAAAACGTCGATTTGAACAGGCACGAATTCCAATCGAGCAGAAACATAATCGCACCAATTCAGACCACATATACCTTTTTTGGCCGAGCACATGCTACGAAGCACTCGACATCCGAAATTAAAAAAACAGTTTTAACGATTTTCCGTGTCGCGAGTCCAAAAAAATTCTTTGAGGTTTATCGATCACGAGTGAAACTCTTGTGGCCGTGAAACAAAAATGTGGCAATTCTTCTGTCATGTTGCCAAATCATCGCAGAATTCGCTACCAGTATACATTTTAGCAAAAAAGCAAATGCGGTCGGTCGATATACAAACGATTTACGAAAGTCACTTTCACTGCGTTATTGATAACGTATCTTTCATAGGCACGTACAGGCACATAAAACGCTTTAAACGCATGTAATTTCGCTATAGATCTTAAGAAATTGGCAGTTGGATCAAAACGAAATTAACCGGTTAACGACGACGCGTAATTGTCGATAGAAAATCGACGTTATAGCGATCGACGGGAACACTTCATAACTTTCTTCGTAATACTCTTATATTCTGTAATAATGCGAGAAATACATTTATTATGTATGATTTTCTTGCTGGATATTTCACATGTCTATAAACATATATGTATAAATGATTGCGATTACATTCTTGCTAGTAAAGCGTCTTGATTAAGTCTTGCAAAATGTATTTAAAATTGATCGAATGTATAAGACGATGACGTTATTTATGCTTTCTATTGATTTAATGACAGATATTGCAAAAATAATTCCGCATCGAATCACATCTAACGCGATAATAACAAATCATTATTTATATCAAACATGTGCTTCTTGCGGCCACAATAAAGAGGCGATATTGAAGCGCCAGAACTCGATGGAATTGCAATAATTATCGTCGATATAGGAAGACTTCCTTGTGCATGAATTATTTTTTACTGTGCATTTGCCCAAAATCGAGGTTATCTACGTATGAAGGTGGTGGAGGAGGCCATCGATCGAAGACAAGTCAATCACTTTTTACTGGGCGGCAAGAAATGAAATTTCGCTCGCGGTAGTTTTCGCTCGAAACACCAGTCATGACCTACAATCATTCGATAATCGTCCAAATACCGATGATAGATATCTTCTTGTGCAGGTGGTGAGAATGAGGATGCTCTGATGTCCATTGTGAACATGAATGATGGAATTTTTGGTTTATATAATTTGGAAGATTGCTTGAATTCTAGGGCGTCGGTTGACGGGCATCGTTTTCGATGTCAACCAGAAGTACCAAATAAAATATCTATACAATCTGCAAAATATATAAAGACAATTATCTAAACAAGTTAACATTAATTTTCATATTGCAGAGGATCTTTGAAGAGGCTGTGTATATTAATTGTCATTTTTTACTGATATCACTCAATAAGTTCGAAGGTTTTGACCTCCGTATCTTGGGATGCGCACTGTATTTAATTCATCGATTACCATGAGAAAAGAAGAACCATCAATAGCGAATATTATATGGTATTATTGGCGTTTTTGACGGTAGAAATTTGTGAAAAAAACGATCCCTAATTAAGAAGAAAAAAGTGTTCTTTCACCAAGACAATGCATCATGTCATAAGTCAATCGCAACAATGGCAAAATTGCACTTCGAATTGATTCTCCTGCCATGTTCTCCGAATTTGGCTCCCATTGACTATATCCTGTTTGCAGATCAAAAGAGAATGCTCCAGGGAAAGAGATTTGGTTCTGATATACAAAAATGCATCGAAATTCTAGAAAAGTAACGGAATTAATGTATTACTCTCAAGGGTGACTATGTTAATGAATAAAGTCGAATTTTACCCAAAAGTCGTTGTTTTATCAGTCATCCTATGAACTTATTGAGTGAAGTGTTACAGCCATCTCTGATTTTATTGATTGTCTCATTATTGATTTTATTAGATGCATGAAATCAGATTAAATCTGATTTTGAAGACGATAAATTGGAAATATAAATACATCTGATCTGTCTACATTTGTCAATACGGTGAAAAATCCAGTCCAATACCAATAAATAAATAGCAATTTCAAATAAATGGCTTTTCCGCTTTGTGATATTATGAAAATTCTCCATTTTATAGACTAAATTGTCCATAAAAACTTTTTTAAAATATGGTCTGCATCGGAAAACCGGTTATATGAGCCCCCATAATTTGATCAGCAGATAATTTTAATTCATTTTGTATTTTAACTTTCTCATTGACACATCAGTTGCAGTACATTTTCAGACCGAAAGGGGTATGACCTTTAAAGAGAGCGAGTTCCGTTTTTTTTTTTTTGCAACACCAAAGCAAAAATCTACAAGTATTGTCGGCGTAGGAGTTAAAAGCGTTCATGACTGAATGATAGAAATGTGAGCGATTGACCTTTGAAGATCATTGCTTATTAATGTTGATTTTCTCCGCTGCATTATTGTATTATAAGCGATTTGCATAGCCGTTTCGCATAATAGTGCTTTTTTGTCCGATAAGAAATTAAGAATCGGCCATTTTTGCGATCGTGCAATTGAATTCAATGATTGAAACTGTACAGCTTATTGTTATAGTTGTTTCCTAAATAGCGCTTACTGTTAGGAGTGCGTGCCGATGGGAACTTTCTAAAGTTAAGTTTGCTTATATTTATTGAAATGACCATTACTTATCCATCGGTTTTGTTTCAATAGAACGCAGACATTCACGGTCATCAGTATAGATACAAGCCTCAGGTTAAAACTTTCTTTCGGTGCAAATAGGACCAGATGTGTGTTTTAAAAGTATATCAGTAAAATCTATATATTTTTTGGTTGCGTGAAATTAAGAAAAAAATTGACACGAGCCACACCTTTAGAATGACTTGAAAGCTCATTTCCGTTGAATTTATCATCGAAATATAATATATTACAAGAAGACAACCAGCTATACATGATTAATTTTTTTGGTTTGATAAATGAGCTTTAATGCTTTATTTCATTGTGTGATATGCGAAAAAATGCTGAAGACATCGACGAGCGTACGATAAAAAACGAAACCTCAATCATAGTGTTTCTTCTCGGGAATTAATAACATTTCTCGAGAATTAATAAAATTTCTCGAGAATTTATTGAAAAATAAGCCAAATCGAGAATTATCATTTCTTGAGAAATTTTATGATTTCTCGAGAAATTTCAGAAATCAATTTTTATTGTATAAAATAAAATTTGTTCGAATAATTTTCAGATGCAAACACAACCAATTCCATTTTTAGTGAGTTCCAGAGTGCATTTCTGCCCAAATGCATTCTGTTTGGCCATCATCAGTAAATTGAACAGAATGTGAA
Organism: Stenopsyche tienmushanensis; assembly: GCA_008973525.1. Taxonomy (NCBI): domain Eukaryota; kingdom Metazoa; phylum Arthropoda; class Insecta; order Trichoptera; family Stenopsychidae; genus Stenopsyche; species Stenopsyche tienmushanensis. Next base: position 457,517 of record WACJ01000406.1, on the reverse strand, counting down.
TGTCACATTTTTGCTGTCACATCATAAAATTCATACTTATTGCTGCGATGATTGAAGACAAAAATACGATGTTTAATATCAATGGAAAGTTTAACAGCAAATTTGATTGGATTTGCGTAGAATTATACGTTTTAAATTATAGAAACCAGGTGAAATGATTACGGCAGAAGATTATTGTTGACACTTAAAGCAATTTAGCTAATAACTAAATCTAAATCATGACAATACACGCTTTTACACAACAATAACGATTTATAAAATAATGCAAGAGTTGAACTAGAAAGTCATATTAAGTCCTATATTTTAGCCGTAGAATACTATTTAAGAGCTATCGAGCTTCAAGAGGTGGTTAAAAGTAAAAAATCAACCATATTTCAAAATAATTTACATTAATATTATATGATATTCATTGCTGAATGGATTGGACTTCAAATTTAATATTACCATATCTTTTCGCTTATAAATTGGGTTCATTTTAAGTTCATTTTTCGAATTAATAAAAATCTCTTCTCGATGTATAAGAACTACCATTTACGATGCATTGTCACAAGCACAGACCGAAGATAATGATGTAGAAATGAAAATCATCTTCAGGTCGGCGAATCTCACACGACCTTGAAGAATTGTTAGGAAACTTTCGAAAAATGCATCTGCAAACACGTCAAAAACAGCATCCCACTTTCAGCTCAAATGTCACATCGACGTTAATTCCGCTTCCAAATACGGACTTCAAGTCGCGCTAATTTATTCCAAAGTCGCACGCCGCTTCATCCGAATGCTTTGACGAAATTGTGCTAATACGTCGATTGTTTCCATTCGGGAAAGCTCCATTTGGAGCGAATTCGATGCAAATAATTACTTTTACTGTCCGGTCGTGTCCAGAATACGGCGGCCGAAGAAAAAACCAGCAATGCTGCCGAAAGTGTGACGAGTTACGAATTAAGGTTACGCACGAGAGCGCTGTAATTCCATCGACCAGAAGAGACCAGAAACCACTTGCACCTGTGTTTTGTGCACATCGACTGTGCAAATTTTTAATGCCCACAAGAGAACTTTCACGATCGCACCCATCAATGGGATATGATGTCGGTGTATGAATTTACGGCCCGCGAGATGTTCGGAATTCCTCCCGAGAGTGACGAGATCGCCGGTTGCATTTCATCACGCTCGTTATGGGTGTCGACTTTTGAAAAGTTAATAAACCGTGCCCCAAATATAACGACAGTCTCAAGAATTCAATGATACAATTAAGGTCTTAAAGCGCTGCGGATGGAAAAGCCTTTTAACGATCGTGCTGACATTGAGCAAAACGTGCGTTTTTATGCTAATATATCTGAAAATAACAAGACAAATTAGCAACATCCGATTCGTTGTTATTTGACTGATCACGGAAGATTGTTGTAAAATGTATATTTTTTCCATGTTATCGATTAAATCCAGAATATATTAACCATTAGCGAATGATTGCCGTCATATTTGTGAAAAAAAAAAGATATTTTTAGGCTTTTCTTTCGGTACTTTTTTAATATGATATAGACGAAATGGCATCTCTATACAAAGCTACGGTCGATCTGTGCTGATGTAATTCACCAGGTTAACAGTGACATCTTCTGTTTTCCTGCGGGAGGATATCTTCCCGTAGGCTTATGACTGCAATATCTCCCTCTTTATAAGGAATCGTCAAGATGTGTACTTTTTGCGGAAGATAACGGGGTACAATTACTCATCCCCAGAAAAAAATAATTTGGAGAACACCCACATCCGATTTACGCATATGGCACAATAAGAAGTATGTAAATAAGTTGTCTACACACATTAGTCATACAATACTCAATGTATTCATGAGAAAATTGTTTTGAATTGACGAAGTTATCTTATGACCAATTCTATTGATGATACGTACGACTGGATATAGAGGGCAATTTAAAGATTCTCATCGGCTAGAATCAATTATCAGTTCAAGGGCCATCGTGTTTCATCAATATAATGCCTAATCAAACTACACAATAACACTTTATAGCGCCCGTTCGCCATTTTATTGCAGGCAATATAATGCAGCACGTAAAGTGCAGGAGAAATTCCTCGCCGAAGACGATCGCTCTATAACGGACGCTTGAAAAGTGGCAAAAAAGCGGTTTTCTGCTGAATATTTTTTCCGGATTGAATACGAGACATAACCATTATGTTTATTGTTGTTTTGTGTCGAACGGAGAGACCGTTATCAATGTACCATTTTCTCTTGTGCGACGTGATTCTTTTCACTCTTTCTTGCAGACGTGTTTTCAGTGACCGTTTCATTGCCGTTGCCCAATGCGAATACAACCTCCTTTTATTGTTCAACAAAACAACGTATAACAGTAGTTAAAATTTAACAAGTCGTTTTGTCTTTTGCGGGACGTTGTGACAAATGACAAAACCAGCGCTCGGGAGTTAATTGTTGTGTACGAGCGGGTGATACAAAGCATTATGTATTTTTTGCACACGTAAACGTAAAATTATGTAGACAATCCATCTATTAAATTTTGCATTTGAATATAAAGTTATTAAAGAGGTGCGCCCAAGCTGTGACCCAAAAACACAAACCACGCCGACGGAATATCACATTGCGTTTTGACAGATTTAAGGCCCTTTTCTAGTGTCAATTGCGCAACGAAGTGCATCAATTTGCTCAGTGTCAGAGACTTCATTTGTTAGAATTTTCAATCGTGTCTCAATCAAAAAGGTTCTGTTACTTATTGCACAGCACCACAACGGGGTCAAAATCGTGGACAGAATATTTGAGGAAAAAAAAGAACTCTTTCAACAGTACGACACAAAGAAAATAAAAATAGACGTTGTTGTGCATGGATTCGTTTTCATCGTGACTAAAACATTGTGCGGTGATTCGATCATCGATAAAAATATTCTTGAATCATCATGATAATGAAGAATGATCAACGAGGTGTCCATTTTCAACACAGCAATAATTATATGCACTTGTTTAAAATTTGCATTATTGACAAGGAAATAAAATCTAATAAAAGCAGAAAATAATTTAATGCAACTGCAAAGTAATATTTAAGAGTTAAATGTATCTTTTTATTTATATTCTGCACGCATAAAGTATAAATGATGCTGTGAAACTGAATATTTGATATCGGGCTCAATGTCAATAAGGAACGAACGAAGGTCTACTTTTTTACTCATGTAGGTATTTTTTATTTAGGGGGTGGTAAGGACCATTAAAGACGGTTTAAGACATCGGCGCCGCTATGTTACACAGAGCATGTCTTCCACAGCTCTTTTAACCCCACGACAAAACACTATGCAAGGAGCTTTTGGGTGTTCACCCCATTCACTCTGCGCCTTTCAGAGGAAGCAAGATTCCCGCAGGGAGACCAGCTTTAGACTACATGCATCCGAAGGTGCGTTCGATGAGGAATAACAAGGGTTACGCTAAATCCAAAGAAACTACTACGCGAGGTCACTGCCACCACGAATCCAACCTCAGTTTGTATGCACAAGGCTGTTGAGGATAATAGTGACGCCTTTTGCACAGATTCCACCTACTTCTGTAATCAGCAGTTCAACATTTCACTTTATGTGTACGCAGCACAGGATACGCTGCGTATCTCATGTTAGCTGGACTGGCGTAGTCCCTGGGGTTTTATGGGTGGGCGTCGTAGAGTCTAACACTCACCCGGAGAGGTAAGGGTCAGCTTGACAATCGCTGGTCTAAAATATTGAGTTGCCAAGTTCAGGCTTCTAATAATAATCCAACCGCGGGATAACAAGACGTTCTCGCGGCCAAGACGATTGGTCGGATCCTAGAACTTGACCGGCTCTAACTAAATGGAGATTAAAACTCAAGCTAAAAATTGATTCACTGTGATTCTCGCAGCTCTTTTATACTTGACCTACCTTAATATTCTCTAGACTGTTTTCGAAGTTTCACGTTGTTGTTTTGAGATCATCTCTGAGTATCGTTCTTATAAGGGTGCGTACATCATTTGATTGTAGACAGTATGAGAAGATGTAACCCTATGTACTTCTTCAATTGGATAATTACGCGAAGTAAATCAAGGCGTTCAATAAAATAAAGCAGATCGTAGATAATCTCAATTATTTGAAGCAATGGTGGTTTTATTGTTTATTGATAATTTGTTATAATAATGTTTTTGGCCGGAATTTTTTTTTATTATCGACTGACCCTCATAGAACATGATGAAATCATTAAATATAATCTGCATTAACATGACAAATGGTTTCTTTGCGGATAGCCTTGACGTCCGGCATGGACCAGGAAGAAATCCAAGCCATTACTCTGAGGCAATGTACTTTTTTATTTGACAAATTGCATTAGAATATCGTCTCAAAAAATGTAATTGCTTCATGCATTACAATGCTGTAATCCTTGAGAATGCATCAAATAGGATCATGGTCAGCTGATATTTGATATGTGCATCTTCTTCGGGTGATGGCACGCAAGTAACATAATAGTGCGTTAAATAACAGGTTGTCCGTTGAACTTGCTGCGAAAATGTCCTTCATTTGAGCATTCGTCATGGGAATCGAAGACGGAAGCGATGAAAACTCTTCGAAAAGTTTCTTATCAACGGAGGCAGTTTTTTGCGATGGAATGAGTAGAAAATGGCGCTTGACGATATAAAACCGGCAATTGCGTGGCTGCTCATTGCGATCAAATCTCACCGAGGACAAGAGATGTATCGCCATGAAAGGCTGACGGACCGGTAGTAGATGGACAACCTTTCTCCTCGCTTGTGGAAAAAATGAAATTCTATTTTTCAACGAGACTACCAGCTACCGCATCCGATTGCCGTTGAAGATCGCTTCGAACTACCATTCGAAAACGCTACAAGCGGGCACATGTTGTTGCGTATCGATTCTTCGGTGATGGCTCAAAGTCCGGTTTTTCTATTCGTCCGTTGGAATTTCTAAAACAAACAGGCGAATGAATGTCGCGAAACTGTGATACAGTCGTTAGAAGCAGAGATTTCGAAATTCGTTTTTCCTTTTTTATGCGCAGACAAGACGGAATGAAGATTTCCACACTGCGCCGACCGATGTTGTGACAGAACCGTGAGATGATGATGCCGGATACAGATGAGAGATAAGTCTATGAATCACGGTTATATAAAGAATACGATGATCTATCTTGATTTCAGGCACAAATTAATTAAACGCACCGATTAATCGTCTTGCGTAGCGGATTTAATTCAGCACGACTCCCTTTAAAATTTCTCATCTGCGGGTGAAAATACGATTTCAATTGCGCTTTTGAAGCGATCCAAGCACAAATTGAATGCTGCAGAGAAGATCGATCCACTTTTCGAATATGACGCCGAATGAAATATTTTAGTAGGTTAAGACTCCATAAATCCGTTATGTACTTCAAAAAATTGTCGCCCACACATTCCAGCCCGATAATATGCATCCGTCATCTCGATCGACCCGATTATTTATGACAATCGATTTCAATTTTCAAAAGCTTGTATGGACATCGCCATTGATGATTTTTGTGGCCGACGCGAGCGCATAAGGCTGTGCAGTTTTTCATAGCGATTTAGAGGTCGTCTTGTTTTATATCGGCAGATAAATGACCCATAAGGTCTACGGCCTTTCTAAAAATGACTCATACATGTTCGATTTGCGGATAGATCTTTCATAAAAGCACAATGGAAGCCTTGCGCTTAAATGCGTTTTGACAAATTCAAGCCCAAAGCGACTATTAATTATCGATATAACAAGGACAATGCTTATTACATAAATGGATAAATGACTATGAGTTCTTCACGGAAGAACTCATAGTCAACATCGAACGGCTAAATCCAAATAAACTATGGATTTTAATTCCATAGGTCGCAAACAGGTATTGCTAGTTATTTAGATGCTTTCGTGTCTAGCTATTAAAATGCTGTTACATCACAGTGAAGATACACAGCTCGATCTTAAATTGGCAAGCCAGTTACCAATGTGCATCTTGGCGGCTGTCAAAATACAGTAATTATAATTCGTAACTAGAAAAGACCGGTTGTACGCTGTAAAATGCGGCAATTAAACGAAAGAATTGCCTTAATAATACGAACTGGAGTAGTTTCAATTGTACCAGAGTGTTATTTTTAATTGAATGCTGATTCGGATACGGATTTCATAGTTGGCTCAATCTGCATATTTGTACAATTGCTCATATATTGCGGTTTTACTCTATGAGAACGTGTATGAGTTACATTTAAAAACGACGTGTGAATGATTTTTTGCATGATTGATATGCGAAAATATATTTTAAACAAATGTGTGATCATACGATCACATTGTTCCACATTGTCACATGTTTATGTTTATTTGAAGAAATGATCGAATATTGTATGTTATCGACAGTGTTTATTTATTTATATACAAGCTTCATACACGCTGCGACGGTCCTGACAGATAAGTACGAATTTGTACGGATGATATGTGGCGGACATGCAAATATAACATATAAGTTTATGATGATTTAAAATCAGCTCAATAACCAAAGGATTAAGCGTGAGGAATGAATGCCACAAATGAAATAAATCGACGATTAAAAGGCAAATGACCGTAGATATCCATGGAAATCGAATATATCAATAATTAAGTATTAAATGTATGTTTTATCCAATTGATCGCTGGCAAAGTATACGTTCAAAGTCAAGATTAATGTCGGACATTACTTTTTAACTCATTTTCATTAGAAGGTCAGTCATTCATTTTTTAAGCCGTAAAATTACGACACAATCGAGATTCTCCTCGATAATCGATTATCCTACTTAGAACGTCTTTTTTGCTCGAATCAAAAGAGTCATGTAGCATGTCTGCGACCGTTTCGGTTCAACAGCTTCCGACGATGGATCTTCGCCGTTCTTCTTCCGACAGGAGCGTTTTTCGTACTCGTAATTAATTACGTCAATCGCAACGACTGGTCTAGAAATTCATTGTGAATCGTAAAATCGACGAAAAACAACATCGGAACGCATCGATTTGGACGATCGATCGAAAGAATGGAACAAGAGTGCTCCGATCGGAAGATGTAGACGCTGCAATACGGAAACGAGATCAAATATGAGTCCCATGTAATTTTTGCCACAGCTACTAAATACCTTGGCAGCGAATTGCATAAGACGGCGGAACAATTTAATTGTTCTTTGATATCGTACGTTTAAGCAGTTGGATAAGTGCTACCTTTGTTTCTTTAATGCAGAGTACATTTTCTGAGAACGCGGAAACATTGGATGAAAAAGCGTGAAAAGTGAACGAAATCCACATTTTCTGGCATCGCATATTTGAACAGATGTTCGCCTTAACATTTCCTAGATTCGCCATTTCAAAGAACACGATGTGTTCAAGCATGAAGATTGGCGAGGCGAATTTTGTTTCTCGACAAGGCGAGGAGAATTTTAATCGACAAAAGCCCCCAAAGGCAATATATCTGATGCTTAAATTTGATTTTTGGTTCTTAATATTGATTCGTCGAGTTCGCTACATAAATATATGTTGAATTTCTTAGAATCCAATATTCGCATTTACATAGACGAAATGTGAGGAATGCGAATCTGACGAGAAAACTCGTTTTATACACGCCAAGGTTAAGAAGTACGACTGTTGAATATTCATTATCATTGTTCTGAATCTATTTTTGACATACAAAACCTACTGCTCGATTGCCATATTAACGCTGATCAATTTTGCATTATAAAATAGCGCTTTGTGTGATTTGTTTGATAAAAAATCAGTGAAACGTTTCCAACAGTAGCGTGTTATTGCCATAAGAGGCAACAATCGCAAAAATGTGCAAAATGACGTATATCATTATCGAAAGTCTTTTGCAAATTGATTATCCAATGTATTGATATTTTCTTTTCAATCAAAATGCTTAAATTTTAAATGAAAATTATAGTTCTAAAGTCAAAACGGTGTGCTTCATTGGCTGTGCGAGCCACGGAATAGAGGACGTCCCCAGGCAAAGGAATCCAGTGGTGTCATATCTGGAGACCGCGCGATCCACGGAATAGGAAAAAAATCCTACGAACTTATTGAGTGATGTGTGATTAGGAAATAATTGCAAATTTATTAGCCTGCTAAGTGGGCGGGACGTATATATACGTCCAACATAAACTGCATCGAAATTGTTTAGGACGTATATATACGTCATCGAAATATATGTTGAGTCCTAAAGCAGGCGGGTATTTTTTCTTTGTTTAACGAATTTTTGAGTACTCGATACATGTTTTGACAATAATTTAAGATAGGTAACAAATTGGTTGCACTTCGCTATTGTGTTGGGGTGGACGTGTACTTAGTAAACGGTGACTAGTAGCATAAGGTATTCAAAGGCAAACTTATAGTTTTAAAATGGAAGGACGAATAGACGTATTGATGCTCAATTCAGACAACATAGTAAAAATTCAACATATACCATCGAAAAACAGCATTACACCTAAACCCTCACGCTTAGTTGAAAAGTATTTTCAAAGAACAAACGAAAGGGAACTAAAGCCAGGAAATGTTGAGTTTATTACAAAAAAGGGAAATAATCTACATACTGGTGTCCGGATTGTGAGGCACCACTACGTGTCTACAACTGTTTTAAAATATATATATTACATGTATATAAATAAATAAAAAAGATATATGTTTCATTGATTTTTTTATAAATTCTAAGGATCGCAAAAAAAACTAATAATACGAGCTCATGCCAGGTGGGCGGGACGTATATATACGTCCTAACGAAAATGTGCGTGCCCACTGTATGTTGCGTTATTGAAAAGGAACACATCCTTCAACAAACTCAGGATCAATAATCAATTACTTCAACGACAATCATTCAATTGTGATTAATGAAACTCGTCGCTTTTTAGATTTCAGTCTAAATACATTTTTGTATCTTGATTATGGCTTTATCAAGAGTGATGGATTTGAGTTGTCCATACGAAGCGGACAGGGCAAAAAGTCTTGATGTTTTTATAATTTTGATGGATTGCGTTACTGGAGCAATGCGCAGAAGACGTTAAAAAAACAACTGCAAAAAAGTGAAATGTTGAAGAAAGCATAATGGGGAAAAAATTACGATTCGCAACGACAAATATTAAAATATACACATCATAACATTTCTGCCAAAAAAAAAAATGGGGAGCTATTAGAGCGTAGCGTGTTTTGGTACAACCGCGGAAGAAGCGGCTATCATTAGAGTGAAGCGATCAAAATCGTTATTATAGTTTTACATATAAAAAATAAAGTGCCTTATACAGTTAAGCCTGCATTAGGAGGAGTCTTCGGCAGCATATGCAGAGTGGAGATCTCGTATACCGTAACTGATTTGCGAGTTTCCTGCGATGGCATTAATTTGCTGCAGATAGTCGTAGGAGCAGTCCCTCGAGCAGGGTATGCAAAGCGACCTGATCAACTCCCGATGGAAGTGACCGTCTAACGGACTCCAGCATTGGAAACCAGTTGGCGATAGTAAGTTGCAACGCCGCGGATTTATTGTCGTTCAACGGCATTCTTCTCTTCGGCGATGAACCATACTCGAGATTAACACCTCAGCTGATTATCTCTTCTGTAAACATACTAAAGCGGGTCGCTGCCTTGACATTATCGACGAAACAGTTTTTTGCAGTTGAATGGGTTCATTGATTTTGTCACGTGAACGGAAAGACTCCTGTTTATCAATTTTTTTGGATGAAAGAAACGCAGTCGACATTCGACATATGATTCGGTTCATTATATAGAGAGCAGCTTTCTAGCATTCGATCGATTGGGTAGATTGTCCAAAGAAATTTTCTGTAAATAAATGGCGTTGTAACTGATTACGTATGGAATCATCTTAACTGTTAGCCCGATGCGCTCGTGTTAACACGACCATCATTGGAATGATATGCATGTAATAATGTAACAGCTTTTATGTACACATACGAATATAAAAAGCGAACTAATTAGCCATAATCATATTGTTTGATTTTAAAATATGAATATCTCTGTATGTTGCTAACAACTGTGAAAAGTACCAACGTCGATATATCGTCGTACGCATCTCTGTCTTAAATTAGCTTCATAAAACTTGTGGGGTGGACAAAAATATGATAAGATAAGATTTGGGTGGCTTGAATGAATAGATATGATTAGGATGATAGTTTATAAATATAATAATACTAGAATGTTGACGTTATATTTACTACATCCAAAGTTCTAAGAAGTCCCTTGGACACCTTTTTTTAGCAAAAACTTGGCCGCAAATTCCCAAATGAAATAACTCTATATAACTGCATAATAGAAAAATGATAATACTAGGTGTACACGAGGCCAGTTTTTCAAGTTAGAATAGCAAGCTAGCAAACTCGAGCATCATGTAAACAGAACTAGTTTTGCTTTTAAGCTAGTACAAGCTTACTAGCACTAGCTTGAAAAACTAGCCTCGTGTGTACCGAGCATAAATTCACATAAAAATTATGGGAAAGAAGAAATGTAATCAAAAGCTTCTGTATTATTGGTATCTGTTTTTGTAACCAGAATCTGTGTTATTATTGTTTTCATCAAATCTTTAGCTGAGGTCACAATAAAGAACCGTTGTATTGATAATAAGCAATCAAAGATGCATCTCTAAATTAATTTCACAAGGACTCCAAGGGGTTCTTAGGATTTTTTAAAATAAATTATTCACAATCAGATCATTCCTCTTTTTCCAAATCCCTCAATTTCTTCTAATTCAATGAACAATAATTATATGCTTTATAACAAATGTTGGAATACCATTGGCATTAATTTATTCAACCTAATCAAATTGGGTTGGCAATCTTCGCTTGGGTGCAATTTTATTGGTTGGCGCTAAAAGTGCTAAATCATTTTAATCAATTGAATCTATTAGAAAGAATATGGACGGATACAATTAGGCTAGGATCTAAGCATGAAGGACCAAATCTTCTTTTTGAATATAATATTATATTGTAAGTCTGTTAAATTCAATATAATTGAATTTAACAGAGTAAGTCAGTAAGTCTGTTAAATTCAATATAATTGAATTTAACAGACTTATTCTCGCCAATATTATACTATTATGATTGATAAACCACTGATAACTGTTTAATATTTGACTGACAAGTTATAAACAACCATTGTTCGCAAGCTAAAGCACCTGAATTTTGATAAATACTTATGTATCCATTAATCATTCTAATGGTAAGAACTTCCATTTCATTATTTTCGTTACATATTAAAAATTGAAGTTCATCTTCAAGAAATAGTAATTTATCAACAAATAAAATCAATGTTTTTAAATAAATGTGTGTTTTAATGATTTGAGACATTGAGTGGCTATGTAAAAATGAGGACCTGCTTAGATCATAGCATTCTATTATTATACTAAATCTGTTGAAGAAATAAATAAAAAAAAGTTTAAAACTTTTTATGGTATGTTTATAATTGTATATTTAATTTCTTTATGATAGAACTAAAGATGGAAGCTGGATGTAATTAAAGTAAAATATTTATTACCTTTGATAATTGACCGACTATAAAATTACGCTTGCACAGCTCAAGCGGAAACGCATCAGCGAATTAACCCGTACGCTGTCTGACTGTCCCAAAATATTATTAAAACATATTTTTATCATCTTATTATTATTCAACATAAATATTTTTGCATTCAAGATGATATTAATATATACATATTCACCATATATAAATTTATATTAGATTAGACTTAAAATTGAAATTAAATTCTTTTTTCGCATTTTTGGTGATAGGCTGGCATTAAGATGTAAAATTGCAATCATTGAATTTCTGCAAGGATGCACAATATGTTTTAATACACTTGAATGGGTGTATTTGCATTTCCTTGTCACCGTGTGAGGAGAATAGTGGGTCTCGTTTATTAGTTGTTTGGCCGCGTGGGCAGAAATGGCTCCAGCTGAGCGCAAAGCGAACCGTTCTTTATTAACGGTATTATGCAAAATTAAGTTATCGCCTCGCCCGAGTTGCGACCGCAGCCGAACCGACAACCCACTAACGGCTACCCACAGAGCCTGCATCAAACACTGGGACAAATTGCTCCTTTGGCGCACCCAGGCTGACCCAGACAATCCCAAATCGTACGCACAACTTTCTACAAGCATATATTCCTCGACAAACAATGGCTGTGAGCATCGTAATTATGTTACATAAATGAGACGATTGTACCATGCGGATCGCTTTAATATCGCCGTGTGTTTGTCATGATAACGAGCGTTATTATTTCAGCAATTATATTACATCACACAAATGAACACGGTTTTTCCTTGATGTCAACGATTCATCCGGTGTCATATAATCATATAAAATCGTATTTTCTTGAATGAATGCAAGCTCCATTAGCTGATATTTCTTGAAGCGTTATCGCATTGATTGATTGGCATGTTTGCTTTATTTCAGCACCCGAAGCGATCCATTTACATCGAGCCGATTAGCGCTGATTATGTAGAAAATCGATAATTAACAATCTGAAGTTCAGCATATATTTTCGTCGAAGTTGGGTGTATGCGATTTGTTCAAACGGCTGTTCGCAAGGTCAAATTAACTTGCGGAATGTTGACAACGCACTCCTTTCATCTGAGTGCCAGAGTTTCTTTGTGTGTCGAGTTGTTATGTGGCGCATACGTTGCATTCCTTCATGGAATACATTTGGTTGGTGCTGACCCATATTCGCGAAATTATCGATCACACGCCGCCGGTTAATATGATCGGAATGCGAAAATAATATGCAGCTATTCTGGCAAAATGTTATTTTAAACAGCGAGAAGAAATATGTTAATACACTAAGTACGGGAGAACTTCATGCGCGTTTATTCCCTGATACGGTCAATCTTTCTATATCCTTAAAAATATATATTTACAAATATTTATTTGAGTTAGTGTTGATGCAATGTTTCCAGGACAACACTCTCTATATATTTCGTAATTTTATAAATACACATTAAAATGTATAAAAATATGCTTCAGCCGTCATACAACATATTATTAAGCTTCTCATAAATAATGTGTTAATGAGCATTTAATTTGCACAATACAAAAAATCATTGTCCGCGTGAGGGTTAAATTACGGCGTTCCGTATAAGATTGCAACTCGCAATATATTTATTATTTTATTATGTATATTAATATTATTTAAACACATATTATTGTTTAAATATTAGAAAGTAGACATTCAGAAAATGACCTTGAAAGATCGTCTTTGAAACATCATACCATATTTGGATTATCTCGTTGACATACCAAATTTTGTTATGAAGCTTTAAAAGTTCCCATAAGAATTACATCGCATTAACGAAAATAATATTCAATAATTATTTATTATGAAATTAGGACAATTTTTGGCATAAAAAGGCAATGATGCAAAAGACAACGTGTTTTTCAACAATTAGATTTATTGCAATGCTTTTAAATAAGATCAAAAGATTAGAAACTCTAGGGATGGTCTTGAGTAGTGAATCTAGTCCCGGGATCCTGGGCAGTTTTAGGTGCTCATAAATCCCGGGACTAATAAACGTAATCCCGAAAAATTCGGGATTGAAATTTTTATCTAACAGACGAAGGCTACTAAATCGAGAAATTCCCTACCGGTGATGTATTTATTACATCTCGATTCTAATCATGGGAATATCGATATGAAATATAATAGATACAGGGTTCAAAATTTTTGTATTCCTCCGTAATATAATTACGAATCACATCAAAGTATTATAGTATATAAGTATTCATCTGCAGCGACGGAAATAAATAATTTGTCGGGAAATCGGGAATTTTGCGAGTAGTCCGTGTCTCAGCCGAAAGGAATTTTATCAGTCACATTGATGGTGTTATATGAAAATGAAGGCTCACGTGGTCATCAACATTAACTAGCATTTAAATATCTGATGACGATACCTCCAATGATCCCGGGGTGGTCTAATGGAATCAAAATTTTGGTTCGGGATTGGATTCCCTAGTCTTGAGCAAAGAAATCAAATCAAAAGGTAGCATTACATAAAACACGTGAAAATTTTTAACCACATAAGTCTTCGTACCATTGTAGAAAATGGAGAATTCTATCACTTTTGATACTTATCGTGATTCATATTTTAACACAATTCACACCGGCAATGTATCGATTTCAATCAGTGTTAATTTCGAGCTCACACAAGAGAAAAATGGTATATATTAAGAGATTTCGAGGAGCATAAACCGTATCGAATTGTTCGACCTCAGCCGAGGTTAACAAACGCTCCGAAAGAAGGAGAAGAGACGACCACATTACGAATTCGAGATGACATGCAAGAACGAGATTTTTTTTCTTCGGGAACATGTTTCGTATCATTTGCACAACACGAATATCGAAAATTGCTAGGAAATCAGTTTCGGCATAATCGACGTTTCATTTCTTCGGCTATTACAGAAGAATCGCCGATGCTGAACGACGCGGTTACGCAAATAAAATATGAGTGCCTACGATCGATCCCCCATGGGCAAAAAAACTGGTTTTCAAAAGATTACATACACAATTAGTACCATTTCCTACGCGTTGTTCATCAGATAATTGCGGAATTCGAAAGTTTCCTATCGGGCGACTGGAAATAAATCGTACAAGACCAAAAAACGGGTTAGCGTAAAAGATTTCACTGAGTAGAAATCGAAAATGCACGGTCTAAGCCCGCTGGATCCTTGGGTGAAAATCCTGCTCGATCGAAAGCCTTAATTTTGTCGCAATTTGCGATTTGTGGTGCAAGCCGTAATCAAGGGTTGAATGCACCGTTTTTCATAATAACTAGTTCGACACGCCATCGATTCCATGATATGATAGTTAATGAAGATTTAAAAGACATGCAACTGTAATTTTCTTATGTGTATGTGCATGCTTTGCGTCTTAAGTACACTGTCAATACAAATCTGATGGCGATATTACATACATAACGGTTATAAATAATGGGGACGGACATTGCTCGTGGATGATTCATCGTGGTGATAATCGAGCTTTATAATTATTTTAATTGACCTTAGCATTGCATCATAGTTATCAGGTCCCATTGGATGCATTTTAAGCAGAAACGATGTCTTATTTCGTCATTTAAATGGAGTAATATCGGAGTGATCGACGTAATTGGGGGAAAGACCGGTATGGGTTCGTAGGTTGAGGAATTGGAGCTTGTGGGTTGGAGTGTCAAATATCATTAAGGCAGTTCAACTATTCAAATATTAGCTTAACACTTTATAATCCAGGGCATTCTGCACTGAATAAAATTGAAAACCCCCAGAAAAGTGGAAGTATTGAAAGAATTTTTTAAGCTAAAATTACATCATCTTTATTATGCATAAGCGCGGACACGGGTCGTAAAGTATTAAAATATATCTTCAAAAACTCACCATTTGGACACGAGAAGAGATTCTCCTGCAACAAAAAACACAAAATTAAAATGAGATATTATCATAATTTTTAATAACAAATTTACGACCGAGCAACCTTGTTAAGTCGAAAAGATGCATACTTTCGATTTTTGCGTTCACTGTCAGCAGTCACGAACTGGGATTCTGATCCATTTTTTTTCCAATATCACAATTGCCTAAGAAACCTACTGATCGATTGCTCGTCGAAGACTTGACGAAGAGAAACCTGATCTGTGTCGCAACTACAATGGCTACCATTCATTTTGCCGACCCATAGAATAGCACAGATCTTACTAGCCGATATGAAATTGGTAGTCGCAATTAATTTTGATACGTATTAATAAACATTGGGTGAAAAAATTGATTTAAATTTACACATCGGGCGTATGCTGCTAGGAATACAAAATAAATACCAAAGTTCAGAATATCACATCGCTGATGCAAGCAATGAAATGCAACTGGATATGCAATTTAGCTGGAGGGCAATACGGAAGATGAAAACACCGAGGAAGATATCATCTATCAATGATTTAGCATGAATCATTATAAGTCATTCGATCTAATTCAATTTGAAGATTTAAATTATTTTTGTGTCCATCATATTAAGTGTTACCATATTTTCATATCTATAATTGATAAAAATTAGGCAATATTTGATTTGGCAAACTTTGTATCTCTTTATGTACTGAATATAAATATTTTATACATAGAAAAATGGGTTTTTTTAAATTTCATTTTTCGAAAGTACATATCTATAAGAATGTCGTCCATAATTTTGGTGAAGAAATTCGGATTATTTCAATGCTTTAACAGCTAATTTGCGAAATGCGCTCGAAGCAATCACTCTGTTCAGATTGCGCCCCAATGACTCTGAGATCGCAGGCTTGCCCCTATACTTGGTTTTGTTTGCAGACCAGAGGTTCCTGTTGGGGACCTTTCTTATCTTTGTTTTAGCAAGGGATCAAATTAAGTCAAAAAACGTTAACACAGATTTAAAAAAGGCGAATAAGAAAGAGTCATAAGATTTACACTGTTCAGAAGGTGCAGATTTTTGGTGCGAATGACTACAAGATCGTTATACTTGTACAAACATCTTTCCACTCTCAACGAAGAAGTTCAGCAATTCTTAAGACCTATTTATGAAGAATTATTCATATTTTAGTAAGTCTTTAGTACCGAAACATATTTTTTGTGGTAAGAAAATACTGAAAATCATACATTTTTAACGAAGAATTTGAACATATATATTTTAAAAACAATGGACGTCATGGGGATCACGATTCGTAGAGAAGCGAGATCAATCAAAAAAGACGAAGCTGAGATAGCTGAAGAATTTCTTGATAGAGCTGATATCGCTGATTAGTAGTATATACTCTTTAACAATATTTTAGTACTTAAAAGTTTAAACGCGTTTTTCTCGAAATGAAATTTTTGCACGCGGCGTTTTTAAAATTTCGAAAAACCAAGTCGCCGATTGGTCTGAAATTTTACAAGCTTATTTTACATATGTATGGCTATGATGGTTCGCAAAATCGAGTCTAAATATTTATTTTATCTTAGGTTTTGCATTAAAAAATACTCCCAAAAGAGGTGTTTTTTATCCAAACATTTTTCACTCATAGAGATTAAGAATCCCTTTGGTTGAAATTTTGAGATTGGGTCAATATCGAAGAATGAAAAGTCATAAACCATGGGTGTGATGAGTAATCTTGTGGGAAGACTGTTGAAATATTGATCGACGGTATGAAAATTTATGGCAAATACCACAGCTTAATTAAGTAGGAGGAGGCTCATCTCAAACGGAAATGATGCTTAAAGTATTGAAAATATATTGTTTCCATTCCATATATAGATACCCATAGCGATTATCGCAGTAATTCTCTTTATTTTATACAAAAATCCTTGATGAAGGAATGTTTTCGAGATACGAACAATAGATTATGTTCGTGATAAAAGTCCGAATGATTAGGCAAATTTATAGATCATAAAATGAATAGCTCATGCATATGTTACAGTGAGCAAAGATAGCCTTGTGCGATTATTAAAAGGCCTATTTATGAACGAATGCTTTTAAATCGAATGTCGAAATGGTGGTCATTTTGATATTAAGCGCGCTAAAACCGACCAAATCCGCGAATTAAACGGCCAAACGATTTTTTTTGCGTCGATATTTAAATAACGGAATTTCAACCGCGACAAATTCCTTCAGCGTGACCCAATTAGGGCGATTTCTTTTATGATGTACGATGCTACTTACGAATGCTCTAAATCATGCACGGACAGTGTTCGGAAGTTGATTAATGTTCAATATCGATTTTATCTGATATAATTACAGAAAAAATCACTTAAGGCGAATCATGTGCCGATTAAGAAGCTACGCGATCAAGAATCGCCAAATGATGTGTTTATATTCATTTTAAGGTGTGGTTAAATGAGAATGCTCGCAGATCGCCCAATAGCCTCGGGTTGGATGCCAGCTTAAATAGTCGCCTTTTTTGCTTCGGCATTCGAATCGATGCTAAAACACGAATCCAGATTAGAGTTATACAACCCAATTGGGAATGACCGCAAAAGGGACACGCGATCATTTTTTCTCATTGCTAAGGCCAACATTCGAATAAAATTATTGCCATTTCCACATCGACATTTAAGCTTTAAGTATGGCGACCCACGCGGAGCTTTTAAATACTTAAAAAAAACGCGGAATTAAAACTTATAATGCGAAAAAATTCACCCACTCTGTACACGACAATGATTTATCCTTAATGAAATATTAAGATTAAATCTGTATGATATATAGACGTCCTATTTATATGCTTGACATCGAGTCTGTTTCGCTGAAAAAAACTTTCTTCGGCAATATAATGACCATGATGTTATGGTTGTTTAGCTATTGGTCCATTGTTTGAGAGGCCACTTTCGTTGTTTATCGGCGATATACATTATAGATAATTTGAGACAATAAATAATGATGATGTTCGACTATTTATGGATGTGCGCCATTGTTCATCTGAACTATAATGTGTACATTATATGTTCATGCAGGTCAGTTCATTAAGACTAAATGCGTTGAGAACTACATTATATCTTTTATTTTCGAACATTACACTAATGAGAAGATGATTTTTTTGCCTTTAATATTACTTTCTCCGACAATGGTTAACATCGGAGGGCCGGAAAACAATCAAAATCTTGAGATGAACCATTTCATCGACAAATTTTCTTTGGGAGTTAGGGGAGTCTTTTACTATGTTTCGTACATACGCCCTATGTATAGGCCTACAAAAGAAATCCTAATTGAAGAAAGAAACTCCGTCTTAGTAAATATTTCAGGCAACTACATTTGAAATAAGAAAAAAGTGTCGTGCGTGCAATTTGAACAAATTTTGTAAATACATTTAATAAAAACATCTTAAACACAAAAAAAATATTTTCTTAAACAATTTATTGAATAACTAGCTGGTACCCGGCGCGTTGCTGCCACAGAAGTAGTAATTCTAAAAATATCGTTTGAAATTTGAAATAGTTATCTTGTGTAATTAGGAATGATAGAAATTTTTATATTTAAAATCTACTGTAAATTGTACTATACTTATATTATTTGAAAATGTGCATACAATAAGTTGGCAAAGTTTTATCGCAATCGAATGAACGGTATGGCAGCGCATTAAATACGAACAAACAAACATTGATTTTTATATATTAGACTATGCCTATGTTACTCGCGCAATTCTTAGCAATAAGTGGACGAAGTTTTATTGCAATCCGATGAACGGTATGGCAGCGCATTTCGAACGAACAAAACCCAGTTCATTTTTATGTGAATTTAGAAGTTGACATTTCTCATTCGTTTGCACATTTTTTGTGACTTTGGAAGCTAATTGCATAAAATAATGACTCATTTAGATCAAAAATATATTGCAAAAAACAAAAAATATTTATATCGTGCTATTACGATCACTGATTAAAAAGTTATGACAATTTAAAGGTTCAATTTTGGCTATTTTTTCACAACGTTGAGGAAAAATTCTATTTATTTCTACCCTTAAGCTATAATTAACAATAAAAAAAGTTCTTCCTTGTGTATGTTGGGATATCACCAGAATAAATAATTTTAAATTCCATGAACCTAATCAGATAAGTAATTAGAGTAAATGAGACAAGAATTTATAAATGGAGCTTGGACTTGGCATCTATTTATAAATTTAATTTACTGAACATCAGATCCTTTGATCATCGTGTGTTCGTCCTTATTTTCAATAGGCTGCCAACAATTGCGTATTGAGGAAACGCAAAGATATTAAAAATGTAATGATGAGCGTTGAAGAAATACAATTTTTGAATTATTTTATAATCAGTTTAATGGTAGACTGTATAACATTTCCTAAGCTGTAATATTTTCTGCAGTACTTCCGTTACTTGACTCACTTAAGAATGCACTCAGCTCTGAGGTTTTATACCGTAAATTATATAGTAAACGCCGATAGGTAATAGTGCAATCTATTAACAGTACATACAATAATTATTGGCGAGGGAAATTCCCGTTTCTCTCGATTGATAAAAAGGCCGATCGATGGCGCCTTGTAATCATATTTAAATGGGAGATTTCATCGATTATATGGAAAATTTACGATTTGAGATCGCAAGATGTTGACTTATCATTTGCCAGTTAAATGACATTCGAGTTCCGCTTTTGTCCGCCGCAAGGTTATTAACATTCTCTTTGCGTTCAATGCAAAAGACAATAGAGTTTTGTTTTGGTTGACTACACATACGATAGCAGGTGAACGCAACTAGAAACATAATCAATTATACGGTTAACATTGATCAATATTGGATCGATCGTTCCGAATGAGAGGTTCATTTCCATCGAAAACAAATTGGATCTTGAAATTTTTGAGCGTCCCACGCTCGTGCCGAATCGCTGATGTGATATATTAGACGTTGAGGCTGTCGACGTGAATTAAACTGGTTTCGTTGTCCACTTTTTTGCCGAAGGAGCTGACTCAAAAATAGTTAGCGATTCAATTTTTAATGTTATCAATGCCAGATGGTTGAATTATTGCCAGGATATATTTGCAAATAATTAATTTATTGACACTTTTGCACAAAGCCAAGAATGATTGAAGTTCGTGGACTTTTGCATACATTTTAATTTAGAGATCTGGATAATAAATATTCAATATTTATCATGGCAGAGCGTTTTTAACTGAAGATAAACGACTATTCAATTATTGATTTTTTTTAAATCTTATAATTTATTAAGAGAAATTGTAATGGAATCATTTGTATTTTACATGATTTAATTCACATCAAAATACATTAGCTTTATAAGAAATGATAAGGTTGAAAAGTGTGTGAATTTTAGATATTGTTTTAACTATTGCTAATTTTCTAAGATGGAGATATCGCCATTTGTAATTGAAAATACGACAATTGAGATGTAATAATTCAAAGATTAATTGTTGACAGTTCCCAGGTTTTTATATTAAAGTGAGATAAATTAATATGATGGATTTTCCAAATGTTTTATGAATTGATAGTCAGATCTTGAGATCGTCGTGCGTGGACTTTCTGGTAAGTGCTATTTTTTAATTAGTGTTACTCGTAGTTTTCATACATGAAACTAACGATTCTAACAATATGATTCAATATACAATTGAATGCATTGGGCTGGTGAGATTTAGCATCATCAACTCCTCGGCTATTGCCATATTTTGTACTTGGCTTAAGTGTATGATTTCAAAGAGGAAACGTATAACTGCATCAAGGATAACTTCTAAAGATAAATATAAACTCAGCGACCTTTTCTAGCAGGATTCTCCAGGGCTTCTTTTGGGAAATATGAGATTTAACATATAATCAACTGACATATAAAGCAGTGATAGTCAACTCGGTTCCTACCGTCCACTAGTAGACGTTCAATCTTTCGTGGTAAAATGCTTTTAACGTAAATATTGAAGAGGTTGTGCCTTAAATTAAGTCTTAAAATCGATGTAAAAAGCCTAGGGCTGGGCTCTCAAGAAAAATGTTGTTCCAAAAAAAGATGAGATGAAAAAAGAGGTTCCTTGGACTACATATTTAAAAAATTAGTGCTTACCTCGGTTTTGGATAAATGTATTAATCCTAGTAGAAGGACGGCGACCGCAAGGGTCGCCTTATTCCTTATTAGCATCTTGTGATCCTGCAACAATAAAATGACATCATAAATATCTTTCGTACGATCATAAAAAGCAGATAAATTTAAACAAAAATGCGGAATTCAAATAGCTCAACAAAGTCCGTGAATCTTATATGAATAATTTTTCAATTTACATACGACATATTAGCAAATACGCCTACGCCCAAATTACAGCGAATTACGGAATACTTTGATTTGAAAAAATGCTGTCTAATGTTTGACCTACGCTATTTGCCATTATGTAATACGCTTTTTTGTAAATAATTTAGTTTCGGGCGTGATGTGTGTCAAATTTGGTGTCTGTAATTATTATCGTGGTATCCCTTTAAGCAATGTGTTATTATGCAAGAACTGTGTATTTTGAAAATCGTGTGATTTGCAAATATCAACGTGGATGCATCGATTCATTTTGTTGTGGAGAAGAGGCGTCATGATGTCGACATGCATTTTTTTCAGCACACGTGCTTTATTAAGATTAACCTTCGAGGATGATTTAGACAATGGGAGTTGTGCAACGCGTCGTGGCCTTTGAAGCCGCCTGCTTCTTCAACATCAGATCATTTCGTGGACGTTGACATCACCGGTTGCATAAACGCAGCCAATACACCCACGATGACAATAATGCACCCCTGGTCGAGTTCGGTGGGAATTTAGGCAGTATTATGGTTGGGTTCTTGCTCAATTGGACTAATGTGTGCAGACAATGAGCCTCAAATATCAATGGAGAATTGCACACGTCTGTAATCGCGCTAATTCCCACAAGTGCTAAGCACTCGTAGCTTGGCATACTTTTGCTCAACCCAACATACGTCGCTTATCAATTTCTCTTCTTGTGAGTGTTGCGCTGCTATTGTGGTACTTCTTGCATTCCATTTTCTCATAGTGGCGGTTTCATAATTGAAATTTCGCCAATGTAAACACTACGACTCCAATTCCATAATACAAGACGTCTCCTTTATCTCATTATCTTCGGATTTTTTGGCTCATTGAAACACAACGTAATGTAGCACTTGGTATGGTTGTATCATATAATACAACAGAAGAAGCGTATTTATATAACATCGACATAGTTACACGATAATGAAATGAATAAGTCTGATCGATTTTTAATAAAAGGTTTGCATGACGATGGATTCCAATTTAAGATTCCCGTCAGAAATGCGGCTTGCAGACACAATTTGAAATATTTATGTCGAGCAAGCCTTGAAAATGATTGGTTATGGTCCTTCAAGGGCTATAAAAACCAGTTTTTATGGCACATCCATACTCCATTTTAAGACATAACTGTCTTTCATATTTTATATCGCGTGCTGTTCACAGCGCATTCCCTGCTATTCCAGGCGGTCCATAAATCGCTTGATTTCAAATTTTGATAAATCAAAAGTGCAATAAACTTGTATTTGATTTGAGAAAGTTGAATTGTAGGCTGTCGCTATTGTGCAACCGACTTCCTTGATACTTTGACATTTTTCTCACGGTTAGGGTCATTCTATTCGATACCGGTTCCAATGCATTTTCTAGCACAAAAGCTGAATAATGATGATTGTATAGTTTGGATAATGCGTTTTTTTGATATTGATTGCTTTGACAATGAAAAAATTGAAGCAAGCAATATTTTCGTCGGAAAAGGGACCATGTGAAAAACTGAGCGATACGGTTTTCATCCAAATTGTGCAGCCGTCTTACACATCGGACATGGGAAAATTGAAAATTGGATAAACACAGACATAATAGATCATTTTGTTGATTATTCACAGTCGATACTGCGTGCCAGTGATAACAATGGCGACGAATTGTTATGGATAATGCAATAATTACAAGACGTGAGTACAATGTGATAATTGCCGTATTCCGTAATTGACTTTCGGATCAGCCTGGATTATCTAAAATGAATTTGGCAATTCGGCAGACTTTCCCATTGCTTACGTTCGAAAACGAAACACATATTTTACTTTCGGTTAGATCTTATCTGGTTGGTTTTCCATGAAAATTGAGCAAAGATTTCGGCTTGGATATGAACAGATGGAATTAAGAATCAATCCCAACTATAATATAAACATTAAAATACATTACACATTTAAAATACTGAAGATCTTTAAAAGAAGATAATACAGGTGTTTCCATTATATACAGGGAGTTTTGCAAATGGACTGATAAATTTTTTTTTAGAGTTAAAGGTGGTATTTTGCTACATTTCACAAGTATTAGGGTTGTCGAAATTTTTTTCAACATTTTTAAAAAATATCCATATCTCAACTGTAAAATGTCACAACTTCTTTATTTGTGGTTATAATACCACTAAATAACTGTGTTTGTATTTTGCAATATATTTTTGATTTAAATAAATCATTATTTTATGCAATTTGTTTAAAGAAAATTAGTTCTGAAATTCCAAAGTCAAAAAAAATTTGCAAAGAATGAGAAACGTCATTTTTTAAATTTTCTAAACATAAACTAAGAACTATTTTGAACTTATTTCAGTTTCAGTTTTTTTAGATTATACCCTTTTCAACGATATGGTACATGCCATACAAATCATTCAATAAGTCGTTAAACATGAAGAGTTATTTCAAGTTCACTGTCGTGTAAATCAATTATTTTGGCAGCCCTATTCTGTAGCTTGCACTGTCTCCAGATCTGACACCACTGGATTGTCTTGGGATGTGTCCTATTTCGTAGCTCAGCCTAATTTTTGAATATTGTTTGATAAGGATTTGATTGGGAATATCTTAAGAAAATAACCAAATGGGATCTTGCAAATGCAATCTCAAAGTAATATAAATGAGCAATATATTAAAATATTTATGTATTTAATCTAAAATATTTTTTAGTCAAAACTACGAGCTCTAACAATAAGTTTTATGATTTCCAAAGTCTATTTTTTAAAAAATAATTTCTAAATGGCCGAGAAAAAATAGTATTGCAGATGATTTGAAGCACTTTAATCATTATAGATGAACAAAATAAATTTAAAAAATCACACGATTTGCCAATCTTAAATCATTTTTTTACAATTACTAATATATTTGCGCAATATTTTAAATATGAGATTATTCCGAATAAAACATTTCCAAACATTTACAGCGGTATATTAGTAATAAATACAAAACAATGGTTCGCACGGAATAATTGATTCTGTACGTGCAAATGCATGATTTGCATTCCAACGAATTAATCCGATTTCATTAGGTTTTTGAAAAAAAAAACCCAGTTAATGGTTTCTCAAATATTTGAATGCAAGACGAATTTAACACTGTTATACGGCCAATCTTAAGAGATGACTGATTAAGGTCGGCGCTCCTCGAATTGATGTGTGCCGTCTTCATTCGAAATTATGCAATTTCGGCTTTAAAACAAACAGAATCTGAGCATGGTATCGTTACGCAATTTTTCATGCATATAATCAGTGAAAGCGTGGTTAAGTGCGTCCACTACCGTTTCATAAAAATAACCTCTAATGGTGGGTATGGCATAATCGAGTAAATCGAATCGCTTTTAAGCCACTTGCCTATTTATGACATTTTGGAAATCGAGTGTCATTTATTATCAGTTTCGAAAATATGAATACATAATGTTGGACTTGGAAAATCATCGGCAATGAGGTTTATCGATTTTTTTTTGAATAGCTGAAGTCTTGTTATCACCTATTATTATTCGCATCGGATGATTCACACGATGCAAATAGCAGTCTCCGCGAATTCTTCGCGAGTGAAGCAAGATGTTTGACATGGTTACGTGGTGGACCTGATGACCTTTATTTCGCTAGGCGAGTAATATCGTAAAAATATCAAAGAATATTTGTATTCATTGTCCATTTGTGCTTTGCAAAAAAAGACACATGTAGAGTCGTTATTTTCGCAGCACAAAACGATCGTAATTGATCGAAGCTGCGGGCGCAAAA
Source organism: Stenopsyche tienmushanensis (assembly GCA_008973525.1). Classification (NCBI taxonomy): domain Eukaryota; kingdom Metazoa; phylum Arthropoda; class Insecta; order Trichoptera; family Stenopsychidae; genus Stenopsyche; species Stenopsyche tienmushanensis. The sequence goes on along the minus strand of WACJ01000406.1, from coordinate 432,027 downwards.
AGTATTGAATAATCTTCGATGACTTGCGGCGCGATATATGGGCTAATCTTCAAAATGGAAATCAATTAGGTTTTATGCATAAATATGTGATAATATCGAAATTGAAACTGAAAATCATTCATTCTGAATGGTTGAAACTGGAATGCCTTACGAAATGTGGTCAATTGCTTTGAAGCAATGGAGAATTCAATCGAAAAATTGTTGGGTATTGAAATATCATGTTATTGTTACATTCCATTAGTAAATGTACGTCGTTTGAGTTTCCGCGGGAATGTGCAAAAATTAAAATGTTAAATGATAGAATTTTTTTCCAAAAACGTCTATAATTTTAGAATCAACATGTAAGTGACAAATATAATATAAATGATTGAATATATAATAATTAGAACTAGAAGTATGTATAGCAAATTCACAATAATTCGGCCCCATCTAATCCGGCGCCCCTTATAATCCAACATCCAAATATAACTATAGTACATATGCACAGTAAAGCTTCGTCAATGTAAAAAATGCAAAAGTGTGATTCTAAACTGTCTAATTCGTAATTAATCTTTCTGTAAGTTGGCAAGTGAATGATCTATAATTTATTATACAAAAAACAATCGCGATAGCATTCAAAATTTCGCCTTCACCATTGATTGTGGGTTTGAAAAGAGACAAACTTTCAAGAAAGCTAAACATCCAGAGATGGAGGAAGCTTTATATAAGGTTGTCCCATAAGTTTCTTTCGTAAATGAACACAGATCTAATCATAGCCACGATTGAAGAAAACCCGCGATATACTGTTCGCGAAATAGCTAACAAGTTAGAAATTCCACGATCATCCGTCCATAATAATCTGATAAAATTGGGCCACATCAATCGTTCAGATGTGTGGCTTCCTCGTGAACTGACAGACTCAAATAAACTTCAGCGTATTTCAACATGCGATCTTCTTCTCCAACGACATAATAGCCAACCTTTTTTTAAGAGACTTGTCACTGGAGATGAAAGTTGAATACTCTATGAAAATATCCAACGTAAACAGTCGTTACGTGGTAAAAATTTTGATTAAAAAAATGATATAAAAATGTACCTTGATCAATATTTTGCCAACAAACCTGTGAAATTTTGGCAAGAAGGCATTATGAGGCTTCTGGAGAGATGGATAAAAGGTAACAGAACAGAATGGATCATATATTATTCAATAAATTCTGATGGAATACAAATCATTATTTATTTTTTTCTTAATATGAAAACGAAAGAAACTTATGGAACACCCTAATATATATGTTTTCTTCGCAAAAAACAAGCATATATCTATTTCTAAGCCCATATTGCCCACGAAAGTAAAGTTATTTTATAAGGAGATTTTTCCAAAAAGTTCCGGACTATAAGGGATCCGGAGCTTACTCTATAGTCGGATTACGCGGGTCTATCATATTGACTTAATGCTTATTGGCTGGAAGTATGGAAGTCCCAGCTTGGATTAAATAACAGTAGGAAATAAATTGAAATCTGGGAGTCCCAGGATAGATATATAACAAATATATAGGAAAAGATACACTAAAAAAATACATAATCATGATTTATGATTACAAGCTGAAATTTAGCTTGATTTAACTAAAAAGCGAAAGACGTGTGCTTATCCGAAAAAAAAGCAATATTTTTGAATCGGTTCAGTTTCGGTTTTTGTTCCGGATAAATGACAGTTTTATCGGTTATCGGTTTTTGGTTCAGCTCCGGTTCAAGAAGAGAGTTATTCGAAATTAAATAGATTTTAATGATTAGAATTGTTCATCCCTCGATGTAAAATAATCACATTGTATCACACAAGAAATACAAATTATGGTTATAAAATCAGAATTAACAAACGATTTCATTTAGATAGACACATTTATGATTGCATGTGTATTTTATTGCTATGTTAAAAATGATTGCTTTTAAGTTTAGAAAGCCATCGATATTTTTACACATCCTACTTTAATGCGAAATATCGATAGCAATTTTGATTTACTCTTGAGAAAGTCGATTAAATGGTTAATATCAATCATTTATATTTCAACCAATTGCAATTTAAGCCGTTATTTTAAGGCAGTGCGAATAAAATTGTTAATTTCAACGTAGGGATCCAAAAATAAAGTCTTGAGATTTTTGGGTCGTCTTCGATTCGATATCTTCGATTTTAGCATGGGCGTCAATTGAATGGTGTGATGAAATGAAGCTACAAAAAAGCTAACTGTTGTACATCATAATCATGACTGTATTGTTAGAGCATTCTAAATGTAAAAAAATACGGAAATAAAAAATATATAAATACAGAAAGATGCGGCCATGACCCGTACGTATATTGCTGCTTTTTATCGATGAAAGAAAACGCGGAAGACATCAATGAGCAGGGAGACACGAAACCCATTTATTCGGTATGATGAATTGCACACATTAACACACTTAAGCTTTGGATCAATGTATCAAAATGTCTTTGATTAATTGCAAAAGAATGATGCATATGGCGGGAAGTGTTTAATTTCGAAATGGGTTGCCTTCCGACAGGAAAGTTTTCCTTTGGCAACACAACAATTAACATTGTCCACAGACAATTTCATGTCGCATTAATGTTATTAAATCTGAAAACAATACGATTGTTACAAAATATTACAAAATGCATGTATCGCCTTGGATCCAATGCTTGTGGCATTAAATCCCAAAGTACAGTAATTTCTATGAAGAATTACGGACGCATTAAAATAATTTCATCGCTGTATCTACAGGATATTTCAATTTGATGTTCGTATTCAGATCGAAGCAGTAATCTATTGAATATATAACCCGCCCATGGATAGATTGATGTGTTATGGTACCCCATATAATAGTATAGGAACCGTTATGGGATAAGCTACAGACCTAATTTTAACAAGCTTTATTACATTATGGGATGAAGCGAGCTTGTTAATCTGAACTCATAAATATAGATAAATTTCCCATAATTTTAGAGCACGCCTGAATAATTTTATGGGCACTAATTTATATGCTTTAAGGGTCAATCACGATCGATTCGATGCCCAAAATTCAAATATTTCATGAATGAAATCATTGACGCTTTTGACTGACGAATTTATCTAACGCGTTTCGCTCGTCATCCCCCGTCAGAATTCGCAACAAAACGATCATATCCGTTAAAATTGATTTAAAACACAGTTAAGAAAATTCATTAGTATGCTAGCAGCGGCAATTAGCAAATCAAATAAGCGTAAAAAATGTTTGAATGTAGCATACAATGAAATCACATGCAAGGTCAATAATTAGAGCGCTACACCAAAGCGAAATAAGCTTATTAACGTCAAAATCATAATAATTACATACGGAAAGATTCAAAACTTCACTATAGTTTTATCACAAGCACTAATTTAACACAATCTTCAATGCAATGCCAACTTCGACCCGTTCATAAAATTACTAAAATTCACTTCCGACGATCGTCAGCTTATAATGACGACTGAATTATCGCCAAGGTACCATCATGTGTGATTAGTCAACGATCACATTATTATAGCAGGGAGCTTTCTATTGTCGAATTGTTAATTAAGTAATTTTCTCCTATTCCATGATTGCAGTGCGGAAATGCCACTTGACCCTTGCTAGGATTTCAAGCATCCATCGCAATTCCCATGCCGGTGAATTTTCACTTAGAAAGTATGCGAATGATGATTGATAAGTCGGTTCGATGTTACGGGTGTGTCGTAATAATGATGTCATCGGATTAATAATCGCTAATCAGACCGTTAAATTTTACACGATCACTGGCGGTTAACAGTTATTTGTTACCCTTAATTTGCTCGCACGGTGACATTTTATGGTCGCAATGGAATACTTAAAAAGAACGGTTCGAGTCTTTAGCTTCCGATGTACTACATACGATGTTATTTAATTACGCGGAGCACTCGACGAAGACGTTGACTTGTTACATTGTTATTTTTTCGAACGAAGTATTGTTACATCTGCTCTCGTCGGAGTCATGGAAGACATTTTTTCAAGCATGAAGAACTATGAAATCCCTATTTAATGAGGCATTAGGCAATGATGTGGTTCAATATGTATTCCGAAAAATAATTATAGCGGCAACGCATGAAAATATTAGACAGACCCGAAAGTATTCGGATATTTAGCGAAAAAGTTCAAACTTATTCATAATAAAAGTTTTATATTCAACATTATATATAGCTATATTTTTGAATCGTTTTTGTCTCAGGTTGTCCTCCGTGGACCTGGAAAGATACCCATCCTCCCTCATAAAACCCATCCTATTCGCTTTGTGATGAATTTTAAATGTGTTTGCTCAGTGGTTAATGAGAATTCCTCGATCGTTTGCCATTGTAGTGTCATAAACGATCTTTTCTTAATCGAAACGGTTGGATTACCTTAGTTAATATTACAGTTCTGTTTTCGCAACGGGTTAACGTTCATTCTTGTAAGTATTCGCTTCCGGTTGACCAAGTTAAGTCCGAGTTCCTGTAAAAGGAGAGTGCTTTTCATTCGGACCATTTGGAAAGAAATGGACAAGCTTTAACGCTTTAGAACGTGACGTTTCCGGTTTTATAGAACGGTTCATACCAGAACGGATTTGTGACACGTGGAATCAATTTGATTTAAAAAATAACATGCATTCCTTCAAACGATAAAGATCAAAAAGCGAATCATCACACAATTAATTAATTTCATAACATAAGCAAAATAGGGGAATCATCGGCTGATTGGTGTTGTAAAAGCGAAATCGTGGATTTGAAAGAGCGAAATTTACCTTTTACATTTTAACGATCCATAGACGAATAAATTTGCTTTGAATACATCCAAATAGAATTCTCATTCGATCATTTTGACGTTCGTATAAAACCTTTTTATGTAAGTGATCATTATCTCCAGTACAAATTCTCACAAGTGGTCCAATGCATTTTATATAATTTTTCTTCAATTCACGGCTTATAATAGAAAATTTAAAAGCAAAAATGATTTCTAAAATATTGAATTTGCGTTGAACGTGCACACCCGCTTTTGATTATGGATCGCTTAACCGATTTAGCGTCGAACGCCGATATATCGTCGTTATAAATACTGGCGAAAAGTGCTAATAGTGACGATATATCGTCGTGTAAGCGACAACGTACTCTTTTTAAGGTATTAAAGGGGTTAAGACCGCTCGATCGTTCAACAATTATACGTCCGTACGTCATCGATTAGGCCGCAATGTTACTATCGTGTGTTAGTGTTATTATTAAATGATATAAATAACGTCATGGTTCCACTGCCTTTCTTATGTATATATGCACATAATTGATTTTAAATTCAAAGTTCCGCCTTGAAAGACCGACACTGAAGACCTGTAAGAAAACCGGCTGTAGGAATTCGACCTCACCCGAGTATCTGTGAACCTACCTGTAATGATAAGTACATATTTGTCCCATACGAAAATATCGAGGAAGGTCTGATGAATCGATGATGATAGTAACGGAACTTTCGTTTGGAAACGTTTAAAATGTACAGTTTGACGTGCACGGCAACAGGTGAGGTTAGATACGACGAATGCTACAATTTATCCTACAGATAGACTATATACGACAAATGGTTATTATGATCAGCCCGAAACGTTGTTAAGATACGTATTTTGATTCAGACGATTACGCACCTTGCATTGGTATGAACGATTGAAATGTAGGACGAAAGACGTTTTGGAATCGGCGCCATTAACGGTCAACTGTCAATTCCTTCGTGAAATTTCAATTGCAACCTTAACACTGCCAAATATGTACACGTGTGTCGTTTAAATTCAATCGATATATACATAAAATACAGCGGCTGAAATTAATATTTAATTGATATCGTATTTAATCCCTTTTAGTGCTGATCGAAAAAAACTGTACTTAAGCGAAGAATGCTGAGCAAATTTGGTGTTATTTGAACATAAATGTTAAGAATGTTAATTACAATTACAAGGTGGCATTATTTAAAATCCCTTTATGGAATTATTGCTAACCATTTTTATATGGTGTTTCATAGCGAATATGTTTTTAAAATGTGATCGCCAGCCACACCTCTTGTAGCTTTGAACCCAAAATGATTGAGTTACGAGTCACACTGCTTAATTGCGGGACTACCTACAGGTTCTATAGATCCGTATACTACAAAATAAATAGAAAATTAATTAATTTCAAAGATATTCCAACATTTGTCTAAAACACTCGTAAATAATATTAATTGAAAATCATTACAAGAAATGGTGCAATCAATTTTATTTTTTGAAACGTATTTGTAAGCAAGAAGAAAGATCATTTGATCATACTTTTAATATAGAACATGTAGTAAAACGTGTTTAAGAAGAATATGTAACATATTTAATGTTGAACTTAAATAATTTAACAAAATTAAATGATAATCACATGAAGTGTTACCTGCTACAAAACAAGTTATTCATATAATTAGTATAACGTCAAAAATCTAATATTATCATAATTATCAGGGCTTCAAATCATAAATTAACCGATAAATGATAAAAAAATTATTTTTGCCATGATAAAAACCGATATTGAACCGATTCAAAAATATCGGTTCGTTACATTTTCCACATAAAAATGTTCAGAATTTATGCAGATTGTATTAATTTGATAATACTGTAATCTTTACTCTATGTTAATACTGTTAATTGTCCTGTTAAATCAGTACTTCAGATAATACAGTCAAGTCTTATACAGCATCGAGATAGGGATCACGCTATAGAAGTAAAACGCTATAGAAAGTTAGGCACCCAAGCAAAATTTACATCATAACTCTAATATTTTTTAAAGATTGACAAAGTATAGTAGTGGGAGTGGGGGAGCCATGTATTTTGATAGACGAGCGATGATATTCTTCATCATGGAAGTCGTAAGTCCTTGACAGATAATTTTCAGTAAAAAAATTAAACATATTTTTACTTTGTATAATATTGTGTATAGTATAGACTATAATTAAAAAGAAATATTAAAAAATAAATAAATTGTGAGCGATTGAAGAAAAATATATGTTTTTACCAACTTTTTTTTGTAGTTTTTGTTTATTTAAAAAAAACTGTTAATATTTTTGAATAATTATAGTCTATACGATGAACACGTTTATTATACACGTACTTGTCAAATTTCATAAATAATTCTCAACTAGGGCGTGTGAGAGCACTTCCGTAAGCTTAGAAAAAGTAGTTTCGATAAAAATGCGTTTAAAGTTTCTCAGCTTTGCAAAGCGCAGCTTCTCCTCGTCGGTCTATAACTTTGAGAATTTCATTTATATTAAGATTTTTCTAACACGTCTCTTGCGATGGAATTTAGACTTAAATTCACTAAATATACATAAATATTAAATGAGAATTTCATATAACGTTCTATATAGTTATTTTGAGATGAAATCCTCTCATAATGCAAATGTTAGGGGAACATCGCAACGATATATCGTTGCCCGGCACTAAGAGGGTTAAATAAACAAATTCTGCATTTAAAATTGTTTTTAACCTTGAGGCACTATTTGTGTATTCTGCAATTATAATATAATAGCATCGTGCATTAAAAAATACTCGTTAAAATATAGTAGCATCAACTATTTTATTTTTATGCATGCGTCAATAATATTCAAGCGTGACTCTTTCATATTGAACAAATCAAAGTTTCTCAATTTATAATTGCTATTTAAATGCATCTAATTTCATCGCCTTGTAATGACGGCGTAATTAAATTTTAAACAGCGATCATTGGAGCAAAGCAACATGAGTTTGCCATATGAAATACGAACGCTTCGATCTTATACTATGGTAATACGATGTGTATAAGGATCTCGAATTTTAAAAGGAGATAAGCATGACGTAACCATCCATCAAAGGTGGAAGTCCCCATTGAAAATATTGTGTTATGACAGCTCATTAACATGTGCGATTGGTAGCAAACACGCATAAGCTGCTTTATAAAAGCTTTAAATAACGATCTATTAACAAAGATAAATTAAGGCAATATTTCATATCAACTACTTTGAATAGATATAGATTAACTAAAATGGATCTATAACAAAAATTTAATGGTAATATGTAATATTAAACCTGGGATCCCAGGATCGGGTTTTTCAATTGTTAAAAATCACGAATAAGTCCATTTGTTTAATATAAAAAATAGCTTGAAGGCGAAATAATTTTATTTATTTGAGAAAAGATAAAAATACAATTCAAAAACAGATAAATAAAACACTAAAAAATTTAAATATTATTTTGAAAATATGCTCGAAGTAACATTAAAGCATCGTGAGTTTCATCATTTAGTCTGGATCTGATTTTGGAAGCCAGGCAACTTGCTGCTGAAAATGCACGCTCAGCCTCCACACTCTTTGGAGGTGTAGTCATCAGATATTTAAATACTAGTTCGAGTTGATGATCGCGTGAGCCCCCATTTTTGTATAACACCATCAATATGACGCGGACTAAAACTCGCAAAATTCCCGATTTCCCGACAAATTATTTATTTTCGTCGCTGCAGATGAATACTTATATATTACAATACTTTGACGTGATTCGTAATTATATTACGGAGTAAATACAAAAATTCTGAACCCCGTATCTATTATATTTCATATCGATATTCCCATTATTAGAGTCGAAGTGTAGTAAATACATCACCGGTATGGTAAGGTTAATATAACAATTTGATAAACACATATGTACTGTATATTAATACATATATGTTGTTTCCAAGCGTCCAGATTTTTGCGGGAATATTTCGATTTAGTAGCCTTCATCGTGCTGGTGAGGTGTACGATTTCTGTCAGATAAAAATTTCAATCCCGGGATTACGTTTACTAGTCCCGGGATTCATGAGCACCTAAAACTATCCCGGGATTGGATTCCCTACACATACTGTATTTATTATAAAAGTCGATGCATTTAGCACACAATTCCATTGATTCAGAAATCGAATTTGGGCCCCGTTAAAAGCAACACCGATTCACATTGAGACGATACGTGGCGGACAAGCAAATATAGCATCTAAGACTATGAAGATTTTATATGAACTCACTACTCAAAGGGTTCATATGGATGTAAAGATTCAAGCTATATTTATTTTTTATCGATATTTAATTGAATTCAATTTATACCGTCCACTTTTCAATGGTATATCTAAACATTTGCCATTAAAAATCAGTCAAATTCTTATCATCGCGTATCCCGAATTTACAACCAAATCAACAAAATCTCGACGTGGCGAATGTGGCGTGATATTACCAGTGTGTGTATTTTTATGGATATTGAGGCATTGTACTTTCAAAAGCATGAAATTAGCATGCAAATAGATGCGTTCGATAATATGAAGCAGGCGAACCGTACAGAGATTTCTTAATGCATATATTAAACTGCAACTGCACTTCTTTATCTCACCGTTTATGAAATGCTAATTATGAATTTCGCAATTAACCATGCTTTAATAAACGAAGCGTATGATTAAAATTTCAACAATAGAACAACGCAGCTAACACTTAGGTAAACGATTCAATTGAGTTTTACGATTGAAATCGATACGATGTTGGGTCGCCCCGTTGGGAGTTGAACATGTGGGTGGATTCAAATACGAAATGTGCATAGATATTTGAAACATTTTCCATAATTATTTAATAGTCGAATCGTGCCTGAACGTTAAAAAACTTAAGGTCGTCTTTGCACATGTAAAAAACGTCCTTAAAATATCGCAGTATTTCCAAGAAGCATTCACTCGTTTCATGAACATTTCTTTAATTCTTACATAAAATCACTCTGCTGGATATTTTTCTTAGATAGCATAAATTAATAGAAACACGTAGTGATTTCAATGACAGTAAGAGCATGACTGCAAAACGGTATACCGCAATAAAAAGCATAATACATATTAATTCGATCCAACATGTCATTTGTATGAATATTTACGCTTTGATTTATTACCGCTTTATTGTGCAACGTTATTTAACACATTAACGTCGTGCATGACGTTCTACGATGCTATTAATGAGTCATTAAAAAAAAATAAGAGGCTCTGTTCGTTTGGATGATCGGATCAAATTTCTCATTGTGCAACTGGCTAATCCGGTGCCATGCGGTTTACAATCGAGTCTTTGGGTTAAATCTGTCTTAACGTAACATTGTTGCAGAACAACAGTTATGAAATGTTTGCCATGTTTTCCGATGAGCATACAAGTGTTTATGGTCGAGAAATATTGCCGGCAAATCAAGCGGATCCAATCAATGATCATAAAATCTATGGATCATAAACTTCGTCCAACAAGATTAACATGTTTCGAATATGATAATTGATGTTATGGACTTGGAGGCTCAATTTGGAACAAACGCTCTTGCATGACATCCTTATGACTATAAAAATATACGTTGGACGCTGTTAAAACATTTTTTCTATTGAGCTTTTGATGAAATGTTCATGTAAAAAGCGTTATATTTGGTCATAAAAATCCAGTATTTATGGATTGTCTGAATGATATCTTATATATCCAATCGCTATACAGTCAACCCTTCTATTGATAAGGTCCACGCTATAGAAACAAAACGCTTTGGAAAGTTAGGCTAACTAATTTGAAATCTTCATAGTTAGATCTTCATAATCTATTCATAGATATTCATACTCTTCATAGATGCTATATTTGCTTGTTCGCCACTTATCATGTGTACAAATCCACTTATTTATCAGAACCGCAGCAACACGTATAAAGCTTATATTTAACACTCTCGTCCCCCAACGTGAATCGGTGTTATTTCTCACGGGGCCCAAATTCGATAGTCGGAGAAATAGCACAAACGATTTGGTCATTTTTTCAAGTAAACATAAACAATACATTCGAAATCGTGCTCAAAGTACAAGAGTGCTCTTTCTGAATCACTGGAATTCGATCGCAAATACGCGATCATCCATACAGGTTAGTTTACAGGTATGGGAATTTGCGCAAATAAAAACAAGTAGAGAGCTTCGTTAAGATCATTAAGGCTGATTTATCTGAATCATTGATAGATACTCTTTCGACTGTGGGATTTTAAGCTATGCTAATTAAATATTCTAATATATAAAAATGAATTGGGTTTTGTTCGTTCGAAATGCACTGTCATACCGTTCATCAGATTGCAATAAAACTTCGTCTACTTATTGATAAAGATTGCGCGAGTAATATAAGCATAATTTAATATACAAAAATAAAAAATTGTTTGTTCGTATTTTATGCGCTGCCATACCATTCATTCGATTGCGATAAAAATTTGCCAACTTATTGTATGCACTTTCTTAAATAATATAGGCATAGTACAGTTAACTTATAATAGATCTTATATATAAAAATCAACGTTTGTATGTTTGCTCATATTTCTATCATTGTTAATTAAACAAGTTAACTTTTTCAAATTTCAAACGATATACGGGTACCAGCTATTAATCAATATTATTATCATTTAATGAATTCATTAGAACAATGTTAATCAATGATCTATGAGCTTACATTTTAAAATATCCACTCACAAATTTGATCTTTGAGTTAAGTTTAATTAATCTCAGTTATAAGTAGGAGGCAGCAAATAACTAAAACCAGTAAATGCGTATTTTTAGAGAAAGCAAACTCAATTAAGTTTGTCTTTCATTTGATCCAAAACAATAATGGCTTACACCACTATCATAATCAGCACTGGTCAGAATTTATGATTTAAAAGGCGTATAATTAACTATGAACCATCATATTTTAACGGAAAGTTATATTTATCACTGTCACAACTTTCGATTTCGGAATTTAATTATTTTATTCAAATATTTTGTGAGCAAAAATTCTTAGCGCTATGATTAGAATAGACCGCCACACACTATACTAATTGGGTTCGTGTGAATGGATTTTGTATTTTTTAAAATCATGCTCAAAGAACAATCGACTGCTGAATAAGTTCCGGAAACGTCAATTTTATTTCCGCTTTGCAAAATAAATTTTCCAATCGCTCAACATCCACCTTTTCACCTCTTCCCATCGCAAAACGAACGCCCATTCATTTGCGTTGAAGAGTCATGCTTTCTTCTCAATTATGCAATAATTACGTGGCCATGGCAGCAAATACCGCCCCTTTCGGCTTAAAAGACGCCGAGGAACCAAATTTACGTCTGGTCACAACCATGGAAACCCTGCGGCCGAACACGATCCGAGATAAATATTTCGATAAGCGAAATGATTTCGACGCAAATTCCACCCGATTAACATCTCTTCTCTTATTGTTTACTTTCTCCGACTTTTACCACTAATCGCGTTTGATTCGTTGTATCAAAGAAGCCGCGATCGACGTGTTAAGCCCGTGGAGAAAAGGCTTTCAGGTGTAAGCCTATCATAATGATACATCAGTCGTATGGTTGATTAATTCAAAAAAAGAAAAGTGAATTCAATGATCGGATGCACTAACATCTTGCATGTGAAATTGGGCTCATAAATATTTATCTTTGGGTGGTAAAACATGGTCGTAAAACGCCGATGAAAACTTCCGACCACAATGATTCTGATTAGGCCTTCAAATCATCGACGAAGTTTCACTTTTGCAAAATCCGCGTTCGATATAAACCCATCTCGCCATCCGATGCTGATATTAATTCCATACAATGCGATGCAAAATTACATCGAAATAATACAAACCATTCAATGTTGAGTATTTATGATCGATAACAAACGTATTTGTTTTGTTCTGCAAATTTATTTCGTTGAATAACCGGTTTAATTTTTTAGTATGAACCATCTTTAGAATTCAGCTGCTTGTTATTTAAAATATGCTTTTTCATGATGTGTATATTTCTTTGTCACAAATCAGTGATCATCAAACTATATTGCATCACACGCAAGCTACAAATATGCATTTTTATCGGCTCAAGGGCAGGTCTATCCTATATGTTCTGCAATCATTAAACGATGATTTTTGTGCATCTATACTGATACAGTAATAAATGTATACAATAGTAATTCGAAACTACTTAAAGACATAAATTTAATCATTGCATTTTATGGATTATAATACACTCAAACCTTTTTTTGTGCGACTTTTTTTGTGCGATTTCGAAGTTATGCGATTTTTTTTAAAAGCATTTTTTTATTTCATAAAGTGTACGTATTGAGATATTTTAGATAAAATAGGAAATAAATCATTAACACTAACCGAAATTTGAAAAAAAATTAAAACTGTGACAAAATAAGGCCAAAAAATGACTTGATTGAATCGTTTTTAAACAGTCGCCATTTTGTGATTTTATTTATTTTCTGAGTTAGGGACTATAATGACATCTATTACTAATTGTGAATTATATTTTTGAAAAGAGATAATCTACACAGAACAATGACGACATTGACCCTGGTTATAATACTTCTTCCGAAGAAGAGAGCGATTTTATATAAAAGCTTATACGAAGCTTATATGTTACCAAAAATGTTATTTTTTAATTGTCTTATTGTTTTCCTGTTTTTTTTTATTAACTTTTTTTATGCGATTTTGGATATATTTTATATAGCTGTTTCAAAGTTATGCGATTTTTAAAATCCATGTAAGACATAGCTTTTTTTGTGCGATTTTTCGCGCAACGTATCTACCGCACAAAAAAAAATATATATATACAGTGAGATGTCCTCAACGTTTTCTCTATTTTTTTTTTTCTAGAAACTATCTACTAGTTAAAAAGTTAGAGCATTTTTTTTAAATATTATATTTTTTTGTTAATACCACTATCAGGACTGCAGCAGCGCGTATGAAGCTTATATTTAACACTCTCGTCGCCCAACGTGAATCGGTGTAATTTCTCCAAGCAAACATAAACAATGCACTTGAAATCGATTCATTATATAATTCACATCATTATTAGTCGATTAATTTGGATCAACGATCTATACAATCGAGCGATGTACGCAGGAAGCTCTCCGTCTCTGTCTCCCATGCACTACGCTATGTTTTATTCGTCGCTGTCTCTCTTCAAGCTCAACGTACAAGAGTGCTCTTTTTGAATCACTGGAATTCGCTCGCAAATACGCGACCATACTATCATACAGTTTAAGATTTGCCACATAAAAGAGTTGCTGAAATAATGCCTAAATATCCCTAGATAATATTTCTCAATTCGATCGTTTTTTATGGGGTTCGTGACTTAATTACAGTCGAACATGGATATAATGGCGCTACGAAGAATTTGCTTTTATAACACACTTTCGACAGATTTCTACGGAAAATGTCAATATATTTTTATAATGATCATCTTGAATCATCGCCATAAAAGAGTGTCCCACTTGCGTATTAAATTAGCATAATCACCATTGATGCAACGAAGGCAAAAAATCGCGAGCAATAAGACGGATCGTAACAGTTGCATGTTGTCGGTCCCATTTTGTGCATTGCGGCATGAAATCGACATTTCTGCCATTCAAAATTGCCAATAATTGCGACGTAATTTTTATCTAATCAGTTCAAGTTTAATAACAGTAGAAATTGTCAATGTCCGCCAAACCAAAAGCAGAGCATTCAGTATGCAAATAGACTAAGACTCGATGTTGGATTTACAGTTAGTGTCGAGCTATTTATGGTTCACAAAGATAACCGCAATGGGCGATGTAATTTAACCGCTACATTGAGCATCGATTATGCTCGTACTATTCCATAACTGATATTAATTATCCTTGGTTTTTCATGTTTGAAAAAAATATAATGTGCAGACAACGCCGAATAGCGAAATGGCGTCATGTGTTATGTGTTCTTTTATTTATCTGGAGCCCGTAGATAAATTATAAATGGAAAAAACAGGATGCGGTCATTGATGGGGTCGCAAAAAAGATCTAGACAGCGTCTCTAATCGCCTGAAGAATTTCGTAAAATGAACACTCAAACAGCCTATCTTGAGGAATGCGCCTCTTCAATACCTGGAGTTTTATGTTACAGGTAACGATAAGATATTAGGACCACGACAATGATCATTGAAAGCATTTTTATGTTTGCAGAACAAATCGAAAACAGGACAATGCGACGAGAGAAATTCTCGGAATATTTCATCCCACAACTGATGATTTATTGATGCTGTCGTATGAATGAAGATGCTATCTTCATATTGGCAATTTTAAAATTCATTCAAGCACAGTGACAATGCTAAATATTATATGATGAGAACGTCTTCTTTTATCCGCTTCCGTTCAATGACATTTTATGTCAAATAAATTCATTACACGTTTCAAAGTTTACGTATGATGGTTTCACCATATGCATTAAATATCATAGCAATATCATTCCGAATGCGGACCTGCAGACATATTTAATAGCATAATCGAGTTAAAATCAACCTTTTTTATAAGAATATAACCGATTAAAAACACTGCAATAAACAATGATCAAGGCTGAGAATATAGAGGATGTTGATCTTTGCCGGGATATTAATGATCCAATTAATAATGAGGCTTTAAAACGCGCCGAAACAATGAAGGTGCTAACCAAATGAAATGATATATAAATTTGATAAGAATTACATAATTTGTTCTGCGTGGTTCTCATAAATTAAATCAGATGCAAGCAAAATGTCATCGACATTGCATAGTATGAGATAAACATCCTGTTGTTTGCGATTAAAATTTAGGATGTGGAAATTAATCATTAAACCAAACTGATTTTGAAAAAATCTGCATATTATCGACCACATAATAAATATAATTTTACGTTGCATTTAATCATTGATGGACTTATTTTGATATGCCAAAAGTATCAGGTAAGTCCATTTTGGGAATGCGCACGAACTTTTGGACTGACTTGATAGTTCGGACCCTATATATTGACTGTGAAGAAATAGATTTTTCTGGTATTGTGTTTATTGTACACAATTTCGTGGGCTTTAGTTCAACGTCCATATATCGCCACGCCGCACTTTTGGTGGATGAAAATGACAAAAGTTGTGCAAAAAAATACTGATGTAAATGACTTTGAAAGTAGTGACGATGATGATTTTATTGGTGACTTAATGTATTTTTTTCTGACCGCGTAAAAGTGAAACCGCGTAAAATGGGATACCGCGTTATTCGAGGGATGAGTGTATATACTAAGTTGTCTAATGCTTATGTTCTTCATTATCGCTCAAACATTGGGCCGATCCAATCAGCATAAGCCCACAATAAAATAAAGACAATAATATTTTCGACTGATTATAAAATTTAAACTACGCACCCCATCAGTATTCTTCGGACAACTTTGTTTTGTAATGATAACTCGTAATCGTTCTGTCGACATGTTCAGATATGGTGACCGATTCATGGCGTCATGTCAGCGATCCGAAAAGTGGACCAGTTAGACACGCAAACTTTCTGGCCACTCTTATCTTTTTTTAGGGCTTTTTGCGGCATTTTCTATGATCTGTACAATCACCGAAGCTCCTTCAGAGGCTATTTTTTTTAATGTTAAGGAAGAGGGGCGAATGTTAGATAGTTGCCACGGGCGTTTTATGCCATCGGCTCTGGATAATGGCGCTCTTTGTGCAGTGCAAGCAACCAATAAAATGATTAAAATTGAATATAATAAATAATAATGATTTAATATACAGCATTATTAGATGAGTAAGTTTTAAAAAGTTGTATAAGAATGGTGAAAGAATATCAACAGAAAAATCATCAAAACTCTAATTTGCGTAAGACGTGTATCTAACCGATAAAACCGATATTTTCGAATCGGTTAGCAAAACCAAAGAGTAATTGATAAGAGAATAGATAATAAATGTTCGTATGTGTTAATAAAAATAACAACGCGAAACATATAATAAAAACGGTACGTATTTATGGCATATTGCATATTTGCACGTTTTTCACTCATATAAATGCAACGAGCAAAGGGTTGTCATTAAATGATTTCGGTGAAAGCTTGAATAAATGTATTTCCATTATTAGGAAAATCGTAAAATTAGTATTCACGCGATCCTGTATTCATAAAACGGAATGAGTTCATCGCTGACCGCATTAAGATGTCGATCAAGACTCATTCATCATTTGGCAGTCACCGCAGGCCCGCCGTTGACAGTTTCGTGAAAGAAGTCCGTCCACATCGAGACCATCTCGATTAACAAATATGACTGCGAATGACAAGGTTGTTTGAATACAAATAATGCAAAATTTACGAACAAATAGGCCATCATACCTCGGTAAGAGGATATTCGGCGAGCAAGTGGTTTGGCATACGGTATAACGGGTGGGTGAGACCGAAAAGTTCAAGGTCCCAAAAGAGGCAACATTCCAGTTGTCGAATAACCGTGTCGTCACTAAAGGTGTGTGTCGTGGACCCCAGACTACTAATTAGAAGACCTATCGATGCGAGCGGACGTGTTCAGTAATGAAAAACCAACGGGTTCCATTTGTAATCTTTGAGCAGCTTCTTAAATAACATTTTCGATTGAATTTCGATTCAAATCGAATTTAAGCTGCTGAAAAATATTTTAAACATCGAAAAATGATGGTCGTTCGAGGGTTAACCGATTAGTCTAAATAGCACTTGTTCAAATATAGTGAACGAGATTTTAATTAACTGCGACTGAGCATCGTGGATTAACATCAATTAAACCGTGTTTTTTTTATATTTTCGATTCGATATGTTGATTTTTTCAAAAGAAATTTATTACGGCTTCATCTTAATGTCAGATTGTATTGCTGCAGCATCACGGGTGGCATTTTGATAGTCGAAACGAGCTAATGAACATATTGTTATGATACTTCGTCGATGATTTTTAAATATCGTTTCGATCGATTAAGGCTCTTACGTAAAATTATCTTCAGCACGTCTGAGATTCGACGAAGAATTCCAATGCGTGGCTATTTTGGATCTTTTTTCGAATGTCAGGCTAAGAATTTGGAAGCATTTACTCCTTGCAATCAGCTCTGAATAGAATTTAAGTGTCATTGTACCCTGGTACTATGAGCTCATTGAAATTCCGTGTGTAATACATACCCTTTTATGAAGTCGTTTGAATAATCTAAGAATTGAACTGGACAAACCAGAGAAAATGTGACCAAAATGCATAAAATTATTCAGGTCTATAAATATTTTGTAAATGGAACCAGATATTATTTCAAAACACGACAATATTGGCATGTTTAAAAAAAAACAATGCCTAGTAAAATGTCAAGAAATTCATGATTCTTGATATTTTCAGACACTCATCGAAACGACTTTCATAAAAGGCCATTCATTTTTTCATAATTAAATTAATAGGACTTGTTTTCTAGTGTCCGTATAGTGGTTGAGCATATTTTGCATATGTTTTTATCTATTATAATACCAAAGAAAGATGAAATTATGCTTAAAAACTACTATAATATTTTTGGAAGTGTGATACGTCCGGATTCTACTATCGATTGATTATAATTTTTTTCATAACGTTTAGGCGTAGTTTATAGAAAGTGCAAATTATTAATATGCTAATTTGAATAGCGGACAGAATATTTTTATGGGAAAATAACCAAAATCCAAATTTTTGATACTATATATTTTTCTATATCTTCGTCTAAAATAGTTAAAACGATTTAGTATAGACAAATTCCACAGAATAGATCAGATCAAATGTTACTTTCAAGTCGTTAATAATCGCGATTTATTAATTTCAAACTTAAAGTTCGTTAATTGAAGTCAAATCAATTTCCCTGGAGCATTATTTTTAGGTCTGCAAACACTAGGAATCAGATCTAAAGAATACTGTGGATGGTAAAACAATTCAATATGCAATTCGTACAATTTTGCTATTGTTGCGGTCGACTTGTGACACGTAGTAAACACTTTTTTCTTCTTAATTTGGGAACGTTTTTCTGCAATTTCTTCCATCAAATACATCAATCATCAACCATTTAATATTTGTTGTTGATGGTTCTTCCTTTCGGAGGCCAAAACCTTCCAACGAACCTATTAAGTTCGTTGGAGCTCATTGCCAAATCCAAGAAAAAGCTCCTGAAAAGTTGTCAATTTCTGTTAAAATGTCAATCAATTTCGATCCAAATAAATACGATTGTTAGACATGGATTTCCATCAATTATCTGCTTAGATCATCATTTATGCTACAGAGTTGTTCTCTCCTTGTATTTTTGGAACAGGATGCTAATATTTATGTTCATATAGTGAGCATGCAAACAATTTGATTGCAGCCTATAAACATAAATATTTATCCGACTTTCAATGCAATAGTGTATTCTATATGTATGAGACTTGATTTTAATAGACTTCTACATCTGATTGATGATATTATATAGAACAATTCGATTGATTGGGCCATATAGCCTTCAATTGGCATTTCATGCCGTCTTAAGCTTTTCTCACGTTGTTTCATCTAACGCTGTATAATGTATTATAGTTGTTAACTAATCCATCAAAAATATGCTAAAATCACTGTCATCGTATTACTTTGATTCATCGCCAACGTCTATTGTACTTTGCGCTATCGTATTCGATCGGATTTCAAAGCATAAATGGAAAAGAAATTCTATGCAAATAGCCAAAAGTATTAATCGTGTTAGAATACTAATTAAAGTTATGAATAGGATTATATCTTAGAATCATTGGCGCGATTATTGTTATGCAGATTTTTATCTCGGGACAGGCTCGTCCGAATGAGATTTAAAGTGTCATAACAATAGGAGAAAACAGTTGGCGATTTCTAATGTAGCAAAAATGATGGTGATCTAACCGGGAAGCTCGCGTGTGAAAATTATTTATTTCGGATCGAACAGTTAATGCATTTTTAATTATTGCTTGCACTTGAATTTCATCCGATGATGGAATCCGCGACGTCATTTTACGCAGCGCTTCTCAAAGTGTTGATTTGGTACCATCATTTAATGGAGATGCCAAATTGGCATTATTTGAAGACGATGATTACTCAACGCCACAAATTACTACCTGCTCATTATGACGTTAAGTAATGTGTAAGCACTTAATTAGAAAGACATTTTTGACTTCGGGCTAAACGGACGTATGAGTTAATAGAAACGTAACTAATATTTTGGATCGCGCATTTTTTTAAATTATACGCTTGTGATTCGAAGAAACTGTATTGCAACGGGTCCATCCCAAGCGTTTATTATACCGGTTTTCCCTATTCTTGGCATACTTCGGAGGAACTGTTAAGTCTGAATATTATTTATTAACCTAATCGAAAATTCTTCATGGACTTATTGAATATTTTAAACGAGAATGTTATGAATTGAGAAGCTTTTTTATCAGGCTTCATCAAGATCCAGTCTCTCGAGTCATGCGGTTAAGATAGGTTGAAGTCATTAAGATGAATCAATCATTTTAACGATATGTATGAGTTTTAAAAAAGTGGGTGGATAATGCTCAGGATACTTATATTGAGTTTAAAAAAATATCATCAACAATACGATGACCTGAATTTAAGCATTGTTGAGTCTTTATATTAAAATGCTGACAATTCCATCATTATATATAAGTTTGACACTAATAAATCTTATTATAAGTATACAGTACAAACGGCTCTATAATTCGCCAAAATATCACACATTTATCTTTTATATCGCGAATTAACCTTTTAACAAAAAAGTTAAAAATCAAAGAACAGTAACGCTAATTGAGGTCAATTATATGGAATCGGTCTCGAGACCGTTTCCAATTTCCCCATTTTCGATTTCTGTCATTATCAACCGTATTAAATTAAACGTAACGCGCTAATTTAACATGACCTTGATAAAGTAAATTAAGACTATTTTTTTGGAGACCAGAAATTATTTTAAATCACCATAGAAAGCCTCTGATTCATCATATAACGCTTTAATATTTCACAGAATCGGCTCTTTCACTTCGCAGAATCAATGATCTGCAGGTCCGCCTAGAGATGACAACATCGACTGAATATCAATCGGACAAGAATTTGTGAGTCATGAACCATTGAAATTATCGCGATGGTGTCATTAATATTTATAGACGCGCTGCATTTTTGCATCGGCGTTATATAATCATGAGGCGCTAAGGGTAGATTTATGCAAATGCAGAGGGGCTCGATAGCCCTCTAGAACAATGAAGCCATAAAATCGAATAAAAAATGCCTCGAGCAGAGGACGTGTTTGGGTATTGAATGAAGACGTGTTTTCTTTCGGCTGTATAAATATTTACAGCCTTTTGATTGTTGGATGTGAATGTAAATATGGTGCTGTGGGTAACAGATTTGAATCAATACGATCGAACAATACGAAAAACATTTATTGTAGCCATGTTTGTGTTTTGCAGATTGTTGAAAACGATTTCAACAGACGATATGGCAATTGCCTGTTATAAAGTAAGGTAATCTATATTCAAAGGCTTTTGTGTTATACAAACGATGCTAACGTTAATAAAACATATGCGTGTGGTGAACGATGTTAAAAGATCGATGAGTGTGACGATAAGCAATGTCGTTTTATATATGACGGAATTTTTGCATCAATCCTTTGAGTAGTGATTTGTATGTCTGCCACTTATCATACATATAAATCAAATTATCTGTCAGGACCGTCGCAGCGTGTATGAAGCTTGTATATAAATAAATAAACACTGTCAATAGCACACAATATTCAATCATTTCTTCAAGTAAACATAAACAATACACTTGAAATCGATTCATGATATCATTCATATATCATTATTAGTCGATATATTTTGGTTAACGATCTATACTATCGTATGATGAACGCAAGATACTCTCTATATCTCTATCTGTCGTGTAAGAATACTCTTTCTGAATCACTGGAGTTCAGACACTGTCCTAACCATTTAAACGCCAGAAATTTTAGAGATACTACTCGTATAAACTCTTTGACTCATATATTTTATTGTTTAAAAAGGTGACTTGTGTATCCCAACATATGCATTATATAATCATATGTTGTCCTGCGGGATCATTTACGGATTTTGGGCAATATGAATATTTTTTCCTAATATAATATACACGTCAATAAAACTCAAAATAGATTAATTAAGTAACAAAGATCATTCAATGGGTTTAAATAAATTCCGTTTAATTTATTTAAAAATAAAATTAAAACACATTTTTTGATTAATTAATTACCCTGGCATAGTAATTTTTAGTTATTAAAAATATTCATTTTCTACGAAATAACATAGTGACTCATCGGTGAGTCACTGTTGATTAATTAATATACTTTTGAAAGAAAGCTAACTTCTAAATTTAAATTGATCATCAACAAAATTTTAATAGTACTCAATTTTTTAAGAATTTGATCGGCTGTCTTTTGAATTTTGCTGCAAAATTTCTTCGTGTTAATATTCAAAGGCAGAATTTTGAAAGAACATATTCCAAGAAATTGTTATTAGCATAATTATACTTTTAGCTCTCCGTAGAATGGATGGAAAAACCCAATGGTCAATAATATAAATTGCATAAATTATATACGCTTTTACGACATTTTTGTGGTATTTATGTAGAAAATATTTTGACGCTTTAAACTGAATCACCTAAAATGAGATTTGGAGTCCATACTTGCTTCTGTATTTATCCAATTTTCAATTTGATCCTTGCAAAATGAATTCGTTGTTGTTAAAATGCATTGAATTTAAACATTTTTAGAGCGTAATGTGGCGAGATTTGAATCTAAATCTTTGATCATTTAACGCGATTTCCTAAATTAAATCGATTGATTTATTGCATATTAGATTGTTTGATTTTTATATGAAGCATTTCTTAATGCTATCGATTTCATTGATTGCACTATTTGTAGAGCGTTCTTGCAATATCCGTTCGGGACGTAATGGGTCGACATTTGAATCAAAATTAGCGCGTTCTGAGCGATACATTTTCGATTATCTTTCGATGCACAAAATCGATAATACCCAATAAATGGCATATACTAAGTCGATAAACAATCCTAAATTGTGGTCTGTTACAAAATTAAGTTCGAATTCATTGGGATGTAAGAGCAGAGAGTGAGATTCGATGTACCCATGACATTTCCGCGATTCAAGGTAAACGCAGCGATGTTCCTCGCGCTGGACGATCAAGGATGAAGACTCGAAGAAAATCTACCGGATCGAAAGCAAAAAAAAAAAACGTTCAAGTATTTAATGAATTTAAATACAGTGTAATACTTTTCGGTTGGACCGATCGAGAGACGAGAGAAATGAACAGAAACCGGCACCGGCCCAAATCGGTATTTCAAAAAACCTGATTTGCCGGTCTCGCCCGCTTCGTGTGCCGCTGGTTTCGACCACATCTTCGACGACGACCAACATCGCTGTTGGTACAGATTACGCTCAAATATTTGTACAATTTTAGGTGTTTGAGATTTCTCGGAAAAGCGATCCTAAGACCAGGTGTCCGTTAAGCCGCTGAGGTCGCGCCGATTGTGGTCAAAATTCACACCTCACCAGGCTTACTTTCTCAGCTCAAAAAATGAGGTTGTATAAACAAATGTCTAGAAATCTTCCACGATAGAAAATATTTAAGAAAATCTTGTAATTACTCGACACAAAAAAATAGAAGATCAACCGTGTCGAGATGTGGTGGAACTCATCGATCATCCACAGCGAAAATCTTGGATTTTTCCGATGGCGATTTAAGTATAAATTATGCAGATACACATGTTATACAATTTTTGTTATTGAATATATTTCAATGTTAATTTTTCTTGCGGCTTAATCCAAGCGTGACAAAATTGCAGAGCGCATATAATGTCAGGTTCTTTAACCTTGCATATGACAAAACGAATCATTTAAAATACATTATCATTGAAATAAGAAGAAAATGATTGCCAAAGCAACTGTTTAACATATCTGACAATATAACAGGATTGATGTTTAAATGATTAATACAAGGTATGTATGTATTGACATCATCTTGGATATTGCCTGGAAAATGACAATGCCATTATAAATGTGCTTTCGCCCTAATTTGATGACTCAAAGCAATCGAGAAGGTTGCAAAAAGAGACCCTTGTTGAAATTCAGGTAGGATGTGAAACCCCACAGGTAAACATAAAACATCAGCCCACTCACCTGTTGTATGGTATCCTTGAAACCTCTCGCGGTCAGTTCAGACAGCTGCCGTCCGAATGGGGTTGCAGAAAAAGAACCAGGAAAACTAGCCGAAAATCATTCACCAGTTTCCTTATTATCAAACACAATAAATCCAAAGCGAGCGCAGTACAGTCTATTAAAACAAATTAACACGGTCGAAGAAATTGGCGAGTTCCGTTCACATCATTTTTACTTCCCCGGCGGCCGGTTTGCAGGTTAGTGTCCGCATCCGAGCAAGAAAACACGTCGTTTTCAATCAAAAAATTAAATCACTTGGAAAACCCTTCCGTCACTAGTTCGTTGTTTCGAGGATCGAGAGCTGGAGTAAGTCCAGTTTGCTATAAACTACAAGTGGAGTGGTGAAGGTGACGTCGGCTCGAAGCCAACGGACCGCCTTCCGCCGGCGGTGCCACCTCAAGACTGAGGTTCTGCTCGTGGCCAATAAACCAGACAGGTAGTAAAGTCTTTCTACAATAACCTGTATACGCCAGGTATATACCTAGTTAGCTATGCGTGTTGTTGTGCCTTTACACGGCACAGAATACTCGCTGGCGGCTTCTCTATACCCTACCCAAAAGAAAGCACCTGAATCTGCGAAAAGCAACCGTCTTCGCCGAAAAGAAGCTTAGCATCATCACTCAATTAGTGTGCTTTTTTCCGCAAGCGTTCCCACGGATTACATTTTAATCCGCCTGCCACGGGAATCCGTGAAAGATGTCACAAATGGACAGGATATCTAAAATATAACGGTAAACTTAAATTTATGCCACCAAATTTATAACGTTTATACATAAGAGACTTCCATAGATTTTTTTTTCAAAGAAGAAATATTATCATGAGGTAGATTCCCATTGATTTCTATATTATTTAAAATAGTAACATTTAAGTAGGAGAGGATAAATGAAGGAGTGCCAAAACTATCATTATTTTTTTAATCCTTAACTGGTATCTTGGATCAAATTTGACCCACGATAACAAATACGTAGCTTTTTTCATTGGGCGTTACGTCAATACTTTTCCGTTTTCAGTGAATATTTCAACACTAATGAAGGGACAAAAGTGCAATCATGATATCATCTATTTAAAATGATGGAACTGTGGATACAGATACCGGCAAACTATAAATTATTCAATTTTATAATAGTACTAAATGGAGTTGATTATTTGGAACAGTTGCTTCGTCTTTTGTCGAAGAACTGAAAACAGTCTCTAAAATGTAATAAATGTTCCAATTTTATTTTTAAGAGACATTCCGTCCCAAATATTGTGGGTACTGGTTGTCAAAAATTATAAATACTGAAACTTGTGATATTTTCTGTTCCTAAGAAGATGTTTTGATCTTCGTTGATATTTTTTTTAGTTATAAGCTTAGAGAATATGAGAAGTATTATTGTTCTAATAAAAATAATAGGGTTTTTTCAACAAAAATAATTTTTCTTACTTTTCAAATACACACTTATCAAAAAATCTAGGTAAGTTACTAATTTTTGTAAAACTAGTTAATTTTTGACGTTTCTACCTCGTTGGGTCTAAAAGAGATCGATTTTTTTGCATTTTTTTATGCAAAAAGTATTAAATATAGAATGTTGATACATATTTAGTATATTGACTAGGTGATCTATATTGAATATAAACATATTTTTTAAAGTTAGACTAAATATAGTATTGGGAGTGGGGCGAGCCACGTATGTTGATAGACGAGCGATGACATTCTTCATCATGGAAGTCCTAAGTCTTTGATAGGTGATTTGCAGCAAAAAAATTAAACATTTTGTATATATTGTGTATAGATTAGACTATAAATAGTGAGTAACTGAAGAAAAATGTGTCGGTCTATAACATTGCGAATTTAATTTATAACGACTTGAAATTTACTGAACGTATTCTCATACATTGGTTCTTTCTTATACGCGAAGAATTTTTTTTAACCAATAAGGTAGAAACGTCCCTTAAACTATGAAAGATTTTTTGGTGTGGGTCAAATAAGACCCACGAAAATTGTAGTGTAGCCAAAAATAGCGAAACCAGTTAAGGGTTATTATTACAAGTCTTTGATCAGACCGCGATTAATATTTTTTGGGTTGGGACGATTTATATTAAATATCAATATTTCCGATCTGTCAAGTTGGTTGATATGGATTTGGAGACGAACTTCGATAGGAGAATATTTATTCATCATTTGGTATTGTATTTACAATGTAAAATTTGTTAATAAATGTTAAATTTTGTATTGTTTGTGGCATGCAAAATTATCTAACACTAATACTTCGTCTGAAGTCGGAATGAAGAGGAGTTAAATGTTAAAAATATGCAAGCAAATCTTCATCCCGTTATGATAATTATAACGAAAGAAATATTAGGAAATTGAGAGCATTCTCCTTTCCTCCAAGTCTTTCAAATCATATAAGTTATATAATTTTTTGAATTAATTATGTTGAGCTGCAAATCATAATTTTTACTCTTCAGAGATTCCAACAATGAATCATAAATATGTACATACTTTTAGATAATTAATCAAATTCCCCCCTCAAAAATCTTCATTCAATTTTGTATTCATTTTTGTGTCATTGACCGTATAAAAGACTTCTTTTTAATTGCATTGAATCCTCAGTATCCAAAAGTGGCCGTATTAATGTATAAAATATGGGAGATACTAACTGGTTTTTAAGACTTTAAATATCATTCTTCGTATTTAAAATGCAGTCAAATCTCACATCATGATGAGATATGAACCCAAATGTACTACCTTGTTAATCCATTTATCATGGAAATCAGCTCATTTCCACAAATAGGTCTTTATATTATCTGGGATTATTTTTTAAAAATTTATAATAATTGTGATTAAAGGCGTTATTCAATTCTAGGGGATTAAATATGAATGGGGTTGAATTAATTTTGGTGATAATTTTAATCCGATAAAATGTTTCTGGCACTGTCAAGGTTTGAACAGATTATTAAATAATTATATTTCAACGAATTTCGATTGTATTGAGGGATTAAAGTTGATTTATCGGCTAGAAAGGTGTTAAAATACGGGTATAATTATTTTTGTGAAATTCATACTAAAATGTAAATTAATAAAAATTATAGTTTTTGTATCAAATTCAATCTTGCCATTTGACTGACTGTAATCTTCATTACAAAAGCACTGTGAAAGAAACTGGCTGTCGACCTCTCACTTAACAAACGCTCTGCAATTGTCTCTTTCGTCCACGATTGAACGTTGCACCATCAAAAAGAGACAAGCATACACCAACAAGCAGTTGACTTAGTCCGCTTCATTGCTTGCTAAAATTCTTGTGTCCTGACGTATACAATTTTTTCCGACTCTCGAGATGCCTTAAAAAAAGCTTTTACATCTGTCTCCATCCTACTCAGCCTCTTACATGTAAAAATATAGGAGCGCGATGGAGTGAATATGAATAATTATAAAATGCAGCCTGAAATGTGCAACCATTCATGGTGACATTTCATTTTTCAGCAACAAACAAAAACATTAAAAAAACATCAACTTTTATTTAGCTTTAATAAATATTTTTATATTCAATAAAGATTATCTAGTCAACTCATTAAATATCAACATTCTATATTTAATACTTTTCGCATTAAAAAATGTTAAAAAATCGATCATTTTAAGGCCCAAAATGATAGAAACGTCTTTTAATGTCGTAAGTGTAAAATTTCAATCGCTGCCTCTTTTTGGATTCCAATTATTTCCCTTTTACTAGTATGGCATATTTTAGGAATTCAACGACTATCTGTAGGCCTTTATTTTGGTGGCCAACAACTTTATTTTTAGCCAATTTATGCTAATATCATCTAGCAATGGTCTCAAGTAAGCGAACGTGGATTTAAATTCGCAATCGAAATACATTCAAGCTGATGTAATGAATGACGAATACTGTCGGTTTTAAAATATTTTTGCAAGCAAATAATGGCCCTGAAATTTTCATTACCGTCAATTCATTCATGTCATGGGCTTTCCACGTCGAAAAAAAGTTTTTGATTTAATTTCGATCAATTGATTATGTTAAGTTTGAGATTATGAACAATCCAGTTTTTTTTCTCAACTGACGATGCGAAGTAGAACATTCGATGAATAAAATATCGGATTATATATTTATGTAAATTGTGGTTATTTATTATCAGTAAAAGATTTGGAATCAAGATCTACATTCCAAGCCATAAAAAATTGTGATCAGATCAGTCCTAAAAAAATGGCCGCAAATAATCGCGGAGACTTGAACGATCGGTAATAACAGAAACCTATTTTACTGTATAAAACCATTTCATTGATGAAATATTTAACATAGTTAATCTTCAAATTCAGAAATAAATAATCTTATATTGATAGCGAAACAATAATTGCACAGTTCATAATTTTTTCCCATATTATCTATTTTAAAATGGTTCACACAGAAAAATATCGAGCATTACATTTGTATAACAACATCCGGCCAATTTAACTTATTACATTATTTTAAAGACCCATTTCTTGTCATCGATTATACAAAAATATTCGATCAGCATCTGTCAAACATGACAGATAAGTTCTTTAAATAGCTCCATCATTCAAAAATTAATACTCAAATAAATACAAATCACCATGATAGTCTCGAAATACGTGAAATTTCAAGGCTTCGCTTAAAGTTCTCTCGCACAATAAGGTGTTATTAAATTACCTTCTCAATGTAAACCCTAAATTAGGATGGATATAAAATATTTCTCGGAATTTAGGCACATAAAATCTGGGCAGTTTTTGATGTGAGCACGTCTAAAGCGATTCTCAAAGGCCCTGCTGTCAATTTGGCGCATAAAACATTTATTTACGGTTGTTATTGTTATAAATTGGTAATAGAAATTATTGTTCCTGATTTAGGAGCTAAAAAAATGGTCGAAAACCTGTCATATTTCCAAGAATATTCAATAAGAAACCTGCTAAATATTGCGGGTACATCTTGTATGGGGGCAGGTATAAAAATAAAACGGTAACGTTCAAAGTCATTTACCGCTCGCCCTCTATATTTTGGGTCTATTTTTATTTAAGGGCGTTCCTGTTGATCATTGCTAAATTTTGGGTCAACTTTTTGAGCAGATTATAAGAAATATTTTCTTGTGTTATAATTGATCATTATTAAATGATTCGAATTTGTCACGAGCAGGCCTAAAGACCAGTATCATTTACGTGCCCTAGATAGCCCTCATTGGTCAAGAATTCCCAAGAATTTCTTGCTCATCAATGAATTTATAGGTCGATCTGAATCGTAAGACATTCCAGCGGTCTATGTTTAGCATATGAAAATTCCTTCAGATCCACACGACAGATGAAGATGAATTAAATGCGATCCAACGCTAGGTCATACTGATGATGGAATAATAAATAAACTTTAACGGTAAGTCGCATGCTGGTTTTAATTTGTTCAGCATACAAAGCAGAAGCCGAATGTGATTATTTGAATTATTAAGTGGACGTCCATTACACAACGGTATCTCGCCATTGTTAGCCGCGAATGGCAAGGAAGTTTAGTCACAGAATTTCCGCACTTCCGAAAACGGAGACCTCCTTTTGGCTCATGGAAATGGCCTCATGCAGCTCGTGCATAATTTATGTCAACGGATGATCCTAACTTAACATCTGATTGAATGTCGTTTGTGGATTTATCGGAGACGCTCAAGACTCAGGCGTACATGCTAATAAACGCTTGTTAATTTTTCTGCAAGCGAGTCAATAGAAATGCTTCAACAATATTGACTCCGAGAATTGTGTATGTGGGACATCAGCCAATAACAAAAGTAATTCCATGCTAAGCTCACTTCTGAAGATTCTGTCATAAATTAGCACTGGCCTATTAACATCGCAGGTCAAACACGAAATAATATATGTATGAGAACATTTTATCGAGTATTTTCGATTCTTTTTGGGTCGTAAGTTTGTAAATATAATTTTTTCATCGCTAGAAAAACAAACAGAACATATTAAATGCGATGATTGAATCGAAGACAAATAACACTAATTTAATGATAATCGATTGCATTAAGATAATAGCATAAATATAATATGGCAAACAAAATATTATTGTGTTAAAATGGAGCTAGAAATATAAGCACTCTTCGTTAATAATCATGATCTGAGCAGATCCTTGCTTTTTCATAAGTGCTCACTATTCCAAATGATTGATAGAATTTCCTACCAATCGAACATACTTGTGTTGCTTTCATCAAGACAATATAATGTCATTCATTAAGACAATATTCAAGAAGGATCAACTCTCATGCGAGTATTTCAATACATTTGTTCTTACATAAAATCATTTAGAATTCTAAAGGATTTCAAATGAAAGGCATCTTTAAGAAGGGTTTTGTTTCAGATCTTATTCAATTCGGATCTTCATCATCCCATATATTTATTATACAAGGAATTTGGTTTATTCGTATTCAAACGATTTAGCTCGTGAATAAAATTTAAAAGAAAAAGAAGATGGTTAGGGGAGATGAAAATACTATTTCTTGTCAAGATTTATACATCGAACTGAAGTCAGCGGGAAGAATACGTCTTCCAGTGGCCAATGCTATCGGTTAAACAAGTTTCATTTTATCATTTAAATCAATAACTACACAAAATATGATGTAAAAATAATTTTAATTTCTCCCATTAAATATTGAGTTTTCATCGTCAAAGCTTGCTTTAGACTTACTTGAACCTTGCGGAATGTTATATATATATATATATATATATATATATATATATATAATAATTGTTGGCGTGCACACTTCATTTGTCGCCATCACGTTTTAATTTCGAGTACATTTTGCATCGAATCCGTAAGCCTCTGCCTCATGATCGTTGCAATATCAAATGATAAATAAATTTGTGTTATCGGATGAGCGGTCGAATATAAAGAGCCCCATCTATGGAGGTAAAATAAGGATTCTGTCGTATGCTGCGAGTCCGTGTCGAGGTTGCAGAGCCCCGTCGATATTCGGCGGGCGCTCCCGTTCTTCTCATCGAGGTCCTTCAGGTTAAGATGAGAGGCGCATGGGTGCGTCCACAACGAAGATTGCGGGTCCCTGGAGACGACGAGGGATCAAACGCAATAGATATAAAAATAAAAAAAAGATTTTGACTGAATACAAACATTTTGTAGGAAGATAGAAATTGGATATCGTCTTCATTCTGGCAAGTGGAATGCAGTCAAATGCATTCGTAAAAGCTTATACAAATATGTAAGATGTAAACTATATGAATAAAGCCTTCCAGGTGTGTCGTTATCTTCAGTTATAAACGTATACCTCCTGCAATAATTTTGATATAATACCAAATTATAATATATTTGATTTTAACAGTCGATTTTTAGCTAAATGTGTACTGCTTTTTTGGCATATATTTTGTGTAAATCGACATCGAACTCTTGAAGGAATGAATTGAATTAATCTTTGACATTACGTTTAAATAATAATAAGGGTTTTTGTAATTTTGCGGTAAATCTAGTGTTAAATATAGAAAGATTTGAACACTTAATATGCCGTCGTTTTTTATTGAAATGTAGAGGAAAAAGTCATTTATTTTCGATAAATTAGTAGCAATAACGCCTTAAAAGATATTGGACATAAAAAGCTTTAAAATAGTCAACCATACCATAAAAGTATGCTTTATTATACAAAATTGATACAATTTGTACAAATTATCCGGCTAAATTAAGCTCCAATTTCAAAATCAGACCAAGTCGATTTGTATTGCCGTCGAATAAGCACACGCATCGGTCGTTCTTTTATGAACTTTTTCAACACACCATATGAATAATTTTCATTCGCACTCATTAATGAAACATTGTCGGACGCTACGAAGAGAATAAGCGCGAAAGTAAGCGATAAAAATGCGGGAAAAATGCTCGATCATCTATCAATCGATTGAAAGGTTTTATCGATTTAAACCGCATTTTTTCGTTCCTCGCTGATTTATATTTGCGTGCCATGTTCGATAATACCTTTATGGTGAAAAATCGTGATTAACTTGCCTGTGGTTTCACTTTTTGGATGCGGCATTGTCGGTAACGGAATTACTCTCAGGTGCGTATGCTTTTACGCCGTCGGGCTTACTTGACCTATAGGTAGAACGATTCGGCATTCCTTAAAATAGGGGAACCACTTTTGTATTACGACAGCGTGCGATTCGACCCTTTTAACGTGTGCATATGTAAACGCATTCTGCTCTCATCGGACGCGATAATGAATTATTTCTATGAGCTCTGGACGATGCGCGATCTGCGCGAAAAGTATGCCGATTGGCAATGCAAATTGGTGACGAAGAAATAATGAAGCCCTTTTGAAGCATGAGTCAAGATCAAAGATCAAGGACTATTCCTCCACATCTCATCGACATTATTATGCCAAATATCGCCTAGGTTATAACAAGGAATTTGTTTTGTTACGTGTTACATTTTCCAGTCTCTTTCATGATACAGTTGCTGACCCCTTTGATATTATTTTCATATAAATTTGAACCTAAGATGATTTATACTACCCATAGGTAAAAAATAATGTTACTTGCGCTTCACAAAAATGATTGTAAATATAAATATCCAATCATCAATATAAAAAAACCGGTTCGTGAAATATTAGTATTCGTCCAGAAATTTTAAATTGCTCATCGATTCATAAATAATATTTGTGTGGTACATAATTATTTTATGTTAATAAAGCATACGAGGAATTTAATAGTCATGATAGAGAATAATGCACATATGATGGCCATATTCAAAAAATAAATTATGGAATACATCAGAAATTTATACCCAATGAATGATGCTCAAATACAGTATATTAAGTGGTATATTAATTCACAAATAATTTATATATTATATACTTGGGTTTGTTTATATGCGATAGATACGTTCCATGGGGAGTCGCGCATAAAAAAAATCGCATAAAAAAGGCTTGTGAACTACATAGAAAATGTGATAGAATGTATCAAAATATAAAATCAAATCAATAATATCATCTTCATTCAAGGGAGTATCCTCAAGCAATTCATTGACATCATTTTGGAAAAAAAAACTTTTTTTATGCGCATTCGCATAAAAAAAGTTTTGTCCTCTATAGAAAAATGAGAGATTGGTTCCTTTATTTTTGAAAACCGCATAACTTCAAAATCGCATAAAAAAGATCCGTATAAAATCTTGATAACTTGATAATCTTATAATGAACATATAAAATGTGTGAGATTCTCGTGTGAAAAGTGAAACTCATACTAAAATTGATCTAAAATGAAGGGAGAATAGTTTATACACAGTGGTTCTTAAACTAGGGTCTGCGAAAGTATAAAACAACATTTATTTATACTTGAACAAGATATTTTCATAGAATTATTTATAGAGAACATTATAGGAAGATCCATTTTGACTAATATTTGACCAAGAGATGTTTGTTTGTTTAAAAAATTAAGTCTCAAGAACGACTTTTGAGCGAAAATTTTTGTTCAAGAGGGAGGGTCCGCGAAAAAAGTTTTGTTCAAGCACTACACCGGTAGTAAGTCTGTTTTATTAAATAATACACAAACACAGCTTAATCTTGTAGTTGATAATTTCCGTTAACTAATGGTAATTAGCAAATAATAGTGGTCAAAAAGAGTCTAATCCGATTTTTGTGTTTTTTCTTTTTGGGAGAAGATTGTACATATTGTGAATGTTATCTTCAAATATTTAAATTCCCAAACTTTATTAATCGTCTTTTATGACAAGAGCTCAGATTATTACATCAATACAAACATCACGAGTATATTTCCATACATACTTTTATTAATATCAATATCCATGTTGCTTTAGTTTATTGTCTGAATTATCAACAATCCCTTGGGAGTATTCCATGGATTTAATCATAAATCTTTTTCATCTCTAAGCACATAAACACAACCCACCATGATTTTTCCATCAAAAAATACCATTATCTCATCTTAAAAGATATAGAATACGTCACAAAATTTTGGCACTGCATTAAGCTTCCTTGGACTGTATAAACCTGCCATATAATAAATCTAGAGAATCTAGACTAGAGATTAGGGTATATTTTGTCAGAGTATATAATATCAGATATTTAAAAAAAATGATTAATATTTAACTCCAAATTATTATTAATGTTTTGCTCGAATAAAAATATGGATTTTTAAATGATTTTTTTATGATTTTCAGTGAATAGATTCAATGCTTGCAGATTGATAAAGAGAATATCGATGGCTAATTTAAATCATTTCTTGTTATTCCATTGTGGTCAATGGTGGTGCATCATTTTAATAAGTTATTATGCCTGTGGTTTTGAGGCTTGATCCCTGATAACAATCAATAGATAATAATTGTGGCTTAAAAGTGTTAAATCAGACAAATTGGATTTGAAAAATGCCCTTTTAAATCAGGGCGACTTCATTAATAAATTCATTGGAACGGAACCAGACAATTCCTAGATTAAGATTAACGTTTTGGAGAGTTTTTCTATGCTTTTGATGAAATGTTTGCTGTAGATTTTTTTTTATTAAATAATAAAGGTTTATATAATACACCAGAATGAAGTTTAAAAATTATTTATAATTGGGAGAAATTTTCGGTCATGTTTGACTCACTATTGCATTGATTCTCAACCTTTTTGAAGTCACGGTGCACCAGAAATAAGAAGTCGAAAAAATTTGTATACATCGACATAATTTTTATTACATATTTAAAAAAATAATATTTACATACCATTTTTTTACATATTTTCTTTTTATGTCAAATTATATAAAAAATGTTTAACATTGAAAATATATTTAGTTAGTTAATTTTTCCCTAGAAACAATTTTATATTTATACGCGTTTTATTAAAAATATTTGCTCTCTTTGAGTGGTAAATCTAGGTTGGGGGGGGGGGGGCTGTTTTTTTCCGTTGTCCACCCAAAATGTTGTCTCTGCTTAACACAATAGAAGTTATATGATCAATCAAAAATCAATTAATGTGCTACCTGAGCTTGTTGTTAAGGAGACAATTCATTGCTTAAGAACTATTGTCCAATTTCGCTTCTCTCCCATATATATATAAAGTATTTTCTAGAGTTAAAACTAATAGGTTGGCAGATCGATTTAACAAATTTCAACCTCGAGAACAGGTTGGATTTAGAAAAGGCTTTAGTATCAACGAGCATATCCACATACTAAGACAAATCATCCGGAAAACCGAAAAATATAATCAGCTACTGTCTTTCTTGGGCAGTTTTAGACTCACTACAACGCTGTAATATAAACTATCTCCCAAGCTTATCATAAACGCTTTGGAAGATGTGTTTAAACTGTTATCTTGGAAAAAGTGCCGACACAGTATTGACAACACACAAGTGGAGAAATTGTGACATAGTATTAATAGCCGAATTGTCTGAAAAGCTTCAAGACATGCTCCAAGACCTAAACGAAGTGTCAAGTAAAATTTGTCTGAAAATGAACATGGATAAAATCGAAGCCATGATAAATAGTCACAATTCTCAGACCTTCGGGGCGATATCCATTGGGGGAACACAAATTGAGGTTAAAAATGAATACACTTATCTGGGACAAGTAATACATCCCAATAGAAATTGACAGACGAATACCACTAGGATGGCAGCATTTAACCAACGCATCATCCCAGTGTTAGGGTTAACACTGGGATGGGTACGAAGACGTGGAATCTAATATCAGGCATTTTACACAGAATAAAGTTTTCCCAGCGTGCCATAGAGAGATCTATGCTCGGAGTGTCTTTATAATATAGAATCAGAAACGAGGATATTCGAAGAAGAACTCGAGTAGTAGACGCTACTGAAAGAATTGACACACTTAAGTGGCAATGGGGGAGACAAATGTGTCGAAGAAACGACGGTCGATGGGGAAGAAAAGTGTTGGAGTGGAGACCCCTGTAAGACTGACGACATCGAAAGAATAGCAGGATGAAGCTGGATGCGGAAAGCGGAGGATCGAGAGGGATGAAGACTCAACACAGACTGATGATGATTATTATAAATTTTTCCTCAGCGGTCAGACTGCATGACGATTTGAAGATTCCGCCACGACCAGGCGCACAGCCCCCATTGAATAGATACCCATTGAAACCATCCTACTGTATTCAACCATCGACATCTTATTCCGCACTCTATGTAAGAGTCTATTGTGACAATAAAATCAAAAGTTTATCGTGGCTTTAAAAAAAACATAATTTATCGGCTTTAAATCCTACATCTTAAAATAGACATCAAGGACCTCCATTTTACTATAAGTCGCAGTACAAAACACTTAAAAAACTAAGAACACTTGCCTGAGTATCGACGCTGCATGACGTTCAGGATAGATCCTGGAGTACGGGACGCATTCTGGAACAACACTGCACTTTATTTATTAAGATATATCCCTCTGACGATTAAGCCAAACCGTATAACCTAAGAACTGAACACGCACTGATTGTCGCCTAGCTTAATTCGACGGCTCAACTGAGCGTACGAATATAAATGTATTAATACTAAATGTAAATTATTATGAAAAACTATTGAAAGAATGCATGAGATTCTTTCTGAGATAAGCTCTTTTGATATATTCCCAGAAATATTTTTATCAAATTTGAAATTCATTAAAAAATAATATATTCATGCAACGAAAAGGATGGTGATTTTTTTTGAAAAATAATATTTTTGGGAATATATCGCAGCAGCTTATTTAATCCCATGATTTTTAAAAAATACTTTTTCTTATAAATATTAATAATTTGTCATAAATGCTTTTCAATTTGTCCGTCCAGTTTAGGCGTCGTGTTTATGCTATGCAACAATATTCGGTGCAGAGCTATATTTTATTTTCACAGGTTAGGATGTGCATGTGCGTATGTTAAGTGATATTTTTTAATACACAGAGTGTTGTGCCGTTCCGGAATGTGATCCGTGTTCCAGACTGTATCCTGATCGTCATGCAGCTAAAATATTGAGGCAAGTAGTCATAGTTTTTAAGTATATTGTAATACGATTATTAGGCTTATTATCGAAATGTTTAATGTTGAACAATTGCATTGAGATTTCAAGAACACAGATCAGAAATAATACTCATAGTGGATTGGAAAATCAAGATGTCTATTTTAAGATGTAGGATTTAGGTCCGATTTTTGTACTTTTTTTTTAAAAGTCACGACTAACATTCAAATGTATATGTAAAATACGATATTCGGAAGTGATTCATTTAGCATTTCATAGCTAAAAGCTTCATTAAGCATCAATTTTTCCTTAGATTAAAGAAAATACATCATACATCATTTTAAAAATATATCATCAGCTAAATAATTGGACTAAAATGTGTCAAATATTTATTTTCAGGTATGAAATTGTGTTTATATAAAAGCAATCCGCAATTGTTTGATTACGAAATCGACCAGCCTTGATCAATCAATAGTCTTAAGTTTAGATGGACGTTGTGAAAAATTGTACAGTGTGGTTCAAAAGAACTGCTGGTGAGCCAAATTCCAAAGGTGTCCAGGACTTCAAAATTCATGCAGTAAGAGCTCTCAGGTAAGGATAATAAGATTTACAAGATAAATTTGAGCTATCATTTAATTTATCATCTAAAATATACACACAAAATATTTGGTCTAATGGATGTTTAAATTCTTTGTTTTAGGTAAGTCTTTCGAATAGCGCAATATCAATCCGAAATACCGAAGTTTTCAAATATACTCATACTTTGAGTTAAATACATAATGCGTAAAAATACGTAAAACCGAAACATAAATATTCTTCAGAATATTGTCGATTATTTTTTCTGATTTTACTGGATACATTTTCTTTTGTATGAGACGTATGATGTCTAGTAATATCGTCACTACTTCTTTCACTTGTACTCCCTGTGTCATTAATATTTTGGTCTGATTCACGATTTCGTTTGGTAATAAATGTATCCATTGTAACGTAGGCGAGAACTCTCAGCTGAATACCGGGGCCCAGTTATGTTCGTGTTGCTTCTGTCGACCAGTCCCAGTTACCTCCGTTCATAGAGCTTCTGACGGCCTGCGACTGCCGCGTCCCCCGTAATGTTGACGAGAAGGATTCCACAGGGTGATGGTGCTGGATTTCAAAGACGATTGTTTTTCCACAGCATGTTTATTTACTCCACTTTGAACAGACTGCGGCTGCGAGGCGTAGAATACCCAAAGTCTACGTTAAACGGTTAACATACGCGCAATTGATTTGGCTAATTCAAAATTACATTAACTTTTTCGTTGACTTTCATAATTTCGCCAACGACTTTTTCGGTTTTCACTGTTTTGCAGAATTTTTCGTTTTTACCAATTTTTTTCGCGGTGCACTTGTAATAAGCTCGCGGTGCACCGGTTGAGAAAAACTGCACTATTGACTTGAATAGGATAAGTCGCTATTATTCTTCAGCGAAATAATCGAATTTATTATGAGTTCGTTTTATTCATTCATTCATTGTTTTAAGTAAATGAAGAAGCGACGCTAAAAAATGTCAATGTTGAAAGTAGATCATCTTCGTTTTATATATCTTTAAGCATTCAATCTCGTAGCATAACGGTTACAAGGAGATCTTTAGAATAACATCTGAAAATCTTTACATAAGCTCGCTGCTGTAACGGTTATTCCTCAAGACTATTTTAATAGAAATAACTTGTTTTTTTCAAATCAATCCAAACTCTACATAACCGAATCTAAGCAAGATCAGATACTGCGATCGAAGTCAGTTACTAAAAGTTTGTGTAGAAAGCGACCGGTGACCAAGTTCCAATGAGCTGTCCCCATTTTAAATTGGATTCCAGCAGGTCCTGTTAATCATGTTGTCTAATGGACCCGAACGTATTTCGGTAGAACAAAAAGGAACCTATAAAATGCAGAGAGATAATGCGGAGAAATTAATAAAATATTTGAAGAATTTAATATGAGTAGATCTATAATTACTAGGATTCAAAAAAGGGAATATAAAATACGAAAAAGGATTTACATTGAATCATCAGTCAGTATAAATCAAATTGCTCGTATAAAAAATAATTTATTATCTAGAACGGAAAACTGTTTAATAATATGGATTGAAGATTGTCGTCAAAAAATGTATCCCTGGATAGACATCTGATTAAAAGAAAAGAAATCAAATTATTTGAGTATTTAAAAGAAAAATAAAGTGACTGTAAGAAAACATCTAAGTAATACACACAAGAAAAATGTTTTCACGAGATCTATTGTATTACCATCCAATACTTTCTTGTGTAATGTCAGGTAGAAGATTCGAAAAAATATTGAAATGTTTGAGTTGTACTATAAACAACAATGACAGGATGTCAAAAATAAGTTCACTTGTTGACATCGTTGTTTCGAATTTTCAAGATATATATATTCTCCATCGGAAGAAATTTCTTTAGATGAATCTCTTCTTCATCGAGGGCGACTGTGGTTACGGCAATACATGAAAGGGAAGAAAGCTAAGTATGGCAACAAGTTTTATAAATTGTCTAGAAATCTATAGAGGAAGGTTATTTGATAACGAACCTAGGGGAACCAAAATTCTAAGAATTATTAAATTTCTCGGAAATGACCGGTTGGACTGAATTCTATTAATCACGCAGTCCACTGGAAGGTCACACTTTCTCTTTTCGAACAGCCCTTAAAGACTCCGTCGATGATATAAAATAATAAAATGATGCGAATTTTCAATCAACACTTGCGAAACACCATTATGAAACCATCCGGAAGCCACATTACTCATTCATATGGCGGTCATTAAATACGAATTATCGTACCGAAAATATGAAACCAATTTCTTGCATTAAAATGTAAGCCAATCGCTATAATGGATGTCATTCGTGCTCTTCATTATGAAATTAAATGGTGTAGCGTTTCGTATTGCGTAATGTACTGTTAAAATACATTTTCTCTCACGCTTAGAAATTCTTTTCTCCTCGTTGAGTCATCCGGGAATTAGCATTTGTGATGGCATCGTGGAAGATTGAAGATTCATTTCGAACCACGATGTTTTAGCGTCATTGTTCGATGACAAATGGCGAGATTTGCTGCAGGCCAATGTGGGTCAAGTGTACACTCACATGCGGAAGTCGATCGAATTGCCACTGCAAATTAATTGGAATACTCGCATTAAATCCGTTTTTGCCATAATAAATTATGTGGAAGCATTTTAATATTGTGATCGCCAATCTCACTCGCTTAAATGGGAGAGACAGTGAAATCTCATAAAAGTGTGTGAAGGTCGCAGACATTTTTACAAGCCTTCAGTCATCTTATATAAACTCGGCTACTAAAATGATTAACCCTTTGAGTTGTGAGCTAATTTAAAATCTTCATAGTCTTAGATGCTATATTTGCTTGTCCGCCACTTATCATCCGTACAAATCCACTTATCTGTCAGGACCGTCGCAGCGTGTATGAAGCTTGTACATAAATAAATAAACACTGTCGATAGCACACAATATTCGGTAATTTCTTTGAGTAAACATAAATAATACCTTTGAAATTGATTCATTTTATCGTTATTAGTCGATCAAATTGGGTTAGCGATATACAATCGTGCGATGTACGCAAGATACTCTCTCCGTCTCTATCTCACATTCACAATTTCCGACCTGCGAGATATTCTCCTCCAAACTCAACGTGCAAGACATTCTCCGTCTCTGTCAGTCTCTGAGCTCAACGTGTAAAATGCTTTTTATGAGTCACTGGAATTCGGACACAACATTACACGTTAAATTATACTAACAAATCTTGAGTAGTTTTCTAATACCTCCCAAAAAAAAACTGGCTCAGTTTTTTAAAAACTACCCACACTCCCATCGAGATGGTATCCTTCGATACATTCGGCGAATGTGACCCGCTGGGTGAGCGTTTGAAATGGATCTTGAATGCCATGCTACCTTCAATATTGAGTAGCGTGAGGAGTTGAATGTATGATGTAGACGAGATGGATGTGGCCCTTTTTTTGAACGCATTATTGACAAGAAAAATGTATGCAAGAGTAAGATGGATAAAGTACGAGGCATATTCAGAAAGTAAGTGTACTAATTTTTTTTTTAGAAAAAGTGTATTTGAAATAAAAAACAGAATATTGTTGATACTGTGTGTCATGTGTGTCTTCACGGAGGCGAAAAGATGATAATCATATGATGATAATCGTCAGCATTCCCCTCTTTTTGATTTATTTTAGGATCGCACAATATCGTTGTGCATTGATGATCTCCCCTCGAGACACAAAACATTGTAGCCATGATGATTTTGAAACCATAATTTCAGTCCGAAATTTTCCCGCAACTGGACACTACAATGTGAGTTTACGCACTACCGTGTTCTTATGATGCCTGCTCTGTCAGGGAATCTCCCTATGCCAGATAGTGTTGCCAACCCCCAAAAAACATGCAACCACAGCCCGCTATAGTCACAGTACACTTACTTTCTGAATTTGCCTCGTATGTACACATCCTTTATCGCCTCAATCAATCTGTGGTACAATGAAAGCGATATGTGCGCAATTGACAAGAATATCCATTGCACAATGAAAGTCTCTCCAATACAATCTAATATATAATATAAAAATCAATGTTTGTTTGTCCGTATTTAACGCGCTGCTATACTGTTCGTCCGATTGCAATAAAACTTTGTCAACTTATTGTTTATACTTACGGAAATAACATAGGCATAATAAAAATATTGTTTGTGTACGCAGTTTGTAATGCGATGCCACGTGCATTGCAACGAATGCCGGATAATTCCTAGTATGTTATATAATACAATAATGAAGTCACGCCTGTTTGATTTTATTCACTTATTTAGTTATTGATATTTTTCTCCCAATAATACTTTTATTTTGTAGCAAACTATGCTTTAAAATTCATAGGGTAGTATTTGGCATACTTTAGGTATAAATGCATTGTCATCGAGGATCGAATGGAATGAAGCTATGAATAAGGCAGTTGAAATATCAACGCAAGGCAAAATCTACAGTCAAGCGTATCGATAAAAGATCCCACTTCTGACACCAATGTGTAAATGAAATAGGGTTCCACAGCGAGTTATTTAAATAACATTTAAAGCAGCAGATATAATAAAATATGATAAATGGTATATAAAAAACATAATTATCATATCTATTTTAGTTGAAGCGTTAGAATAAATATAGATCATGAAGATCATGGAAAAAAGAGTTTTGTCCAGTGTTCGTTAATTTATCCAATTATTGTGGTTTTGCTTGTTGAGGCTCAGAGGTTTTCGTTGTTAATCAATATTTCCTAATGTTCAAAGATGATCTTTTGCGTTTAATCCTTTGATTGGCCAATTTATTTCAGGCATTCAATGCCAACGTCATTGGTCTGCTTCAACTGAAACACATGCAGATTTTTCACAGGCCATCTTCCATCCAGTCGCAAGAGTTCCC
Organism: Stenopsyche tienmushanensis; assembly: GCA_008973525.1. NCBI lineage: Eukaryota > Metazoa > Arthropoda > Insecta > Trichoptera > Stenopsychidae > Stenopsyche > Stenopsyche tienmushanensis. The sequence continues at coordinate 389,574 of WACJ01000406.1, read as the reverse complement.
ATCGTTTTCGTTCCAATCATAACAGTAAACGAATGAGGTCCATTTTTAAATTAGGGTCTCTAAATAGCCTAATGGTTGATGCAACTGTTTTAATTGTCAATTACAAGTATAGGGAAGCGTGCTATCTCGATATGTGTAAAGACGTGTGAGGTGAATCAATGATCGTGGTATGAGGTTGTCGACCTCAAGGACCGTTGTTTGAGCGTAAAATTCTGTTATCTAGCGCAATGCTAACATACTCGTCCATCTACCTCGAGGAACTGTATATTTACCATTTATGAAAATAAATCGCCGAAATATTAAAATGGGTCGCCATAATTCGACAAATGCACAGTGAGTGAAATTAACGTCGGCCGCAATGGAAAATCGCGAACTTCAGCGCCTCTAGCGGTCAATTTCGAAAGTTTTGTGGAAAATTATTTTGATTATCGGCATTTTTCATTTATAAATATACATAACTTATAATAACACATTCTTATTACATTTTTTTTATATGCATTTCCCAAATTTTTGATTCCAGATTGATTTAGCGACAGTGAATTGGGAAAATATCAAAATGACTATATTTTTCATTATACAAAATTAAATAGATATTTATCATCTTGTAAATAATAATTTAAATTTGGAAATGCAAATTTATTGTAAAATTGATTTTTTTTAATGTAAAAAATATTAATAGAAAGATTTAGGAATAATATTAATATTTTGTAACAGGGCTTGAAAATGATATCAGATTATGTTGAATATTTTTTTTCTTGGGAATGCAAGGAACTTTAATTGCACACGTAACTTCTTGTGTGAAGTGTAATGTCTTATCTCTTAGGAAAAAATGATTTTTTACTTTGCTTTTTTCATTTGTTGACAGAAATTGTTGGAAATTTAAGAATAAGTTCAGTAAATTCGATATAAATAAAATTCGCAAAGTTATAGGCCGACGAGGAGAAGTTATGCTACGCGAAGCTGAGGAGATGAGAAATTTTAAAGGTGTTTTTCTCGAAACAACATATTCCAAGCTCATGGAAATGATCCCACACATATAAACGTGTTCATCGTATAGACTACAATTATCCAAAAATATTCAAACATTTTTTTTAATGAACAAAAAACTACAAAAAATGTTGGTAAAAACACATTTTTTTCTTCGATCGCTTACTATTTTTTAAAAAATATTATTTCTTAATTAAAGTCTAAGCTATATACAATATTATATAAAGTAAAAATATGTTTAATTTTGTTTGCTGCAAATCATCTGTCTAACAAGGTAGAAACGTCCCTTAATGGATTTAAATTCACAATATTAATCCAGCGGACCACTAACTGGATTTTTGTCTTAAATATTATACATTGAAAAGTAGTATCTTCGTATAACTGCTCTTCGTGCTCAACCTTGATAAAACAGAGTAAGATTACTTCATTTGTAATATAAGTAGATTCGTCAAGTTGAATTGAATAAAACGATGAGTTTTCACCATTTTTATTATCTGATTTCTAATATGCTAGATTTTTCTGCGGACCATCAAAATTTCTCGCGGATCACACATTGACGACCGTTGCTTTATGCTACGTATAGATATAAATATACAGAGTAGAGAGGCAGCGCGGCGCATGCGCCTATCATCTCCATGATGTATGCGACGGACACGGACACACTACAAACGATTCTTCCTCTCTTTTCGACCAACTACCGGTCGGAGTTTCACTTTTCGTGACGTTTAAGCCAATTTGCCCTGCCAATACACATTTCTAATTCCAATTATTGGAACATCATGCAATAAAAATAGATGGAAATGCATTATTTTTTTACAATTGTAATGTAAAAAAGTTTTTATGGATATATCTGTTGTGTTTGACTCCTCGCCGTCTCCAGGGACCCGCAATCTTTGTCACCACCGCTCACCATGAGAGATGTCTCGAGTCGCGGGGAAGTCCGGACGCGCCCGTGCGCCTCTCACCTTAGCTGAAGGGCCTCGACGAGAAGTCCGTCTTCAGTAGCGATGGGGCTCCGCAGCCCCGAGACAGACTCGCAGCATATGCGACGGAAATCCATATTTTACCTCCGTAGAGGGGGCGATTCTTTATCTTCGACCGCTCATTTGACTACACCGAAAAAGAGAAATCCTCAAAAAGAGATAGGGAAAAAATTAAATCATTATAAACATTCAATACTCAAATGTATTTACCCTTTGTGATACGGCGACAATCCCGAGGCAGAGGCTTCCGGCTGATGTGAATGTAGTGAGAAATTAACGCATGGCTCCCCAGAAAGATTAGACTGTCTCTTTGTCTACTTAACAACCAACCACTTGTGCATAATTAATATAATTAGAAATAATCTCTCAACGAAAATTTTGTAATAATCCCAAATGCAATAAATGAAATTATTGTTTGGCATTTTTGTGGTTCGATATAAGGATCAGCAGTTTAAAGATACGTTTCATGAATTATGCTATATTTGTTAAATATACGTGTTATGTGTCTAAATATTGGATTTCTTATATTCTATCTATAATCTCAGTTCATTATGTCACCTTAATTTTTGTTTATTCTCTTTTCGATAATACATTTCCGATACCTTAGCCTTGGACTCCCTAATTTCCAATCAATAATCATCGAGTCAATGTATCTTCTTTATTTCCTGAGTTCACATCACAACTATTTCTATATCCACGTACTATACCTTTGTAATTACCTTTTGTTGTAACAACTCAACATTTATTTTTAGTCTCTGGTGGCCGTATTATTAAAAAAATGTATCGTGTGCCTTCTGCGTCTATGCGTAAATGCGCCACTGATAGTAGGGCTTACACTCAAGAATAGTAGGGTTTACTTCAAATTCAACAGTTGTGATATTATGAGTAAATGTTTTTAGAGGCTATGCTTGACAAGATTTTCCTAAAGAAAGACATGCAATTTCGTACAATGATAACATCCAGAATCCAGATGTCCAGGGACAAAGATATAATTAAAAAAAGACAATCAAAATGATATTACCAGAAAATTTTAAATGGTCCATTTCAAGCACTGTGAATTTCATTTTTTCGATTATTTCTGTTGATTCCGAACAAAAATTGCTTTGCTTATAAATAGCATGCATGAATTTAGTTCTTTCAATTCAAGTATTAGATGTTATTATAAATATATTCTTAATTATTTCTTATTACTATATTATTCAACTCAGTGTACCGGGGGTGTAGCTCAGATGGTAGAGCGCTCGCTTAGCATGTGAGAGGTACCGGGATCGATACCCGGCACCTCCAAGTATAATTTTTTCATTTTTTTTTTAACTTAAATATTTCTTAATGTTTAAATATTTTTTCAATATTTATATTTATCAGTGAATCATTTAAACATTTAATAAAAAATATTTATTTTAAAATTTTAACAAAATATCCTTATCATATTATTCAACCATTTTATATAATGAGAAATTTTTAAAATGAAACATAGGCGTCTCTCTCTCATATTTAAAATGGCTATCATTAACTAATCGTATTCAGACTGATAGCATCGTTCCATTATAAATAATTTCGGTATGACATTCTGAGATAAGTGTATTTTATATTAAAGCGGTATTGAATGGTATTGAATTATATTTTAAAGGAATACAATTTTTTTAAGGTTCCAAATCTAAATCATGACAAGCTGTCATTTTGACACAAAGTATTGTCATCTCATCAGAATTATTTAATTTGTTGAAGAAATATATGACTGATGGTTTGATATTGATGTGGATAAGGATGAATTTCAATATAAGGTTAATGGAATTGTCCATTATTTTTTAAACAAATTTATTTACATGATAATTAACAACAAATGGAATTTTAATACAATGCTAATTCAAAGGCATTCTATCCATAATCTGTGACATTTTTTCTTTACAGGATATTCTGCTGCGTACGGTGTGTTTCCATTCCTCATGGATATTGTCAATCGATCAAAGTAAACATCCGTGAAAGGATCTACCAGGACTTCGGTGATAGGTTCATCATCAAATGGATTTAATTGTGCTGCATGCCCGTTTATGTAACCTAAATTGGAGCATATGTTTTCTAATTCAAATTTAGTAAAATTGCCCGTTTCGAAGCATTTTGTGTGCCATATGCCAAATTTCTGTTCGACGACTTCACCGCTGCCGAATCTAAAAGTTCACGACGAAAATGTTTCATATAAAAGTGTTTAGATTTAATCTAAAAAATATATAAAAGCGTATGAATAACAATTACTTATTTGGTTTCAGGGATTTTAACGAATGACATTGAGCTTCATCTTCGTTTCCGGGACAATCTTTTTCACCGTCGCATACAAAATCAAAAGGCACGCAATATTCTGTCCCCGGACATTTGTAAGTATTCTTGGCTCTACAAAAACAATAGCTTGGATCTTCATCAGATTTGTCTTTGCAGTGTCTTATTCCGTCGCATATTTTCTCGGGAGTAGTTAAAGCGAGATAAGAATGGCAAGTAGTCGGTATGGGTTCGTCGGTTCCGTCACCGCACTCACTTTTGCCGTTTGCAAATAGCGATTTTGGAATGCACGATCCGTCTCTACATCTCATTTGTGATTTTCCGCATACTAAAAATGCATTGATATGAAAATGAATGACAATATTTATATTTTGGAAATGCAATTGCTATAATATAATATTTACCACAAAATTCATGGAATGGTGCGTTTTCACAAAAAGCAAATTTGTGACTACATTGTTCTGCGTTTTCGTCTAAATAATCCCTACAATCGGCAACACCATCACAAATATTTTTTGGTGATACGCATTTACCCAAAGAGCATTGTACGCCTTCACATTGTGATTTGAACGGCAAGAGTATTATTCGACTTGCTAAAAACACGCCAACGAAAATTAAATACTTTATATTGAATTATATAAATCAACAATATCGACTCGTATTTACCGATTGCGACTTTGATATCGTCTTTTCGATAAAAAAGATTTGGCAATGAAGAAATGCTTTCAAAACCACAAACTCCTCTTTGCTCGCTATACGTTGCCGCTGGATACCAACCACTTTTTCTATGACAAACTAAAATACCTCGCCAGCTGAATGCATCCCATTTTGAATGATAGTATTTTGGATCCTAATTCAAAGAAATAACAATATTTCCATAATCTAATTGTTATAAATAAATCATTTATTGAATAACGCTTACACGACACATGTCCGGAAAATTTTTACGAACAAAACAACGGTTCGTAAGTCCACAATCTGCATTATAGGGAGTAAGAAATATTGAAACCGGATTACTATGTTCATCAAGTCCGGCTGCTAAACATACATCATCGTCGTTTGTATGAGTTATATCGCTAAAACAATGTATTGAATTTTATAAAAGCTCAATAAATAGAATGATACGTAAATAAATACAATGATGTATACAAATCGGGCATCGGCAAAGGTTTCACATATCTGTTGTAAACAGGTGGATGTTGGAGGTGAAGTAACGCAATGGTTGAAAACGAAATCTGTTTTTCAGCGTCAATCCTGATCGTTTGTTCATAAGCCCCGATTACATGGGGAATGGCACGCTTATTCCCAAGCATGGCTATTGCATACTCTTTATTTAAGCTAAAAAATAATATTCATTCAACAAAAAATATTCATAATGAAAACAAATATTTATAAATCGAAATACACATACTATACTTCCGTCCAACATGTCGCTTCGACCATAATCCAATAACTATCTATTAGAACGCCCAAACATTTGAAATTTCCTTCGATATAAATCTTTGCTATCCACGGCCACAGATACATTTCTTGGGCTTCAATAGCGATTTCTTTTTCGGCTACGTTATAATTGAATAGATAATTTTGTGTAACATGAGAAGAAACATCTCCTATCAATCCCAATTCACATTCAATATATAAAGCTTGACAATCATTCGCGGGATTGAATACCGGTATTTCCAATGGATTATAAACGTCGCTGATTTCTTGAGGATTATCCTTTTTAAGCCGTACGACATTAAACAACTTTGAATTGCTAAAATTAAAAATATAATATAGCAAAATGCTTAAAAATATGCGTTATATTAATTAATAAATTGCACATTTTTATACCTATATCCCAAATAATTGCATATGAGAGCCGACGTTGATTGCATTGTCGTCAAGGTCCAATTTTTTTCACATACCGGTTGCCAAACACCGTTCTTTCTCAACGATATAAATCCTTCGCTATTTAATTGCGGTCGATAATCCATATCCAGGTATATTTTATTACCGGGATAAAGAGCGTCTGTTTGAAAAAATATATCTTAGATCCATTGCTAATGAATATAAAAATTAAATTGTACAAATTTAACATACAGCAATCGATTTCGTCTTCGCCGTATTTGCAATCTTTTCTTTGATCGCATACTCTATCTTTGGGTATACAGCTTTTACTTACTCGGCAATGAAAATTGTTCGCAGGGCAAGAATCTGCAATTAAAGTATACGGTTTTTATATCTTCATAGATGCGTGTATAAAGAAACATTTTTAAAAAGATATTCACAGCAGTTGTTTTCATCCGAGCCGTCTTGGCAATCGACGTATCCATCGCACAAAAGTGTTGGATGACTAGACCATAGATAATCCGGACAGGAACAATTCCATTCGTCGCTGCCATCTTCACAATCGGCATTGTTGTTACATTTTTTTATTGCTTTTATCTTCTGCGGTATTCTGTAAAGCGGTTATTAAAGCAGTCGTATTATAATCGTCGACAGATTTTTAATCAGTCATATATAAATTATACCTTTTGCATTCGAAATAATCAGAATGATCCAAAAAATTTGTTCTAATATTATGTTTTGCTGGTGTTTCAATATTTGTTGGGCCTAACATCTTTTCTATATTTTCAGGGAATACTTCAGGAAATAATCGTCCTTCGGACGCGTTTTCTTGAAACGAGTCAGCCGGGTTTAACTCTTTTTTATTGTTATGAGAATTAGCGTTGGGCGCAGAAAACATGGGATCTATATTTTCAAATGATGATGGTTTATTGGCACTGCCTGCATTTAATGGTATAAAGGTTGGAGCAACTGTAAGCATACGGTCTTCATTATCAGTTTCCAATTTTGTTGTGGGCGTAGTAAAGGAAATGTTGTTTCTTTTTTCTTCAAATTCGTTTGATAAATTCGGCTGGACAATAAGAGGCCTTTCGGTATTTATCTTTTGAGATTCAAAATTAGCATTTTCATCTATTAACGATTTCTCACTGGCACTTGGAGTGTTTATGTTTTCGATATTTGATGAATCATTAAATACGGGCAATCCTATAGCTAATTCTTGCTTGTTCATGATGTTAGATTTATCCAAATTGTTGACAGTTTCGTTAATATTCCTATCAGTATTATTAATCCTATCCAGATTATTTTCAGTAATTTCGGGACCCAAAGATTTCTCAAAATTATTTTCGCCAACTGGGTTTGATGAGAAATTTGTTTGTGTTTTAGAAAAACTATCTCCGTTTGTGTTATTACTCATTTGCAAATTTAAAGTATTATTATTCATAGTCGAATTTGAAGAAATTAATGTTTTGGTTGGTTCGTCAATTTTTGTAGATGATTCATTTTTCACATTAAGCTGAGTAGTTTGATCCACATTTTCAGGAAAAGTATTACTTTCATCTTGTCTTCCTTGCATGTGGGAGGTGTTATCGCCGCTTATGGATTGAAATGTTGTTTGAATTGGAACATTAGTAGTCTTTTGTTCATTTGATGCTCTTCCTGTAAGCTGAGGTATTGAATAATCATTGTGATTTAATGTTTCGAATGTGCGCTGGTTATAATTTGATACAATATCTTCTTTTTTATAGTTTAAATGAGACGATGGAGTAGTGATTGGGTCTGTTGATCGCGTAACGACTTTTTTAGGTTCTGAAATCATACGATCTCCACTCAAATTAGAATTGCTATCATGATTTAAATTAGTAACAGATCGGCCATCAGAGCTATTCAAACTGTGATTATAAACATCTGAAATATTTGTGCTGTTATTCATATTAAATCCTCTTTGATTCATTACATTCATATCATTAAATTGAGAATTTTCCAAGTTCTCAATGTTTGGTTGAATTGTGGTTGAGTCATCATTTGTTAGAAATGTTTCAGCGTCCATTGTGTTCATTACATTTTCAGTGGATGATACACTTGTGAGAAATACTTCATCAGCAAGCAATGATTCATCAAGATCATCAGGAATTGAACCTACAGTATTTAATTCATGACAATTTATTTCATCTTCCCCTCCTAAGCAGTCGACAGTTTTATCACAATGCATCTTTTTGGGCAAACATCTTTTAACGCCCCAAATGCAGCTAAACCCTGGGCAAACTTGTTTAGGTTTACGGCCGGGAAAATGTTCAGTAGCTGAAAATATAATCATACATTAAATTAGTGAATTTGTATGTTTTTTAATACATTTTAATTCTAAAAATTTGCTCTACTATTATACACATTATATACTAAGAGCTGGCAGCATAAATTAAAGGTCATCTAAAACCAGTCGCCAGACTGTCATAATCATAGTCCAAAACATAACTATTAAATTATTCACTTGTGTTAAATGATCTTCAATTTATGCTGCCAGCTCTCAGTCTATAAAGACAATACAATATTTTTAAATTGAAAAACTGACTTTTGAAGGTTTTTATTTGCTTAAAATTCTTTATAGTGTTATACAGTATGTTAAAATCATATATCTTATCATACCAATAGTGTCACGGATCCAGTCGAGGAATATGCTCACTCGTGTATACACTCCTGGCTCATCAGGACGAGCGCATCCTTCACCATGGCTAACAATACCGGCAACGTACCATTGCTTGTGATTATTAGGATTCTTACAGAGAAAAGGTCCACCACTGTCTCCCTAATTCAAAATATAATTATTAACTTTATTATGCTTACTAAAAACAGATTTGTTGAACAGTTGATATGATACCTGACAAGCATCATGACCGCCTTCAGAAAAACCTGCACATATTTCTTGTCCTTCTTCATCTTCAGAGTGTTTGCAATAAGATATAATAGGTACTTCCACTTCTCTCATATGATCAGCTATAATTTGTTAAGCAAAATATTAATGTATTTATTAAAATATTAAATAAATCTAATATGTATAATAAATTACGATCTGGTCCATGTTCATAGGTAGATCCCCATCCAACGGCTGTACACATAGTTCCGGCACTAGGTCCCCAAAGCCAATTAGGTCCAGCTGAAGACACTGACGGAAGACAACCAGGACGAACCCATCGATTAATCGCCAAAGGTTGATCCATTTTTAGCAAACTTAAATCGTTGCTCATCACATCTTTGTTGTACAAATGATGAACTATTACATATGAGACTGCACGAGTTTGCTCTTGCGGCGAATAAGACAATCTTCTCAACATCCCCGCTTGTATTTCATAATAGTATTTCCAGAATCTGTTCAATATAAAGTTTATGAATTAACAAACTAATACTAATAGTCATAACCGTAACAATGTTTTGAACTTACGTTGCAACACAATGTGCCGCGGACATCACCCATGATTCGCTAATGATCACACCGCCACAATGAAAAACTCCATTTTGGTATATGGCGACGACCCACGGCCACGCAGCTGGAGCACATGGCTTGCCACCGACAACTCTCACTTCATCATTTCTATCTCTCCTTCTGTTGTTTCTGGCTTTTTTGATTCCTGTAGAGTTTGTATTGCTCATTGTAAAGTTTTTAAGACTTTTCTTTTCCGTAGTACTGAGTATTGACTCCGTATAGCTTGTGGTGACATCCAAAGCGGGCGTAGTGCTACGCTCAATGCTCGTTACATCGCCACGGTTATAATAATCGCTTCTGTTGATTTCCCTAACATTTGCTATTTCCGTAACGTCATCAATAGTTGTTGATTTAATATTCGGCGGTAAATTTGATCTTTCATGCATAACGTCTTTTTCAGTAGTTATCTGTGTCTCTTGTTCTGGATTAATTCTTTGTTTTGGATTATCGTTTAGTACATTTACTTCATCAATCTTTGCAGCTACTTCACTTGCTGGTGCTTCAGTTGTCGATATTGGATCTGAATTTTTATCCTCAATTTTTGGTTCAACAATTTGTTTTGAATTATCTGCTTCCTCGTTTGTTTTAGATTCAATATTTCTTTCCTTAGGCGTATTATCTGAAATCGAATGGTTAAATGTGTCTACGGGGGGCTCCGTTGTAAACTTTTTTTCTTGAGTCATATAGACGGTCTTAGGCGTTGAATCTTCATTTGCAGTTACATTTGTGTTATTTTCTTGTTCTTCAGATTTTCTGTTCAGCAATACGCTATCTGTAGAGGGATGAGTAAGTATATTTGATGTTTCAGTAGTCGACTTTATTTCCTTTTCTGAATTATTAATTGTAGATGTATTGTTTTGTTTTAAAGTATCCATTTTTTCATGATCGGATGTATCTTTTTTTTCAGAAGGATGTTTTCTCTCGTACGGCGAATTAGTAATCGGTGCATATGTAATTATATTTGGCTTTGATGTTGTAGAAATTGCTTCCGTTGCATAATAAGGTGACGTATTTTTTATATTTTGGGTTAAAGGTTGAGAAAAATAATTCTCATTTTCACTAGATGATTGTGATGACGGGTGTGTAGTTTGTTGGCTATTTATAAAATGGTTTTCTCCCTGTTTATACTGTCCTTGGTATGCATTTTGATTCCCAATGTCATTTGTTACACCATTAAGAGGAGTATAACCCATTGGACCTTTGGGATTGATGGGAGGTTTTTCATCGTAATCAATTTTAATTGGATCGTTTGTTGTTGGAACAATGTTACCCATGTTTTGATCAAAATGGTGATTTGGTGCAGATGATTCAGGATATTGTTTTGGAACTTTATCATAATGTATATTATCACCGAGGCGTGTATCAACATAATCGTTTGTTATTTGTTGATTTACAGGTGGGTAATTTTGGTTGTCTGGCCATTGATTATGATTTTGAGGTCTTTGATTATAGTTCTCTGGTGGTTGATTGTAGGTAAGTGGTGGTTGGTTATAAATATTTGGTGGTTGATACGGTGGTTTAAAAGCTTCTAGTGGTTGATTGTATATCAATGATTGTTGATTATAGTTATTTGGGGGTCGATTATTATTTATAGATTCTTGATAATAATTATTTGCTGGTTGGTTATTGTTTATAGGGTGTGCATTATAATTTAATGGTGGCTGATTACCATTTATAGTTTGTTGATAATGGATGTTTGGTGGTTGATTATAACTTGTAGATTGTGGGTTATAGATGTTTTGTGCTTGATTATTTATAGGCGGTTGATAATAATTATTTGGTGGTTGATTGCCATTTATAGATTGTTGATTATTATAGTAAAGTGGTGGTTGATTTTCATTAATAATCTGTTGTTCATATATTTGGGCCGGTTGATAATAATTTACTGGTGGTTGATTAGGATTTTGCAATCTTTGGTAAGTTGGACTTTCTTGATTGTAATAAACAGGATGATGTTGTTCAAGAAGTTGATCGAATTTTGGATATAAGTTATTGTCGGCACCCTTTTCTAAATTACCAAATAATATATATCCATTGTGGGATTGTCGCTTTATTCTACTGAACAATTCATCATCGGTATCACCATCTGCCTAAAAATATTGATAAAACAGTTTTATTGTTTTTCAAAGGAAAATTCAATCATTACGAACCAATTATACCTCTCGATCTTCTTGATAATCTCTTCTCATGCCACACTTTAAAGAAGTACATGTTATATAAATGGCAGAACTATTAAAGCAGTCTCTGATCAATTCTATTCTACCATCAGGCGTTTCCTGAATATATTTACCAGAATATGAATTTGGTTTTGTTACCAATTGGACGAAAGGAATACTGAAAACATAATATTTGATAAATTATTAATATACCGAGAGCTGGCAGCATAAATTGAGGGTCAATCGCCAGACTGTCGTAATGATAGTCCAGAAACATGCCAGAACATAACTATTAAATTATTCACATATGTTAGATGACCCTCAATTTATGCTGCCAACTCTCAGTCTATAATGAATGGAAGTAATTTTGGTATGAACAGTTTTATTTAATCCAAATATGTCCGTTGTTCTATATATTGGATGCCTTATTTTTTGTGTTATTATTGAAATTAAATTATAATTAGTTCATTGATGTATTTTAAATATACTTAATTTATTTTTTCTTTTTAAAAATTGAATCATATAGTCATATTTGGTTTAACTAAGGTAATATTTAAAAATTAGATACCCATCGGGATCATCGTTTTCGACCATACAGGCATCCGTTGCCCACTTGTATGGATTACCACATACAGGGTACCATTTGCCTCTAAAATTTTTGTGGAGGAACCCTTTCGATTGTGATATTTCGAATGTCTGCGAAAGAAATTTTAAATAAGTTTAGCTATAAGAATGTTAATGTTGAATAACTCTGTCGATGGATTAAGATTCTTACGGAATGGTGATCCATTTCATTGTGAAGAAGACTGCATTCGATTTCGTCTTTATTATTGGAACAATCCGGCTTTCCATCGCATCTTTGTTCTATTGTGAAACAACCCGATGTGGTCTTCTTTCGAGACCATTCATCGCAGCTGAAAGATAGCCGTCCACAGTCTGAAAAAAAAAAGATTTCTTTGTCCTTTGAACTGTTTATAGGTCGAGTAAATACTCGGATTACAATGTTCAGCTTTCATAGAATACTATTATGGATCATTTTATAATAAATTAATTTAAGTTCATAATATAAGTGATCCAATCGATCTCTTTTATTTGATCAAATAAATTAAATATGGAAGGCTTAAAAATAAGTATTACTGAAGCAACCCAGCTCGTCTTCTCCCAGGGGACAGTCGTAGAAACCGTCGCAGAGTCTCGATTTGCTGATTCTGGATCTGCAAGGACATCTGGCTTCATCCGATCCATCATCACAGTCAGTATTTCCATCACACCATTTATCTATCGATATGCAAGAACTGTCTATGGCGCACATCTTGAATCCTTCGTTACAGCCTGCATCTCTGGCAGTGCTGTTAAATGTAAAATTCCCGTAGATTTTGGTGGCTAACATCCTAAAATATAAAGTAGGCTATTAATCTATAATAAAAAAAAAATTAGTTAAAAAGGTTTTACCGCACTACTACTTAGCGAGCTTAGGCGACGCATAGGAACTTAGGCAGTAACTTCTAATTTATGTATACATATATACAGTACATATATGTTTTTCAAATTGTTATATTAGCCTTTCCCTACCGGTGATGTATTTACTACACCTCGACTCTAATAATGCGAATATCGATATGAAATATATTAGATACGGGGTCCAGAATTTTTGTATTCCTCCGTAATATAATTACGAATCACATCAAAATATTGTAGTATTAAAGTATTCATCTGCAGCGACAGAAATAAATAATTTGTCGGGAAATCGGGAATTTTGCGAGTTTTAGTCCGTGTCTCAACAGAAAGGAATTTTATCAGTGACATTGATGGTGTTATACGAAAATGGGGGCTCACGCGGTCATCAACTCGAAGTAGCATTTAAATATCTGATGACGATACCTCCAACGAGTACATTTTCAGTAGCAGATTGCTTGCCTACCAAAATTAGATCCAGACTAAATGGCATATTTTCAAAATAATATTTGAATTGTTTTTCTTCTCATAAATAAAATTCTTTCGCCTTCAAATTATTTTTTTATATTAAACAAATGGACTTATAAGTAATTTTTGATCAAATTTATCAATGTAATTTCTTAAACTATTGAAAATCCTGGTCATAGAACATATCAACAAAATGAAAAATATAGGTTTTTCCAAACATATGATGAAAAAAGAATTTCTTACGACTAGGGCTTGTCGGTCTCTAAAAACCGGTTTTGAAAACCCGATTTTTGGCAAAGATTGTGACATTCGAAAACCGGTTTCTTTGTCCTAAATATTCAGTTTTTAAAATAAAAATTAAATTTAATAAAAAAATAAAATTAAGCACTTGACAGTGTTTTACCCTTTGAACTCCTTTGTCGAGGCTATACCGACATTACAACAATCCCAATAAATATAAAGCACAGTGGGCTCTAATCGGAAAATTCCCGGAGGAAAACATGAAACTACCTATTTCATACAGGGGATTGTTTCAAAAAATACCACACATTATTGAGATTTAAAAATTGAATTTGTACATACATACACATTAAATAATAAAAATATTGAAAACCATTTTTATTTTCCTTTTTGTAAAGTTTTTCTTTCATCTTTTTATCTAAAATATAATTATTGACAAAACCTCCGAAAATAATTAGGAGTATTATGTTTTCTAAAAACTTATTTCATTCAAACGTAAACATTATTTGATTTAATAACTTCTCCAAACGACGACTAGAAATACCAACTTTTTGCAATAATAACTATATATTTTGTTCTGGTGGTTTTAAATTTTTCTTAAAATTTTTTAATTGCATGTGTCCATGATTGTATTTTTTTTTATTTTTCTAGTTAGTATATTATATTTAATAATGTTTAAATGTAAATAGACATTGTTTAAGTCTGGGCAACTCTTTTAACATTGAATAAAATTCGAATAACTTAAATATATCTGTTAATCTTCTTAAAACCAAAAACCGGCTTTGTTCGAAAACCAAAAACCGAAAACCGGTTTTTGTATAAGCCCTACTTGCGACAAATTTGAAAATACATGTCAGCGTAAGAAATATCATAAATTATTTTATGGAGCGAAAGGATTTTTTTTTATGGAACATGAAGAAAAACGTGATATCCTGTACAAATCCTATGAAAAAAATATGTAGGTCTTGTCAAACCTATTTTGTTGGCGTTAGATACATAAATAGACATAACATTTTTTCTCGAAACATAAGGATCTTAATTTTTTTTAAATTTAAATTCTGTAAAATTCTTAAAATAACAAAGTTGGGTAGATTTTGTAAGATATATACATAGCTACTATTAAATATACTCATTGCAATACCACAATGGTCTGGTTAAATCATCTTATTGACAGAAGGATCAATATACTCCCCGTGGTTAATGTGTTAACAGAGTGTGGATCAATTATGGAACTTTAATTTTAAGTAAAGGTTTTTACGGCTATAATATCGAATACACAGAAATACACATGTAGAAATTATAATTACTCTGCGTCTCTATAGTGACTGGATATATGGTTATCAAATTCGTCAGAGTGTTTTGATTTATCGTCCTCAGTTTTGGTGGGATTGTCTGCCAAAAAATCGGGACGCATTGACGCAACGAACCCTCCTCGATTTTGCATCACATTGGTCGCGCAAAACACCATCGGTTCATTGTTTGTTGAAAACCCGGCCTGGAAGCTAAAGCATTAAACGCAATTAGTAATTATTGAAATATTGTTCGATTTCGAATCAAATATGAATGGCTAACTTGTTGATGTTTGGTTGTGCATTTATGGAATATGGGAAGGTCGATTGAACCGAGACTGGGGTGTAATGGATTGAAGTGGAGTAAGTGGGTACCACTGTCATTCCCATCGGTTGAATTCCTCCAAAGCCTGTAATGTCATTATTTCTCGGTGAAATTCTTTCGTTAGAACCTGAGGGTTCGTCAATAGATAAAGGAAATGTAATACCACCGGGGGACGGACCCATTTGATTTAATTGGTTCAATTGTTGCGGCGATATGGAGAAGCATGTGGGCGTTGCTGGCTGTGGCGAGAAGAAGATGTGCGATGCTGCTTTCATGCTTCCTGTTGCTACGGTGCCATCGTCGAAGTTATCTTTTATGGATGAAATGTGGCCATCTGAGCTGGTGATTATTCTACCGGAGTTGTCTATTTCGTTGTTGCGAAATTGTTTCGTCGGTTGGTTTGATGCATTGTTTGGGTTTCCTGTGTAATCGGCGTTTACGAATTCTGTTTTCTTAGATGCAAACTCCGTCGAGATTGTTATATTGTCCCCGGATTTTTTATCAATGAAAGTTTCATGGGCTATGCTATTTGGATTAGTGGATGAGGTCGATTCTGCATTCCTGTGCGAAATTGAAACATCGTCATTGAAGGAGCTTCTTTCGCCCGTATATTTAATTCTCTCACTTTTAATGCCGCTCATTCCGTCATTTATATTGTCATTGGTAATTGACTTTTTCATAATGTTTGTTTTTGTTACAGGTTCACGCTCATTCTGATTATAACCACTCACATTTTCTGAATAAAATTCCAGAACTTTAGATATTAAATCATCATCTCCGTTTGGATTTATACGACTATTAATCCCATGGCCTTCATCATGTCTAGCACGACGTGCCTTATTTCCTTCAAAACTTCGTTTAACCTCATTTTGGAGCTCATCTTGCAATTTTCTTAAATCTTTAACAAGATTTGTGCAATAATCCGATTTGGAATTGACTCGACATTTTCCATTGAATTTTTGTATCAATTCTGGTATAGGACTTCTTTTCTTTCTCACAGCATTCACTTCATCACTGTATCTTCTCGCATCGTAGCTTTTGACTTCGTAGCTTGTAACGTAGTCCGCATTATAATCCATATCGCTAATAAAGTTTGTAATCGTCGTTGGTATTGTTGGGGTCGTTGGCGTTGTTGATGTCGTTGCTGTAGTTGCTGTCTTTGGTGTCGTTGATGTCGTTGCTGTAGTCGCTGTAATTACTGTCGATGGTGTCGTTGGTGACATTGCTGTCATTGCTGTCGGTGTTGTCGTTTCTGTCGTTGTAAAATTAAGAAGCACATATTCTTCTGCCTGAAAATTTGGCTGATCTTTCCATGGTGACCATTTTAGTGGCGATGACCATACTAAAAAATATGCAGTGATTATTAATATTAATAAATCTATATATTATATCTTAAATAGTTTGTATATATATTTACCATTAGTAAAAATTAAAAAAGTTAGAATTAGAACAATTAAAGTTATTGGAATCCATACGATATAAATCTTGTTAAATGATTCATCATCAGAAAAGACGATATCACCTGTAAAAAAATTAGCACATTTTCGATTAAACATTTCGATTGCGGATACTTTTATTGACTTCAAATCTTTTAATGTTAAAAATTAACAATACCAAACAAACATTGTCAATTTCATGTGATTATAATTGCCAATTTTGTATAAACTTTGGAGCAGAGCAATAAAGCTATCGATTTCTCTGAAAGTCATTATTTGTGTGCTAAAAATGAGCTGCACCGAATCTTTACGATATTAAAGAATTGCTAGATATCACTGTGCAAACAAAATAATACATTGAAGTAGCGAGTGGCCATGGAATTTCGAAGACCTGCTCAGGTCATAATTAAGGTCACAGTGAACGTTAAAAATCATTTATCCTAGAACGATCAAAACACACTTATAGCGTTTTTCTTATTTATAAAGAATTTTTTTAATGACTTACTTGGCGCGGACATGGGAAGATTTATTACAATTCTTTTATTGGTCGAAATGTTCTGTACGTTTTTCGTCTCACGTTGTTCACTCGGTTGCTCCATTTTAGAGTTCATCTTGTTATTTTCAGATTTCTATAGATGAAAAAAAATATATACATATTTTATAAACTTAAAGAAGGCAAGATTACGCGTTCGAGTAACTTAGAATGTCTCAGATTTTGGATGTTTAAATAGGCAAATAAAAGATAATTTGAAAAGTTTCGAAGACGTAATCATAAAGCTCAAAACGGCAATTAAGACGCTAAAGAGGATTAAACTTTATTCCAAATAAGTTGTCCTTTGTCAACGCGGAACAAACTGTAACGATATTATTATATCAAAATTATATTACATTCATTTCGAAATTTCTTCGATATTTGAAAGTGTATCGTTTTTATTTTAAATAAAAAAAACTAATTGCGTACAAAGTGTTCCACCGGTGGGTCATTTGAAGATTTTTGTTCAAAGATTTCACAAAAGTACGGTTTGCAAGAAAAGCCCATGCCATGATAAAGATCGAAGGCCATGATAAAGATCTGGACCTGTTCAGATCGATGATTTGAGTAAATACCAAAATATATAAAACCAGAGCGTGAACAATTCAAAGAAAGGATGTCAATTCTATTATGCAGAATATTGAGAGGTTTTTGAATTGAAATTTGTATAGATGCGATGGGGCAAATTGACTTGAACATCACGAAAAGTGAAACTCCAAGCGGTAGTTGATAAGAAAAAAAGTGATAATAAGTTTGTATTGTGTCCGTGTTTACGCGCATGCGCCACGTCGCTTCTACTGTGTATGTCTATGCGTAGCATAAAGCAACCACTATATCAGTAGCGCGCCAATTTTATTATATAATACACAAACACATAGTGGAGCGAATTTTAAAGATGGTATCTCAATGCTCTTACTGTGATGGACGATGACTGACTGAAGACCAAAACCCAACTCCAACTCAGACAGACTCAACTGACTCTTTATGGCCTTTTATACCCGGATTGATGTTTTCCTTATCCCTATTTTTCATTATTCTCAGCGACCGCATGATAATAGTGCATTTATTTAGGGCCTCCCCGGAGGATATCTTATTGACCGCAATATCATCAACTAACGATATATTTATTCCGTCTTATATTTCATAGACATCAAAAATTTACGATACTTGATTGTCACGTTTGCAATTTTTCAGTTACTCAATACTGTGAGATGAAAGAAATATTGGTTATTGTTCACAGACCGTTTTATTTGCTTCCGGGTTTTTGGCGAGAAAAAGAGAACCCTCATGTAAGACTTTGATATGACTCAAAATTTTCTTCGATATAACTTTACTGGACTATTGATTTCTCTATATCATAGCTTCCCAATTTCCAAGCAAAAAAACCTCACACAATAGGAGAAAAGCTCATCAAACCCTGCATGTTGAAGATGATTAAATTCATTCTTGGGGATTCCAGTGAAATAAAGATGCAATGAATATCTAAACGTGGAAAAACGTCTTTGGAGTTTGTACGAATGGTGCACCATCTATGCTTGGGTCAAAATCGGACTTTCAGAGAAAAGTAAAAGAAGTAGCTCCCCAAGCAAACTGCATGATTCACCGGTATGCTTTGCCAATAAGACTCATCCAACTCCTCAGCAAGAGGTACTTGATTTGCTGATAAAAATCGTAAATTACATCAAATCTAGAGCTCTTAACAATAGTCTTTAAAGAACTGTGTAAAGACACGGATTCTGATCACGAGGTTCTTCTTTTCTACACTGCAGTACGCTGCTTGTCGAAAGGAAATGTTGTGAATCGTGTCGTTGAATTGGAAGATAAAATCAAGTTGTTCCTGAAAGTGCAAGAGAAATACGATCTTTTGGTTGAAATGAGTAGCATGTCTAGCAAATTTATTAGAACAGCAAATATGCTTAACACTGAAACGCCAGGAAAAGGAAACGAATATTATCGTATTTTACGATCATCATGAGGCATTTCTATTCAAGTTGCAAAATTGGCGAATAAAAATATTTTTTGGAAATATTGACATGTTTAAGAAACTCTACAGTGTGGTAGATGAATCTAAAGGTGAAATTAAAGAAAATTTGAAGAAGAAGATTACTGGGTATCTCGAATCTCTTGAAAACGAACTCCAGCGTTATTTCCCTGAGGTGAAAGAATAAGAAACTACATTGAGACAAATTCCGTTCTTTGCTTCCATTGATTTAGCCATCATTCCTTCATCAAATGTGACGATGCTTGCCTTTTTAGTTTAAGTTCCATTTGTGTGTACATATCTCTGTGAGAGTGGATTTTCAACTCTTCTTCGTTTAAAAACAAGAAAATGAAATAAATTAAATGTTGAGAATGACATGAGGTTGGCGTTAACAAAAACTCATCCGTGAATTTTGAGGCTGGTTAATAACATGCAATTTCAAGTCAGTCTTCGATTTGCGCGGTTTCCTTATACGATTTCATCGTGTCTTAATTATTTAATCTCTCTAAATGAAATAAAAGGATCAAGTCAAGTGGCATTTAATCGGGACCTCCCTAGAAGATAACTTGTGGTCGCATGGGTATTTATGTTTTTTCATGGGACATCCCCACGGTTTTGAATGCTGCATCTTTCTATTTGGAGTAGTGATCGATGATGCATCTGAGTACATATCGATCTCAAACCATTCTAGATGTATGTTCATTTTTTGGGAGTCAGAATTGTTGTATTTCTCCGTCCGTCAATTCTAATTTTAATTCTATTAAATTCTTGTATTTTGTATCAAAATAGATATATATATTGGGTTGGTGCAAAAGTTAAGGCCGTATTTTATGATCCTAGGTAAAAAAAATTTTTCTTCAAAAATGATGAATAGCATCTTCTTTTAAATGATTCCATTGTATAAAGGATGCTTTTCCTCTACTTTCTATTCAGTTTTGGCCTGGCCAGAGTACAGTGAAAAGCCCTTGTATTTTTTCAAAATGTCGGTCGAAAAGTGCATTTACGTCATTGTTTACTTTATGAATTCCGAAAAGACAATACCGCGAGTGTGAAAACCAAAAACATTTGCGAAGTGTATGGAATAGATGTCATCAAAATTCGACAGGTAAGAAAATGGTTTACAAAATTCCGATCTGGGGATTTTTCACTAATTGATAAACCACATATCGGGCGGCCATTGAAGTCTGATGACGACAAGTTTAAAGTCATAATTGACACCAATCCACGTCTAACCACCAGGGAGATCGCGTCGATGATGGGAGTCAACCAAAGAATCGTATTAAGACATTTGAAGGGTATGGGGATGGTTTCGCGGTACGACGTTTGGATTCCTTATCAATTGTCGGCTACCAATTTATTGGATAGTGTTTCAACATGCGTTATTTTGAGTGCGAGACAAAAATGTGAACCTTTTTTGCATCGTTTAGTAACGGAAGATGAGAAATGGGTCGTGTACAACAACGTGACAAGAAAAAGACATTGGGCTATACCTGGACAAGTCCCATTATCAACTTTGAAGGCCAAAATCCACAAAAAAAAGTTATGCTTTGTGTTTGGTGGGATTGTAAGGGTATTGTGTATTTTGAACTCTTGGAACCCAATCAGACAATTACAGTAGAACGATATTGTCAGAAATTATCCAAATTGAACATCGCCCTTCAAAAGAATAGACCAGAATTGGTAAACAGAAAAGGGGTAGTGTTTCATCACGACAACGCGCGACCACGTAAGACTTTGATGACCCAACACAAGCTAAATGAGTTGAATTGGGATATTATCAAGCATCCACCGTGCTCTCCAGATCTTGCTCCTTCTGATATTTATTTATTCCGATCACTGCAAAATGTTTTAAATGATAAAAAAGTTGATACAATAGAGCAGATAAAAACATCCCTTACTACATTTTTCGCATCAAAATCCACGGAATTTTACACTAATGGTATTAAAAAGTTGATAGAAAGATAGGAGAAGGTTATAAAAATAGATAGAAATTATATAATTGATTAAATAAATACTACAAGTCTAAAAAAAAAAATGTTTAATTGTATATGTCAAAAACGGCCCTAACTTTTGCACCAACCCAATATATATATTAGGTTGAGTCATAAATAGTTGCCGGCGAAAAGAAGCCGTTAAGATTATTCGGGTTTACCCTTGATGAGTCATTCATATTGGGTACTATATAATATTATTAGATAGGTATGAGTCCTATCAGTCTTACGACAATAGTTAACTGTGTTACAGCTTATGTTATAGTATTTTTTTACTCGTAAAATCAAAAACCAAAAAAAAATATAGACAGTAAGAAATTGGTTTTTAAATATTCGCTCGGGAGATGAGATCTTGAATGATGAACCAAGGGCGAATCACCCTTCCGAGTTTGATGAGGATATTTTAAAGGTGTTATTGGAGCAAAATCCAAGTCAATCAATAAGGGAATTGTTAGAAAATCTAAATAAGTCACAATCAACCATTTATCGGCATTTGAAAAAAATGTGGAAGGTTAGCAAATTGGGTTTGTGGGTGCCACATAATCTTAATGAAGGCAATAAGGAAAATCGTTGAGCCATTTTTAAACAGAATAATTACTGGAGATGAAATATGGATAACGTACGATAATATTGTATGCAAAAGGCAGTGGCTTGATAAAGATCAACCACCTTTATCGGATCATAAAGCCAATATTCGTGGAAAAAATTGTGTGTATGGTGTGCAACAAAAAAATCTGGAACTTATGTGGTCTATCTTACCACATCCCCCATACTCCCCGAACCGTATCCCACCCGTCTAGTTACCAGTAAAATAGGAGAAAGTCATCACTAATAATGGTGAATATTTAATTGAGTAATATTGCTTCATTATTATTTTAAACCTAAATAAATGCTTGAAAAAAATCGGCAATTATTTATGACTCATAATGGATCATATATTTATTAAATCTAGATTACAATTTTTTTTATATGTTTTTGGCTTTTTAAATTATTCCGTTGCACTTCAAAACCCAAATAGGTTTTAATTATAAATTCCCATAGATTTAAAATTATATGTTTATTTAGAAATTAAATTTTATGATATTATGTATCATAGACATTAAATTTACGACATTTGGACTGTCACGTTTGCAATTATTTGGTTACTCAATACATATGAAGAATTTCTCTTCCATAGCATTTAAATAGGAAGTCAGCAGTTATTGAATGGCAAAATATCATGATTTATTAATTTTTATACACAGTCAGTTATGACCTATTTAAGGAATATTTGTATGCGAAACTTAGAATGATTTGCGTCCTCGTAATTAATGGAGATATCAGGAATGGCGTACGATACTCTTACGTATCGTTGGATCAAAATTTGATATAAAAATATCCCTAATGATACTTATCCAAGGATAGTCCAATATAACCCCATATAATGGGTATTCGACTGTAAACTATATTGGAGCAGGTGGATTGTCACACCAGAGTTTTGCAGTCATATCAGTTTAGTCTCTCTTTAGCGAATTTGAGCAATTGGAATGAATGCAAGAGTTGTAATTAAATGGAATTAGATTTAGAATTTTCTACACTTTATCAAACTATCCATTTAAATGCTATTAGGTTGAATAAACGTGTAGAGTTTTAATTAACTAAAGTATTATTGATGTGTATTATTTGGGGACAACTTAAGAATAAAGTATGTATAATATAATTGAAAATAAGGACAAAATAAATCACATAATAAAATATAAATACCATTTTCTTGGAAGCTAAATCCGATCACTTCACTAATTCATATAAACATATCAATTAAATTTCAGATTTCATTACGACTTATTTGCACTTCAACCGCTAATCTGCTGAGCGATTTCCACACTTTGTTGGCACGTCCGATCGGAGCCAATATTCGGTAAAAAAATGCATTTTAGCAAATGCATGTTGCAAGTAATAAATTTGGCACAATATAGAAGCGCTGATGAAGAACAATTCCACCAATAGTCGACTTGTAATATGATAGTGATGATTAAGGAATAACTATCGCAGAAAACGACGATGGCACAATTTGTTACGCACTATGTTCTAATGTTTCAATTACTTTGATCGCTAAAATCATCAATAGCTATCATTTTGATTCAAGAATATAAATACGAATCCAGAAATAAATTCATACATTACAAATAAGATGATCTCAAACATTCTTAAACGACGATGAATATTCATTGCTATGTAAATTTGATGGAAAATTAAAAGGGGGATAGCTCTCAGAAATACAAATAAAATGCATTAGATGGATGAATATTGAGTGTGGAAAAATAAAGCGATTCAAACGTACAGAGCACATTTTTATTTTGCAATTAATTCGTCCATGAAATTGAATTATTTGCAATGGCATATCTCTATAAAGTAGGAGTGTAATATTTATGCATGGAATTATTTCGCCGAATTAAAACATGTATTTTTAGGCACAGAGAAGACTTACAATTAATAATGATAAATATTCCTCAACGTGGTTATATAAATTCAATGAATTAATTTGCATATTTTTAAACCATAAGTGCATTGATGCGGGGTTTTCTGCACGTGAATCAATATTGAATTCTGAATATGAATCCGACCTCTTAAAACCTGATACTTTTTGGAAAGAAGTTCTTGTAATCTGAAAAATTATGAAAATTATGAGATATACATAGATAATACAAGGTTTCATATTATAGAACTAACACCACAAACATAATGGTCATAGTAGTTATAAAAACCTGTTACTGTTATCAAACGTATTCCATGATGATTTTTGAAGCATTTTAACTATCTCTTGCTAGTTGCAAATTCTTTGTTTTTGCTATTTCTTTATAAAACAAATTTGCTTTCATGGCAAATATGAGAAATAGATTTATGCCTGTTTCTTTCCTAAAGAAACTACATATACAAAACTTCCTCCACCTCTGGATGTTCAGCTTTCTTGAAAGTTTGCCTCTTGCTTAGCCCACAATGAAAGCGAACCTTTGAATATTCTAACGGTTCTTTTTTGTATCATAAATTGTGGATTGTCTTACGCTGGACTCGCTTGTACATTTACAAAAATATTTATTACGATTTAGGCGGTCTAGAATCATACTTTTACATTTTTTACATTGACAAAGCTTTACTGTACATATTTTACTATGATTGTATTGGAATGTCGGACTACAGGGGGCGCCGCATTACCACGAATTTAGTATTCTAAGTTTAACATGCATGGTAGGATGATCGCATATTTGCGAGCGAATTTCAGGTATTCAGATTGATCGCTATTGTACGTTGAGCTCGAAGAGAGACAGAGACGGATAGCTTCCTTGCCCAGTATGATCTCTATATTGCAAGGTTATCATGGACTGACAATCATCTCTAGAAAATTCGATTTTATCATGCGTTATTATAAATATATTTAAATAGCTATTATTAAAGGCAAATTTAATATATATTTTACAATGATTGTATTAGGATGTCGGACTATAAGAGGCGCCGGATTACCACGAGTCTGCTGTATTATTATTTTCATATTCGTATCACATTTTTCAAAATGGATACGTTACTTTTGAAATAGTGGAAACCTCAGAATGTTGTTTGTATTTCAACGATTGATTTATCTTTAGAAACTATAATACAAGGATGTATACATTTCTTAGAGGGGCTTTTCTGTAAATCATCTGTATTTATTTATATGACTAATTTAAGATGATAATATGTATTTTTATTACTAACTAATCTAATTTTATTTATATAATTAAATTATCTTTTTTATACATATATAACAACAATAATAAAATTATTCTTAACATTATAAAGCAAGCTTTAAATTGACTGTTTAAAACTGATTTTTATAATGAACATGTTAGGGGGACCCAGAAGTTTTCGAATATTTAGTAAAACTAAGTTCAAATTTATTTAAAACAACATTATAAAATATAATTCCATTCCATAGAGTTTTTTATCATATATTATCGTAAATGAGCTAATTATCATCACCAGTTACATTGCTTTTTTAAAAGGGGTTATTTTGTTGTGTTGTTAAGAAGTGCGGTACCCATCCTACTCCGTAACATCCATCCTATTCATTTTGCCAATGAGTTTTAAATGTTTTTGCAGACACACATTTTATCCATGGGGAATCGATTAGGGATTTTAGCATCGTTATCAAAATTTTAAAGTCTTCTCGTTCATCCCTTAGGGTTCTAATGCCCGATTTAAATTTCTGGAAATAATATTGGCATCTACGGACTATTATTACTTCACCATAAACACATTTGAGTGATTAATTGGTTCTTATATCATTCCATCCAAAATTTAAAAAAAAACAGCATACAATATTGAATATGGACTTTGTTCGTTTTAGTTCTGGAAATTTTACCCTTAACAATAAACAATATATAGATATATAATTATATTAGATCATTATGCAATATATGTATAAATTTTGATAAACATATGATTTTGTAAAGATTGAGAAGCGTAGATGTTTTACCAATATCAAATATATCAATAGGATGACAATGTAATTGATATAACGGTAAATATCAAGATATTTCAAAGGAAGTGGATGAAACCCTATAATATCTTTATTGAGCTATTCATCGACAATAAATTGAGTATTTCATATGAAACCCTTATATAACTTGGATGTGAATAAACATTTTTTGAATGGCTTAAAAATAAATTTGCCATTTTTATATTAAAATATGAACTGTTTGCTTCGAGATTATGGCAGACGATGGACTGTTGAATTAATAACTAAAGTGCAGAGAAATGATCATGGTGATGCATAAGTTATATTGAAATAATAATTATTTGATCAAACTATTTTGCTCTATAATCTTTGCCATTTTCCAAAAAACTGATGCCTGCAGATTCATTACTTTCAGTCCATTGTTTCGACTGTCAATTTGTCTCCTATGTTTCATTCGTGTCTTTATTGCTGTAAAATATTGCCTAACCATAAAATATTGAAACATTCCAATGGCGCTGTTTTTGGTCCATTATGAGCAAACGCGGCACCCCTCTTGCGTACAGCTTTCTCATGTTCAAATGTTCAGTCAATATGCGATGTACAGCACTTTTTGAAATGCTTAACATATCTGCTAGCTCGCGCATTTTCAGTTGACTACTTTGTGGATATTCTTCAAAATTTCTGATAAGAAAGTTTAATGTTTTTGTTCGTCGTTATGTTGTATTTAATTTCTATATGATTTCTCTTAGATATTTGATATGATTTATTTGTATGCTGAAAGTTTCCCGATCGGATTATAATATTTATCAGGCAAGAATGGCACTATGCAGCTAAGATGTGCAGATAGAGTTTATGTTTAATGAGGAAACTTCCCTTATACTAACGAGAATTGAATTTAAACACCTCTGTACGATTCCTGACACTAATCTGCAATGAAAAGTTGTTGTTTGAAAGTGCACACATTAATAAGATTATTTAAATAGTTCTCGCATAATACGAATTTTATATTGCATTCATTATATGCAATAATAATAAATAAATAAATAATTTATCAAAGTACCGTATGCAGTATTTCAACAATATGAAAGTTTTGCATATATTACAAAATGGTTTCAAGCCCGTGTTAATAACTGCATATTCTATCGTTCGAAATTGTTCAGTGTTATATTTATACGAATGTGCAAATTTATGTTAAAGAAATATTATTTTTTAAAGCTTTGTATGAAAATATTATATTCAAGACTCACAATGCAAACAATCAAGATATAAAGCATCTGAAATAGATACGATACCCTGAAATGGAAGCTGTGGGGTTATCTTCCTTGTTAAAAGCACCTGTTACGTATACACAAGCACAAATAGCACAGGATTAATTATTCTCACCGAGGATTTCCTTTGATATTGACTTTAACAGAAACAATTTGCTATTCTAGCGTTGCTTTAAAATTATATCATTTTCAATTATTCCTATGATCGAATTAAATCAAAGATTTTACACTACGATACCACCATTGCGAAATCTATACATGTGTTATTATTTATAAATTTCAAAGTCAGTAGACGAATGTCAAATGCACTGATTGATCAATTATAATATACATTACCCGGTTTTCCTTTTGCGAAAAGCGTGACGTTTTTACACATCAGTGGTTCATAGCAAATTCTCCAAACAATAATTACGAAGAGAAGCATACGCATTGGAAGCATAAATGGCATATGATTAAGGTTTAAAAATCTAGTGCATAAGGTCAGTATCACAAAAGAACCATATAAAAGCGTTGTTTGTTCGGCTACATTCTTCAGTTAAGGTTCTGTCAAGTTTGTGTATCTTCTGTGGTAAGTATTGTTTTGTACATTTGTTCGGACTGACTCTTTTGAAAGACTGAAATTCTATCGTGGAAATATTTCCATAGGGTAAACGTGGATTCTTTGCGGTGTAGATCGAATAATTTTCCGACTTTAAATTGTTATTGTTCGCCAACAATTTTCATTGAAACTCGACAACCCCTCGATGGCAGTTAGCAGATTGTTGTTGGGAAATTTTCCGAATTGCAGCTGTTGCAAGTTGTTCTTCAGAATTAATAAAAAATATTTCATAGCTGTTATATGGCTTCAAAACCACGACATTTTACGCAATGCAATACAATTTCAAAGAGCGAAATTTCTTAAATCATTTAGTTATTAATCTATTTTTAAATTTATTTATCAATTCAAACTAAATAAGATCTGATTGATATTAGGTTTGTTATTTTCGTCTTAAGGGATATATGTATGCTCAACGCGTGGGAGTATAATTTGTGAATGATTGATGAAGCATGCTTTTTAAAATGAAATAAAAAGGGTAGTATCACAGCACAAGGGTTTTTAAAATCGTTTTTAAAACACAAATATTCTTAAAAATCACTTTTTTTAAGCGATTATAATGGATGAAAACTATCAATAAATAATATTGAGGATTTACCATTAGATAGATAAATACACAGAGTGTTTTTTATATGCATTTCAATTATGATTTACGGCCCACAATGTTTCGTTATACGGCCAAAAATGCTATACTGTTAGCGATCTTCTGTTTAGTTTCAGCTTCTTCACTTATTGTATATTTGAAATAATTCAATTTATTTTAATTCACTATACACTCATTTTTTTGTGCGATTTCGAAGTTATGCTGTTTTCTCTAAAGCAATTTTTTTTTTTTTTTAAATTTCATACAGAGTACGTATCGAGATATTTTGGATAAAATAAGAAACTAATAACACTAACTGAAATTGGGAAAAAAATTATAATATGAGACTGAGTAAATCATCTTGCATTTGCTATCGCTGAATTACGACCACGCACTTTATTCTGGTTTAGATTTATGAAAACATTGATTTCTTTTGATTTTCTTTGCATTTTTCCAATGCTTCAACTATTAAAAATACATAATCCAAAGGAATTTTCAAAATTTCAACTACTTACGGAGTTATAGTTATTTTAGTCCTACCATAATAAAATCTTTTAACGCGTTTTTCTCGAAACTACTTTTTTCAACACGGTTGACATCATATCTCAAGTTTTAATTAATTAATTAACTGGGTACAAATCTTTTCTATATAACCCTCTATTACTTCTACCAGATTTATGTCAAAATTTATTTTTTAACTATTTAAAAAAAATCAAAACTGTGACTAAATAAAGCCAAAAAATGACTGAATTGTTTTTAAACAGTCGCCATTTTGTGATTTTTTTTAGTGTTAGGGTTTGAATTAGGGGCTATAGTGACATCTTTACTAATTATGAATTATATTGTTGTCAATCGATAATAATACAGCGATGATAGTTTGTAATCTGAGATGATAAATGTCAGACATCCTTTAAATTTTACCAAAAATGTTATTTTTTAATTGCCTTATTATTTTCCTGTTTTTTGGTTAGCTTTTTTTATGCGATTTTTATATAGCTGTTTCAAAGTTATGCGGTTTTTAAAATCCATGGAATGCATCTTCACTTTTTCTATGTAAATCATAACTTTTTTTGTGCGATTTATTTTTTGCGGAACGCATCTATCGCACAAAAAAAGGTTTAAAGTGTATATTGTATTTTTGAACAGTGAAGAAAATCAATAGCTATTTTTTAACTTATGTGCTCGAGGGCAGAGCATTTATTTATGTTCTAAAATTAAATAACGAGAATAGAAAGGGTTATATAAAATAAGTCTATGTTTAGCTATCAAAGTCGTTGGTCAAATTCATACTTATTTATTTATTTTCATCCATATTCGAGTCTCAATTCAGTATTTTACTTATTTGATGTCGTTTAATTAAAACCATTAAATGGAGATATTATTTATAGCTATGCCTTTCAATATTAACCCTATAAATACCGTGCGCATATATCTGTGCGATTCATCACTTCAATTTTATATACAAAATATAGATTTAGAAGTATTTTTACTCAAACGTATTTATTTAAAATATTGTAAGCATACTATATTTAGCTATAATATTATTGAACCAATAATTATTGGCAAGTTCTAAATTTACTGGTTTAAATGGCATGGGTTAAGTTTTTATAACAAAAATCATTTCTGGCTATTATAAAATGTATTTTTGGCAGAAAATAGAAAGGAAAATACACTTAAGGGCTTTAACGAAGGATAAAGTACTATAAGTTTCTCTAAACATCAAATGTTTTACAATATATAACAATTTACGACTCGAGACAAGACATACGCGACACATTAAAATTTCAATTTTTATACGAAATTTATGTGCGTACGAAAAATTTATACGTATCCAATATAATATGTTCATGAATAAATACCTATTAATGTCGTTTTCATGGTACAATATAAAGTTGGAGGCATTTATAGCGCTAATATGTCTTCGCAAACGTGCGCGATAAAGATGTTCTCAAAGGTCGTAGAATCGCCCATCAAAAATCGCAATTCAGCTCTCATCTCGTGCAGATTATTTCTCGGGGCATGAAAGTTGTCTGAGAATTTGACAACAGCATGCGTCGTTTGTATGACACCCACTTTCCCAAATGATTCTTCTAATCGTGATGTAGGTTGACGTGGCGGTAATATCGCCATTTTTCAGGCAAATCCTCTTAACAGCCACCTCAATGGCGGCCATAGAATTTATTCATAAACGGGCTCTGATTGATGATGGACCATGTGTTGGATTGGTTTATGAATGAATAATAACCGTCCATTGTCGGGAGATGTGTCATTCATTCATATGTTGGACCGGTCGCATTACTCCATCGTTTTCCCGAAGGAAGAACATCCTCTTTATTGTATGAATCGAAATATTTCTGCATCGGATATATTTGACGTTAATGTTGATAGCTATATTCATTCGCATGATATCATATTTCTTGTGCGTAAGGAAATTTTTAAAAACGCAATTTATGTAATCACAACAGCAAATAGATGAATAATATTTTTGTATTGAATCCTTGTTTTAAATAGCAGAAAAATGTGTATTTCTCAGTATTTTCATTAAATTATATAAGATGATCTGATATGGCTGCATCTATATGATACTTTTATCAATGAAATCTGAAATGCAACATGATCTCTGTATACCAAAGATTGCTTAACTAATTAATAATTTTGATATTTTAAAGATGAGAAATTTCGAGTTGTATAATTTAATTCAGATTATACTTTTGGCTTAAATTATTATTGTTCAAGCACCATTTGTCATATCTGATTAAAATCTAAATGTAAATCTTGAAGAAATTATACTCTTCAATTATATTTAATTATTAATTAGAACATATATTAATACTATCATTTCAATTGGAATTGATTGCTTGAATACTTCATTATGTGTCATTCATGAAATTCTAAAGGGTATAAATCGCGATTCTTCGTCAAATATCTGCCATTTACGTATGATTGTAACTGAGAGCTTGAAAAATACGCTAATTTTAAGGAGAATCTTCTTAAAGATATTCAAAATATTAACTGTTCTTAATACTTAGCAAAAAACATTTTTAAGTGCGGAGTATTAATTATTTTTGATTCGACCCTAATATACATTAATCCGGCTGAATAAAATGAAAGACGATGGAAATCTTTCCGTACATAAATTAAGAATCTCACTTTATGTGCGCTCTTCATCTGACATTTCGCGATGGAATCGTGTCAAGGGTAGGACGGGATAATTTTAGACTTTTAATCAAGCTCCTTTTTCTATAAATGTTCGCATTAAAAACTCGACAAACTTTCAGTATTGTCTCTTTGCAGGGCTCGGAAATAAATTATTATCCGCAAAACTTCGTCCACAACCCGAGATGAAAGTACCATTAAGGACAATCGTAGCGTTGCTAGTTTTGAAGACGTGCATCACCAGCTCGGAGGTGATTGCCAATAATGCTGGTTCGCCAACTTTGGATCCTGCGGGCGAAGAACTTAATAGTTTCGTCGCCGATGTATGGTCGGAAGGACTCGATATAGCACGCTTATTATGGAAGGACTGCTCCAGAAAAGTAAGTTCGATATATTTATTTTTAGCCCTGGATTCTGCAGCATCTGCTAACCTTTGGATATTCAATCGCACATATTATATTTAAACAATGTCGACATTAATAATGTTACATTCATTGTTGTGAAAATTATAAATTTGAGTCATTGCGTGATGGGCGGGAATCCATTGCTTAACTAGCCCCCAGGCCGTGGAAGAGGCTGTAGATGAATAAAAATATGGTCAGGTGGTGATAAAAATACGATTTCTTGACTAAGATCTTTATTTAAGTCTAAGAGAGAGCACAGTTACGAGACGCTGAGGAAGCCGGCGGAAAGAATACGTCTTCCCGCAATCAAGACTATCGGATAACATCAGATTGTTCCGAAATCGAACTTAACACTGAATAATAAAACAACTTCATATATTATTCCATCAACCAAGTTTTTTTGTTGGAGCAACGTTTCCAGTATTTGATTAAGTGTTCACCGAGATGAACTCATGGTTTTTCAGTTATTGGGAAAGAACGTCACTAGCTTCAAGCAAGAGCATTTCGCATTACTCATGAAGTGCGCCAAAAAGAAAACGTTGAGAGCCTTAGACCGCACCCTCGACTCTGAAGTAATATCCCTCGGTTCCGGTATTAAATTAGTGAAATATGAGAAGGTGGACAAAGACGGAAAGGTTACGAAACCGCTCGAAGACAAGCAAAGGTAATTCAATATTTGCTCTCGGGCAATGTCGAATATATAATATTTTGAATAAACAGCTCCCGCGTATGATATTTAATGCTCCAATTCGACAGGAACGAGACGACCCGATCCACACTCGAAGATCTCCACGAGAATGGAGATTGGAGATATTTGGTGGCAGAGAGAATGGGCCAAGTCTTCAATACTCACGTGCTTAAATTCGAATTGCAGGATGGCGATGCAGGAATTGGTATACGATTAAAAATCAATGTGATTGTTCAATTTTCAGACAGATGAGATTTAACTCCATTGTTTCCATTTTCAGTTGAATCCCGACATAGAAAACGCCATCATATGATGCAATTGATGATGTTCGGAATTGTTTCCATGGGTATGATCCTTGTTCCTATGGGATTCCAATTTTTGGCTGTGCTCGGTGGGAAAGCTCTCTTATTGGCAAAAATGGCTTTAATTTTAGCAGCCATCCAGGGCTTAAAAAAGGTAGAGATCAAAAATTAATTCATGTTATGAAATTAATAACAGATTTAAATATAATTTTTTCAAAACTGTGGAAATCAAAGGTTCGAAGTATTGTTCTTACTGTACTTTGTTCTGCATTTATCTATATTAACTTTGTTACATATTTATATTGCGTATAAAAGTAGAAAAAGGGAATTTGTGCTCTGTGGATATCAAGAGGCACTCATAACTTTAAATAAAGACATAATGAGAAAACTATTTTCAGTCAAGCAAACTGAGTACTCTTGTCCAATGCGAGAAGCTGAAATTGAGTTCAGAATAAAAATATAAAATGCTCGTACTATTTGTATTATACCGAAGCCATATAATAATAAAGATAAATAGCTGTTCTGTTCTAGATCGCTACTAGTCCGATAAACTACGGCTTGTATCACAGCTATCCACAGTTCGATGGCCACGTCGAAAAACGCGGCTACCACGAATGGAGCAAACCAACAGCACAGATGAAGCCGGAAGAACTGCTCGCATCCTTCGAAGAAATCGGACGAAGCAACGACCAGGACAAAATCAAATATAAATACGACAGCGAATCGAAATTATGGAAACCGGAACCGCCCAAGTCGATCAAGCGATCCTATTTCAATTTTGCCAAAGGACCTACAGTCTATCCTGTTTATCCCGTGTCGTCGCATGATTTAAATTATAACGGCGTGCATCCCGGTTTTCTATTTCCTTCAACAGGTCCCGTTGATGTATTCGGGCACGATACCTTGCCGACTGAAATACACGCTGAATATACGATAGATATGCCCGTGAATAAGGTTCAATTCCATGGTACAGGGCCCCTCATATGAATACGATATCTTTGACTGAAAAAAATATTTAAATGTGACTGGATACGTTTTCTGGATGCGATTATGATTCATGTAAATATATTTATGCAATAAATTACTAGACGAAATTCTTTAATAAATACATTGTCTTATTAAATATTAGTAGAACCCAAAATTATTTTCATTTTATTGCGGGGCGATATTTTAAGTGTTCACAAATGTCAAAATTAGTTACAAAAATTTCGATCTGGATATTTTGATTTAAAAAATTCCCTGGAAGTGGAAGACTGCGTAAGGTGGATGAAATCGAAAGTAATTCATAAGTAACTATTAAAACAATACCTGTTAGTCTTAGATACTCACGGTCGAGTGTTCAAAGAAATCTAAAAAAATCGGGAAGGTGTGAACACAAAGAAGATGGGTGCCGCACGAGTTAAGCGAAGAGAACGCGAGCGACCGCATCAACATATGTGTACAACTTCTAAAAACGGAATCCAAAATGCCATTTTTAGGCAATTTAATAACTGGAGATGAGAAATGGGTTCTTTACTCTAATTATCGTCTATGTAGCATTTTTTGATGGGAAATATTACAAAACAAACGATAAGGTCATAAATGAACTTTTAGAATATTTTCGTTCAAAGCTCGTGATGTTTTATGACAGAGGCATTTAAAAATAGATGTGAAGTCGTTTTTTCTTATTAAAACTTCAACATCTGACATGTTAAGATTAAGTGCACATTTTCGTTAAGACGTATATATACGTCTCGCCCACCAGGCGTGAGTTCATATTATTCATTTTTTTAACGATGCTTAGAATTTATAAAAAAACCAATGAAACATATGTTTTTTATTTATTTATTTATATACATAAACACATAGAGAAGTTAACAAATACAAAACAATAATCAAAAGCACGTAAAGAAAATGGAAACACAGAGTTTAAAAAAATAAAATATATCCATACATAAATACAAAACACAACTTCTGTGTGATATATTTTAAAACAGTTGTTGGCACGTAGTGCTACCTCACAATCCGGACAATATATAGATTCTTTCCCTTTTTTGTAATAAACTCAACATTCCCTGACTTTTTTTTTTAATTTTTAAACTATAAGCTTGCATTTGAATCTTACCTTATGCTACTAGTCACCGTTTACTAAGCACACGTCTACTCCAATACAAGTGCAAGCAATTTGCTACCCATCTTAAATTTATGTCAAAACAACTATCGACAACTCACACATTAGTTAAACAAAAAAAAGTCTCGCCTGCTTTAGGAATCAATATATATTTCGAGGACGTATATATACGTCCTAACCAGTTTCGATGCAGTTTACGTTGGACGTATATATACGTCTTGCCCACTTAACAGATTAATTGATTTTTTCAAATGCGGTTTATTATATTATTATTTTCGTTGGAATTAATGAAGAATCGTTGCTGTAAATCACTACATTTAAAACCATTTTAATGGAAAGGAAATTTTAATTGCTTAATTCTTTGGGTTATAAGCTTATGGTTGTTTCAAAATTTTGACAAACAGTTGAATGGAGGCAGTGACATAATTTGGGTAATCATTCCTATAAATTTGATTCATTCTCATTTTGTTGTTTTAATATTGAATGTAAAAAAACGAAATTCTACGGCGACAATGTTATATAAATGTTTTATACTTACAAGACTGAAACTATGTTGGAGCTGCTTATAATAAATATCAAATGTACTTAATATTGCAATGTTTCGAATGTTGCAATACTTTAATCAAGTTCCTTCATTGCAACTTTAGCCACGTCTTTTGAAGCCTTAGCCGCATTGTATTGAAAGTGGACGATATGTATTTAATAATAATCTATGTATACTATTTGTAGACAAAAAAGCAGCTTTGTAGATATTAATTTAATGTCGGTATGTTCAATTTTTCTGGTTTCGAAAATTGTTATTAATGTCCGCTGAAAGCTTTGTAGACTATAATTTTCTTAATTTGACATCGTAGCTCATTGATAGTTAACATAATGATGTTTTGTGTGGATTTATGCGATGATTTGAACGTCTAAAGACAATGTGACAAGTTTGAAGTCAAAATTGAAATCGATAAAACTCAATGTTATTTAGATTTGTTGACGGCGATTTCATAATGTAGTTCTACCCATCCTTGGCATGATTTATTCTCCTTGACTTGTATGTTCGGATTGAATTTGGTGAGAGTATGGAGTGTTTGCCTCCAGATTAAATGTAAATTAAGAAGACAACCCTGCATGAAAGACTTTGATTCTCCAGAGAAAAGTAGGCGAGGCCATCCACCGGCAGGAACTTCCGCTGCATAATTCATCACATAATGAATATGCGGCTTCCTATACCTCGCCGCGTTGACTTCCTTTTACGTCTTTTCAAATATTACATTTTAAACCCTGCACGTATGTTCGTATTAGCACGAACTTAATTTACCTATTTTTAGAGGTCATGTGTGGGAATAATATCAAGTTTGTCTTATACAAAGGGGAGAGACTCCTCTTTGAAACGTACGAGGGATTGTGGGCAGAAGGCTTTACTTCGAGGTTTGCTATTTTTCACTTTGCCATAATGAAAACCGTTCGCTTTCATTTTATTTGCTTTCATCATATTTTTGCACAGAAGCACTCTATGATGCAGATTTTTAGAAGAAATATTTTTTAAATCGCGTCTTCAAGAGAAAATGCTCTACACTTTTCTTCAGAAAAACACATTTTATATAATACCTATCATCCCCTTCACTCGTTTTCTTACTCTATTATATTGAAAACTATTTTCTACCTCAATACCAAGAATTATGTAGTTCGAGCTTAATTTCAAAAATTGCTCTCGAACTTTTAAAAGTTTACCGCATAAAAGTTAGAACGCTGCAAAGATAGATTTATTTAAAACCTTGCTTGCATATTTGATTAATTTAATTATAAAAACGACAGTATTTTCTGATATCGCTTTAAGTATTATGCAATCGGAATGTTTATATAGTGAATTATTGAGGCTCATTCATCTCCAATGTAGCCAATATTCTGATCGAATGAGGGTGGGTGTTTGCATCAACCCCTTTCAGTACGAAATTGTCGCTACCTCAATGGATCACTAAAGAGAGCTAGAGATGAAAGCCGTTTAACTCCAACAAAGCAAACTTAGTTTAGCAGTCGATTTATTTACTGTAGCAATTTACAGAATGTCCCTTTGATGGACGAAAAAACGAAACTCCACTAATTTAATTTATTTTTAGAGCAAAATCTTTGAGAGCATTTCCAAAATTTATCTGCAAATATACTACAATGATTATATGACAAAGGAAACTTTTCCTTTCAGACGAAAATTACATCAATCATTTGTATTGAGTTGGAAATACATTTTTGTTATTCTAGCGTTTCGAGGTTTAAAACTTTCACCGACATTCTTGAAAGGAGTATTTTATCAGCTCGTCTTTATTTATTTTTAAAAATTCATTTTTTGAAGAATGAAATTCAATTGACTACTTGATCATCAAAATGAAAAATATCAGATGGCAAGCTTTATATATGGACGTATAGGACTTATTCACATTATGTAATGTTATATGACATCTTATAATATAGGAAGAATAAAATAGAAAGACAGATCTGAACAAGATATTCCGTTTAAAAAATAAATAAAAATATTACAGTTTGTGTGAGCCGTAAGGGTTTTATACGTCACTCAATAAATTCGTAGGATAACATATAGTTGATGGCACTATTGACAAATTCATATAATTTTTGGGAAGTTCCAACTTTCAAATATACGTGTCAATACGTCATGAAAATCTGATGTTTTGTTCACAATTTACAGTGTTTTAGCGATGCTCATAAATATAGCAGAAGACAGTCTATTCATCAGTATTTATTAAAATTTGTCCACGAGAAAGCTCTGTTCGAAGTGTGTGCCGCTTTTGCTCAAAATCGATCGAAAAAATGGTATAATTGCACGAATTGCGCTTTCAATTGCTTCCCTATCAAATACATACATACTAGATTTGGCTTTTAGCAACTACTAAATGTTTGTAAAACTATAAATAATGCTTCGGGGCGATTTAGCCCCAATGAAGAATTGATTACCAAAAATGAAGCTTATTTTGAGACCAAAAATAAATCATTTTATAAAAAAGATATCAAAATGTTAGAGAACCGTTGAAATGAATTATGGCAAATTGAAAGAGATTATGTCGTTGTTTATTAAAAAAACGTTGTTTTATTAGGTCATTTTATGAACTTATTGAGTGATGTGTTGTTATGTAACATAGAGTGGATTTCTTTGACTGCTATGCAATCATGAAGATGTAAATTAAGTAAATCAGTATGATTTTCCTTTTTTTCAAGTTTATTCAGCCCTTTTCGTTGTTGAAAAATTTGCATACAAAGATGTTGATCATTGTCACTACATTATGTCTGTATTAGTTCTTTGGTTAGTTTTCACATGTAGTAGGAGAGTATTGTATCATACATATTACATTAAGTGCTCTTATCATTCATACACAATTTTGTTTTGAATTCAAACCAATAATAAATCTGTTTATTAATAGTATCGCCGTTTATGATAAATCACAGTGGTTTTCCATCAGAATTTGCACTCGACGAGGAAAAATTTTTAAGGACGGATGAACTTAATTTTTTCTGATTATAGGCTAGTTATTTAAGTAATCTATCGCATATCTTCTGTATTAAATATTGATTTTAGTTAAAGTAAATTTATTAAAGAGAACAATACCCAGCCGCAACGCGTGTACTTAAAAGCAAGAGCACCTTGTTTCTTGAGCTATAATACCTGCATTTTGCCTGAGTAAACTTGCAAGTAAGTAAGTACGGAAATGAGCGCTTTTCAAACTGTTAAATTTAATTAGTGAGGTTATTCATGTATTGAAATATGTCATGTGTTAATGCTTTATAAGGCCCCGATGGCAAAATGAACTTATCTAACGCAGTTCTTGTCGCTTTAATGACGATCGTTCGTACCGTTGTTTGAGAAGCGTCGGTATTATTACAAGATTAAAGATGTGTACTTGTGATTGTGGTCCATATAGCGGCATACTGTCTGAAAACAAAATTATCTTTATTTGCCGAAGGCAAAGATAAAATTATATCATTCTATTTAAACATAGACTTTTCAAACTGTTGAAGTATGCGGACGGCGATATACGCCTCTTGGAAACAATCTTCATTTTCTTTGTACGCTGCGTGTATGTATGAAATATTATATAAAATAATAATTAATGAGCTCTGTACATAATTCCAATACAAATTCATTTGATAATCGGGCGAAACACGTGCTGCGGCTTTTGCGGTATCTTGACGTTCAATCAACAACTCTTTATCAACAAGTAACGCTTTCCGAGATATATTATTTGATGCCTTGAAATAATTAGCTTTAAAGTATTACGAGTAATCTCAAAGGATAAAGCAAAGTTGAAGATCCTTGGTAGACGGAAAGTGCAGAAGTGGAACCCTTAAAGCGAACATATGCTTGTAGTGACTTTGCAAGGTGAAGCACTTCTCAGGATATACATAAAATGTGCATACGAGGAAAACTCTGTATTCATCTTAAACATCGAAGGTTTCTTCGTTATATTATGGTATTAAAATTCCATTCAATTGTCCTTTTTCTACTTGATATAAATCACAACGATACATTGATACTCAGGACGGGTCTTTATATATTGCCCTTTAAAAGGTTCGTCAAATACACCGCATTTAAAAAAATATTTCTCAACGTCAGAAACTGCAACAACATCGATTCAATGGTTGCTCGACTGACTTTATATGCTCTGGTGAATCAAGAAGTTTGGGGACTGAACTTTATTTTATAATACATGTTGGTATACAAATATGTCGCAATTGTGGTGTATTAATACTTTTATTTTGCGAAAATGTAATGTTAAGAATAACATTTCCAGATCTAACTAACGAAGTATGTATATGGCCACTGTATTCTGCTTTTTTTTTAAATTTGGGTTGGAATGCCACAAAAGCCAGCAAAATACTCAAATATATTTATAGTGAAGTCGTAACAGTCCGCAGATGTTAATATTGGTTCCAGATTTTTAAATCAGGTAATAGAAGCTTGAGGGATGGACTGAGAACAGAAAGATCTTCGAATTTTGGTAATGATGCACTAAAATAACGAATCGAGTCAGATCCAGTCCGTAACTACAAAAATGATGGGATATACGGAGATAAAAATCAATATGAACTAATGAAACCGGGAGAAACTATAACTGCAAAAGTTATTGTCGACAACTAGAAGTTTTGCATCAAAAATTAAAAGATAAACTTTTCAGGATTTTCATCTTGTTTTAATCATTTTTTGCTTCCAAATTGGAGAGTTTTTACAAAGAAGGGATCAAAAAATTATCGAAGCGATTGAAATACAATATGTATTGAATAATGAAAATAATGTTGTTTGTAAATATTTTGTTGTTAATAAATTTGAACTCTTTTTGCTAAATTTTCAAAACTTTCGGGTCCCCCAATATAGTTATCATATTAAATGTTAAACACACGGATCATCATCGTGTCCTGATTTTTTCCTTTAAAGCTACAAAATTAAAACATATATGATTCACTATAATGGTTTTAGCAGAAAAACCAAATAGTAACACAATCGATCGTTGCAAGCGATGTTGAGACTTAAATTATAATACAATAAACATACCTAATCCTTTTTAGATCAAATTTGAATAAAGTGATTGGAAACCCTTTGATTCCCAGCTTGGGTTTAAATTTAGATCGATGAAAAAAAACCGCTTGTTATATTAACCTTTCCCTACCGGTGATGTATTTACTACACCTCGACTCTAATAATGGGAATATCGATATGAAATATAATAGATACGGGGTTCAGAATTTTTGTGTTCCTCCGTAATATAATTACGAATCACATCAAAGTATTACAGTATATGAGTATTCATCTGCAGCGACGGAAATAAATAATTTGTCGGGAAATCGGGAATTTTGCGAGTTTTAGTTCGTGTCTCAACAGAAAGGAATTTTATCAATCACATTGATGGTGTTATACAAAAATAGGGGCTCACGCGGACGTCAACTCGAATTAGCATTTAAATATCTGATGAAGATACCTCTAACGAGTGTGGAGGCTGAGTATGTATTTTCAGCAGCAAGTTGCCTGGCTTCCAAAATCAGATCAAATTTATCAATGTAATTTCTTAAACTATTGAAAATCCCAATCCCGGGATTGGGACTGATCCGGGGATGATCTAATACAATCTCGAAATTCCGGGATCGAAATTTTGCTAAGGAATGCGAAAGATGCTTTTCGATAGCTAAAGCAGATAAAATGATAAGATAAGTCCAAAAACAAAGTATTTTTGTAAGTATAAAAACACCTAAATAGAAATGTTTGAAAACATTAAATATAATAAGGCCTGACATTTGCCTGCGTATCTTGATTTAAATGAAGGAGCTTAATGCTTCGTCGCATTGTATGAAAACTTTCACTATAACAAAACTCAGCTCGTCTTGAGGTCCTAAAGTTAGGTTTGTGGTTTTTATTAATAAACTTTGCGAATTTTGGTCCAAATGGGATTTGTTTATACAAATTTAGATCAATGTGAATGATGGCAATAATAATTTGACGAATCTGTGTTGAGTTGTTATAATAACAAACTTAATAGGGCAACTATGAAA
Organism: Stenopsyche tienmushanensis; assembly: GCA_008973525.1. Taxonomy (NCBI): domain Eukaryota; kingdom Metazoa; phylum Arthropoda; class Insecta; order Trichoptera; family Stenopsychidae; genus Stenopsyche; species Stenopsyche tienmushanensis. The sequence continues at coordinate 348,041 of WACJ01000406.1, read as the reverse complement.
TATTTAGATTGAAGAGGCGATAGTATTAATATTACAACATTTTATGTGCTATTTAAAAAAAAAATATTCTGAGCTTTCAGCTCATTTGCATTCTTAGACGCTTTTTTTTCGAATTTTCTCAGTGTTGAATAAATATTTATTTGTAGAATGAGCCATTAGAATTAAACGAAATTATTGTAAGCGCTGAATAAATTAACCGATCAAACATGCTCCCTGTTCAATTTGAAATTTCAACTCAGAAATTTACATAAAACGCAAAATTGCTATTTAGCCTCGGCAAACCTAATTCCTTGCAAAGTTAACAAAATCACAGAGATTCCCTAAAAGGATCCAGATGTTAAATGAAAATCCGTATAAAAATAGCCTGGCACGTATTTTTAGGCTTCAACTTTGACCCCCTCGATACACATTCACATATTGACATCTCTTTTTTGATGTATGCAAATTGGCAGTTTAAGGGGCGATCCTTTTTTGTAATGCTGAGCCGATTTATTATTTTAAATATGCAAAATGTTTCAATTTTATCGAACACGCCAACATTGTTTTTGTTGGAAAACAGCGCTATTGTGTGGAAAATAATTGCTTTTTGATCTTTTAGCTCCTCGACTGTTTTCGGCACATATTTATACATATTTTTTGACATCGATTTGTTACTGACTAAGTATTGATATATTATACATACAGGTATGTAGTTCAAGAACCCATTATACTAATAAATTTGGGATATCAGAATTCGTCGTATCAATCCAGGCTTATTCTAATTACCCTCGAAAAAGGAAAAAATGCGATTATTTAAGTTGAGTTGGAACGCCCAAGATTGATTTATTAAAATACTGATAATTTGCCCACTCACTCTTAAATCTTTTTTTTACTTGAAATTACTTTCTTATTATACTTGAATTTTCATTTTATTTATTATCACCTTACTCTAATTTAACTCTTTGAGAAGTGATCTAATTTAAAATCTTCATAGTCTTAGTTGCTATATTTGCTTGTCTGCCACTTATGAAATCCACTTATCTGTCAGGACCGCAGCAGCGCATATGAAGCTTATATTTAACACTCTCGTCGCCCAAAGAGAATCGGTGTTGTTTCTCACAGGGTCCAAATTCGATAAGCTTGACTCTGTCATTAGTCAAATTAACAAAGAGTGAAGATAAGCAAGTGCGAATAGACAAGGGTAGGAATGCAAGTTTCGAGGTCGATCTCGAAAGATATTTAGACAGTTATCGTCAGATAGACAATATAGAAAGACGTTCTTAAAGTTACCATTTGTAAGTCGTTATAGAAATACAAACAGTGAGACGCTGGATTCGCCTTTTGGAAACTGTTTTTCATTCGGTTGAAAAGCATACTTTTTCTGCAAACATATTAGTATTTTTTTATACTCAAATAAGGAAATTGTAAAAAATGTAATAAGGAACATATTGTCCTAATTGTCCAAAATTACCTCAAATATGTTTGAATTGTTTTAATGAATACCATGCTTCAAAAAATAATGTTATATTTTATTTTAAACATCATCATCATCATAGCGCAGCCACTAACAGTCCACTACAGAACTATGGGCCTCTTCAATATCCATTCATAGGAAAGGGGTTATATCCATTTCGTCTGTATCATACATTCACCTCCTCATTCGCTCGATATTGAAGGTAGCATTACCACCGAGTTTTATTTTGAACGCTCACCCAACGGGTATTTTAAACATAATTTTATGTATAAAATAATAATATGTATATTTTAGTTTTATGTCTTTATATGTTATATATATAGATATTTTATATTTGCTTGTGCTAATTTCATTAAATTGAAATGAAATAACTTATTAAATCGTATTTGAGTGGAAGAAGAAAACGTCCACCAAAATTACGCAACGGGGCGTCGCGCATATCTGGTGGACGCAGCGATGAACGAGTTAAATAAATAAACACTGTCGATAGCACACAGCATTCGGTCATTTCTTCAAGTAAAAATAAACAATATACTTGAAATCAATTCATTATATCATTCACATATCATTATTAGTCGATAAATTTGGGCTAACGATCAATACAATCGTGCGATGTACGCAGGAAGCTCTCCGTCTCTGTCTCTCATGCACAGTTACAGAGCAGTGCTACATTTTATTCGTCTCTGTCTCCGCCTAGCTCAACGTAAAAGAGTGCCCTTTTTGAATCACTGGAATTCGCTCGCAAATACGCGATCATCCTATCATACAAGTTAATCATATGTGGAAGATAATGGAAAACTACCTTAACCTAGAAAAACACCAACAGAGATCGTTTATGTCAAATAATGGATATGACACTTTATTATATGTTTTATATAAAAATACATATTAATATTGCAAAGTTGAATCTTCAAAAAATTAAATTCCCACGCCACAAATTTAGCCACGTCTACCGAAGCCTTAGCCACCTTGTGTCGAAAGTAAACGACGTTTATGTAACAATAATTAGCATAGACTATTTGTAGACAAAAGAGCAGCTTTGTAGATTTTCATTTAATTCCGGTATGTTCAATTATTCAGCTTTCAAAAGTTATTATTAATGTCCACAACGTTGAAAGCTTGGCAGACTGGAACTTTCTGGATTTACACGGTATAAACACTGCCTGAAACAAAATTAGCTTTGTAATACAAAATTTCGTTCTATAAATATACTCACTAAAATGTCTGAATACGTCGTTTGTCTGTGATTGTGGTTGGGCTTGCGTGGGAACGCTCAGGAAATAAAATCGTCAAAGCTCTCTATTTAAAAAGCAAAATTTCTATTTATCTGATATTTTTTTAAAACCACTATAATTATAACTATAAAGATATATATATTTGGGTTCAAAATTATTATTTTTTTAATAAAAATACGGATTGGTTTCATTTGCTCATGCTCGGAAGTAAGCTTCTTATTGCTTAACTAAGCGAAATAAACCATTCCACAAAATCCTTAAAATCCAGCCTATTTACTATAAAATATTAAACATTTTTAAAGCAGTCTTTATTTCGAAATCGTCGCCAAAAATATGGTGAACATTTCTGTCATATTATTTAAAATTTCATACAGGTCCCTACTTTTTAAACAGAGTTATTGAATAACGATCTCAAGGGATGATATTTCTATGTTATTTTATATCCATATTGATTGCGCATATCGTACAGACATGTCTGGAATAAATGTATCGAAAGTTTTTTATGTTAATAGAATTTTCGTATTATAAGACCAAATGTTTCAATGATCGATTACATTAATACTTTTGAGACTAAGAGCAAAAAAAAATCTATAAAGTGTGCTGAAATACATACTCAAAAAACACATAAAGGGTGTGTTTACAACATGGGATGTATTTATTTGGGTCAAACTATCGACATGAGCGTAGCGAAGGTTAATTGGATTACCCTAAAATTTAGTTATCCTGAAACCCTCCAGAAAAATTGGTTGAACCTATACGCAATGCCCTAAATCCTAAAAAATACATTTTGTTGTATGTAAACATATTAATAAATATTCCCTGCAATGAGCTATCGTATGAAAGAGTTTCGAGTTCAATTAAATTCTTAGGAAGTCATCATGTAACACGCAAAAATAATACCTGGAAGCCTTTGCAAAGTTTCGTTAGGAAATTTTCACTTCCTACGATGTCGAAATTAATTTCGAAAGTTTCCACATAATTAAATGAACTTATACGAGAATAGTTGTGCATTAAATGCACGTCTTCATAGTATATGATTAACTATGGCGTTTTGATCAATCTCAAGCCAAAATATGTACTATTTTAGCATAATATAAGTGTTATATGAGTATTTGTTTTTATACATGTTTTTAAAGCAATATCGGTTAAATTTATTGCAAATTATTTAATGATATATGGCAAATTATTATCATAGGTTATAATATCGAAAAATGTGTACAGAATTTCGAGATCGAAAAGTTCGAGGAATGTTTCGTCAAAAATATCAACTTAAACGATGAGGCCCATTTTTGGATGAATGGATGTGCAAACAAGCAAAATTGTCAGATTTAGGATGATAAGGATCTAAATAAGATACAACAGTACCAAATGCATTCCAAAAAGCTTGTTAAGGAATTTAAAAAAAAATACCTTCAAAGATCCGAAATATTAGGATATATTAGCTAAAGCGGAAAGAAATGTCATTTTTTTAATTGCATACTTTGCCGTTAGTTTGTCTCAAGTTGCTGTCGAGTAAATACATCAAAGTTAATGTCATTTTGAAGCTCTATTATTTGTCTTACTTTTTCAAATACTTTTATATATTTTTTAGCTATAGTGAAAATATCCAAGACAGAAATTGATGAGACCCATTTGCGATCTTGTTTACTGTTTTTATTCGACAAAGGATTAAAAGCAAAATAAGCTATCCATAGCATCTGTGATACATATGGCAATATATTGAATAGTCGAGAGTGCCATAGATGGTTCAAAAAATTCAAAAAATTCAAAATGAACCAAAATCAGGACGACCTCTAAAAATCGATGATGACGCATTAAATTCTCTGGTAGAATCTGATCCTCGAAAAACAATAAAGAAGCTATTGCTAGACATTGGTTGTCCCTGGTTGACAGTAAAAGACCATTTGAAAAGACCCGAAAAAAAACATAGACAGGGAATTTGGGTACTTGAAAAAGGTCCTGCTTTGTGTTTGGTGGAATTTTTTTGACGAAGTTCACTATGAATTATTAAAACCTGGCCAAACTGTCTCAGCAAAGCTATACTATGCATAATTAGATAGGTTAAAATCGGAAATGCTCAAAAAGCGATCAATGTTAGTTAACAACCAAAGAAGAATATTACAGCATGATAATGCCAGATCACACGCAGCAAGGATTACGCAGAACAAAATAAAGAAGCTGGATTTGGAAATGCTGCAATATCCACCATATTCTCCTAATATTGCACCTTCAGACTATCATCTTTTAAAGTCATTAGAACATTCGCTTCGCGATAAAAAAAAATCGCTTCTGTGGAACAAGTGAAAAATCATTTGGATTCTTATTTTAGTGGAAAACCGGCCTAATTTTACGAAAGAGGCATTAAAAATCTACCTAATCTGTGGAGGATGATTATAAATAACAATGTAAATTATTTAATAGAGTTATATTGTACAGCTTTTATTAAAAAATGTTTTTTCTCCAAATAACAAAAAAAATGACATTTCTTTCCGCTTATATATAGCGCTGAATAAGTTCTAGTTAACCATATTTTAGTTTATCCAAGTCGCGGTGACGGCGGTTTTCTCGAAATAATTTGAATTAACATATACATTTGATATAAATAGCATTCATTGTGTGTTTTGTTAATCTTAGTTTTCCTACGTATACGCCTCTTAATCAAATATGCAAATCCTCAAATTGGGTCGTCTGGTTTTTGAATGATTAACAATTGTGCTATCAAAATGTTCGTGGGAGTAAATAAGTCTGCTTTTTTGTCTATCAGACTTTAGCTAAATATTGAAATGGGATATGAATATTTGATGGCAAAGGATATTCGTTTCCTGCTTTTCGCTTTTATTTAATATTTATGCTCGTTCGGTGTTCACTGGGAATGCTTTTCCGAGTGACTAAGAATTCGGATCAAATTTCCGGGACATCTTTACATTTTATACTTAAAATAAATTAATCTTTGATTCGTAATGCAGTTCAACTTTGACCCCTCTCGTCAAAGGATGACATCGATTTTTTATTAAGTAGACTTAAGGGCATGGTTCAAGTTAAATCCACGGTTCTTTCATCATTATATAAATAAGATCAAATAAAGAATGTAAAATAATTGTAAAAAAAATATTATGAAATGCCTTGTTCGAATCAATTGAGTTCTGTTTTACATCTATTGTAATTCACTCTCTGCTTTGATATTACAATTCTACTACCAAGACACTCCATATCGACCGTTATTTGGAGTTTATTTATTTCTTTGAAGTAGTTGTTTTATTGGATACTTTTATTATTACAGACCGTAAATGTAATGGAGCTTTTTTGTTTCTTATCGTTTCGTACAAGTTGTTGATCCAACATTACCGGCAATAATCGATTTAGAAGTTCTTATAATATTTCTGGTACCAAAATACGTAACATACATTTTTCGTACAAATTCTTAAGCATTTTTTTTATAGAAGTCGGGGTAGATTATAATGAAAACGAATTGTAAATTTAACAATGCAACATCAATTAAATACTATTTTTTACCGCAATTAATATATTAGTATTTATCAAAATTACTCTAACATATTAATGATCGACGTTACCATACAGTAACGCTGGTATATGAAAGTTTAACATCATAAATTGTGTATAAAATCGATTTTCGTCCATCATACTTTAAGTGTTAACCGTTTATTAATTGTTCTTGAGCTTGGGCGTGACATGAAAGCTTTCATTTATGTTTTAATAACAACACGTATGAAATTTAAACGAATAAGTAAATTTTGACATTTTATGTGCGCAATGTGAAAGTGTGTTCATAAGCCAGGGTATATTTTTTATAGGGTAGTTACGCCCCTGAATTTTCTGAAATATATTCATGTAAATTAAGTCATAATCTTGTAGTACTACACGTGCGAATAAATTTAGCATAATAAATAATGTCGATTGTGTAATATACTATTAAAATATTAGATTGTGCTTACTTTGCATATGATTATCATTTCATAAACCAAAGTATCAGTCTTTATTTTCATAGTATCTATTAATATATGTTATCCTTATTTAGTATATTAGTATAATTCATAAGTTTATCTTCAACCTAAAAATATTTATTTAATGCATGTTTTGCATGGAGAATTGGTCTTAAAAATGTATAACATTATTCATTTTAATGGAATTCGCTATCGAAGATTGCTTTTTATTCTCATCCAATGCCTTGGAAATTTCTTGATATTGAGATAAGCAGATTTGTAATTTCCTCTGAAATGTTAAGCTGCGATTTGGATTATTGTCAAGGGAATGTTTTAACGATTTTCTAGTCATTTAAAGATCCTCAGAATCGCTTCCACGGTCACTGGATTCGCGACTATTTGTCATGTTTACTAATTCATCTTCATTTATATACTTCATTGAACATCCATCATCAAATTAGTAATCTGGGCATATTCAAATCTGGTTAATGGAAAACTGGTGTCCAACAAAAGTGCTTTTGACTAGATACCTGTCTAGCAGCTAATTATTTTATACCTATGTCATTCCAATTATGCAATCTATATTTGTACATTTTTTCTATATTTTTATATAGAAAGCAGGGTGTGAATTTGAGAAATATTCCATTTATTTTCTTGATTTGAATCCAAATTGTGCTGGGAATAAATTAGATATCTACATACATATAGAATAATAATAGAAGGAAGATTTCTAATTAAAACACCATTAATGTCATTTTAAGCATCGTCCAAGACAACTAACACGAAGTGCATTTTCAAAATTTAAAAATATCACTTAAAACATTGATAGATAGTATTTAAATCATTAATTCAAATGTGTAGAACTTTTAAAATCAGGAATAATATAACGATATTGGAAGTTAAAGTCTAAAGATGTTCACCACAAAATATGAACCATCTTCTTATACTAGTCATGGTTACTTTGATAAATTTAAAAATATCAATATTATACAAACTAAAACGAAATAAAAGTACAAATGTTTTTCATAAATATTAAAACCTTCATAAAATATGTAATGCTCTTATAAGAAAAATTGTCAATGCGCACTTTCGTAATGGAAAAAGAAAAGCCTTACGCTGGATGTAATCCAACAAAGGATAGACATCCGTGGAAATGCATTTGAGGATTTTAAATCAAATCCCCCTTATATATATCAGTCTGAAAATCCTAAAAAGATAAATTAAAAATGGATGAAGCAATTGTGCATTTTTACTACCAAATCAGTCTCAATTTTTTAAAATAAATCATGAAGAAATTAATCGATAATTACTTTAAATCATATTACCATTGACCATATTTACTAAATAGCTCAGCGATTAAATTAGAAGTGTAAGTAAATCTGCACTTTAACACAGCATTCTTTATGAAATGATTAGTATTTCTGTAAAAAAATGAAACGAATCAGAGACTCAGCCTAAAGTATAAAAATATCTACCCCACAATAAAACAATTTACGGTACAACTACATTTTTCAAGAATGAAAACCGGTTTCAACCTGCATTAATTAAGACAGATTATTACTATGACGAAAGCAAATAGACAATAAACTTGTCTCATTGTGAATGATACCAATCTGTTACTGAAATTACCTGAATTATATTAAAACAATTTGCATAACTGTATTAATATAAGTTCAATTGTATTTTGCTTATCTATTCTTTGTATTTCCGTGGGAACGCCCCGTATGATAATTTTTTTAAAGCTTGATATTTTGCATTGTACAATACTTGATAAATAAGTTATTGAAAGCAGTTGGGTTGAATGTGTTCTATTTAATAGAACATTTTAGTATATCTGGAAGTTTATAAAATATTAGTTGAAAAAAATTAGCAAAAATATACCATATTTTTACGATTTAGGAGGCGAAATAAATATTTTTAATTGATGAATTCAAACAAAAAACCAGGTCGTTATCTGCCCTGATGTTGTATAATAGGCAAATCGTAATAGAAAATTGCGTTTATTGAGGGGCTCCAAATTAAAATTTTGCCAAGAACTCACAAGTGGCAAATCCGTAAATAAACTGTTTTGTGCGTTTCTATGAAAAATTGATTTTTTTGTGGCCCACCTAAATTTGATTTTTTTTATTTTGGTCCATGTCAGCCTTTGATTTTGATCCCCCTGTTCTAGATGATTGTTTGATTGTCTTATGCTTAAATTTTGCCTTTATGAACATATCATTTAAAAAAGTAAGCAGAATAAACCATCAATGGATGTGCATGCAAATTGTCTGGAAGGTTAATATTTATTACAACCAAATGTGATAATTACGTATTAATTCAAAATTATTTATGAACAGAACTAATAAAAAACAATATAATGAATTGATATATTAACCGAATGTGGATGTGATTCATAAAAATACTATTATGCATACATATACAGAAAAATAAATAACACAGACAGTACTTTTAGTTTTTTTCTTTAGAATAACTGCTATCTTACCCTCTTTTGAAATAAATGTCACTTCAGGGCGTGCTCTTCAAATAAGGAAGTTTCCATGCCGCACCTTGTATATAATAAACTTTGAGCTTAAAATGTTCATATTCAGAGTTGATTTTAAGCAATAGAACTTATATAACATTTTAAATGGACACCTTCCCTTTTTTGCATCGTTTGGAATGCATCTCTGTGCAAAAATAGGATTAGCTATAGTAATATTATGGGAAGATCAAAAATATTAAAATTTCTCTGATTTGACCTGATTTAGATGATGGATTTGTAAAAGATATGATAATTTCGGATATGGACAACACGTAAATGCAAATTGCTTTTAATCCGGGATACTTCTATATATAAAATAGAAGTGGGATGAATCCTTATGAGCTTTCGATGCATCCGTGCAGGAAATTTGAATACACGTTTGCATCCATGCTTTCTCCGCATATCAATCAATTTGCATGTGCATATTTTGCGCTTGGATTTGTATATTATTACGCTGTGATGTTGAAGTGTGTGCATGCGTATATCGATGGTGTACGTAAACATCTACAAGATGGGAGATAAAAGAATTTAAAATTTATCAAAGATTACAATACGGCAGTAAAGCATGTACACAGATAAGAGTACGCTCTTATTGTCTAAGCAAATTTGCATATTTAAATCGACGTATACACGTTCTTACGTAGGAGAAAAAAAGAAACTCTAGGACTAAAAACAAGAGTTCATAAATGTGCGGAACCTTTGAGTCCGGAGTCGAGTGCGATCGCTCCGGTAAGTCGGATACGTTGTGATCTGATTGCTTTCTGGATTTTCTTCGAATGATCTGCTATAATAGTCCCGGTTTTGATATTGAATTGTGAAGTGCTCTCGAAGGATTTAAGCTGCGTGCTCTTTTCAAATTGGCAGTTGTTCAGGATATAAATTAACATGTACAATATGAATGTTCATAATATCATTGAGATGCGCAAGTCGAGCAAATTTATGATGGATAATATGTCCGGAAAACATTGTCGCTGTTAAGATTGTGATTCGATTGTTGTTGTTGGATTCGGTCGGAGAATCGGGTGGTTGATTGTGTCGTTTTGTGGAGTACGTGCAGTCGGGCGTCGGGCCGTTGGGGATGTCAGGGTAGGGGCTGCGCCCTGGGCTATAAGAGGGAGCGTCGGGACGCTCGGACCTCACAAGGGTTGTTACCGGCGTGGCAGGAAAACTACCCCGCCCTTTCTACCGTTTCCATCCCGCCCGCGAAACTCTTTCCTCCGACGCTACATTCTCGAAGCATGCTCTCGGTCATTTGAGGTGCTGTCGCTCTTGTGTCGGTTCTGTGTTGCGATCCTCCAGGCTACCATCTTCGCTTCCAACAAGGAAAAAGTTCATCAACTTACGATGCGAGCCGCCGTCGCCTTCTTGCTGAACTTTAATGTTGCTCTGTACTTCGTCACGGGACAGCCGGCTTACCAGGTGAGTGACGCTGCTTCTCTCGCGGATTATTACGCCTCTTTTCCCTGGCTGATAACGCGATCTTTAGCGCTAAGATTTATCTCCCTACGGTCACACGTGACCTTGTTGTCAACCACGATCTCTAAAAGCCTTCAAACATTCAAAAAATGCCTTTAATCCATATATGAGACGCTTAATCATCATCAGAAAAGAAATTCATACCAATACTAAAATCTCATAAATATAAAAATAAAGATATTTTTTGACACGAAATATACAAAATTTAAAAAGCTGTACTTCATTTCAAAAGCTTTCATCTTTATATTCATATTTGATCCTTTTAGTGCCGATCGAAAAAACTGCACATATAAGGCTAAGAATGATATTTAAAAAAAACAATTATACTTATCGCTACTTGCTATAAAAGTAGTTATTCGTGTTGCTAAGACTTTACAATAAGGACGCTCGACTTTTAAATGTAAATAATACAAGTTGTGTGTAAGATATCCACTCGATTTTTTTTGCATTTAAAAAAATATTTTATGGCATTAAATATGAAACATAATATAATTCAAATATCCATCGTGGCTTTGCTTGGTGATGCGTATTCGGGAAATCAAATTTTGGATGATTTTGTCGCATAAATCTGGCTGAATTTGCTCGATGGCGTTCGTTATGCTCAACGGCGCAGAATGTCCATCGTGGCATGCGTTGTGTGATACGTAGCGCCGTCCTGTTGGAACCACATGTCATCGGATCGATGATTCCGACAGATCAAAATTCGTGCCAAACATTGACTGTTTCGGGATGCATTTGGTGCACTGATTTTGAAAATATTTTCTTTATGAGACAAATTTATCTTGTGATATGAGTAGGGAATCCAATGACTGATAAAATTCCTATCTGCTGAGACACGGACTAAAACTCGCAAAATTCCCGATTTCCCGACAAATTATTTATTTCCGTCGCTGCAGATGAATATTTATATACTACAATACTTTGATGTGATTCGTAATTATATTACGGAGGAATACAAAAATTCTGAACCCCGTATCTATTATATTTCATATCGATATTCCCATTATTAAAGTCGAGGTGTATTAAATACATCACCGGTTGGGAAAGGTTAATATAACAATTTGAAAAACATATATATGTACTGTATATGTGTATACATATATTAGACAGTTATTGTCCCTAGGCGTCGCCTAAGCTCGCCAATAGTAGTTACGCCACTGTTTCCAGGCGTTCAGATTTCGGCGAGAATATCTCGATTTAGTAGCCTTCATCGTGTTGATGAAGTGTACGATTTCTTTTGGATAAAAATTTCAATCCCGAATTTTTCGGGATTACGTTTACTAGTAAATACACAAATGCCATTTATTATTATAGATTCCAAGAAATATTGTATTTTATGTTTTTTAATACAAAATTCAACGATTTCAACCTGCGCTCTCTATGCTTTTCATCTCATATGAGACGTTTGAGTGTCAAATTCTTCTTGTGTTTATTTTTCGTTCAGATTTTTATGACTGACCCCCCAATATCTATTTTATGACACACAAATATCAAGTTCAAGGATAGCAAGCCTTAATATTATTTATATTTTTATGACATTGGGTTTATCATTTTGCGTTTTATCACATTCATACGCGCTTACATATTTGTGAAAGCATCCAGAAAATTTATATTTTGAAAATTTAAGCTTTATTTTGTAAATTCTTCGAAAATTACGCAAACCTCAAGCGATACTTTGCGAAACATAGCCGTTTTGAGTGTGTTAATTTCGATCGGTAATAAATTACCCAAAGTGAATATATAATATTATAATGGTTAATTTAATGATCGATTGTAACCAAAAATCATTGTATAAATCAACAATAATTTGGATAGAAGGATGATACTATTAATACTTTTTACACTTAAATACAATAATCATCAAGGTAAATATAATATTATAATAAAACTATACTGTACTAAACTATATTTTTAGTTCGTTAAGCATATGGTTATTGAAATATGACAGTGTATTTGTCATAGTTCATGCGGCATCCATTATATAAGCTCGTTCGCTCTTCCTGTCGGATATTATGTATTCGAATACTATGTAGTATTTATAGTTGTTTGATATTATTAACTCAAGGCATTATATATGCAATGAAAAGCCTATGCTATAATTAATTCTAGGTTCTCAGCCATTCCCACAAAATAATTTATTGTGGCAACCGTCCATTAAAAACATAAGTAATTCATTGAACAACATCTTAAAATAGCTCCTTTAAATAACATATTTGATTCAACAATCAACCCTCGCGTAATCAACTCATTGAATCGAATTTATGCAGATGACCAGAACGAATGATTAAGGCATTGGATCAAAAATGAACGCACCAATTGATTGCGTATTGATAAATTAAAATTGACATTTTCATCGGGTTTACACAGCATAACTGCATTTTATTCCGTCGTGCGTTATGAACACGAATATTCTCATGAATAGTCACAAATTGTGGTTTTGCGTCCATAATTAAAAACACCCAAGCGTGAAATATTATCACAGACGTAATCGAATCATACGAAACGCTTCTCAAATGTTACATAATGAAAATGTTTTAATTTTCCCCGAATAAATTTACCTCTACGAGAATATCGATGAAATATTTTAATAGGACGTGATTGATTGTAAATTCTCGGATATTTTAACCATATGGCATTTTTTCTTGGATTACGCGGCGATGCTATTCAAGCAACAAAATCATAATTAGCGAGTCATGGTACCGAGGAATTCAAATTCGTAGAAATTGGGGTTCAATGATTGTATGAAAAATGGGAGGATACGTTACAATGTGGACTAATCATGTATGGAATTAGATTTATATCAATACGTTGTGGACTTTTTAGCAATCGCAGATATCATTTGAATATTTATTATCATGCATGCTTGAAAATTTACAAGATTCAAAATGAAAACACTTCATAGCTTGAGTCTAGAGTGTAGATCCCGATAGAGCTTGGATATATAAATGTATCTTAATTGAATTCGAACAAATTAGCTTTCGTAGTCCAGGCGTTTGCCCTAACTACTGTAAGCTTTTATTCATCCGGATCAAATTTGATAGTATGCATGGAATCAATACGTTATTAAACCTTATTAAGCCTTTAAATGGTATAAAAACCATCTTTATTTGAACTTGAGTATTATCAGAATCACGAAATATAATAATTCAAAATGAATATCGTCTTCATCGAAATTGATTCAAAACACGAATATATTGGAATTTTACTACTTATGATTGACTACTTTGAATACGATTTTATTTGTTAAATGGGTGAGTTTATCAATAATTTGGAGCACTGAGTGGCCATACAAAAGCCAGGATCTGCTCGAGTCATAATTTGGGTTTTAGTGCCAACCAAAAATTGATTTTTGCTCGTGTTTTTTAATTTGGATACAATCAAAACTCATTTTATGTGGCTTTTTTGTGCGATTTTTTTAAAGTATTTTTTTCTAAATTTTATGAAAAGTATATATCAAGATATTTTGGATAAAATAGAAAATAAATCATAAACACTAACCGAAATTTGGAAAAATATTACAATTTTGGACTGTTCAAATCATGTTGCATTTGCTATTGCTGAATTACGACCACACCCTTTAATGGGGTATTCTAGTCGAGAATTTTTAAAAAAATCGATATTTTTTTGTATTTTTTCAAAGTTTAGACTTTTAAAAATACATCCTCCAGATAAATTTCCAAAATTCTAATTATTTACGGAGTAATAGCTATTTTAGTGACGTGCCAACTAAACCAGTCCTACCAGAATGAAATCTTTAAACGCGTTTATCTCGAAACTACCTTTTTGGTCACGGTTGACATTATATCTCAAGTTTTAATAAACTGATTTATTTTAAATTGGATACAAACATTTGCTATATAACTCTCTATTGTTCCTACCAGATTCATATAAAAATTTAATTTTTAACTATTTAAAAAAAATTAAAACTGTGAAAAACAAAGGTCAAAAAATGAATTTTTTAAAAAACTTTTTTTTTGCGATTTTGGGTATATTTTATATAGCTGTTTCAAAGTTATGCAGTTTATAAAATACATAAAACGTATCTTCATTTTTTATATGTAAGCTATATTTTTATTGCAGAAAACCGCACAAAAAAGGTTTAAGTGTACCGTTAAAAGATATTAATGTCTCTGGTTTTATTTCTATTTAACAAAAACTAGAATTCTTGAAGGACATTTTCGTTCTTGATTTATCTTCATCATAGCTTTGAAACGCATCCAAAATGATTGTTTCATCAGGGAAATTATTTCATCCCCATACAGAGCTATAAATAATGTATTGTAATCCGTATGTGCATGGATTATTATTCAAATTGTCTGGAAAAACAAGTTTTTCCACGAACTCGCAATAAAGCCTTCATTCAAAGACCGTTCTATTTTTTCGAGCTGAAATAGTATTACGCTTCAGCCTTTAATCCCAACCGAAAATATCAGGTTATGACGAACAAACGGATTTTATTCTTAAATTTATGTAAATATTTAACACGCGGTAAATTTGGACGGTCTTTCAACGCCGAAGGACACAAATATGTCGTCTATATATTTTCAGTATTTATTGCGAATGTCCAGCAACAAATTGACGAGGGTAACAAGGATGAACGATGAGAAAATTTAATCTTATGATTTCTCGAAAAGAATTGGAATGCGAATCTGACGTTTGAAGATTGATTGATTTTGAACGACTTAAATTTGTCTGCTTGAGATGAAAATCCTCACAGAAAGAATTATTTTCATACAAAAATGAAGATGTTTGGGGAGAAAATCGCTCAATATTTACACTTATAATAATGAAGGCAATGATATTTTTAATTATCAAGAACAACGTTACAATCTGAAGTCTCGTTATAACTTGATAAAAATTAATTAAAACCCGGTATAAACTTCCTTCTCAGATTTAATGCATTAATCTTTTAAGGGCGGTTGAAGCCCTCTAATAAAATTTTAAGGTGGTAGTATATTTTATTCCATTAAAATAAATTTAATCAGCGTTTCATATATATAAAAACCACGTAGAGAAAAGGTTCAATTGATCCAGAATTGCGATAATGCACTTGTTGAGTATGTCTGGAACCAATATCAGAGCGAATAAACTGAGAAATGGAAGACATAATTGAATAAAAGCAGTTCTTTTGAAAAAAAAAATTTATCACTTCTGTATTTTGCTGAAGAGAATTCTATATTAGATATTTTATTCAGTACGATATAAAATGATCCAATATTTGATCAAATTTAAATTCAAATGTATCGAAATTTTAAATGATTTTAGTTGACTATAATCAATCAATTATGCAAGCATATGATGGTCATCTCGAAGACATCAAACAATTCCTGGGTTTAAATGAAAAAAATCCAATCTTACAGCCTTCCATTACCGCAAATAAGTACTAATGTCGTCCCTTTCTCAGTACAGAGCGTAATAAACCTCATTTAACACCATATACTTAAAATGAGACCATTATAATAATGCTCTCTTGAAAGCTTAATGAAATTGTAGATATTTTTAGAAATCGATTTTCGCAATTTGTCACCGCCGACGAGAGACCCACACGTTCATTGGGTCCTAAGAAACACTTCCTAAACCGGCGCTATTGTAATTACGCTATGAATAAATAAACGTCAGCGCCTAAGATTCCATACATAAATCAGTTCATTACGACATACGATAAATATGCAATAAGGATTTGGAAAAAAACAGTAGAAATTTGTAAGACCACGTTATCGTGGCGCGATAAAAATGTACGGGAAAAATATTATGATTGACGAAGAGCGACCTCGTGACATTTTCAAGAGTTTACACTGTGCGATGGGTATTTTTTTCTATTAACGAATTGCGAATTTGTACTGGAAAAATTAAAATCTCGGACTATAAGTAATGTTTCAGATGCTTAATGCTCGAAGGCGCACTTCAGCCAAGTCTGTAATTGTACAGGCTTATTTCAAGCTTTATCGTTCGCAATTATTTTTCTTTGTATTTCAGTTAATTAAAACCTTTGCGCTTAAAAAATCCCTGATTCTCTGTTTTATTTGTTGAGACATCTATGTAATTCCGATGTGATTGATGTGTTTATATTTAGAGCAGATTTGGTCCGTTTTAATGCCATGCTAAAAAAATACAAACCATAGCAAATTTGGGTAATTTAAAACCAATTTGATTTATGTTTTAGAAATAATCATATATAAAACTATTACACACAAAATGTACCAATGCATCAAATGCATAATTTTCGATTGTGGTTCAGCGTCTATATATCGACACGCCGCACTTTTGGCGGAAATTTCTCGCAAATATATAATGCTGCTTTGCACTCAAACAGTTAAATAAGATGATCATTTTTTCAACATTTTTCATGTTCAGATAGTGACGTTTATATCAAAGCTGTCAAACTTGTGGCCGAATATTTTTGCTATCCATGCATATGTGATTTTCTCTTTTATATGCATGTGTGGAAAATTCCTTTTGAGGTAATTTATTACATATTGGATATGACATCTTGAGGAGGAAAATATTGAGGTTTGAAGTATTTATAGTTTATAATATTTGTACGTTTTCATTGAAAAATGATAAAAATTCCAATTTCAAATAGCATTTTTTTTAAACAAAGCATGATTACTCAAAACCATGGACTATTTTAGAAACAAATTTTTAATCAGAAGAAAATTTTCAATATTTAGGAGGCGAAATAAATTGATGAATTCAAATGAAAAGCTAGATCATTCCCTGCCCTGATGCCAAGTAATAGGCAAATCGTAATAGAAAACCGAATGAGTCCCCAAACTAAAATTTCGCCAAGGGTCTCTCAAGTGGCAAATCCGCAAACAAACTGTTTTGTACGTTTCTATGAATAATTGATTTTTTGCGGCCCACTTAAATTTGAGCTTTTTGGCTCAAAAACAGTGACGTTGAATAGTAAAAATGAGCATTCATTGATGTAATTAAAGATGATGTTTCTTGTGTATATAGCTCTGTTTCCGGATCATCAAATCCTATCCTTATATTAGATTTTGATTCTGATTAAGAAATTTGGATTCCTGCAAGATGAACCTTTAAGACTTACAGCAATAGTAATGAATCAGATCCTTGATCAAATTTTAGGGGAACCCGAAAGTATTTATACATAATTATCGTATCTAACAAATTCCATCTGACTTTATAATGGTTATTTTATTAAATATGCGCCTATTAAAAGTCATAAGTGCTCGATTATAGGTCTAAGCTATGCGAACAATGTACTTGAGAACGCAAGGGGATGCTTTGGGCCCATATATCATAAAAATATCTCATTAGCATTTTAATTACGACCAATGGAAATACTTAACGAAAAATAATAATGCAATGCATTTTTAGAATATTTTTGCTGAATTTATATTTCGACTAATTTTTTGGACAACTGTTTTAATCTTTTATTATGTAACGCTTGGAAATAGCTGCTTAAGTTGGAATAGCAGTAGTTCAAAATTCAATACGTGGACATGTTTACTGGGAAACAGCGCAATGTACAACAATGTTACCGTAAACCGTTCAGTTTAAATTAATTAACAATAGTTTCCAAACTGCGATGCTTGAAGTGGTTTCACAAAGACAATGGATAATAATTGTGCAGTTCAAAACTAATTTGGTGGTGTGTACAAACATTCAATTTCACATTGTGTATTAATCAAAATTTAATATCGCAGAAGCGTTTGGACAATGCTGAATTGTATCTAAAATGATAAATCTTTTATAAAATATATTTTTATATATGATTCATTGTCGTATTCGTTTATTTTTAATATGTCTAAGTCTTTGAAAACTGTTCTTTTGAAGCTAACTTCGACGGAATCTCTGAAAATGTCCACATATTGTCTTATGAGTGGGAAACTTTTTTAGTAATATCCACAACTCTCCTATTACTTCCAGAGCCCCCTACTAGATTTTATGTATGTGCTATATATCTAAACCGATAATCCTATTTTTATTTCAGTGATTATGCTTAAATACCATTTTAATGTATTAAAAATGCACCCACGCAGAGTGCTTCCCTCGCATAAAGCTCGTTAATTATGAATGGCGAGCTTGATTAAGCGTCGGTTGTAATTTATGATTTTAACTCCGAGCCAATATTGTAAGCTCTATTGTTATCTATATTAATAATTTCCAATGAATTCGCACAACAATCAAAATTATTATTCATTAATACACTTGAAAGATAATTGAATACATTTGAATACAATATTCTGATATTTTTGTTTGGAAATTGGTTAATATTAGGGGGAACCAATGAGTATTAGCGTATTTAAATATAAATGCACTTCCACTTTAGCTACATTTTTGAATCATTTTTCTCTAAGGCTGTGCTTCATGGACATTAAAAGGTGGAGATCCATTGGGGCAAGGTCCGGTGAATAAGTAGGATGTAATAAAACTTCTCAGTTTAATTCCCGTATAATATTGTCGTATAATTGACGACAATAAATAAGTACTGTTATAGTTTCTGCCGGTTTTATTTATTCATTATGTCTCACATATTCCACCATATGTACAAAATAACCTTTTTTATAGTCAATCTGGGCTTAAGGGCTGGAATTAGGTTTTTTTTTATTTTTTGAGAAAGCCATTGATTTTTTCATCATGGATTTTAAAAACTGCATAACTTTGAAACAGCTATACTCAAAATCGCATTAAAAAAAGTTTAAAAAAAGTCATTTTTTGATTTTTTTTTAAATAGTTAAAAAAATTTTTTTTATATAAATCTGGTAGGAACAATAGATATATATAATATAGCAAATGTTTGTACCCAATTTAAAATAAATCAATTTATTAGAACTTGAGATATCATGTCAACCGTGATCAAAAAGGTAGTTTCGAGATAAATTTGTGTAAAGATTTCATTCTGGTAGGACTGGCTTAGTTGGCACGTCAGTAAAATAGCTATTACTCCGTAGGTAATTAGAATTTTGAAAATTTATCTAGAGGATGTATTTTTACTTACAGTCTACAATTTTCTACAGTCTAAACTTTTAGTCTACAATTTGAAAAAATGCAAAAAAAAAACGATTTTTTTTAAAATTCTCGACTAGAATACCCCATTAAAGGGTGTGGACGTAATTCAGCGATAGCAAATGCAACATGATTTAAACATTCCAAAATTGTAGTATTTTTCAAAATTTCGGTTAGTGTTTATAATTTATATTCTATTTTATCCAAAATATCTTGATACATACTTTCATGAAATTTAAAAAAAATGCTTTAAAAAATCGCACAAAAAATGAGTTTTGAGTGTATCCAAATTCAAAAACACGAGCAAAAATCATTTTTTGGAGGGCACTATAACCAAAATTATAACTCGAGCAGATCCTGGCTTTTATATGGCCACTCAGTGCTCCAAGTTATCGATAAACTCACCCATTTAACAAATAAAATCGTATTCAAAATAGTCAATCGTAAGTAGTCAAATTCCAATATATTCGTGTTTTGAATCAATTTCGATGATTTTTTTAAAATTCATTTCGAATTATTATGTTTTGTGATTTTGATAATACTCAAGTTCAGATAATGATGGTTTTTATAGCAGTCAAAGGCTTAATAAGGTTAATTAACGTATTGATTCCGTGCATACTATCAAATTTGATGCGGATGAATAAAAGCTTACAGTAGTTAGGGCAAACGCCTGGACTACGAAAGCTAATTTGTTCGAATTCAATTAAGATACATTTATATATCCAAGCTCTATTGGGATCTACACTCTAGATTCAATCTATGAAGTGTTTTCATTTTGAATCTTGTAATTTTTCAAGCATGCATGATAATAAATATTCAAAGGATATTTGCGATTGCTAAAAAGTCCACAACGTATTGATATAAATCTAATTCCATACATGATTAGTCCATATTGTAACGTATCCTCCCATTTTTCATACAACCATTGAACCCTAATTTCCACGAATTTGATTTCCTCGATATCATGACTCGCTA
The DNA here is from genome assembly GCA_008973525.1 of Stenopsyche tienmushanensis. Classification (NCBI taxonomy): domain Eukaryota; kingdom Metazoa; phylum Arthropoda; class Insecta; order Trichoptera; family Stenopsychidae; genus Stenopsyche; species Stenopsyche tienmushanensis. Next base: position 327,461 of record WACJ01000406.1, on the reverse strand, counting down.
ATTATGATAGAACATAGATTTCAAGTCTTTAGTATTTTATTGACTTTTACAAATAGTTCTACAAAAAATTACAATAATAATTCCGTTATTATGTCTCGACCAAAACTGAGCTCAAACATTAGGTCTTAAAATACGTAAACACTCTTTAGTCCTCTTAATATTTATTTCAATTGAATGTATTTTTTTAAAAACCTAAATTCTTTATAAATCATGCTCAAATGCACAAATAAGTACACTTTCTATGATAAAAATGTTAACAGATGAACAAGTTGATAATTGCAATATCGAATTTCACATTAAGGATACGCCTCATGTATCCTTTTTTATTGCGCTCAATACGATTTTTCCACTTTGTGAACATTACTTTTAATAGCATTATTTTGAGATCGTAAACGTTTCGTATTAAAGACCTAGGATCTAATAGATCCCATACGATAGATGTGCCCATATGAAGTATTATTAATATAGAAACATCATCAAATATGATATAAAAATAGAGTCGGACCAATTCATTCCGTATTGGAAGATCCAATCATTTCTTTTTTATTCGTCGTGAACGAGGGAAAAAAATGGAACTGTTAGAGATAATGATGATTGACGTCGAAAGAATCACATCTATACGTGGCATTTTTATTCTATTTATATAGCAGGGGATGGAAGAAATAAGTTATGGCGCATTTTTAATAAAATGAAGAATATAAAAATGAGTGAAAAAATTATGGCCACAATCAAAAAAGCAATAAAGTCGTATAATACACAAGCTAGAGTGCTTTCAAATGAAGAAATATTATGATGCTATGACACATAAACTTGCTATTAATGCTTGATGGATATTAAAAGGCTACCTTCAATAATAGTGCAATTTATTTTAAATACATAAAATCTTAAAATTGAATCATTAAAAATCCATATAATTATACGTAAATGGACAATTTTTTTCCACAGCATTCTTCAAAGCTTTTTTTGTTTGTCTTCTTAATTGTAGGCAGCATCCTACGACTTAATTTATTCGCATTTAAATGATAAATCTGCAAATTTATACAAGTAATTGCTCTACTGAATTTTAAGATCTATTTATAAGTCTCAGTCAGGTTTTTGTTAATAGGAATTCTTCAATGAGTTCTGTACAATTATTGGATTAAGTCGAAGTCAAATATAATTATATACCTCGGAATGCTATCTATAAGCAAAATCGAGGGTCACATTATATCTTATTTAGCCTGAGTAATCTCAAAGCCGCATCTTCGAAGTGAAACATTACTTAATTTGATCTTGATCAATTATACAGATGGATGTTGTTTTTAAAATACATTCGAAGCGTTGCGAAGATTACAACCAAATAAAAAGAAACGTATTAAGCTAAATAATAAATTCAAAATGTATTGAATTATTAAAGTTAAATAGCAATATGAAGCATTTTCGGTCTAAATATTGGGAAGCAATCATATTTTAAAATATACTTAAATACCGGGATAGTTTCCATGGAAAAATATTGTAGTCAAAGGTCATGAAATAGTATACATTTTACGGTATACAAATGCAAAAATAGATATTTAGCGTTACCGTACGGTCACGCATTTAAATTTAAATTTTGAATCTAAGAATATAATTTAGAAATTGGGGACCAAAATGAATTAAATGCATACATTGATTAATATAATAAAATGTGATAGCACTAAGAATACTGGAAGCTTATTATATCTCTGGATCGATCGTCTTAATCCAGGTTTACCCTTATTTCTTTGTTCTGGGAAAGTTGATAAATTTGATAGGATTGATGCAATATTCGATCGTCATTGGGTGATATATAAAAGTGCGATGGATAAATGGGCAATATAACTTAATATTGGCTAATGCACTTTTGTCTTCTAGAGACTCGAGTGCAATATTAAAACTTTACACAATGCCTTCCCATCAAGTTTGTCTCTCGTCGTCGCTGTGAAGTTTCTGTTAAGCTCTTCGATGAACACATGTTTTGTCTTCGTCGACAGAAATAGATTGCCTATACCTTGATGATAGACAAAAGGCTTTGTTTTGCTTCAATCAAGTTTACAGAGCGAACAAATTTTCATCCCCCGCGAAGATTAAATGATGCGATACATTGTTTACTAACAAATTGCGTAACGATGCCCGTTGACACATTGAATGATTGGTTGTTAAAGCACCATTCAATTAAAAATATGCTATAAAAAGCTCCACAAGGTCTTAAATCTTTAAGCATACTTTTAATGTCAAAGTTCAGTATAAGCCCTCTTCGAAAGACTCCCTTTGAAACTTTCAACTGAAGACAAACGAATATATCTCGGATTACAGCAGATGCTTTCAAATTGAATAAAGATAAAAGGTTTCACAGGATGTAGATCAAATATATGATTTGAATTTCAAAATGGAAGCGATCCTGTGAAGATGTTTGCTCGGCCTCCATCCGAATCGTATAAATTGTATTGCAATTATCAAAGGCGGCGTCAGAAGGACCCGATTTATCAAAGTTAGCACTGAACAATCTGTTCGAATTTGACGGAGGAGTGCGCGATTGATGATGTTTATTTTTGGACGAGAAAAGTTACATTCTCAACTGCGAAATTGCGTTATTATTCGCATGCCGAAAATAGAAAATGAAAACGTCGCATATTGAAAAAGTTTTCAGTTTCCCTTATGCAAGATAGTATATGAAAAAGGCTTTTTTTGCGTGTGTTGGAGGAAATATTGGAGGAAACACAGCAAACATAGCAAGGTTATATAAACATCGCCAATGTAGATTTAGAAACATGTTAAATTATTAATTTATTTATGTAACTCATGGTTGAACTACCTGTAAAAAATACTATTGGCTTTTTAAGTATTTATGACAACGACTCAACAAGATTATTTGTATTTCGCGAGAGCGCCTGGATTTATTCAAATTTATGGATCGTAAATTGTCGTCGAAGAAGCACGACTTTCCAAATGTTTGCTTTATTTTTTAAAATTTATTGAAACAATGCTACATTCAAATCATTTGGGATCGAACTATTGATGCATCAATTATTTTTCGAATTTGACATTAGACTTTATTTGTTGCCTTTTAACATTATTTTGTGTTGGACTTTATTTCGAAGAAAATCGATTTAAATTATGCAATGTACGCAAAATAATTTCGCTGAGTACCACAAGAATCAATTTCGGAGCATATGATGCTGGAGCCATGTGGTCTTAAGGGTGGTTATATTATATATAACCGCTCCAAGAAGATTACCTTATTAAGATGCCCACATTAGCTACTTAAAAAAGAACTTGAAAGATAAATTCAAAAATGATGGATGCATGTGGTTTTATGCTCATTATAAAATTGAAATCGTTATTATCATATTGATATCGTAGAAAATTTTTGATTAAAACATTATAACTGTTTATAATAAAATTACACTGTGTAAATTCCATTAAGCATGCTAAATAATATTTTTCAGGGTTTAGTCGGATTTAGGGGTTAAAATGGATGTATTATTTTATAATAAACTATCATTTATGCACAATAAAAAAAATCAATTTACTCACCTTTCCAATTATTCTTATATGGTCCATTGACATTTATATATAGTTGATGCAAAAATTTTTGCGTATTTTTTTTTAATAGATAAAAAAAATATCTTCGAATTGATGAATGGCATCTGTTCTCAAACACCAGAGAGATGTCTTAAAAATGGGAATGCACTTCATTAAATGCAAGTCCAACAATAAGAACCATATTTGCATTGATTAACAATGTGGTACGAAAAATATACAGGACCAAACCAGATCACCCTCAAGGCCAACATGCGTCAAAAAAGACAATACTTTATGTTTGGTGGGATATAAAGAGAATAGTTTTTTATGAGTTCTTGGAATAGCCGACGGATATTGTGATCAATTAACAAAATTGAATACGACCAGAATTAGTGAACAGGAAAGTAGTATTGTACACCACGAAAACGTGCGACCACATGTGGCTGTAAGAACGCAACACAAGTTAAGAGAATTGAATTGGGAGGTAATGAAGCATTCATCATATTTTCCAGACCTTGCTTCATTGGATTTTCACTTATTCCGAATGCTAAGTATTTTTTTTAACAAAATTTGATTTCAATTTCGAAAGTCAAAGTATCCCTAGATTTGTTTTTTTGCATCCAAGTCTCATAGAATAAAATATAATATATAAATAAGCTTATGAAACGATGAGAAATTGTTATAGCTAACAATTCCAATGCGCGACGATCTCTCCATCGGAAGGATTTACCGTGAATAAACAAAATGGCCGACAAATATGCGGCACCTAATAAACTGATCGTTAGGATCCCGAAAAAAATCTGTCAACCTCAGGAGCTCTTGTAAACTTACTTTCGAGATGAGCCCAATAATAAAAAAATGAAAATGCGTCAAAACTTTCGCATCAACCCAATATTTTTATGATAATTTTGTTTTGTAGACGTTTTGTTGTTTTAAAAAAAAGAAAAAATTCTTCATGTATCGGAAAGAATTAATGCTTAAGAACACTGTTATTAAATTTCAAGTTGATATAAAAAAGTTGCGCTGCCAAAGCTGATAAGAGAAACCTTAAACGCGTTTTTCTCAAAACCACTTTTTCTACGCTCACGGAAGTGCTCCCACACTCTCTAGATGAGTATTCTTTATAAAATTTGGCAGGCATATGTATAATAAACGTCTTCATCATTTGAGCTATAATTATATAAAAATATTCAAATACTTTTATTTAATGAAGAAAAAACTACAAAAAATATTGGTAAAAATATATACTTTTCTTTGATTGTTCACTATTTTTTTATTTTCCAATATTTCTTCTTTTTTATAGGTCAAATTGTACAAAATATTATACAAAGTAAAAATATGTTTAATCTTTTTGTTGATAATCATTTGTTTAGGACTTAGGACTTCCGTGATGAAGAATGTCATCGCTTGCGCACCGACATACATTGTTCCTTTGAAAAAAAATATTTTTGTTAATCTAAATACCTATTTATGTAAATATGTTAGATTTATTAGAATTTTGATGTTAAATAATACAAATTAATTTAAAATGTGGTTAGAAATGTAGTTCGTTAGTCGTATTCTTATTGCGTAAAATTATAGATTTTAATATCAAACTGTAGAATATAATTATAAGCCTAATTTGTCATTTATTAAATTAATATGAGAATATTTAATGGTTGTATTTTCTATTTAAAAAGGTTAAATCCTGTAAAATATAAAATGATAAGATTTAAGATTGTACTAGAAATTAATTATTTTACTCTTATTGTCATATAGCAATAGATGTGGAAGATATGAAATTTGATATTACAGTTTTATATAAATATAGAAATATTTTTCTCACATCTGAAGTCATGATCAGATTGAATGTATCATATTACCGCCATGCAACCTTCATCAAAGACTGCAACGTGAAAGAAGCAATCTTGTTATATAAGCGAAAAGACATTACGATACCTAGAAAAATATTCAATTTTTTTAAAGGACATTTCGTTTGAGGATTTTATATTCAGGCAACATGTGCTTTTTTTACGACTTTCACACTTTGCGTTGAAGAAATACATTCATTTATAGTCCTAACTCGTCTTTCGGACGTGTCGCGACTCATTCTAACTTTTCTATAGAAAATCAATAAATTAGCTTGTCGCTTTTATTATTTCTGCTTTTGACGAAATTGTGATAAGCATATTAAAATTATATTTTTTAAACGAGCATCGTTGTAAAGTTTTTTTGCGTTGAAACGACGACGTATGTGCCTATTTTTAGTCGGAAATTGAACGGAAAAATGCGAGATACAAATACGATATGTCATTTTAATTGAACGGATTCCTTCTATTTGCGTTTTGAAAGACATATCTTCAAAAATGAATTTCGTCTTCATAAATATTTTGCCAGTCATGTAGAGTCGAACAACATCAATAACATATATATTTTCAGAAAAATTTGAATATGTCTTATTTTTCATGCAAATCAAATTTAAGGGATGGCCTAAACATATTTGAACGTTAATCATGCCACTACTACGAATACAACATCATTATTATATCCAAATATATTTATTAATCAAGTTGACTCTCTAAAAAATAAAAATACATGTTTAATATGCAAAGTTCAACAGATTAATATAAAGCTCCTATGCATTGCAAAATGAAGTTGACAAGCTCGTCTTATAATTTCATATGCATCTCGTCTGAGCTTCAGCTTTGAAAACTCAATAAAAGTATATGGCGCTTATTAATAATTCTAAAGCAAAACTTCGAACGTATGTACAGAATATCAAACTATCTGTTATATTATTGAAATAATGTAATGAGGAAATTCTGCATGAATAGTGCTAATATATATAAATTTCTATCTACTATTATTGAGTAAATATCACACCACATCAATTGATAGAGTTGATAAAATCTAAATATATTACATCAACCATTATTCAATGTCCATAGAACTAATATACATCGAAGGCGAAAACTTTGATTAACCCTATTAGCAATGCTAAATGATCGAAAGTGGATAAGGAACCTTATTTAATTATTTTCAAAGTCAATATATTATTTAATTAATTACAACTTAAATACGATTGTTATCTTCTATAATATTCAGATTAAAATAATTCAAATATAATTTCTAAAGTTTGTCATTTGAAATCATTCATAAACATCACAGGATGGATCATCAAGTAGTTATCTTTATTTAAGATCCCATGAAAATATTCCCAAGTAAAGCCCAGAATTCTAAAGAATTAGATCGATTAATGCGCGAACGATTATATAAAGAACATATAAATTATATATAAATTAGTAAAAATATCGCTATAGTCTATATATTTCAGAGAAAAATAAACATTTTTTTTTCGAAAAAAAAGTCATTTTTTGACCTAATTTTTTCATGGTTTTAATTTAAATTTAAAAAATATTTTTGATATAAATCTGGTAGGAACGATATAAAATTAAATATGAAATTCTAGACTAGAATGCCGCTTTAAAATAAACATTAACAGAGGGAATATTCAATATTATAAAATAAAAGTCATTATGCATAAAGTCATATATTTTGATCTATATTATTCTATCAAGAAGATACATACTCATTTTTTACGAGGAAATGTCTATTTTTGCTTCCTTTCATGTTCCATAAATAATTACGAAATTGAAGCTGATAAAATCGAATTGCTCTTTATTAAACTAATTTAGTCGAATTTATTCATATGGGAGCAACTTCTGATAATATCACACCATTAGAATAATGACAATGAATAAAAGATAAATGCCAAGTTCGTCTTTGAATTTGAGATTTGAGCACACGCCTTGTAATTAGCGAGATATTTCACATTGAAGTTAAATGAATGATTGTTCAGTTTATCCAGCATATTGATGAAGGTGTCAAGGCTCTAATTATGCCCTCAATCGGCATAGGAAATGGCGATATCTGTCTGCGAATTGAGTTGCCTCTCAAAAAAGCGCCTTTCGGCCAGGTTTTTCGATTACGGGATGTGAGCATTTGATATAGAGCTTTCTAATACTTTTTTTGGCGAATTTTATTTCGTGAAATTTTACGAAATTCATATGCTATTTAAGATGGTGATTATATGCTGTATAAGAAAAGTATGGACTTTAGTCGGTATTAAGCCTATGGTGTGTAGGAGGTCAACGTGGCTTAATTTCCATTATACCCACGGGACATTTCCCATTAGGTTCTCGAGCTTTACACTCTTCCCTATAGACCCCTACGTATTAAGCAAGTCTCTCAAACTTCAATATATATGTATATCAAGGAATATATTTATTCATAGAGTGACAATTTAGATATAATCTAATTTTGACAAGAAAAGGGTGAATTTCAAATTCTTTATAAAGTATTTTTAAGCAACAATGACGACTTAATTGAATGCTGAATTTTTTTCCGAAACAATCGTTCAATGTTGAAAAGCATTCATTGTTTATTATGAGTGGGCGACTGAAAGTTTTCATCGATTAATGTGCTTTCGCTGAAAAATTTAAAAAAAAATACATTTTTAAAGGCATTGTATTATATTAAAGATTGGGGTAGAAATTAGCAAGAAATGCTTCTGACAAGGTGATTTTAAGTTCTGACATTTTAATTAGGTGGGCGTGCGGTTAGCAAACATTTTTGTATATCAGCAATTTTAATATACAAAAAGTGAACGAGCTTTCATATTTTTTTTGTATCTTGTTTCAGAATCCGTCTCCTTCAACTTCGAGACGTATGGGTCAATTTTCATTCGGAGCTACTTCCCTATATCGCGCAAGGAGGGATGGAAGTCAAGCAACAAGGGATGTTGTTGATTTAAAAGATGGTAAAATATTAATTTAATAATATTGTTAATTATACTTTAAATACATATATCAGATCTTCTTATTATACAGTTTATTCAGTATTATAATCTATATCATGCTTGTAATTTTTGATGTTCATCAAAACAATGTCTTAAATAGACTTATTTCCACATTCTACTTTTAACATTTATGTCAAAACAAGACCAATTTTTGGAATAGATTGAAAGGAGACCAATCATTTAAGTTAGGTTTATCCCCATAAAAATCATTTATATTGGATGATGGATATGCCATGATAAGAAGTTCAATAAAAGGCAGATTCTACAACACGAGGCAATACCAATTGTTTCGATATTGAACCGGAAAAAGTTAATGTCGCGAAAAATATTTCGTTTATATCCATTCTGTTCGAGGGCAAGGCTACCATTTATGCTTCTCAGAATTTAAACATCGATACATCCAAATGTGATGCTTAGAAGTTGTTTTTTGTAACGTTTTCTCGAGTTGTGTGACATGTATCATATCAATATGATTCGACTGTGGCCATAAAATGTCACTCAATATTAATTGGTATCACACAGTTTTTGCTTGAAAATAATGTATCTCTGATTTATTTTTCAATATATACCTGACCATAGTTAAAATTGTGCAATCTTCTACTAAAATAAAATAGCTTTTTTATTTAAAAAATATGTTAAATATGGACATTATATAGTATTGACATCCAAGCGTTGTATTTGGATGATCCAGAATTTGAAGTATGATATGGATTTAGTGCTACTGCTTTGTGATAATTTCTATTCACGTTCACCATTTTAGTTAATAAATATATATTTAAACATTCGAACCATCAAATTCTATCAAATTGAAGATCAATCCTGATATTAAATTAGTAGACTGTGAGCGATCAAAGGGATGATTGAAATAAATGAACCAAAATGACATGTGGTCAGTTAACGTTTCGGTTGAAGGATTCGGATGGGAATGTGTTTGATTGATGATAATTATAATTTTCGGTTGCATCCACATTCACTTGAAATTTCAATTAGAGCAAATTTTTGTTAATTTTAGAACACAATTGAAAATTTAAATTTTGTTTGAGCTTCGTCTTAAATTATTCGAGCCTTTGTTTATTGAATGCTCTCTGAATTTAATTACTTAATTTAATTCTACTTACATAAACATAGAAATTCTTTGATGTGCATCAAAGACTTTTATCAAGCGTGCCATTAAAATTTCGTATTGCAATTATTTTATATAAGAGCCATCGTAGTGCCTTAGTAGAATCTTAAGGCTTAATTTGAAACGTTTTCAAACAAGCGACCTTTGGTCTTTTAATGCAAAGTATCAATTATATAAAGTACTTTCAAAAGGACCTTATTTGTTTATGATGCTTACGCATAATATGTAATAAAGGTTTATTACAATACGGGTCGATAAAATATTGTTTTTATCCACAGCTAGATATCAATTATAGAAATCGCCCATTGGATGAAGAAGTCTTTATTCGTAGAAAATAAGCCGATAATGACTTATCGATCTTTGGCATTTTCCTAGTGGCAGGGTTAAGAGGTGCAGGATTCATTTTGCTAATGACCATATTCAAGTCCCAAGTAGCTCATAAGCCCCAGAGCTGATAGGTTTCCATGACTACTAAGCGCTCTAAGGGCTTAAGTACAAATCCATATATAAAAACGGTGAGACTCACATGGCTAGAGAAGGTCATCTTATTGGATGTATTTTTATTTGCAGACTGTATTCATGTAGCATCGAACGAAGGACATTTCTATTATAAATCTCCCAGCGACGACAGCGCAGTATGCGGTATTTATATGATTACGGATCCTGGAAAACGGGTGGAGATGATTTTCACATTCTTGGATGTACCCTGCGAAGTGGGAGGATTAGTTGCGGTAAGGACCTGATGAGCTATTTTCCTTAATCCATTCATCATACTAACGAACATATCCGAAATTCCGTACGACTGAGGGTTAAATACGTGCCAGAATATTACAGAGTTGCTTTTATGACATTTCCTTCATTTGACATTTAAAAATACAATGAATTATAACAGAGATCGCCTACTTTTAGTCTAAATATCAATGAAAACTTCTTTTAGGTTTAATAATTAATTATATAATGAGATTTCACCTATTTGTACATCACCGTTATTTTATTCCATGGCTATACTTTGTCCATAAACTCACTCATTTTATAACCTGTCAATCACTGAATCGTTTAAAGTAATTATTTTAGATTGTTACAGATGTTGCCTTAAAATATTTTGTTCCTTATATCGGGGGTCAAGATTGTAATAAAAAAATTCAATACTAAATATTTCGTAAATCAATATTTTCTAAATATTAGGTTATCCCGAAAGAAATCCATTATTTATTGTTTTTAACTTAAAACTTCATTTTATCATTTTTTTTACGCAAGTCAATATAAACATCAATAAAATCATTATTTTATACGATCTATTTATCGATTCCAGTGATAATTTGCGGGAAAAAAGTCTTTGTGTTGAAAGCGTCCTATAATTTTATGTCATCCAATTTAAAGCTTCTAAACTCAAAATTGACACATGTCTATTGTTAGAATTACTCCATAAATGTATGGCCTTGTTTTTGTTCAAGTTACGATCAAGGAATACCAGCATAAAATGTCGAATATGCTCATCATTGGTTTCGGGCTCCTCCATGTTCATTCTTAACTCTTTGCGGTCCTATGTCGAGTCTGGCTCGACATTTTGTTTCTACAATTTTTTACGATTTTCTCTTAACGCGCGCTTTCGTGAACATCTCGGATCATCCTTACGATATTTTTATGTAATTTATTATAACTAAAATATATATTTGCAATTAAGATAAGGATAGTAATCTAAGACTTAAATTGTTAATCCATTTTTCATGTAATTGTGTATATTGATACACCATTTTACCTTGTTATATTATATTTTTTGAATAAAGGTTTTAAAAAAATAAATATATAATCATATAATATCTAATATATAAAAATTAATTGGGTTTTGTTCGTTCGAAATGCGCTGCCATACCGTTCATCGGATTGCAATAAAACTTCGTCCACTTATTACTAAGGATTCTGCAAGTAACATATGCATAGTTTAATATATAAAAAATAATGTTTGTTTGTCCGTATTTAATGCGCTGGCATCCCGTTTATTCGATTGTGATAAAACTTTGCCAACTTATTGTTTGTACTTTCTCAAATAATATAGATATAGTATAATTTACTTAGTATAAAATAAATTTCATTATTTTTATCAACAAGATAACTTTTTCAAATTTCAAACGATATTTTTAGAATTATTATTTTTGTGGCAGCAACGCGCCCAGTACCAGCTAGTTCGTAATATTTTTGTCCGAATCTAACGAATATACGAAATAATATTTAAAAAAACCTGGCTTCCATTTAGGCCAATATTTTGAGAGATACGCGTTGAACTCAAAAGAGAGCGTTCGAAAACAATGGATTTCTTTCGGAAAGACCTAACATATGAACAATTACATGAAAACGAAACTTTGTCTAATAAATTGTTTCCATTTGACTTTGCGAACATGATTGATTTATATAATTGCTTGATTCCATTAGATGTTTATTAAGATTTAATCTGTCAAAACATAAACATTTTGATGTTACTGTAAAATTACCCCACTTTACGTTGGAGAGCTTGTGCTCTCATACCATGAGTGGATAATTAAGGAATACAAGTAAAAAACATCCACTTTGTAAAATAAAATCCAAGGAAAATTTCAACGATATAAGGAAAGTATAAATATAAATCGACCGTTGGTTAAATAACATCTGGAGGAATACTGAAGATATCTTATTGATGTAATGAAATTATTTCGCATCGACAATCACCTGAAAAGATTTCGAGCATTACTTGAGTTTTCTTTTTAAATGTTCTCTTTCTGAAAATAGACCTCAAACAGAAATGAGAGGTTTAATTCTTTTGCTAAAAGAGAATTTCCGCTTTTCATTCATTTATGACGTCAGACAAACTTTTATTCGCGTTCGTTACGGTTGACATGGAACTTCTTCCTCAGTCTGAATATAATATGTTTTCTATAACAATGATATTTCGATGCAAAAATATTTGTGTGGTATTAAAATATATTTTTTTGCAGTGGATAGACGGTTGGGAATTAAACAGACAGTTCTTCCCAGCGCCTCGGGATCATCCGAAGTCCGAGGATGACAGATTTGCAGAGTTTTGCGGAACCAAGAGGGTTAAACAAGTCTTGGTGAGCAGTCAAAATGCTGCTTTGGTCCAGTATCGAATTCCAGCCCGTGGAAAAGGCTTTTCCATCTCGGTTCGACACATCAAAAATCCTAATCGTAAGTTCATTCATTCTTGAAATGACAATGAATAACATGATTATCGTAAAATTTAAGAGATGCCTACATTTAAATCAAAAGTAGTCGAGCTTTTTATTCCTTTTTATTTTTATTTATCGCCCACTTTTACTACCTTTGTAAATATCAAATTTTATAAACACCCACCAGTTATTTCTGACCGGAGACTTCAGTAAATATTATATATGTGGTTAAATGTTGAATCTATTGAAATTATGAATGAGATCTTGAGGTTGATACTGTGAAACTAAATATTTTATATGTGCTTCAATTTTGCATAAGTAACTAACGAAGGTCTTCTCTTTCGGAAATATTCAGACGGTTTCCTTGTTTGGTTATAATATGATTAACAGCACTAAAGTCTAATTCTATAAGATATGAGATAGAAAATGGTATCATTAAATAGAATATAATTCATAAGTTAGTGATGTACATAAGAATTGTAAAGAAGAAAGCTTTTATAATGTTTGCGGTTAAAAGATTGTAGTCACACCTTCAAGTTCAAAATATCCTCAAATCGTTTTGCCATGTCCAATTTAAGCTCCTTAATGTAGCTACTGAATTCATCAATATCCTTTGGAGTTACATCATCTTTCATACATGTAACAATTTGATAAGAACCTTACCGCCCACTATGGAAGCTTGAACGCCCATTAGTCCGCGGTAGGAACTAGGTTGATTACCACTGATTTAAATTGTCGGTGACATGAACAACTTTATGATTATTAGGTACGAAATTACGTTGAAGTCTTGCAAAATAATGATATCTTGCCAAGGCAAGCCTTTGCGGTTAAATGTTGACTTAAATATGCGGTAAATCAAAGTATTGTAAATGAAAATACGCATATTGTTAAGTAAATTATTTTTCTGTGCGATTCATTAAGTAAGTTAAAAGTAAATCTTTTACTTTAGTAGAAAAGCAAAGTTTCATTAAGCCTTCGTGAAAAAGTCTCCTTTGCTTGCGAACAATTAGGAAGTTTAAAGCTCTGTGAATTAATTACAATTTTATAAATTTTCCTAGGATAAGACTTTCCAGAAATAACACATTAAGCGCAAGAAATGCACCAGAAACAACTGGCATGCTTTAAATAAAAACTTTTGGGCGAATTTTCCACAGCAAATGTTCTAATATTTTTTTGATGGCACTGTTCTTATAAATCTGTCGGGGGCAAAATATTTATGGGCGAACTCGACCCGGAATATTTTAAAAGTATAAATTTGCGACCTTTTTCGTTTCCATGCACAATATTTGTTGAAAATGTCAGATTGTAAGGGATTTTTTTATTTGCTAAATATGCAAATATATCGTTTAGGGCTGGAAATGTATAACGTAAGAAGATTTTTATAATTTATTCTTAATCGATATAATATAAACGAGTTTATATTAATTAACCATTTGGCTGCTACGAGGGTTTGCTTTCAAATCATTTTTACCTGAGTTTTCATAGCGAATATGTGTTTTAAAAATGTGGTCGCCAGTAGTAAATTTGAATCCAAGATGATTGGAGCTACAAGTCCAACTGTTTAACTGCGGGACTCTACTACTTACAAGTCCAGTCTAGTTTAGTTTTTGAAACAAAAATTTGACCCCATTTACTAGATTTTTAAGAGATACCCGAGCCAGCATATCCATCGCCAATTGATTTGTTACCAATTGCCAGGGTCGTAACTAGGGCGTGGCAAATCAGGCGCCCACTACGGGTGCAACTGGGCTTGGGGCGCAAAACGCAGAATACCGACCCGGTCGAGAGTTGCGCATGGTTTTTATTTTACCAACTGATTGACTCTGTCCATTTTTATAATATATGCTATGTGTTGTCTAATCTCTCTTTTCTTTATTGTCGTTATGTTCAAGTATGGCATCCGATTGCAAGCCGCACATTCGTTGTATCTGCGGTCCGAAAAGCGGACCGATTGAGCATATAAACCTAATGGCCACTCCATCCTCTTTTAAGACTTTTTGCAGCATTTTCTATGATCTGTACGATCACGGAAGCAACGTAGTATCTAGACACTTTCTTCTATTGTATTTTTTTTACAACAGTAACCGCCATCTATACATTAGGTCGGGTATTTTTGGGACTATTTTTGTGTATTATTTTTAATCAATCGCTTCATACCCTAGTTTATTTTAATTTAGTTTTTCACCGAAGAAATATAGTATCTAATGGTAGTTGAGAGTAATCGATATTCCCAACAATATATCGATTAAAAATCACGGTTTACTTATTCAAAAGTGAATAAATAGATTGGCAAATGAAATATAGAGTGTTGAATCATCAAAATTAAATATGACAGATAATTTTCTTTGGAAAACAGTAAAACAACTTTAAAACCTATCCACGGAAATCCATAAGATCGCTAAAATCGATTAAGCTACTTATAAATTAGGGATTTCATGTATTATCATGAGTTATTTCTCAGCTTGATTATAAAATACAGTACAACAGACCCAGTCTAATCCGGCCCCCCCTGTAGTCCGACATACCAATAAAAGTATAGTACATATGTACGGTAAAGCTTTTTCAATGTTAAAAATGCAAAAATGTGATTCTGAATCGCCTAAATCATAATAAATATTTTTTGTAAGTTGGTGAGTACGACGCAGTGTTTTCTTCAGGAAAGAAACCAGCATAAACCAATTTCTGCGTCTATATTGGCCAAGAAAGCAATGTTATTTTACAAGGAGATAACTAAAACGTAAATTTTGTACTCAGCAAAAGATAGTTAAAACCATTGTCTTTATGACGTAAATTCTATATGAAATCTTATCATTTTCATATTTTTTCGGATTACAAGTGCCCCTTTCCAAAAAAATCCGGACTACAGGGGATCGGGGACCGTACTCTATAGTCCGACAAATTGAACAATTCGACACCGCCTTGCAAAACGTTTGTCGGATTACCGTGGGTCTGCTGTAATTGAAATTTATAAACCTACATAAATTTTATTGATATTATGTCATTTGTATTCCTTTACATTCAGAATTTTTGCAAAACTGCCAATAGAAATGTTTATATAATCGATTTATAGCCTGCAACATCTTGATATCTGGCGAAGAAGACATTTATACGCTTCGAAATTATGGAAGAGCAGTAAACTGTTCCCTGTCGGCGGTTTATCCAGGATCGCTCCGGGTCTTGGCGATGAGTGTGGGAGTCGCCACAGCATCACGTATTTCCAGGGAGCTGGAAACTGGGACCATTCACAAGGTAAATCTCTTAATCTGCTTTCAATTTTCAGTAGAAGGGGCTCGATTAAATCGCAATTTTATTGATGCAAATATACAATCAAATATTTTTATTTCAAAAATTTCCGTTCCACTGTATTTGAGTATACCGAAACAATAAGTAGTTAATGCTAACATACACTTGAGTTCCTTATTTTTATTGTGTTATATGGGCGTCAACAGAATATATTTTTGCTATGAATAATTTCATTACATTTAATTAATCATAATGAATGGCCCTAATGGGACGATGAATATAAAGTGTCTCATTTTCTTTTCTTATATTTACAGACGGTCAAAGCAAATAAAATAAGGCATAGCATGAAAAATATTTACTGAAGCCCTGTCAGATTAAATAAAAGTTTATTGTGCACATGTTTACGGCCCTGTTTAGTTCGTAATACAGCCTCAAAGCTTTCAGGAATATTTTACGCGTTGAAATAATCTCAGTGTAGTAAAACGAAAATAAGACACCCGCTATGAAATCACTCAGTTTCGAGCCTTAAATACGAATAAATGTTAATTAATATCAGGCAAATTTATGTTAAAATCATAAATTTTTATTTTATCTTGGCAAATTACGATCATTGCATGCTGTAGAAATGAAGGATTTATGTTCGTAAATTATAAGCTTGTTATATGTTTCGTATTGTACGCCCACACGTTTATATGGCATAATATATCTTAATTCGTACCCTATCATAAAAATATATTTACAAATAGAACACGTGATGTATGTCGACGGTTTTGTATTGAAACAAAGGGTTGAATGTGTGTTTCATTTCTTTTTCTAATTTATGTGCCCTGTATTTCATTTGATGGAAATTTAATTGAAAAATATTTGAACTTCGTTAAACACAACTTTGTGTGGGCTTCAATTAATATTTTCTCTGGAAAATATACATGGTTGAAAAAGTACGCTTACAATGTTTGACAAAGAATATTTAGTAAAAGACTCGCGAACTACAGTTGGTTCTATTAAAAAATAAGTGGAGCTCTAAAAGCACTGACGGGATCCTCTTTGATGACAAAGCGTAAGTATTTTATAGAGTACACGTTTAGCATTTTTTAATTTCGTTTACTACGTAAAAAATCAAAAATTCGACACTTTGAGCGCCAATTAAAAGAAAAATCGTGTACTACACAAACTACTAGATGTAACAAATGTCAATCGTGCATGTATTATACAAAACACACATGGATACGAAATTCAATACGTATAATTATCTGATTGATGAATACAAATACGTATTTATTTTTAGATCTATTAATTATGTGACTATGCATAAAATATAATCAATCCATAATACGAAATGTCAATCTGCCATTCATGTATGAATTTGTTGTTTAAATCACGCTACATGCTATTAATGTTTGATTTACAATATGTATTCATTATGAAATTGAAATCATTTGAGATTGACATTTAAGCCCAATAATATACGAGGATCGAAAAATGCTTGTACAGTCAACTCTCCTATAGCGTTCACTTCGTTTGCACTTTATTAAAATAAAATATGCAAAGCCAATGTGCTTTAGCGAGTGTTGCACTCGTTAAAAAATTAAACATGTACACATTTCGTATAGGTGCCCAATTTTCTATAGAGTTTTGTTTTTATAGCGTGGTCCCACCCAAAAACCCAAAAAGCGTGGTCCCACCAAAAAAAGGTTTAACTTGAATTGAAAATGGTTTGACTTGAAATGAAAAAGGTTTAACTTGGCGTCAAAATACTGCAGTCCAAAGACGCCAAGTTAGATGAATAGGAGAGTGACAATATTCCATTCAAACGATGTCAGCAAGTCCTGTGAAATTCTTACGATGTGGGTCCTGGCGTTGTCATACAGGACACTGACTCCCATCCCCCTTCTGCGATTCTGAATAGTTCTTCTGAGTGTTTAAAGTATTTCAATAAGCCTTTGCATTAATAGGCATGAAATCTACCAAAAGTTTTTGGTTACTGGGGAAGATGAATGACGCCATTGATTTTTGTATTTTGAGGTATAGTGGCACACCCACGTTTCCTGTCACATCTCCTGTCACGATAGAGTCCAGAAAAGCTTCTCCCTCCTACGCAAAGCGAACACTATGATTTTGGAATTAAAGCATCGATTGTTTCGTCATGTAGTCTGGGTCTGATTTTGGAAGTCAAGCAACTTGCTGCTGAAAACTGATAAAATTTCTTCCCGCTGAGATACGGACCAAAACTCGCAAAATTCCCGATTTCCCGACAAATTATTTATTTCCGTCGCTGCAGATGAATTCTCATATATTATGATACTTTGATGTGATTTGTAATTATATTATGGAGGAATACAAAAATTTTGAAGCCCGTATCTATTATATTTCATATCAATACTCCTATTATTAGAGTCGAGGTGTAGCAAATACATCACCGGTAGAGAAAGGTTAATATACCAATTTGAAAAACATATATGTACTCTAAATATATATACATAGATTAGATAGTTAGAACCCCTAGAAGTTGCCTAGCCTCGCCAATTAGTATTTACGCCACTGTTTCCAAGCGTCCAGATTTCAGCGGGAATGTCTCGATTTAATGGCCTTCATCGTGCTGGTGAGGTGTACGATTTCCGTCAAATAAAAATATCAATCCCGATTTCAATCAATTTTTCGGGATTACATTTATTAATCCATGGATTCATGAGCACCTTAAACTGTCTAAGATCCAAAAATCACTGATGGTTTCCCACTTCTTGCTTCGTCGTGAACAGAGCCGTAACTAGGGTATGAAGCGCCCGTGGCAAATATCTAACTTAACGCCCGCCCCCCTCCCCCCCAATATCCAATTTATTTTTTAAAGTTAACTAATACTATAATAATATATGTTTTAAAATAATATACGAAGACAGTAAAAAAACGATCTAACGTATAGATGGCGGTTACTGTTGTAAAAAATACTATGATAGAAGTGTCTAGAAGCTATGTTGCTTCCGTGATCGTACAGATCATAGAAAATGCCGCAAAAGGCTCTAAAAGAGAACGGAGTGGCCATAAGGTTTGCATGCTCAATCGGTCCGCTTTTCGGACCGCTGATATAACAAGTGAGCGGCTCGTCATCGGATGCCATACACGAACATATTAATAGTAATAATGAAGAAAAGAAAATTAGACAACTTAGCATATATTATAAAAACGGACAGAGTCAATCAGTGTTGATTTATGTAAAGTAGAATTGGTTGGGTAAAATAAAAACCATGCACAACTCTCGACCGGGTCGTTATTCTGCATTTTGCGCCCCAAGTCCAGTTGCGCCCATGGCGGGCGTCTGCTTTGCCACGCCCTAGTTACGACTCTGGTGGTGAATATCAGTACATGTTGTCTACTCATCACATAATTACCATAAACTTCCACGAGCTTCCAATGGATATTCGCAGTGATGTTGTTCTGCAAAGTCAAAAAAATGGATGTTCGCACGTATCTAGAACGGATGGAAGGTAGCGGGAGCGGGCGACGACTTTTCCATAGGAAGAGTTTACTGTGACTGAACAAAATGGCCGACTAGCACGCGAGTCCAAAAGAATTGATCGTTAAGATCCTCTTTACATGTGTGTCAACATTGAATCAAAAAATCCACCGGTCTCAGGAACCCCATATAACTTTATTTTCTGAATGATCCTCGTATTTTAAAAATAAGTTAAATTTAAATGTACCACATCAAAATGTGGCACTTTCGTCGCAACATTTTGATGTTTCACATTAATGTCCATAATATTTTTATGGTGTCCATAAACGAATGCATCAAACGACATTGCATTTAACGACCAAAATTTAATATTACGCTTGATTTGTAATTATAAAAGGGATTCGCCGAACACATTGACATTTTAGAAGGATGTGAACCTTTCACACCCACTCTCAAATTGATGTGCGCATTTTAAAGCGCTCTATAAATCATGCAAATTGACGCAACGCCAACGTACGATTTATATAAAGACGCGATACATTAAAAACCAATAGTCACTGTATTTTTTTATTAAGTCTTTTATGTATCATCAATCAAGTCCGCGTGTGAACCAAGATGAAGCTGTTTACATTGCAGAGTAAACGGCGCGAAAACAGATTGATACTGAATATTAAAGTGACATATTAAGACCCGAGTCTTGCCCGAATAATACTTGGAGTGACTTAATTGAAATTAATATCGCGCATTAAGTGCGTCAACAAAAGGTGCGGCTAATATACATTTAGACCTTCAATATTAGACCCCAAAATCGTCAAGATATTAACGGCAAACATTCGGCCGGAGATGCTTTGATGAAAATCATTAATATGGTAATAATATTTCCGAATCGCAATATGTCCATTAATAATAAAGACACGGTTCATTTATCTGCTAAATAAACGTGTGCGTATATATTTGAGAGTTTTCATTTAACAAGTGAGATTTTCGTCTCTTTCCTGTTTCATAATATCGATAAAACACGTCATCAATCATATTTTTACGCCCCATCGCCTACATAAAGCGCGATTTGGCCGCAGATTAAAGCCTGAAAGCCTATTTGAATGACAATCTGTTATTTCATCGGAGCGGAAAAGCGCAATTTAACTATTATTTTCTTAATTCCGATATTCGCGGGATGGGCTACGTTTATTAATTGTCTCATTTGGGCGAATAAAAAAGGTTTTTTGTTGGGGATTTTCAACTGAATAATTCACTCCGAATTGGTCGCATACAATTAAATGAAAAGTTTAATTAAAAACCCTCGTTTATGTCAATCAGCCATTTGGCAAACAATACTGATTAAAATTCTGCATCATTCAGTTTGCGGTTCGATTAGTTTGCATTGAAGGTTAAATTAGTATTAGTGAGAATTTGGCATTTATTTTAAGCATATTTAATGTAGATAATCAATGCCTTGATGACAACTAAACAGCACAAAACAATTAAATTGCGAAACATTGACTATTTTAAATTTATTATGGCGTATCACATGAACGTTCGGAATTCATAAGTGTGAATTAAAACGCCATAACTTATTCAAACAAAATAATCATCATTAATTTTAATAGCATTTTGCCAATGAGAGATCAAATTACTTATTGCATTTTTATCAATGTACTCCGGATGCCTAAAAAGGGAAAAATCTGTCGGAGAAAGATCTGTTTTTCCTATATTGTTGATAATTTAAAGCATTTTATTTGGAAATGGATGAAATAATATTTTCAATTTCAAGGCAGTATAGTTCAGGAGTAATGTTTTATCCCCTTATTTGCCCATTAAAAAACTGCCCAGATATTTTCCCGTAGACATATAAAAGCCATTTTTCATCACATGTAACCCATCTTGTTTTTCAGCCTGTAACAAATTCTGACACTCGATTTCCTATTACGATCATTTGAAGTTTGATATTTTAACCACGATTTCCATATGTCGCTTAAAAGTATATATATATATATATATATTAGGTGTATCAAAAAGTCTTGGCCTATTGTTTAACAATGGAAGAATTTATTTATTTTCTCATTTTGATTTACAAAATCTTACAAAACACAATTTCCTTAATTATTATCTACTATTTCCCACAGGTTTTTGAAAAAAAAAATCTGGTTTTGAGTCGAAAAAATAATAAACTGTCGAAGCCAGGTCTAGTAAATATGGAGAGTGTTTCTCATTTTAATTCTCTGATTTTTCAGCCGTCGTCTTATGGGATCATGCATTGTCATGTTTCAAAATTATTAAAATGTTCCTGATTAATTCTAGTCCCGGGATCCTGAAAAGTTTTACGTGTTCATGAATCCCAGGATTAATGAACGTAGTCCCGAAAAATTCGGGATTGAAATTTTTACCCAATAGAAATCGTACACCTCACCAGCACGATGAAGGCTACTAAATCGAGACATTCCCGCCGAAATCTGGATGCTTGGAAACAGTGGCGTAACTACGTAAATTAGGTGTCGCCTAGGGGCAGCAACTGTCTAATCTATGTATATATATTTAGAGTATATATATATATATATATATATATTTCAAATTGGTATATTAATCTTTCCCTACCGGTGATGTATTTACTACACCTCGACTCTAATAATGGGAGTATTGATAAGAAATATAATAGATACGGGGTTCAAAATTTTTGTATTCCTCCGTAATATAATTACGAATCACATCAAAGTATTAGAGTATATATGTATTCATCTGCAGCGATGGAAATGGTTTTTGTCTCAACTTTTACGACTTATGTTGTCGTAAATTATCCATTTTCGTCAACAGTCACAATTCAGTGCAAAATAGAATGAACTTTTTGCCTTAACAACAAAACTTTGCACGTGTTTCGTTGCTCTCCTTTGTTGTCTTCGGACTGTTCGTGCGGCATCCAAATTCATCTTCCCTATACGTTTTAAATGCTCGTGAGCTGTCAACCAACGTGAATTCCGAACTCGTTAATATTACTGAACAATAGTTCTTAAAAAACTTGCTGTCATCATCGTGTCTGGACACAAATTGAGCTTAAACAGACGTCTATCAAAATCGGCAAGAACTTATCGGTACACCTAATATATACTAGATCCTGCTGTTTTTCTGAAGGCGTTGGTCTTAAACCAGTGGTTTCCGCACTTGGTTGAAAATTTGTTTTGATCCTACATGTTTGTATTTATTTTCAAATATTTTTTAGACATTTTGATTTTTTTTGGCTCTTTTCAAAACCATTTTTACAATAGAGATTTATATCTATGGACATTTATCTGATTTGAGTGAATACAATATCTGATTTTCTTAATGTATGTTTTTAATAATTATTTCCAGGAATAAACTCAATAAAGCAATTTATTTAAAAACAAAAAACGAGTAAAAATAAAATTATTCATAAAGGATACAGCTCAAAGCGCCTCAGTTTTTAGGTTTTTAATTCGTGCGGCACCCACTTATCAATTTTTTTTTCTTTTATCAAGATGAATTTTTCCTTCAA
Organism: Stenopsyche tienmushanensis; assembly: GCA_008973525.1. NCBI lineage: Eukaryota > Metazoa > Arthropoda > Insecta > Trichoptera > Stenopsychidae > Stenopsyche > Stenopsyche tienmushanensis. The sequence continues at coordinate 304,622 of WACJ01000406.1, read as the reverse complement.
AAATCGATTTTTCTCTAAAATATCTGTCAATCTGATTTCAAAATATTCTGATTCTTTTTCAATCACGATCGATCTTTTGATCACCTGAAATTCCGAATTTTCATGTGGTTCTATGTAAAAAAAATTAAGATATACGTTTTTTATATAATTCATGTAATGCCATATAAATATGCTGTTTAAATACTATTTAATATGATAAGTTTCTTTTTAAATGCTCAAATCTAATATATAAAAATGAATTAGATTTTGTTCGTTCGTAATGCGCTGCCATACCGTTCATTAGATTGGAATAAAACTTCGTCCAATTATTGCTAAGAATTTCGCAAATAACATACGCATAGTTTAATATATAAAAAATAATGTTTGTTTGTCCGTATTTAATGCGCTGTCATACCGTTTATTTGATTGCGATAAAACTTTGCCAACTTATTGTTTGTACTTTCTCAAATAATATAGATATAGTACAATTAGCTTACAGTAGATTTTATATATAAAAATCAATGTTTGTATGTTTGTTGGCACCAGCTATATTTTAATAAAATCCACCCAACGTTTATATCGATTTTTTTTAACGCAAGATCAAAGGGTGATGACATTCAAGGGCGCACAAAACACACTGTATATTTCGGACGGTTTTTCAATCTGATGATGTTTACATGCCTTGTTTGTACGTTTTACAGTGTGAAAAGCGTGGATTGTCAGACTATGTGGAAATTGGAGGCTCCATGGGACTCGACAACGTGAACATGGAAAGGGCAGAAAACGTTTGCGGACTGGACTCCACCCCAGGTATGTGACTGCCCATTTATTCAAGCGTATTTACAATTCTAATCCTTCCGAACTTAAAAAGAGATTTTTATACCATCAAGGGTTTCAATTTTGATTATTGGCATTTCGTTTATATACGACAGTGAATGCGAGCGCTGTATCAAATCTTGGATGAGACGCCGAGGGCAATTTTGGGGCTATTCGAAAGGGAGTATCCTGAAAGATTGATGCCTATATGTCATATACATCAGCGTTTCCTTAATTGGGAGATGGCGATACCCATGAGGGTTCATCGTTCACGATTCACGGATCGAATATGGATATTTTTGTGTTTTAATGCATGAGCGAAAAATAATTTAGCCAATGGAAAATTGATATTTTTAGAATGTTTTAAAATTGTTTCGACGGGATTATGTTCTTAATGGAAAATTGCGTCGAGTTCTTTTAATTGCGATTTTCAACATCGGTGATTTTTCCGAGATTAAATTTATCTTTTATAATCAACTAATTATTTTCTGTTTGAATGTCAATATTTGGCGTGGTAATTGCATAAAATGCACCATGTTAGTCGCTAAAACGACAGAAAATATTTGCATGGTGATGGTCAATATATGGCGTTTTATGCACTTTGATAAGGAAATTGACAATTTCCGGTTTTGTGACGCAGCATTGAAATTAATTTAAAATAACTGGGTTTAAATATAATATTCTATCCAAATAGTGGATCAATGACCAGATTCATAAGATAAATGAGGTTTACAAAGATTTAATATAAATACGTTGGGATTATGAGTATACACAAAGATAATAGATGGTATGAAGTTGATTTGAATTAACGTGGTAAAATTTAGCTTAGTTTGAATAGAATTCATTGAAAATATTTTTATGTTATATTATATTTAATAAGAAAAATTCGATTTTTTTTTGTTGTTGGTTAAATTAAAAAAGGTTTGAACTTTAATATACAGCAAGACCCAGTTTAACGCGAGGGATACGCTCTAATAAGATTCAACGTTAAGTGAAAAAACCTTAAACTTATCATCTTAATAATGGAGATAAGTAAAACAGAACAGAAAATAGGAATATCAGTTTTTTTCGAGAATTTTCGGTTATAGTGTTTTAAGAAAAATGTGTACACATGTGGTAGGGCAAATTCGAATCGTTTGTGTGTCTAAACGTAGCATAAATCAACCACTTTATCAGTAGCATGCCTATTTTATTATATATTACACAAACACAGCTTCAGATCTATACAAGTAGTTCTTTACCTTTTAAGTGAGCTGCATCCCTTAGAATCTGAAAATAGGTCTCCACATCCCATTTAAAAATGTGTTTCGATTTTTTAATTTAGAAAAATATTTTTAAAAGAGACACGCGTAAATCATCACTTGCATTTAAGCGATTTCTCGCTTTAGTTGCAATATTGTTATATTTCTTTTTCTTTCTGTGCCGTGTCAGGTCCCCCTGACGTTGGCGATCACTCTGGCGAAGACCTCTCTGTCCTGTGCTGCTTGGAATAGTTCATCCACTCTTCTTATTCCGGTCCACTCTCTAATATTGCGCAGCCAGCTCATTTGCTTCCTACCAACTCCTCATCTTCCCTCTACCTTGCCCTCCAGTACCAATCGAAGAAGATTATATTTATTATCTAGCAGTACATGACCCAGATATGATATTTTTATCCTTTTTATTTTTGTCAGCAGCTCTGTCTTGGTTCCGGCTCTACTAAATACGTCTGTGTTAGTAATCATGTCGGTCCAGGGTATACAAAGTATTCTTCTGTGTATCCACATATCGAATGCTTCTAGTCGATTCATAATGTTCACATTCAGATTCCATGTTTCACAGCCATACAGAAGAGCTGACCATATGTAGCATTTGATTATTCTTTGTCGTAGTTTGAGATTCATATGTCATTCATATTCGGCAACATACTTCTTTATCTTGGGTCGAACGCCTTTTTTTTGATGCTGCCAAGGTATTTTAATCGATCGACCATTTCATTTAGCTGCAAAGATGCTCCAGAATAATCAAGTCTCCCAAATGTCATCCATTTGGTTTTAGAGACGTAGATTGTCAAACGCAACCCTTTTCCGGCAACATTAATCATATCTAGGAAGTTTTGAAGATCATATTATATAAACTTTCAGTCAATATGACTATGTCGTCATCCGTCCGCATCGTCCGAATTCAACGCGCAAGAATGCTCTATCTGAATCACTGGAATTCGATCGCAAATACGCGACTGTACGCATCAAAAGATTAAATATACAGACAAAAATGTTCGATGAATAAATTTTGGATTTTTTTATACATACAAGATTGAAACGATTGTAGGTGTTTTGAATGTTGTAATACTTCAATCAAGACGCCGCACTACAACTTTAGCCATGTCTACCGAAGCCCTAACCATCTTATATCTAAAGTAGACGACGTTTATTTAGCAATAATTAACGTAAATTACCTGTAGACAAAGAACCGGCTTTGTAGGATTTAATTTAAGGCCGGTATATATAATACAATTATTCAGCTATCAAAATTAAACGCTTGATAGATTTTAACTTTCCTGATTTACATTGTATAAATACTGACCGAAACAAATCTTTGTAGAAATGGGTGCAAAATTTTAGTCGCTGTCTTAAATTCCGATTTAAAAAATGCACATCGGCAATTACCAATACATAACGATTTTTATATGTGATGAAATAATAATTCGATTGCATATTCTTGCGTCATTTAGAGCGTTGACCAAAGCAGTTATTAATTTTTTTGGGCTATGTAAAAAATATTTATATTATTTTATAGAACGAGTGAGTAATGATACCAAAGCCTTTTCCGAAGACAATGCCCAATAATTTCCGTTTTACGAACGACTGACATCGAAACAACCACCCACAATTGGCTTGACCCGTTTTCTCGTCTGTATCGATGAACAACGCCACTCTCGAGAATTGGCCCAATATCGAATAGGGTCATTGTCAAATCTAAGCCATTTCAATATTGTTAATGCCCTCGTGATTTCTCATCGTCCCCCTTTGAATAATTCCACGTCCGACGAAAAATATCGCCTCTTTGACACACCGCATCGGAGAAAATTTCGAATGTTCCCTGTCAGTCTTTATTCGCGTGTAATCTTACGGAAGATTTTTTTTTTTACAATTTTACACCCTGAAAGTCGAGCTTCTGTGAATTCATGCATACAAATAGAGAACGAAGATATTTTCTGCGCCATCAAAGAACTTACGCTCCCGAATCAAATTGAATTATGTATAATTTGAGTAAAATTCTGAATAAATTCAGAACCCTGAGAAATTTAGCCCCTGAAGAGGCTCCCGTGATCGTACAGGTCAAAGAAAGCCCCGGATACGCATTTATCATCGAAAATATTACAAAAATCTCTAAAACAGTAGCCACAAGGTTTGTGTGTCCATCCCGTCCGTTTTTCGGACCGCTTTATTAACTGATTGGTACTGGTATAAGTGACAATGACAAAAAGTATATTTTATAATTTGTATACATTATTTAACGCTATAACTTTTCATGGTAATTTGCCATATATTAATGAACAATTTGATTTGAATGATCGCTATAACCTAACAAACTTTAAGCGTCCCTATTGAAAGACTATTTTACTAGAAATTTAAATTAATATTTATCTTTTCAATCAATACGTAATATGTATGATTTAAAATAGACATATTTTAGAAATAAATAAGTAGAAAATTTTATTAGAATTTCGAAAAATAACGTATCATTACGTCTTTGCTTAAAGTTTAAAGAGCTATGAGAAAACCATAATGGACATTTTTTATCAGAGTACTTCCACATAAATATTGTCTTTGATAAATTGTACACAAGAAAAGTAATGATTTGAAAATAATATCCCATAAATAAAGACAATTTCGATAAACCAACAGCCAACTTAGAAAGTGTCGGTTCCATATAAAGCTTTATAAAACTTATGAGATATATGAAGCGTATAAAAGTTGAAGTGTCCATATTGTAAATTATTAAATACATATGGATGCTTTATATTCATCAATCTCCATTTTCTTGAGTATACTTTTTTCAAGCTGATATTCCATTTGGGGCGCAAAGAAGATTTAATTTTTTGAAGGTAGTCTTTTAATAAAAATTGACGCTTGTAAGCTGTCTATAATTCCAATTTATTTATCAAAGGACGAAAATAAATTCAATATGGAATACGTGTACCATTTTATGGGGTAAGAAAAAATATTAAGAGAATTTTACATCCATAATTTTCCATAATATGAAAAAGACATTTGAACTTTATAATATTGAACTATTAAATTTTATATGAATGGAAAATATTGAAACATTTAATAAACATATTTTTAAACTTAATCTTAAGTAATAATTAGGGATGTAATACAAATTTATATTAAAAAAATTAATATATTTATAGGTGTAAAAAAGGGCGTATCTTGGTTGACACGATTTCAACCTTTTTAGTTATTTTAAATATAAAAATAAAATATATTCGTAATTATTAATAATATGTCTATAGCCCCTACCTCTGAAAATACCCAATTTTATTTTTGCAAAATGGCAACTGTTTTTTAAAAATGCCATTTTATGGCCTTATTTTCTTACAGTTTTAATTTTTTTTAAATGGTTAAAAATTAAATTTTGATATAAATCTGGTAGGAACGATACGAAATTATGTCTTAAAAGTTAATATTAAATTTAAAGTAAATTTAACAATTATAAATTGAGATATGATGTCAACCGTGTTGAAAAAAGTAGTTTCGAGAAAAACGCGTTTAAAGATTTCATTCTGTTAGGATCGGCTTAGTTGCTGCGTTATTAAAATAGCTATAACTCTGTAAATAATTAGAATTTTACAAATTTATTTTGTATATAAATTTTTAAAGATCTAATCAATCAAAACATGTAATAAAAATAAAATCGATTTTTTTAAAATCTATTGTCAAAAGTATACTTTTATATGATATATATTTAATCATTTTTATTTTTCTTTTTCCAGCCAAATCATATTTATCCATCATGTGCGAGGTGACGACAATCAGACTGGTTTCCACAGGTCAATTTGACAATTCAATCACAGTTGAACTGAAGATGCTCGACCTGAACGATGACGCCTCATTCATCTGCAGTATTTAAATTCATCATAGATGGCATAATTTAATTTGTAGACACATTTTCATTACGTATCATTAAAATTCAGCCTTATTATTTGAATATCTTGAATCAAACATTCATTTCGAAATGCTACTTGCAAAATTTTCAATAAATATCATCGTTGAGAATATATTTGCTTTAGAGCATTTGCATATCATTTTGTCTTAAATACAAGTATGATATGAGTAAATTTTATCCCTATTTATAATACAATAGCTCTATTTACTTATATGTACAGTAAACATAGTACCAAAATTAATTAAATGTGTGTATTGTTGATTTATTTAACATTATATAGACAATTACTTTACATGAAAATAGCTGGTCCAATCAAAAAATTGTTTTTATCTGAAAATATTTTATATAAAAATACCTTTTAGATTATGCTGCATGATCTGTTTAAAACGTTCCATATTCATGCTTTTACATTGCTTTATATATAGTTTGTTAAAAACAGAAAATGTTTGTTAATGTCATCATTTAACTATTGAATTGTTTAAAAATTATGTTTATTATTTTTATCAAAGGGTATTTTAAATTATAGATAATTCACATAAAAGCGAAAATATTCAAGACCAATTGCCAATTTCTAATATTGAATAAAAATGCAAGCATATATATATTGATTATAAACATGCTCCCAATTGATATGTATAATAGTATAGCGATGTAAATGAAATAAAAATTTACCATATTCATGATTTGCATTATTAGGAACTGTATGCATTTTAATAAATATAATAAAATCCATCTCATAAATGATTGTATTTCATTAACAAACGTTGTAATTCGATGTCGATCTAGAACGAAGCTCATCAAGAATGGTGTATTTTTTTTCACCCTCAAATAGATTAGCCAGATTTGTCAATGTTTAGTGATGAAATAAAATGGTTAAATCATTTTCTATGTAAAACATGTATTTAATAATGAATGTAAAAATTCTCGTTTAAAACTGTATGTAAATGCATTGTCAAATAAAAACTAACTTATTGAACGTATCTGATTTTATTGTGGATTTCACCATCGTTTTCCTTGTTTTCAAAACGAATGATAAGCGCAATTAATTTTGATTTTTAAGTGCACTCGGTCAAATATTTGATGGTTCAATGATCTATTGCTGTGCAAATTGATCAACAATACAAATCAGCACTAATGAAATTGGAAAATATTGTGAAAATAGGTTTTTAGCATACGTGAAAGTAATTTCTTGCCATAGCAATTTGAAAAAAATGTATATTTCACATGCTTAATATAAATATATTACATTTGGTGTGCTGTTGTTAGCAAAAAAAAGTTCAATTTATTTACAATATATCTTATTTGAACATTTAGACTGCAACTCTTTAGTCTTCCAATTGATAAATACATGGAGCTCTATCGTCAATAGAGTTTTTATTAAACTGTCTTGATTGTGTGCACAATAAATTGAAATAGCTTTGATAAATCATTCAATTAGGAATGTACATATATGGAATTTTTGCAATAATCTTGAGACTTTTTAAATGTAAGCTCAGTAAACTGGGCAACTTGTTGTCTCAGGTCAATATCGTATGAAAAAGTATAAATTATTATATATATTTCGTGATTAAATTTAAAAGATCTCTGCTCAGTGTACAGTATGCATTCAAATTAGATTTATTATATCAAAAACATTTTTATTATTTTTGCCTATTATTGTGTTGCGAAAATAGAAGGACAGGGTTACCGTGCAAGTCTGCCAATTTACTTCTGAAGGAGTAGATTTTGCAAAGGAGTGGATATTCTAATATTTTTTACCCCTTACAATTTACTAGATTTTTTTTGTATATTCTGAAAATGTTAATAAATACCTGGTAAAAAAAGTATAACAAGAAATAGTAATCTAGAATATCCCCTTAAATTGATAACAACATCTAAGAAATTATGTATTTTTTTCCTTATTTTTAAATGATGCTTTTCATGTATGGTTTAATTTAAGATATATTTAAAAAATGGTTGTCAAAAATTAAACAATTTTATTGTTATTCTTCTTACATCAATTAATTACAATAACTATAATAATGACAATCATGTTGTAATGTGATATATCAATCAAAGATCAAGTGAAAATTATTTAATGATTTTCTAGTGAAATCTATATAATATCCTCATGAAATCAGTATGATTAATATGTACATAACAATATACAAATAACGACTTACCCAACTAGTAAACAAAATCTTATATTTAAATCATCTTAATGTTAGATTGTAACAAGGTAATGTATATTCGGTCAAGCTTTTAAATGGTTTCATAATTTAGCAACATTCAAAATGGCAATAAATCTATGTTAGAAAAGTGGCACTCGAATATATTAATCATACCTGGATTATTCAGAAATATATTATTTAAAATATTCATGAAAGAAAGCATTTCAGGATCATCGCTGGAGATAAACATCCAAAAAAGTTTAATAGTGAGACTTCAAATGAAGGTCAATAAATAAATTATTTTCAATATACAAACAAGCAATATTTATTTTATATTGTCCATAACACCATATTAGATGAAAAATATTGCATAATTTGAGGTATATAAAGAAATTCTCTTTTATTATTATTTTTTTTTTGTATTTCTCACAAGATCGTAGAATAGAGAAATATATTTTCCACATTATTTAATTCTAAAATATCATCAACAAATCATAGTGATGTAACGTAAGTCACAACCACGAGTTTATACTCTCATTACATCAACGTTCTATTCACATAAACATGCATATTTTAATTTTTTATTAACTTTCTAATAGTGAGATAAATAAAAATAGGTTTCAGCCAAATTGTATACAACTGAATTAATTAACAAATGTTATATTATGGTCGTCGTTAGATTTTATATATTTCAAACGTATCATAAAATGAAATAATTGGCTGATCATTTCCAATATATGTTTACAACATGAACACTTTCCACACAGATAAGTCACCTAAAAGCAACATCGATCTCCTAAACATTGTAATTTACATAGAAACATGTAAGTTTTAACATAAACAAGTAACTAGACATGAATCACAATCACTGCTCAAAGCACGAGAGTAAAAACATTAACAATCTATATTATCTAGAAATAAAACAATGTTTATATACTATAAATACATTCAAAACTATCTTTCGACGCCATAGAATATTAATCTGAAGTCAAAATTATTCAATAGTGGAATTTGTTCATTAGATTTGTGGCGATGAAATAAATACAGCTAAAATATTTTTTCAGATTTGTGCATAATTATTTCAGATCAACTCAAAAAATGCTATTGAAATTTATGATATAAATTCATTAGATTCATTAATGCACTTGCTATCGTTAATCATTTGGATTTATGGAATTTGGAGTTTCGTTATTATTGCTTTGGGAAATAAGAGCAGTACTACAACAATCTATCACAAATTGGTTCAACGTAAATTCACACGGTACTGGGGAATCACTTTTACTGATCCGATCGGGCGACAAGTGCATCTTCGACAATCCAATCGATTAAAGAAATTACACATGATTATATTAAATAATTTTTTTACAAAATGAATGATACAATGAATTGTTTTCCGATGAGATATTTTCAGATGCTGAAATATTTACTTAAGCATTTCTCTTCGTACGCATTACATAATCGATGAATCCAAATCAATTATTGTATTTAGATAATTGAAGAGTTAGTCTTGAATTTTTTGTATTTAAAATAGTATTAGACGTTAATTTCATATTTACAGAGTGTGAAAATCATCGACAAATTTACAAATATTTGTGCTATCTGAAATTGCTTCACAATAGTATGAAAATATTATTATTGTTTACAAAAGAGGATTTGATTATTTTTAACGTTTTTTTTTTGGATAGGCATTAATCGAATGCACAGTGAAAATATGCATTTCAATGCAAAACTACACACACAAAAAGCGCCTGAAGATGAGGCGTAAGGCAATGAAGGATATGTTTTTTTTAAACAATTTACTATATGTATTTACATGATAAAATTTATCAACTATACATACTATTTTAATACGAGATTGCTTAAATCAGATGAAGATCATCATTATTTTAAATTGATTAAAAACAAATAACAACAAAGCAACATCGTTTATACAAATTCGGAGACAAACTGAAATATAAAAATATCTAAAAACATGTTCTATGTATGATTAGTAATATCACAAAAGCATTTTGACGTATATAACTATTATATATATATATAGGACTCCGTGTGTGTATGTGGATTATAACGGGATTTATTAACTAATATATGTAATTTTTAAATATCGCGTTTATCAGTTTGCGTTGGAAATGATCACGATAAATAGGAAATATTTAAGATTGAGTTTCATAAATGATTCCTTGGATTCTGCAAGTAGTTAAGAATTATTTTTATTGAGATGTGATCCCTCAGCTTCGTTCATTTGAATCTAATCATACTGCCTCAATATAAGCCACGGATGAGTAACTTGAAATTAAAAAATGGTATCAATCGATACGTTCCATTAGTATGTATTATAAAAGTAGCAGTTGCTTACGGATTAAAATACGGCATCTTATAACTAATCATCAATAATGAGAAAAATATGCTTTTCAAATCGATGATTTATTTAATGTTTTGGAACATTGTATAATATAATGTGATAGTGAAAGCTTATGTTAATAAATAAAGAAACAAACTTTGGCACTTAATCATTTCTATATCGAGAAATGCATTGCAAAATTATTCTATCAATTTCTTATTTCATAAGTGATTGAAGATAAAATCATATTATCTTGGAAGCACAACGTGACATCTTTCTTGGACTCTGTGAGGGCTTAAATCATTGAAACAATTCTCATATATATTTATGGCGCATTGAATGACTATTCAAACCGAGGAGAGCCATTAAAAATGCTGTTTAAATGGCGTATTGTTTCAAATCTTTTATTTTTGATTCGTACAAACGTTCATCATTCATCGAATAAAAAGAGAATATGATGAGATTTTTTAAGCACGGTATAAAAGGCTTTGAAGCAGAAAGAGTGTTTTAAATCCGTACGTTCAATAACATTTCGTTTAATACTCTTTGGCTTTATTCAAGATACATTTCGCTTTCATAACATAAAATATATCGTGAACCTACTGCGTAAAAAGAATTATTTCATACGTTTTGTCATACACGTTAAAATCTATTAGTCGGTGTTATAAATCTTTGATTTCTTTTTATCCAGTAGGCCGACAATATATTGATGAAATACAAATATCATTATTCAAATAAAATGCCATTGATATAAGTATCAAATACTTGAATAAACCGAATGTATATAATATATATAATAGTGAATAAATAGGAAGAGTGTGAAAAATCTTTAACGTTGACCACTGATTCAAGCCTTTGATTGCCAAATATTGCTATAAGTTCGATTAAATATTAGCTTTATATTAACACAATTTATATTTGCGTCGAGCTTGAAAATGCCATATGAAGTATTTCTTAATTCGATGTACAATATTATACATGGATGTATTGGAAAAAGGTTTTAATAACAAACAAAATATTTAGATTGTCAACTTTTAATATATATACAACTTACTCCTACATTTCTTGTGATTATCCAACATGACATTTTAAGCTTTTAGTCAAATTGATTATCAATAAGTCAACGGAAATGATTATATAGTTTTTAACAACGAGTCTTTTAAATGAGTATTAGGAAATTAATTCAAAGGAATGACACGTAGTAAATCATTTATGTTAGCTCTTTTAAGCATAAATAAATTTGTCTTATATTCGTAATTTAAAATAAATGTATTCCGAAATGAAATCGATTGATCTTTTAGTTGTTAGTCTAGAAATATTTGAATTTAACTCACAATTTCTTCCTATTAACATTAAAATGATTGAATATCATCCCCTTTTAGTATCATTACGCATGGAATTTAATCGTATTATATACCCTGTTGTTATATCCTAGGGGAATTTAAAATAAGCTGTATTGTATTATTTTTTTAATTATAAAACCAGTGAATAAAATTTTAGTTTACAGCGAATCAGAATTAATTCTAACGCTTGAGAGTCAACTATCGATAAAAAATGTCAAGATGTAAAAAATGATATAATAAGATTTCTATAATAATGTGTTTTTATATACTAAATACAAAAGTAATCATATTTTTGAGTTTACCCTTTTTTTCCAAATAGAGTTTTAATTAAATCAATTTAAAATAACGTGTTAAATAAATACTTTGAAGTTGTAGGTTCATATTTGAATGTTATATATTGATCGTTAATACGTATAATGTAAATCATTTATCGTTACTAATAAATAGTAAAATATCCCATTAATATTTTCAATATAAAAATAGCAAAATGTGAATGGCGGTAATAAGATCAAGCTTATTGTTTAAATTCAGATATTGAATATATAGCACCTGTAGCAAATAAATTGTCTCATGTAGCATGTGTTCGTTTGGCACTAATACAATATGAGATATACGTGAAAATTTTACTAAAATTCAATTTTAAAAAATTACAACATCGTTTATATTATTTTTTTTTACTGATATTTACACATATATACATTAATTACATCTATGACAAATAGGAGTGCTATTATTAAAAGGAGTTACAATAAATAAATACACAAAGCTCTGAAAACTCAATAGGAAATGTATGATAAATCTAAATGTAATGTAAACACGCAGCCTCTTAAAAATCAATCGCTAAAATATACATGTTAAATTTTAGAACCATTCATTCATAATAAGCGTTAACATCTTTTTAAATAAACCACATTGATTCTATTAGAACGATCTACCCATTCATTATAAAAAGAACACCATCGAAGACTAAATTAAACGAAACAAATCAACAACCAGCTAGATTATTTCACAGTAAAATAATAAACACATGGACACACAAATGTATAATACACTTTTTAATGTACAATGTATCGGGCATTAATCCCTCTCCGCCAAAATTTCCAAAAAACTCACCGCAACAAATTATTATAGCAAGATATTATTGCATATAATAAATTAATTTCGCTAAGCAAACTGCAAGCCTTCGCAAAGTCAGCGGCAACATGATGAACGGTACCATTGAGACGGTCAATCTAAATGACAATAATTGAAAAAATCAGATTCTCTCAATTATTGGCACTATATAGACGTTCATAGCTACTCGAATGATACGCTTTTCATCATGTTGTCATAATTTAAATTATTCCGACTACTAATAGCTTTTTTTCAAACGTTCATTTGAAACGGTTTGCTTAGAGATTACATCACTTGAATGAAGTAGACGCTTGTATCGCACATTCCTCTACTCAATGTTCTACGATGACTTATGGCCGCCTTTGATGAATATTCATGATTCTAATAAAACAATATTTTTCGACCCAAGCTTGCAAACTTATTACTCTACAACTGCATTGTCTCTCTACAAAGTTTAAAACCTTAATTAAAATTTACTTTGAAGTGAAATTACAACAGCCAAACGCTGTGTTTTAAGTTTAAATTGTAATTTAAGTTGAAAATATACATGAAAAAATATATCTTTTCATTAAGTACATTTTAATATGATATTCAAAGGTGATTTTATGCACATATGATGAAAATTCTCTGTAAAAGTGTTTCATATTTTCTGCTACTCTAATTATCTACAGTTTTAATTTTCATTTAAAAAATGTATTTTAAAATCTTATTGAATTGTAAAGACTCAATGTTTTAATATTTAATGTAAGGAACAAAAGTACAATTCAAATGTATACAAAGTTTCAAATAGTTACAGTTTCGTACAAATTTCATCACAATTTTTTTTCTTCCCAGCAAAATTTTCCTTCTTTGCCTTATTTAGAATAAAAATATTGTTTTAATTATCTTATATTTTGTCCCCCTTAATATATTATATAAATGAACATAAAAACATGTTTATATTTCATATACAGATTATAATTTTTTTTAAAAATTAAAATACACACAAACCATATTCGTACAAATACAAAAATACATTTTTTTGTTTGATCTAAAAAAGATAAAAATAAAATTTAAATGCAATTTGGTATTGTATATATAATACATAAGATTGACAAGACATAAGAAAAAAACGGTTAAGTAGAAATCGAGCAGGTCGATGCTGCAGCGCCACCGAAGTTGTCCACTTAAAAGAGCATGTGACAACGCACGTTACTCTGTGTGGAGCTTATTCCGTGATGTGGGCGGTGAGGTCGACTCCCTGGCGAGCCGGGTCCGTCAGTTCGCCGGGGTCGGTGGCGGGGAGGGAAAGTAGATGTTAGGCCTCTAAAAATATGAGAGCCGTAGGCTTTGGTTCCAAGTTTGATTTTTTGGCTTCCACAACCAGAAATTCAATGTCCTGTCGGTCTCTTTTTGCAAACGATTCCGCTATTAACCTTGCCACGGCTTGGTGCGGAAGTCCGTCTACGCGACGTCCGTCAACTTCCAATATAAGTTGTCCTACTTCCAAGCCGCCGGCATCGTGAGCTGCACCATTTTCCTGAAATGATTTATTAGTCTTATAAATACACGAATAAAATCAACGTTATATGATAAGTATAAAGTAATTCAATATTGTCTCTTTTCATATTTATAATGCATAGTTTTAATATAAAATACACTTATCTGTATTTCAAAAAGGTTCTTAAGTATGAATACATTGAGATATGATTTTATATTAACGCATTACGTATGGGAAGAGTATTAATATTTTCTATATCCACTTTTATTCTATATTTTTATGAATTATGCCGTGGTTTTTCACATTACATATCTTATGGGGATTTGTTGATATTATTTTTATAAAATTGAGGACATTTCCAATACACAGAGTGACCAAAAACTATGGACAAATGCGCGTAAAGTTCCCTCGTATGTAACATGTTAACTCTCTAATATAATAAAAAATAGTTTACATTATACTCATTTGGAAACAAGGAAGAAAATAAATAAAATAAGCCAATTAGTCTTTATTCTATAACATTTTGTTAACTTGCTATACTTATCCTATCTACCAATTTACAGATAACTTATTTACAGGATAGTAAATGATTATATTTATATAATTTTAACTTCCCCATAGATCAAGATCACTTTGTGACCTAAAGCTGACTTTTAAAGTGTATCAATGACCAACATATTTGAATTATTTTAATATAACTAATCTACTGAGAACAAAGTAACAATATGCAAAGTTATATTGAAGCTTATATACAACATTTACAATGAAAAATTCCACGCTGGAACTTCTAGGAAATCAGGATACAACTCATAAGACTTTTTAAAACTTAATTGGATAGGATAAAAAATTCACAGAGCAGAATATATCGAGATGATCTCATAAATTTGCCATCGATGGAAAATTAAATCTTTATTCAAACTCACATGTATGTTGATTATCCTCGGCAATGGATGTTTGGTGTTTGCTCCGCCTTCTATGGCTATACCGAGTATCGGTTTAGTCTTTTTGACAGTGATGTGCAAATTCCCATGATGATCGGGAATAACACGAGCAGGGTGCGGTTCGGGAGCGCCGAGTGGTAGCCTTTGCATGGACTGATGCCGTCGCATAGTACTTCCACTCTCCCCGAGCAGAGCCCCACCCTCCTCTTTCATGTCAAAGCTTCTCGATAGCTTGTGTGCCAATTCCTGAAAATGCGACAATATAACATGTTCCATAAGATGTAATTAATTTATATCGAAAAAATGTTCTTATTCACAATCATAATAGATGTAATCTGAACTCGAGATACATATTTTACAAAAGTTTCATCTTTATTTATCTAATATGAATAAAAGCAATCGATTACTAAAAATATACTTATTACATGCAAATATACCAAATTTAATCTTAAATGTAGCTAGTCGACAAAAGCTTTGTAAAATATGTGGTGAAAGAAGTTTTGCATTGGTTTTTAGGTTTGTAAATTTTTTGCAATTGTGCATACACCTAGAAGCAAAATTATATTGTATTCAAAACTGTATTAAAATAAGCTTTTGATTAAAAATGTTCTTATTTCATTATATATATATGATATAATAAAAATATTAATATGCATGCCAAAACCATGTGGTTAATATTTAAGTGCAAAATATTTATATGAAATAAGATTTACACGCATATGTTGGTTTGTGTTTAAATTTAAACAAATATCAGTGCTAATTTGGGTGCTGTGATGTTATCAAATTTCAAGGAATTATCTAACTAACTAGATAGAATAAAAAAATACTAATGTACTTAAAAAAATGTTTAAATCTATGAATTTGTTAATCAAATTTCAGTATTGGAATGTGTTGTGTCTTCTTTGAATGACATGATATTTATTTATATTTACATGATAATCTTGCGTTCATTTTTGCAAACTACATTTTAATTAAATCAAACGCTTTCACAATATCGATTCTATTAATGATATGCAGAATATTAAAATTTCATTCTCGTAATACAGTCAAAAATGTATCAAAATATTAATGTAACGTGCAGTAAAAATACTATTTTACAAATGTTTCTATAACATATTGGAACTCTATGATGAAATGTCTTTGGATTTAAACATATTCTATGAAAATGAAATATAATACATTGTATATGCTACCGTTAAAGCATGTAATTGAGATATTTTATGAAACATCAAGTTATTTACATAGCAGCATCATCATGATCATCTGTTGGATACTGACCAATCTACGTGTCTTAAGAGAAGAAAAAATATTCTATATAGTAACGCTTAAAAGTTCCTACAACTTTTCTCTATTACTTTTTACAAAATTGAATTGAAGGAAAGGGATTCCAGCAATTGTATAAAATAGTTCAACTTTGCTCTGTTTTCAATCACAATATGTCTTCTATATTATTTTAAGGGAACATATCAATAAGTAATAACGTATACTTGTTCTTTAGAAGCCTAATTTTTATAAAGTGCATGCTGATTGTGAGATAAGAGCTAAATACTTATTAGGTGAAAAGACCATTACTTTAATTCAATTTTGTTTATCATATTATACATATATTTTGTTGCAGTTTTATGGAGACGATATTTATTGATAATATAGTAATAATATATGACTCTAATCTTTCTATTAATTTTTTTTAACATTTTTTCAAAATAAGGATCAAGCGATAAAGCCATTCTACCCTTGGGATAGAGCAAGAGTACCCAACCTTTTTTGCCTTTTTTTATAATTTAATTTTTTCCCAGGATTGACTTTTAATATGATTATTTAAGGAAATTTTATTTAATACTCAAAATAAGTAAATAAGCATGAATTAATTCGAGCCAAATAGTCTGATTCACGGAAGTTTTCAGGATCGATCAAATTTTGCTTTAAGATCGACCAGTCGATCGTGATCGACCGGTTGTTGGACATCCTTGGGATAGAGTATTAGAATAGATACATGATGTGATTAATTTTCAGAATATATTTATTGGCAAGTTGATTTGATTCCCTATTGAATGGGAATTCCCCATTGAATGGGAATTCCCTATTGAATGGCAAAATCCAGGAATTAGTCCACTATGCTAATATATACTGATATATGCTAATAAGATCACGACGGAGAAATATATAAATCTGTTTATTGGATTATTTAAATACGAGGGTCATCTAGTAAGTATGGTTACAAGGGCTCCTGATGTCGGAGAAAATGTTTTGTTTCGAAGTTGGCGTACCCTGGAGTGTAGGGGGGATTCTAACAGTCAGTTTGTTTGGTACTGCATGTTTGTCGGCCATTTTGTTCAGTCACAGTAAATTCTTCCGATGGGCAGGTCGTCACGCGCTCCCATTCGTGCATTTTCCGTTTATTGTAGTCATTCGTTTTTCGATTTTGCAGAACAATACAGTCGCGGATATCTATTAGAATCTATAGGAAGTTTATGGTAGTGATGTGACGAGTCGACAACATGTCACGACGTGGATTAGGTTGTTCAGAGAAGGCCTTACTGGTACTCACGACCATCAGTGATTTCGTGAGTACCATTGGTGTCCAGAATGCCACAGAATGCACCGGAGCATCGTCAAAATTGAATTTTTTGATCGTTTTATATATAATAGAAGGAAGAAGCTTTTCTGGATTCTATCGTGACAGAGGGTAAGACGTAGATGCGTCACTACACCTCAAAATCCAAGAGACAATCACTTCAGTGGCTTCTTGAAGCTTCTTGATCCTGTTACTGAAGAAAGAAGAATTCTCTGTTGCGCAACACGTAATTATTCGTTTTCTCATAAACGAATCAAGTGAAATTTTGAGGAGACTTAAAGCACAATTCAGTGAGGCTACAGTATTTTAAAACCAAGTTAAACATTTTTCATTTCAAGTTAAACTTTCAGATGTAAGATGAAATGTTGTATGCTCCAAATCGTGACGGAAGACGTGCCGGTGTGTCACTGCACCCCAGAATCCAAAAGACAATCGATCCTAGATAAATGTTGTAACCTTACTTTCTGGATGACTTCTTCGCAAGACAAAGATGGGGCCCATTATTTTATTTAATCTGGGATGCCCCTTTCTGTGATAATTATTTATCAGTTCATCGAGGATTTATTTTTAGCAATCTACCGGCAGTTGCAGTTTTAACATTCGGTCTGTTTGATCGTCTTTATGACATAAAAAGTAGCTAATAACTTTCAAATTTGTAAATTGTGCTAGTTTTATACATAATAACTGTGATATTTAACGAAACAATGAATTGCATACTTAACGGTAACATATTTGCTAAATACAGCCTATTGAATTAAAGTCAATTGGAATCGGCAAAGCGACAGTGAGACATCAATGTTTCATATTTGATGTTGCTCCAAACAAACTATCCATCGAGCGATTTGAATATCTAAAATTCAATGAAACAATCAAAAAGTAGGGGTTGCGGTGTCTATTGTACAGAGTGAACGTTCAGGGTTAGCATATGATAAAATCAAATATATATATATACAGTGCTAATGTCTATAAAGTACAGAAACTGCAAAGACAGTCATTAGGTTTGGAATTCAATAAAAATCTAGCTAAAATGCAAAATCTATAAAAACCACCGAGTTAAATCTAACACAACACTGAAGTTTTCACACAAAAAATTAAAAAAACAATACACAGCATCAATGCAATGATTAATTTTGAAAGTCACACATATTTGTTGCATGCGATTAAAATGCAGTGTTTCTAAATATAAATCTAATAAAAATGTAAAGGAACTTCTGTGACCGTCGGTGGAGTCGGTGCCTGTGTATTCTGTTTGTATTGATTTTGTATTGCATGTCTGTAGTTTATGGAATCGGTTCGGTTCTAGGATGACACTACACCTTTTTCGGAACGAACAAATGAAGAATCGATCTAATGTATAGAATGCCGAAGGTTTAGCAGCCAGAGTATGAAACAAAAACGCTACCATCAAAATAGCTGAAAAATAAGCGCAAATCTGAAGGATCGACGGCTGCTGGAGAATAATTCGAATGTGGGCGAAGGCCGCTGTGGGCGCGGTCGACACCCCGCGTGCCGAAGAAAGTTAAATCTTCACAGTCAAAGAAAGTCTCTCATGAGGCACACTCTGTCGGTTCAATGGCGATCTGAACTCACACATAACGTTGGAAACCCATCATCAACCGTTCACATCATATTTTAACTAATTAAATAACATGCAGCTTTTCATTCGTCGAAGATGACGCTGATGATCGATCGCTGAGTCTAATGCTTTAAATGTATATTAAAATTGCATGCACCACCGACGAAGATTCATCGCAAAGAATCGAATAGCGTCTATGAAAGAAGAAAATTTTTGCCTAGATTTGTTTGTTTGTAATGTTTTCTCGAGTTGTGTGAAATGTATCACATCGATATGATTCAATTATGGCCATAAAAAGTCACTCAATATTTATTGCTATCATAGAGTAACAGAATTTCCAGCAGCATCTTCGAAGAAATGTGTCCCAATGATTCCATTTGCTCAAAATGCATGCAAAACAGTAACTTTTTTTAGGTGGTAGATCTTCCCTGAATAACACAAAGATTTTTATCATCCCAGATATGACAATTTTGCTTATTGAAGAATCCATCCATTATGAAATGAGCTTCATCGCTCAACAAAATTTTGCTCGAAAACAATGGATCTTTCGTTCGATGTTCAATAATTCAAGTAGCAAAATTACGACGATGTGAATAGTCCATGGTTGAAATTATACAGACAGCAAAAGATAAATGTCTCTTCTTATCAATCGAGGAGTAAACAAAAGGAAAGTTCTGTATTGGAAGAATCGGAAGAAGAAAACAATACTATGCAGAGAGTGAGTTCGACTTTTCTTCGTCGAAGAAATCCATCGACGACAATTGCCATCGTCTCGCGTGGAATTTCTTCAAGATGTAGTTAGCGGATAATTTTTATCCAGCATCTTCATTTGCTATAAGCAGCTAGCTTTTTAAAGACATTCTTGTGTTGAAAACGAATACAAGGTTCGACCAAGCAAGATCTTTTGCTGAAGTTCAGGCTACTATCTGCGGAAGGATGCCACAGGAGACTTACCCCGACCGGTCAGAATGCACTTGTGTGATTTCAGTATGAGTAATGTGAAATGTGAATCGATCTCGATTATGCAACGCTTTCAGATCGCCATACGCACGACTTGTACGCTGTTCGAAAATTGCACGTCCATAGTGAAAGTCAACAAAGGATTCGAATCGAAATCATACCAAAAAAAAAACAAATAGAAACGAAAGAAAGAAAAGAAGAGCACACCGGCTCTCGATGTGCTCCTTCCGATTCTGTATTAAAAAAAGCGCTTTACGAGTTGGTATTTTATAAGCGAACGAAAAGAGGAACAAATAATTTACACGTGCTATCCAAGCGAGTGACAAAAGAAAAGGTGGTATAGGTACGGGTACGGGTGTAGGTATGGGGTGCGGGTACAGGTATGGGTATAGGTAGAGTATGCGGTGAATATGATGTCGTCTGTCATGATTTGTTTGAAGAGTTGTAGTAAAAGGGCGGCTCGTCCGCTGCGCTAGGATGGCTGTGGATCTAAGCGGAGCGGACGCACTAGACATACTTGTCGGAAGCTCGATAAACAAACCAATAAACGAAAACATAACTGACAATAAGAACAGAAGAAAAAGAAAGGAGAACGTTCAACTAATCGGCGTGCATTTTAGAAAGATTAAAGTGCGAATAATCGTAGTTGGTCTTATCATTTTGCAGGGCGGAGGGAGACTTACGAGAGGCCTTCCCCAGTACCATGACTTGACTTTCTGCGTCCAGCCACCGAGTGACGACCGCAGCCCCTCGAGGTAGCCGCACTGAAACCATCACCCATCACCCATCACCCAACACCCAACACACCTTACACCTTACCTAACCGAGCCCCGACACAGGACGTACCCTGGAATTTTCTTCACGCTTTCGAACTGACCAACTCCACACATTACCTGCCTATCCATATTCCCTATGGCCGAATGGCATAACATACTTTCGGATGAAAGATGAGCAAATCCAAAGCAAAAACCACGACGGGCATGGAGCGAGTTCATCGAAAGTTTGCATTTCCCACGACGGTTGTAAAAAGACAATTTAAAAGTGCTCACAAAGTTGTAAAACACTGTATGCTACAAAAGGCGAAGCAGCTGAACAACAAGATGTAATGCACCATTTTATACCGTAAAAACACCCAAAGAACTATTACAGAAGAGAACGCGAAGAAAGATTACTAAATGAACACCATTTGATCGCGGAATTATCTACAGGTAAAAAAATCAATAAATTGAAAAGAATTCATGCAATTCAATTTGCGAAGCTGAATAATTCTTTGAACCAATATCAGCTCGGATTCCTTCTGCGAAAGAAGAGAGCTCGACGTGAACGCATTGAAAGATGAGAGAAGTTAAAAAATAATTATCTGGCATTTAACGATCGGATAAAAAAGATAGGGTCGTTCGTGCATTTTTTCTTGATTGGTTTTAAAAACGAGCAACTATTTGTACAAAACGATCAAATTTCAAAGTATCTATCGCTATTTTGCTGTCTGAAAATGCTATTATTGTTCCCAAAGGTGATATCTTCAATTCATTCATGTCAAACGGCGATTGTAGCATTTGAACATGATGATGATAACAATTTCTACGGCCGACTGAGAATCAGGTGAAATTCTCAAAACAATTTAAAAAGGGAAATACGAACATAAAAAAAAATTCAATTCAGTTTACGTTTAAGCGAAAATATTGTCCACGGTTTATAAATTTTCAGAGCAATGAAGATACATTTTGAAGATAGGCATCCCGCAGAGCCGACTATCTAAGTTAGCCTCTGGGGGAGCTTCCGTGATCATACTGATAATAGAAAATGCCGCAAAAAGCCCTAAAAGAGGACGGAGTGGCCACAACGTTTGTATGTCCAATCGGTCTGCTTTTCGGATCGCTGATATGACGAGAACGCCTCGCGATCGAACGCCATACATGAACATGTCTACAGAACGATTATGAACTCTTATTATAAATCGAAATTGTCCGAAGAAGACTGATTTCGAGGAACCCTCAACTTCCAGAAAGTTTTGTGAAGGGTTCCTTCGCGAAAAATTGCCATTGAACTATTAAATGGGCTATATGGGTTTCAAATCATAAAAAATTAATTTTAAAATTCAGCCATTGAATTTCGTCTGAATTTTACTCTGATTGAATTGTAACTTTGGTGAAATATTATTGGCATGTTGTGCTATTAGATAAAAAATAATAAAACATAAAAAAGTAATTTTTTAAACCCATGTAACCCATTAAAAATGATGTCCATAGCATTATTTTATTGTTCAACTCAAAAAACAACTTTTAATAATGGTAAATGATAAATATACTATCTCAAATTGCGAGGGAATACCACAAATCGGAAAGGTTCTGAAGGTCGAAGGAACCCGGTATGGAGGAAAAACTGGAAAGGATATCGAATATTATAATTTAAAAAAATGCATGAAGTCAGTCAGTTGGAAAGATTTTAAATTCACAGGAGTGTTTCTTTGACGAACGATCGTCTGAATCGACAGAGATCGTCACCGATACAGTTTGAAAAACATCCGAGATTGAGAAAATTCCAGCGTACGTGTCCCGCTTCGTCTGTTGCTTGTTCCCAAAAATGAACATATCGAAGCTTCAAAATAATGTAAAAGAAAAAGTTCGTGAAAGACGAACCGTATTAAAACTACAAAGGATAATATAATACAATAAATAGTAGACGAATTGAGGTAAAGCTTAAATCGTTACGCAATTAGAACATGACTAGGAATAGATTAATCTACTTACGGGCTAGCCGAGTTGTAAATGTATTCATCCACATTCAAATAACAAGGAAACAATCTATTTAAAAGCTCCTTAAGTATTATTTCTGTCTCTGATGGGGTGGAATCAAATATTTACGATGAGGAGGAGGGAAGTCTGATCGACTGTATATTTTCTACGACTATTGTATATATTTATATGACTAAATGATAGAGAGTACCTAATTAAGGAGGAGATGACTTTCTAGTCTATCACACAACTTGTACATTCTGAATAAGCGAATACTTTCCAGATAAAATATATCTTTAAATTATTTCAAAAAAAAAAAAAATCGAATGTCAAAGGAGTTTAGTAAAAAGAAAGGAGCGAATCACGGAATCGCAAAGAAGAGAGTGCGTCTCTCGCTCGGGGCGACTCTTTTCTGGATTTCGTGATTCGCCGCAAATTTAAAAAAATGGCTTCATAAAAATACATATCAAAAATGGGGCGTTCGGTTGACGGGGATGATGTCAATATGAAGAGCGATGAAAAGGTCTGAGCAGCGGCGGATTTAGTACTCGGGAGGTCCTTGGCGCAATTTAAGTTTGAGCCCCCCTGGACCAAATTCTGACATTTGGCCCTCGATATGCGCGGTTTCAATTGAAGGTTGATATTTCAACGATGATTTCTACGAGGGCGATTCAAATACGACTAGAAATTTTGCTGTACAAATATATTAGTGATAAATAAAAATACAAATGGATTATACTAGTTTTCTACATAGTTCCCTTCATTAAAAATAGAGCTATTATATCGGATAAGAAGCTTCTTGATCCTGTTACTGAAGAAAGAAGGCGATAAGTAGCATCCTCTGTTGCGCAACGCGTAATTATTCGTTTTCTCACAAATTAAGACGTGAAATTTTGAGAAGATTTAAGTTACAGTTCAAAGACGCTACAGTATATTTAAGCTTAAAGTTAAACCTTTTTCAATTCAAGTTGAACTTTTTCAACTCAAGCTAAACTTTTTTTAATTTCAAGTTAAAGTTTCAGATGTCAAATGAAATGTTGTATGCTCCAAATTAAACGGCATATTTTTTTAAGCAAAAGAAATTATTTTTACATACTAGAGTATTGCTAGGTACTACAGGCCAGGCAACATGGCCAAATGTGCTATCATCTGACCCAAATTCTCACCGGGTATTTATTTCAAGAGAATAGGCAAAGAGAAAAGCCCGGAATGCCATCATTGCGGAGCTGACAAAGATGATGCTGCACACATAGCATTAATCTGCCCAGCGAGGAGCTGGGAGCAAACTCGCTCTCGCCCAATAACATGATCCTTTCAATGCTCAAGGATACTAGGGCATGGAATGTGTGGCGTAGGTACACAAAGTGCACTGTCAAGCGGAGGTCGATAATGCCGAACACACCATCAATCATTGTGAGGCTTGGACATCCCAGAGAAACACACTGTAACAAGCACTCGTTTGCCGAGCTCAACGATGAGAACATGGCCGCTTCCTGAAGCAATGTGATGGGGAGGGGTTTAGTCAGTAAGAATCTGACACTACTCTGGGATCAAACTCAGGGTATCTTACGCAAGATTCCCCTCCCACAGGAAAAAAGGTACACAGCGTACGTTATGCAGCAGAAGGAAAACACGGAACGTGAGAGGCGAAGAAGAGCTTCTGAACCCCCACTGAACAGACAGCATAATCATAGCTGAATAACTGAAGAGCCCAGGAGGGATACATCGCTGCCACCCTAATGCAATGCTTAACTAGTAGCCGGGTGGCAGCAGAAGAGGAGGGGGTTTTATTGGATAGAAATCCCACACTAGTAGTGGTGTCTTTTGAAGATTTCCCCCCTTCGGAAGAAAAAAAAAAGAAAAGCTAGGTACTATAAATAAATGATCGAACCAATACGAGTACCATTGAGAAATTTGTCTTCCTCGGGAGCCTCATCTCATCTGAAAATTGTGCAGTGAAATGAATGAACGCCTGGAAGCTCTGTGCACAATAATCTCGTCGATTAAGCTTTTAACTGCCAACGACGCACCGGCGCGTCGAATTTGTATGCGCTGATGAGTCATTGGCAGTTAAAAGGTTAAATCAATTAATCTCAATTTGTCCTTCAGCATGACAACGCGCACAGCAGTTGTGATAAACTCCCCCAATTATACTGGGAATACCCACCTTACAGTCCAAACTTGGCCCTATGTGACTACCATATATTTATAAAGGCATTAGGCGGGCAACGATTTCAAGATAACGCTGCGGTCGAACAATACGTGCGCAATTGATTTTCGCAGCAGCCACCTTTTTTCTTCAATTACGGGATCAAGAAGCTTCCTGTCCGACGGAATAAGTGTATTTCTAACGAAGGGAACTATGTAGAAAAATAAGACATCCATTTGAATTTTTATATAGCGCTAATAATTTTTTTTTTACAGCAAAATTCCGGTTTATATTTGAATCGTCTTCGTGCATGCCGCGTTAAAGCGAAACCGTGTATTTCAAAGGATGAGCGTATTATTTGAGCAATTTGTTGAGTCAAAAAATTTTGAGACCCCCTTGAGTTTTTGAGGCCCCCCTGTAAATCCGCCACTGGGTCTGAGTGCAATCGAATCGTCTGTTCCGGGATCGGCTCGTTTATATAGAAATAAAATAAAATGCATGAGAGACGTCTCTAGTGCATGCTCGCTCGCTAAACGAACATTCTTCAATATGCATTCATGAAGCCAAATTTCTTTTTGTAGAGAATCAACAACTAGTCATTTAGAATATGGAGACTGATTACCTGATCCTGGAGCGGCGACGTCGCGGGGCGGAGGCGCGGCGGGCGGCACATCGGGCGGGGCGGCGGAGCGGCAGGCGGCGAAGTCGGCGGAGCGGCGGGTGGCGGGCGGCGGGCGGAGCGGCGAGCGGAGCACAACAAACATTTCACATGTCAGTTACATTTGTCAGGCGCTCGGCGAAGAGCGTGTCGTAAAAAAGCTCGGCGATTCGCGATTCCTTGTTTACGTTACGACGCCGCACTGCGAGACGCACTACGTGAGTATCCGCGCGTTTGAGGTTATGTCGCGTCCTTCCGTCATGGTCGCCTGTTATGGCATTATGACCAAATTTCTAAGACATTTGCGCATTATCGTCCAGGTATTTAATTTGTCTATCGATCGAACCAACGATTTTATCTCGCTTTGATTATCGACGTTGCATCAATTGTGCAGTTGACATTTCGATCTGACATCGAGCATCGAAAGATAATCGACATGAAATGTCATGGTCGCAAATCGACGTCTTATGCGTTTTTCGCGCATTCAAATCGAATGCGCAAATTAAAACCGGAGAAAAATTTAACCCATTTTATTGTGGCACTAAAAACTTTCCAACCGGTTTTCGCGTTAATCTCATTCGCAACCGGAAAATCGAAACGGAGAAGGCACGAAAGTAAGGCGGCAGAGTCCCGGACTCTCGTCCTATTGCGAGTAGACGCGGGTGAAAGTGAAACGAGTTTGTCATTTTGGCAAAGACGAATAGACTCGAACGAACGTCCAAATTGGAGCACGTCGACTTCCGGCGCGAGATTTCTCCGGGGGCGGAAAGCGAAATCGAATTTGAAAAGCCCGCCAAATATTTGAAAATCCGTCGATTCTATGCGATTTTCGTCGCCTGTCCAATGTTACAAATCGTCGAGATTGCGCCCAGCCTCAGATATATCGATCGAAACTGGTCGAACCGCAAACGTTATCTCCTCTTATTTTGGGATGCCATTTTTTAGTCCAATTAGCGACGAGAACCGGATTCGCCGACCCAAAAATATGAGCATCGCAGAATTGCGCTCTACTAACGACGGACCGTAAATATATTTCCTGTTTGTGGGTCACGTCGATATTATTGGGAGAATAATCAGAACTTCGAACGCAGAAGCGCCGAACATGTTAAATAGTGCAACCGCGGAAAGTTCATTCCGTTTGAATTGTTGGGGCGCAATATGTGGAGACTCGTTATGGCTCAAAAAATTAAACAGGAAATTTAACATGCCACAGTAAAAGGCAGTATTGACTCGTTCCAGTCCTATGTCTCGATTGAAACTCGATTTTTCCAATGCTGTTCCGATTAATTTAATGTTGATATGTAACATACAATTAATTTCCCTTTGCAAGAAAGAGGATCCCTTTCCGGACTTTTATGTAAAGATGTTCCCATAATGTCGTTTTTTTTTTTTTTAAACAATTCCTTTTCGCAAATACAGCAGGTTTTGATTGAAAATAATCTAAAAACGCGATTTTTAACCGTTCTATAGGACTGAAATTCTGATCTCTTAAAAATGTTTCCATAGATCGAAATACGTAATATAGTAAACTCGCAGTAATCCGACAAAAATTTTGCAAGGCGTTGTCGGATTGTCCAATTTGTCGAACTATAGAGTACTGCTCATGACCCCTTGTAGTCAGTAGTTCATGGCCAATGTGCAGGGCCATAACAAGGGGGGTGGGAAATCAGGCGCCCGCCACGGTCGCAATTGGGCATGGGGCGCAAAACGCAGAATACCGACCCGGTCGAGAGTTGACACATGGTTTTTATTTTACTTGACCATTCTACTCTGTCCGTTTTTATAATATATACTAAGCTGTCTAATATCTCTTTTCTTATAATAAAATAAAGACAACAATATTTTAGACCGATTGCAAAATTTAAACAACCCACCCTTCTTCGGACAACTTCATTTTATAATGAGAGTTCGTAATCGTTCTGTAGACATGTTCAGGTATGATTGCGATTGCACTCATTTGTCATATCAGCGGTCCGAAAAGTGGACCGATTGAACACACAGTCCTTGTGGCAACTCTGTTTTCTTTTAGGGCTTTTTGTGGCATTTTCTATGATCTGTACGATCACGGAAGCTCCCTCAGTGGTTAATTAAAATATCTACTAGCTCGCACACTTATAGTTGATGGTCATGGTTTGAAACCTGAAACTTTAGTTTTATAAGGTAGACACTTTCTATCATAGTATTTTTTTTAAAACAACAACCGCCATCTATACGTCAGTTCAGGTAATTTTGGGACTATCTTTGTGCAATATTTTAAAATATACATTATAATAATTGCCTGGCTCACAGTCAATAATGGAAATGAACTTTTGAATGTCCTCGCAGTTCTTTTTTGTATCATAAATTGTGGATCATGCACACTACTTATATTGGTATGTCGGACTACCGGGGGTGCCGGATTAGACTGGGGCCGGATTACCGTGGGTCTACTGTAATCAAAACAAGACAATTTTATTCAATATTTGAATGCATTGACTCTAAGCATCGTTTTTTTTCCTTCATAAAATCATGAAGAAATGCGTTTAATAGTTCTTCTTGCAATAATCTGCTGATATTGAGCCATTGGATCATATTGCGGTCAGCCAGTGCGACCTTCTTTTTGAATCTTATTCAATTTATTTAGGATCTTTTGAGTATCGAATCAATATGTTCCGACCATTTCTAATATGTTTCTGATGGTCAACATCGGATTGTCCTCGATTGCATCCGCCTGGTTGAGTCATCCACTTCGAGGCTCGTCTTTCATACTGAAATCACCAGATTTAAACTTTTTAAATCATCGATTTCCTGACATCCAATATGTCACCATAAATCTCGCAGATAGCATATGTCGCTTTCTTTTTCATATGGTATTGAAAAAGCAATGGACATATCTCTCCGATTGTCGTTAGAGGGTTAAGGTGGTCGATTTTTTTGTCTTAGACCGACGAACAGGTAGATGCTCACAAAAGAAACTTCAAAATACATCCTTACTGCTCAACATACTGAAGGATTGTATTTGAAGATGGTGCTTCGATAAAAAAACGACATAACTTATGGGAACATCAAATTCTTTATCACACATAGTTCGTTTTCATATTCAATTTACAGCCAATCAAAAGGGGACAGAATAGTCGTACTGTCATAGTTTATAGTCAGAGACAATATTGAAATTCACGCAATATTGATAATACTTTTAGATGTTGAAACAAATCCTATTCTAATCAATAATCAGCTAGTGATAACTGCAATACTTTGTCTCAAAATGCATAGCCACGAGAGATACGATTTTCAGAAAAGAAGGCAGATTGCATCCGCATACGCCAAAGGCTTCTAAATTTTTTCAATCGTCTGTTGAATGAATGGATGCTAAACATTGGTATTGTCTGATAACAAAAGCCATAGAAACCAGTGGTTATCCAAAGGATGGATAGTAATACCGAATTTAAGCTTGGACTGTCAGTAAAAAGTTATTTTGTTGGTATGGTGGCCACTGCAAATTGAAGAAGTTAAAAAAAAATCTGCTCATGTAGTAAAAATGTATCTTTTGATATCATCTTGTATCAACTAAAAGGAGCTCAATGACTTTAGACAATGTAAAATGTTAAAATTAAACACAAGTCATTGATTGATTAAACCTTGCTTTTTATTAGGTTTCGATTACTCGTCCACTAATAAATTATGTTATACTGGCTGGTAGCGCTTTATTTACATTAGCAACCACCAGACCAATATGCGCCAACATAGTGCATACGCTAAACGTCTCGCATAACAAAATGCGTACCCAAATTAAATATTTACTATGCCTATGTTATTTCCGCAAGTGTAAACAATAAGTTGGCAAAGTTTTATCGCAATCGAATGAACGGCATGGCAGCGCATTAAATACGGACAAACAAACATTGTTTTTTTGTATATTAAACCATGCCTATATTACTCGCAGAATCTTTAGCAATTAGTGGACGAAGTTTTATCGCAATCCGATGAACGGTATGGCAGCGTATTTCGAACGAACAAACTCCAATTCATTTTTATATATAAGAAGAAGAATATTAGATTCTGAATCGGACATTGAAAAACATGCGAATCCCTATGAGGAACACGAAGCGTAAGGGTTAAGTCATTTAGATGATTCATTATGACTCAATCGAAGTTCTTGGTATGCAATCGATGATTTGTGAGAAGTGCCAATGATGCGGTTTTATGAATCCGTTGAATTGATGATGATGATTCCTCAAAAGTCAGGGGGTTGTGGATTGGCGGGCGCTTAACGGTACAACCGGTCCCGGAGGAACCTTATCTTGGCCCCGGAACTTTTGAATTCATTACATCTGTATCATAATACTGTTAATGCGCATCGACATAGGAGCCTTTTCTTCGTCGGGTCGCCGGAAACAAACCCGTTTTCGCATTTCGAAATGCAATATTCGACCGTAAAATGTATTCAGGATGCAACGAAAGCCGACGGCGTAAACGAATTTATGGACGAGAAATATCGCATCTCTTTCATTTTTTTTTAGTCGAAGTAATAAACCATCTACGTTTTTTGCACGCAAGATTTATGTCCAATATAACATGGGAACCTGTCATTAACAAGTTGAATAGATGAGAATTACACGGAATGAAGTATTTTCATTCGCAATTAAAATTGAATCCTTCCATCGTTGGATTCCAAAAATACTTCACAAAACGCTTCGATCAAACGTCATACGCTCTTCGATGTATTTAAGGCGAATGTAATCAAATGACGGGAAGCGTTTTTCTCGACAGGATTAGTTATCGTTGCATAAAAAGAGAAAACAGCATAAGAACATTTCCATAATAACCTTCATGGCTCGCGGTGCTCATATCATATTTATGTAACATCGGCGGTCATTTACGGTTTCGACACTCGAGTTTCCAAACTTTTAATGTTGAAACGCCGCTCGGTGCTTTTTACATCGTACATTGTAAAAAAGCAATATTTTTACGTATCTTCTCTGGGTGCCTCTATTCATAGCGTACGAAAGACTTTAGATAATCACATCAACAGCTTCTACCATTCGGCCGAGCTATGTTATGTCAGGTTCACACGATGCTAGTTTTTCACGCTAGGATAGCATCTAGCAAACTAACTCCGAGTAAACAGAACCAGCTTCGTTTTTCAGCTAAAATACGGAGTCAGAGTTTGTTTTGGTTGTTGTTGTTCACTAATGTTCTAGTTTGAAAAACAAGCCTCGTGTGCACCGGGTATAACGGTATTAATACGATAAAATTGCGTGAAATCTTACTTACGATATGCGCAAAAAAGTACGTGATTCTTCTTCTAAAGTGCAAAAAAGTCGATGAATTCAACTGCCATAAAAAATATGTTTGTGTAATATATGAATATATCTAAAAGTCAAAGTCTTTAGCAGCAATATGAGGGTCAATATTTCAGGGGCAATGTTTTCATCATTTGAATTGGTTAGATCAGCGGTTTTTTAATTGGGGTCCGTGAAGCCATTACCGGGGGTGCGCGAAAATATATTAAAAAAAACATTTATTTATACTTGAATAAGATATTTTAATGGGATTACCCACAGAAAACATCGTAAGAAGATCTATTTTGATCAATATTTGAAGTCACAAGGGTTGGGATGGGGTCCGCGAAACAGATAACCGTCTTCGACACGCCCCAGAGAATAGCGATTAACGGGGGATTGCGATAGACGGGGGCGATATTAATTAAACACTTGATTCTGCGTTGCAAAAATAATCTAGAAGTTAATTTTTGACATGTCCACGTTTATTACGCAAATAATGTCGATAAAATCACTCGGAGTAAAAACGAAAACCGCAACTGAAACAACATAAATATTAGAAGTGTAACCGAAATGAACAAAAATTACGGTTCCTTGTTCTCATCCGTATAGACTCAAACTTCTTTTTGTGCGACTTTTTTTATGCGATTTTGAAGTTATGGGTTTTTTTTTAATTTTCATAAAAAGTACGTATCGAGATATTTTGCATAAAAAAGGAAATAAATCATCAACACTATATATAAATATAAATCATCATATTACTTTTAACTTAATTTTTTGAAGTTAGGGACTATAGTGACATCTTTACTAATTATGAATTATATTGTTGGAAAGAGAAAAGTTACACAGAACAATGATGAAATTGACACTGGGTATATTATTTCTTCTGAAGAAGAGAGCGATTTTGAGCCATATTGAAAATCGCAACGAAAATGATCATACAGTGATGATAGTCTGGAATTAGAGACGCCAGATATCTTAAAAAAAATTAAAATGCCATTTTTTAACTGCCTCATTGTTTTCTTATCTTTTTTTATGCGACTTTGGATATATTTTATATAGCTGTTTCAAAGATATGCGGTTTTTAAAATCCATGGAACGCATCTTCACTTTTTCTATGTAAGTCATAGATTTTTTTTGTGCGATTTTCTGCGGAACGCATCTACCGCACAAAAAAAAGTTTTAAGTGTATTGGGATCAATCGAAATATCAATTGAATGTTTTTTTAGGTTTGTCTCAATTTACTAAGGCATTCTGAACAATACATCCCAAAATAGATTCAGTTACTTGGGGTTACGTACCAATATAATTCAACACTGAAGACATTTCATGAAAACAATCCAGAATTTCGTACAAAAAGGCACAAACGCACAAAAATTTGTCCAAACGGTGCAAATTTCATCGATAGCAAAAACAACAAATGATTAAATCATAATTTTCTTTTTATTCGAATAAAAAAATCATTGATAACGGATTTTTTTTGCTAGAATTTAAATAATAAAATTAAGCATCTTCATACGTTATTGATATTACTTATACGCCATGATTTTTCAATCATGGAAATTCATTTAACTTATTAACATAACAGTAATACAATTTTCGCGGACATTACCCAAACCAATATATTGTTGTGTGGGTATGTAAAACATATTGTATGGGATCCTAATAGGGATATATTTATTCTTTTATATCGCAAATCTCTTCCGTCTGACAGGAATGGGATTATATTATTGATAGTCCATAATTTGTCAAAATATAAAGCTGCTAAAATTTATAATTGTAGAGTTTATATTTGGAAAATTATGGTTAGGCATAAACAATCATGCATGCTTTATATAAAACACTCATAGAATAGATGTATTTTTTCCATTTGCTCTTGGAATATAGCATAGTTAGATATATCCGGGTTCAAGTATGAACGTATACATTTTATAATCATGCAGATCAATTATTTGACCCGTCACGTATGAATGACAGTATTACATCAAATCATTGCCGTTATTTTGAAATTTATTATCGATAAATGTATTAATCCGTATAAAACAACTCCATGCCGGGATCATTACGGGTTTTGAGCATTTCTTGTTCAGGATAAAATTCCTTTCTGCTGAAACACGGACTAAAACTCGCAAAATTCCCAATTTCCCGACAAATTATTTATTTCCGTCGCTGCAGATGAATACTCATATACTATAATATTTTGGCGTGATTCGTAATTATATTACAGAGGAATACACAAATTTTGAACCCCGTATCTATTGTATTTCATATCGATATTCCCATTACTAGAATCGAGGTGTAGTAAATACATCACCGGTAGGGAAAGGTCAATATAACAATTTGAAAAACATATATGTACTGTATATATGCTATACTGTGTTAATCCCGGGATTCATGAGCACCTAAAAATGTTCGGAATCCCAGGATTGGATTCCCTAGTGTGGAATACCCGGATATTTGATGGTAGCGTTTAATAAATTATTATATCACAGTCGTTTATTCTACCAGTGAAAACCGTCATCACTAAAATATCTATAACTCCGTAAATAATTAGAATTTTGGAAATTCATCTGGAGGATAGTATCTTAAAGGTCTAAACTTTAAAAATATGCAAAAAATATCGACTTTTTAGACTCTTTTATCGACTAGATTAGAATACCCTCCCAAAAGCCCTGAAGATTCGTATTGCATTTACAGAAACCCAGATTTCTTTATCAGAATCAGACTTTGATATACGGGCGGTATTTGATGATCCAGAAACAGATCTATGGTATTTATGCTGATTTTTTATTGGTTGTTTGTGAAAAAAACAAGTTGTTTTTTAAAAAAACAAGTAATATCATCTTTACTTCCATCAACTGACGTTAATCTTTCCAAAACAAC
The DNA here is from genome assembly GCA_008973525.1 of Stenopsyche tienmushanensis. NCBI lineage: Eukaryota > Metazoa > Arthropoda > Insecta > Trichoptera > Stenopsychidae > Stenopsyche > Stenopsyche tienmushanensis. Next base: position 270,508 of record WACJ01000406.1, on the reverse strand, counting down.
TAGTTAATGCATATAATAAATGTCGCAACTGCTTTCAAACTCATTTATATCGAGTTTTTTGCCTTTTTTTTAAGAGCTGTCACTTTTGCACAAAACTATTACGAATATAAAATTACGATAACACAAGTGAAATGAAGCCTTTCTCAAGTGTGAGCGTCGAAAGTCAATTTCAATCTGTCAAATGCCAATCTGTCCAATAGCCTCATTTCACTTCTCTATAAATATCCCTATCTAAGAGGAGTATATAAAAATGATTCAAACATTTGACTGCGAGAAATTTTCGCCAAAAGTGCGGCATGACGATACATAGACGTTGAAGTATAGTCAGAAATTGTACTCGTTTTGCGTTGTATTTGCATATATATTTTTATTTCGTTTGTAATAGATTTAATTGTGATTATCCATTTAAAAAATGAAGTCTTGCCAAATTTGCCCGTTATGGTTTGTATTTTTTCGCCGCCACATTTTTGGTAAGAATTTGCGAAATTTGGCATATAGCAATCGAACAGTTAAAATTTATTCTTAAATATAAACATAACAATTCATAAACAATATATAATCCATCGGAACAACATCAACATTTTGATTGATTTGAACGCGAAACTTTATAACAATAGTCCAGGAACTAACCCACTATACTGACATTTGGTCTATCAGACAATAATACATAATAAATTAGCTTTGAAACATTCCGAACACAAGTGCTGGATGTTGTTTGTTGGAGTTTGGTATCGAATCGATAAACTTTTAATCTTGAATACGAATGCAGACAGAAACAAAGTGACTGAAATATTATTTTACAACTGGTTTGCATCACGAGAAGAAAGTCTCGAAACAAACAATAAACAAGAATCGATCAAAAGTTTATCAATCTCTCTTATCTACTCTGTACCATTCCTACGAGGAATTGTAGAATTAACGAACACGCTGAACAACATTAGCCCATAAATTAAATCGGATGAATTTAATCATACTTCTGTATCGCTTCTATGGATGCTAAATATAGCGTTAAAAAAATATTTAGCATATGATATTACATATCGATACACACACTTCGAAATGGCATTGATTTTGATGCCGCTCGAATTTTTTGCAACACACTGCACTTTCAAACAACAAGTTTTTGTTGATAAATGCTAATTGCTGACGTTGGTTTTGCCACAATAAAAAAGATAATGATACATAAACGACAAAGGTTAGAGAATTAAAGTTTTTCTATGTGGAATGTTTTTGAATTTATTTGTGAAAAACAATAAACATAGAGTATAAATAATTGGACAACGGTCCATTGCGTTTCTTTGTGTGTGCACGCGTAGAGTAGACGTATGACCTGCTTCTAATATTCCTCAGCCTTTTCCTCTTTTTTTCGTCCTGGATATTCGTTTCGTCCCTGAATATATTAACTTTAATGTCCTGGACCTGTTTGTATGCTAATGTGTGTGTTTTAATATCCAATCCAGAGCACAGTGTATCGCATGAACTGTTTTTATGCCTCGGATTTAATTTTTGCGTCTGAACCATAATACTATTTCGTCAATTTTAACGAATGATAAAACACGTTATTATGGTTTATTGGCGTAAAAGAAATTATTGCCAGAGTGCCAATTAATGTAGCTTTTATTCTATTCGCTAATTCCCCTGAAAACGGTCAAAATCGCATTTTATTTTGATCATTGTTCTTGATTGATCACGTAGTCCGAGAAGTATTGAACTTCTTGTGTTTAAACAATCCCAAGCGTTACGCACGATTCGCTCTTAAAATAATTGCACAATTTAATTTCTTTGTACGATAATGATTGCCATTACTTTTTGTAGATCGCACTCGAAAAAAATAGCATCGAATCCGTGTCAGTAATTTGTAAAATTCGAACGATCGATCGACGCATTAACTCATCTCCAAAGACTAGCGTGTGAACTGTTATGGACCCAAGCCTTGGGGCAAAAAAATTAACCACACTTTCGAAGAACGAACGAACGTATTGATTGGATGAAAATTATTATCGCCTATTTTATGACGATCAGGCGTAGAAAATGCAAATGCAAGCAAACGGTGAAAAGCACAAGCATTGTTTGTGTGCGGAATTTGTTTTGCGGGACGTTTAACGGATGCACCATGTTGGCGCATATTGGTCTGGTGGCTGCTAAAGTAAACAGAGTCGATGTGTTCTGTATTACGCTTTGGATTACCAATTCAGGCTCATCAAAGTTCACCATAAATATAATTTTGATACTTGGCGACAACAACAACAGCAAAACATCGAAAACGTATTCGAGTCACATTTAAATTCCATGGCATTTATGAGCATTTGTAGTTGTACACGCACACTTCAAAGTCACAACAAATGCTTTATTTTTTTTAAAATTTAATTTGTAATAGTTGTCACAAAGCATTACTTTCACTGTCACCCTAACGACAAGCAATGCATCCAATTCCCACCATATATTCATAGATTTGCAAAATGTTTGCCCTTTAACCCTTTTAAACCAGAGAACATACACGCTATGCTCTAATGTAAATACACTTTTATGTCAGCTCCGCCGCAGCGTGTAATAAGCTTGTTACTTAACCAGGCTCAATAAATGAACCTTAACACTGTTGATAGCACACAATATTCATTAATTTCTTCGGAATATTTCTTAATGTTCAACTTGCATTTGGCATATGCTTTCAGTTGTTCAGCTATTTTTGTCATTACATCTAAATTAGTAGATTTTGCAAAGGAGTGGTGATATTCGACTAATGACGCCACTCCAGAACAGCCAAGTGGGAATGCCAAACTTGTTCAATGAAAAGAATGATGTTCGTATCTTAATTATCAAAACAAACGCTTGCTCTCAAGACAACACGAATGAAAGTTGTCTTATCTTCGTTGAAAGTAATAGCTCATCCGACATTAGTTATACCCAAAACTTATGACGGTTAAAAGATTCTTTAGAATACGATTTTTTGTTGAATACTAAGTATGATCATTTGCAAGTTTCTATAAATATACACTCAAACCTTTTTTTGTGCGATTTCGAAGTTATGCAGTTTTTTTTCAACACGTTTGACATCACATCTCAAGTTTAATTAATTAAATTATTTCAAACTGCGTACGAATCATTTCTGTATAACCCTTTATTGTTATTACCAGATTTATGTCAAAATTTATTTTAAAAAAAAATGATACTGTAAAAAAATAAGGCCAAAAAATGACTTTTTTTTAAACAATCGCCATTTTGTGATTTTTTTTAACGTAGGGACTATAGCGACATCTTTACTAAATAAGAACTATATTGTTAGAAAGAAAAAAAAATACACTAAAACATGATGACATTAACACTGCGCATACTATTTATTCCGAAAAAGCGATTTTGATTCATATTGAAAATCGTAACGAAAATGATCATACAGTGATGATAGTCTGGAATTAGAGACGCCAGATATCCTTAAAAAATTTAAAATGCTATTTTTTAATTGCCTCAACGTTTTCTTAACTTTTTTTGTGCGATTTTGAATATATTTTATATAGCTGTTTCAAAGTTATGCGGTTTTTAAAATCCATGAAACGCATCTTCATCATCATCTTCATTCATCCGATAGGATTAACCGACAGCGATTCACCGGTGAATCTTCGTATGATTTTTCGTAGAAAAACAAATACATTTTAATGTAGCGACTCACTGGTGAGTCGTTGGTACTTAAGTGGTTAAGTCCATCATCCGTGTATGTTTTTGAATTTACGTTTTTTTTTACAAGAGCGTTCGTTCCAAATTGATGCCCCAGGCGATGTCTGGATCTATTATAATGCATGTCATCTTTTATAGATCAACTTTATACGACTTAATAGGAGCGGAGTTGTGCCGCAAGGATCCAATTCAAATATTGTCAGTTCGCCTCTCCGACGACGGCCCTCAAACGGACCCAACAACGAGTAGGTTTTTTCGTCAGGATCAAAGTTGCCGCAACGAAGAACGTTTATTTCCGTCGGTCGTATCGAGCGATCGCCAAATCGATCAAAGATATTATCGATATGTCTACGCATCGATATATCGTGGGCAGCGCGATAAAGTGGCGCTTTTTTGTCGGTAAAAATGGTTAACGCTGCCGGTCATCATAGATCAGACTTCCAGACGATGATTGCTTTTTTATGAGAGGCGATGCCGTGGGAACACCACAACACAGGTGTTCATCAGCCCACTGCACTAAACAACTCAATATGACATTTGCATTCTTCGCTTAATCACTCAAGCGATTTCACAACAATGCCGGGATAAAAAATCGTCACCGTTACGCCGTTTACTACGGTGACAGTTGAAACGTCGTAGCGGCTTTCACGACGTATCAATAAAAATGTCATTAGAACTATTCTACGAAGAAAACAAAGAGAAATAAAGGCGGAGACGAAGGTATCTCGCTCATCGATAAAGATGCTTATCCCTTGTAAAACTAGCAGTTAACTCAGGTCAACGCCTAGAAGACGCACCGACTCGGGCTCTTCAAACTTTTATGCTCTCAACACGCTTGAATTTACTACAACAAAAAGAGTTAACCTTTTGCAGTCCAATTTCACGACATCCGTGACAGAAAATTGTTTTGATTTTGTGAAATCACTTTATAGCGCTGAGTGACACCAAATATTAGGAGTACCGGATGAGAATGTCGTTTTATTTTGCTTGGGTTAAAGTTATCAATTTATATTGATTGGTAGACGTATAACACATCACTTAATAAGTTCTCAAAGTCTTACAGTAATGGGTCTGGACTAGGGTCCCAAATATTCATAAAACCAATTATTCGAACAACGAATATGAAATTGGTAAAATGGAGTTCCCTTTATTAGTGGTACATTTATTCCATCGGATAGGAAGCTTCTTTATCCCGTCAGTGAAGATGGCATCTATTGTTGCGCAACGCGTTATCTCGTAAACAAGGAGGTGAATTTTTGAGGTCAGATAACAGACGACAGACAGCGACTAACTGGATTGGGGAATCGTTAATATACGATCCCATTTCTTACGCTGCTGTATGGTCTGTTTCGGGTTACCCCGGACTAGCCACACAAAGAGTGTCTTCCACTGATCTTTTAGTCCCGCTATAAATGCTACGCGCAGAGCATCCAGGCGCCCACCCCTTTTGCTCCGCACTCTCCAGAGGAAGCGAGGTTTCTGCAGGAAAACCAGCTTCAGACTATTGCACCCGAGGATGCGGCGGAGGAGGAAGGACAAAGGTTAACTCTAAAATCACAGGAATACTACCGCAGGTTCACTGCCATCGCGAGTCCAACCTCAGTTTGAAGGGGCTGCAGCAAATGACGGACTGCAGGAGCTTCCCCATTCCCCACGGTACTCGTATCGGTTCAGGCATTTGTAGTACTTAGCCACTAAGACGAGTCGCCGTTCGAACAGTCTAAAACCGTTCTCTCCTGTATGCCTAGGCTGTTGAGGATAGTGGTGAGCCTTTGACACAATCTCCACTAAATACTGTAATCGGTTTTTCCGTACACCCCTTTATGGGTACGCAGCACAGGGTGACCTGCTTACCCAACTCATGTTAGCTGGGCTACCCTAGCTGCGTTTGATGAGCAAACCGACGAGGCTACTTTCGCGCACCTCTACTCCACATCATTATCTCAGGGATTCAATCGTTGCCCACGGATGTGTGGTTCCCCCCCCCCCGGGGGGGGGGGGTTTTATGGGTGGGCATCGTAGAGTCTAACAAGTCTTATGGGCAGAAGGGTTAAAGTGAAAAAATCCTATGAACTTATTGAGTGATGTGTTAACCACTTAAGCGCCAACGTCTCCCCAGTGAGCATCTATGTTTCTTCACAGAAAAAAAATATCTTCACACAAAAAAGTGACATTTCAAGCGACATATTGAATTTTTGGCAGTGCCAAAAATTATTTAAACAATTTCGAAGCGGAAAATTTGTCTTGCAAAATAAAAATGTAGGTAGTCCGGCGGTTAAGTGGTTAGATTCGTAACTCAGTCATCTTGGTTTCAAACCTATAGGAGGTGTGGCTTATTACCACATTTTTGAAATACGCATTCGCTATGAAAAAACATGCAAGAATAGTTGGTAATAGTCCCATAAAAGGGACTGATAAAAGTAAAAACAAATCTGTACGAGTTCATATTAGAAGAAGAATGTCTTCGACATTTTATGATAGGAGATGAAACTTCAACCAATATCACAAAAAATAGTGGCTTTCTGAAGGGTAGATATCGCTGAAAAGGCCAAAACGGAATTTAACCTTATCGGACCGAAAATCATGAGACAGAGACGGGTATCTTGCGTCTTATCATACACTCGTGCATCGGTGGCAAAGTTTTGCCGTAAAGGTGCCCCTACACGTTAAACATTTTAAATATATTTTTCTTTATGGAAACTCGTAAATGTTCCTACTTACTATTCAATAAGAAATAGTATTCTAAGCTATTAAGCTTTTTTAACGAAGATAAGACGATTTTCGTTCGTGTTGTCTTGAGAGCAGGCGTTTGTTTTGATCAACACTCCTTTACAAAATGTACTCCTTCAGATGTAAACTGGCAGACTTGCACAGTAACCCTGTCCTTTTGTTTTCGCATCACATTAATAGGCAAAAATAACAACAGAAAGCAGATACCATTGTACAGTGTTGACATCTAGACGTCATGCATGGATGAACTTTTATAATGAGTCGAAAAGGCGTTGTTATCAGAAGGCGAATCTTCTGACTTGATTATAATAAACACTGAAGAAAGGCAAAATAATAAGCACCTCGATGCTGTTAAAAGCCAAACTAAATAACTCTCTTATAGCGAAGATTATGACGATGAGACACCATGCGTGGGAACTATTTAATGCAGTATCAGAAAACGCTTTCTAATGACTAAATTTAATGTCATCTAAACCGTCTGCGTTTCGCAGATGAAGTTCAGAAATTGCAGCGGGATCCAAATGCGTCAGATCTGGAGGAAGGACTTACACTTGATGATGAGTCAAGGATGGTCCATCGCGTTGAAAAGCCATTTTGTTCGCATAAAAAGGGAAACGATCCAAAGAACCGCTACTCGCACTGCGACGATGCTCCATAAACGTTGCAAAACCATATTTCAAATATGTCGATATTTTTTGCTCCAAATATAACTTTGGCGTTTTATAACGGGCCATAAAATGCTAAATCACCGGAGTCATTAATTATTGCACGATTGTTTCAATCAGTAAAAACTGTTATATGATTCGATGGCTAATTACGTGTACGTGGTGCTATTAAATTTATTCGTTGTCAAGTATGCTAATAGTTTCCCGTGTATAATGGATTGTGAGCTTTTTAACCCTCTGCACGGCGAGATTGTATATTATTTACGGCCTATTTATCGGGACGGAATAAATTAGATAATTTTCATATGTGAAAATAAATCCCGCGCTCGCATAAATTTCAATATAAAATCTGGTAGTTAAAATGGATCATTTAAAATTGTAAATTTCCTTGTGTAGTCCTATTTTTTTTTTTTGGATTTTTTAAAACCTATTTTATATGAATGCTTCATTTTCTTTTTTTTGTATACAGAAAGTGCTAAATTTTGATAGCATTCGTGCAGAGAGCTTTTTTTAAAGTGAATTCGATATAAGCTACGTTTAGAACGGCTTCAGGCTGCCATACTATTAAGAACAGAAGAAATTTGTTTTCAATTATTGTCAACGGTAAATAGAACGATACTTATTTATCCAAATTAGCATACTTTAATTGGTTATTAAGATACTCGTAGAGAGCGAAATAGAAAATATGGTTTTTCATTCTTAAATACTAAGATTTGTATTACAGAAGCGAAGTAATTGTAGATAAATACAAGAAAGCAGACAGCGTAGTGGAATATTACTGAACGTATGATAAACCCGACGGTCTATATCCAAATTAGTTAGTCATAGCAATCAAACACTTATTTTGTCGCACGCGATAGCTGGAAATTGCATCGAAAGTTTCTCCGCAACCAGATCAATAAGTAAGAATTGATGTATAAATCGAGACTGGGGGTAGTGAACCTTTCCTTCACCTTGACGTATTTACTACAACTCAACTCTAATAATGGGAATATCGATATGAAATATATTCGATGCGATGTTCAGAATTTCATATGGTGTACTAAATACATATCACAGTAGCGCGCGGGTGTTTTTTTAGAACGGCAAAGAAATGGTTAAAAAAAGTCACTTCAGTTACCAAAAATGCAAACCAATACTAAATTATGACCAATCATTCGCCTTAAAGCTTATATCACATCGCTCAATAAGTTCGTAGGATGACTAATAAAACTATCTGTTCCTGTCTAATATCTAATATCTGTTCCTGGAGCATTATTTTTAGGTCTACAAACGCTGGAAGCCAGATCCGGAAAATATGATTTAAAGGGAAGCAATTCTTGTGATGCAATGACTTGTGACACGGTGCATTGTCTTAGTGAAAGAACACTTTTTTCTTATTCATTTGGGATCGTTTTTTCGCAATTTCTTTCATCAAACGCAACAATATCGCCATATAATATTGGCTATTGATGGTCCTTCCTTTCTCTGGATAATTCCAAAACACGGAAACCAAAACCATACTAGCTGAAATTTGAGTTTTTGCTCGCTTTGGGCGGCTTTCGCCGGTTGTTTTCCACTCAGCTGATTGTCGATTTGATTCTGATATGTTTAGTGATGGATCCATGTTTCATCCATTGTTATCTTAAAAAATCCTTTATATTGTACTGAAACAGCTCTAAACAGCGCTCTGAATTGTCGACGCGTTGATCGTGTTGATTGGCGATGAGCAAACACGGTATCCACTTCGAACAACGCTTTCTCATTGACGAATCTTGATGTAAAATGGTGAACGTTAGCTATCTCACGCAACAATTTACGATCGACAAAAACTATTTTGTGCACTTTTTATGTTTTCTTAAATATTCTTTTAGAAATACAAGTACTCGAGTGATCAAAAGAGAGTATGCCCGCACACGCTGCGGGTGTCATTCCATAGCGCCGTATTTAAAATGCCATGCTTGTGTTTCCGATATTCTTCAAAGGGTTTAAGCACGTAATGTGCTGTTGTTTCGGTAAATGTGTGAAAATAGATCAAAGTTCACAAATAAACGACAGGTCGATTTAATGACGGAGCATTGTCTTCGTGAGCGCATCGGACAAAGATTCTTCCTGCAGAGAATTTAGCAGAGCATGTCAGAGTAGTTAGCGAAGCCGCCGGGTCAAAACAGCACCAGAGTCGTGATGCCCCCGACTCTTCGCTCTACTCTTACCGAATTTCATCACGACAACCTACTTACATCAAATAATATAATTCACTTATATACGACTTCCTCATCGGCGGAGGCTTCTAAGAGATCTCGCAAAGAGTACCTCCCACATTGCCGCCCATTAGCGATGCCACCGCCATGTGCACCCAATTCACGATGGGCCGTGAAGATTGACGACTTCCATCGAAGATCCATCGTCTTAACTCTCACTGCTCTTTCAGTGTTGAGAATTACCACCCGGCATTCTAAACTCAATCCAGATATGAAAAGCCTTCAACGATACAATGCTAATATTTTATTGCGCCGATAATAATACGGCGAGGAAATTAAATAACACGAACAACTCCCACGGCTTCCCCATACGAACGGGCTTAAATAACCGAAGCAAAAAATTGAGCGCCCAGATATTATACGAGATTATACATCATGATTATATTGTCCTGTAGCTTAGGCGCTTTGATTTATTTTCTACATAATAAAGATGCCATTGATATATTTATATGCTCGCCAAATAAGGCCGACTAATGCTCGAAGATTATAAACGGCAAAAAGTACGATGAAAACTGTGTGGGAATGTTCATAAATTTGTTAATAATTGAGCATGCAAAAAACTATATAATATGTAAATTCGAAAAATATGGATGATCTTATATGCTGAGATGATTTTTTAAGATATATCCGAAAAATGGCTCTTAAAAACACAATCAATCAATCATAGAATAGCGGATTACAATCATTTCAATTTATGTAAATATTGAAAATAAACCATTCGAAAATGCAGGTTGCAATTAACGCTAATCCTTTGTTATGAAAATATACACACACAAATTGCGCATTGATCCTCGTTGAAGCTCTGTTTAAATTGCATATATATGAATGCAAGCAGAATACTAGAACTAGGGCATGTTTAAACTTATGGATATCAAACGTGTAAAACTTGCATACAATGTACGAAGCCAAATATTAAATCAAAATTCATTCACCGGATTTGGTCACCTAATTGTATAAACGATCATGCAGACCAAAAATAAGGATGACATATTTTTACCCGTTTACGATACGATATTATTACATAATTTATTTGGATTTTTTGCTATATTTGCATATTGGGGTGTGTGGTAGTCATGATGACAATGGTTTATATTTTAACGAGGATGATAAGTACAGTGGACCAGCAGTAATCCGGCGCCCCCTGTAGTCCGACATCCCAACAAAAATATAGTACATATGCACAGTAAAGCTTCTTCAATGTAAAAATGCAAAAGTGAGATTTTCGACCGTCTTTTTGACGTTTGTTTGATTTTACTGGAAAAGATTCTCTGGAGTACAAAGAGTCCAGTCCCTCATTTCCTCGCCAGGGCGCTGCCGGGCTAGGGTGAAGTTCTACATGACGATCCAATTTCGGCGAATATAAAGCGATATAGAAGGTAACGAAAGATAATGTTATCGTTGTCTAATCCGGCGCCCCCTGTAGTCCGACATTTGTTTATGTTTATATCCCCATTTTCATATTTTATCGGATTAGAAGTACTCCTTCCTAAAAAGTTTCGTGATACAAAGAGCCAGTGGTAGTACTCTATAATCCGACAAATTGGATAATCCGACACCGTCTTGCAAAATGTTTGCCGGATTATCGCGGTCTACTGTATAACCAATGCTAAATTTGATTTAGATACATGTAATTGTGCAGTATGGAGTAAAGAACATTACAAAGATCTTTTATTGAGATTTTACTTGTTTTTTCATGTATTTATTCCAAGGAATAAACGACATTTTTTTTACTCAACCTCAAGCATTTTACGCCGTTCTTGAGACTTAAATTCTGACTCAATAATCACGTTATAATAAATATTGGCATTTATTTAATCAGATGTATGCAGTTATTTTCTTGAAACCAGAAGCGCAATGTTGGACTATATGTTGGAAAGTTTTATTCAGAGTTCCGCTTCTACATTGAGTTCGTTTCTATACTTTGATTTCATATATAACAGTACCGAAAAAGCCTGTTTATATAAGTATGTTGTGCTGAACGGAATCAAATGTTGGAGTGCTTTATGTGCAAATGCAGAGCAATCAGATCTGAGAAGTAACCAAAAGTTTGTACGTTCAGTTTTGTTGATTTGTAGTTTCAAAGACGTATCGCATGGTAATTCCATGAAAATGTCTTGTTCAAGAATACATAAATGTAACGGCTATGTGCACTCAATTAGACTTATTTATTGATTATCGTATCAATACTGAAAATGACAATAAAAATACCTCAGAATAAGACAAATGTAAGCTTTCCGGGAAAATCCTCAAAGTGGTCATGGAATCTTTTGAAATCCTAACAAAGAAAACAGCGTTGTTATCCTTGCATTTGAAAATTTTGCCAAGTCTCGATTGTATAATATTATAATACAAATTGAAGCAAAGCGTGCTTTCCGCGCAGACATAAAGGAAACTTTAGCGCTGAAACTAACTAACTGTAATATTCTCGCAGAAACACCTCAAAGACACTTTCAGGTGTTTTGTTTCGTCGTATATATTAAGGATATTATTCCTAAATAGCGATCATAAGCAAAGTTTTCATATCACTTACATTAGCAACGTATTAAGTGACACATCTTCCTGGATATGGCGCCATAAAACGGGAGACAATTTTGTTTGCATTTCACCGCCCCGATTTTTAATATAATACTTTGTGGATGGCATTAAGATATACGACCCACTTATAAGCCTGAAATTCGAAGAAACGCAGCTCGGGTGATGAATATTGCTTTAAATATATGATCGTCGCTGTTGTAAAAATATGAACCAAAGGCAAAAATATTATAAATGACGCTATTTTTATATCGCATCGACTGCGTTATTTTAATGATCAACAAACAAATCAATTCAAGCCAATGATAATACGTTTGTGAGTGTAAATCGTACGCAGGCATTTTATATTTTCCCTTGTTTTAAATATAGGGATGAATTCCCAGGGCGCGTATATAGGGAATATATGTATATTTTCATCCCCCAATGGTCCATGGGGATTATTCAGCGCGGGTTAGCCCCGATGTTCATCATGCATATAATGCGGGAAACACACATCCACAATTGGATTAACAAAGAGCCAGGTATGAATGGGAAGTTTTATTTTAGAATCTCAATACGCTTGAGTGAGGCACTCATTGTACGGCAGGATGACGCGGCCTTCGCGCAGAATTGGATCACTTCAAAACGTGAACCGAACAACAGGGTGTTATTAAAAAATAATCTCATATTTCTAGCATTGTCTCGGCACTCGCAAACGACTCCATTTGTATGGTGAACATTACTCAACGAGCGCTGTAAATCAATCGTTCGAAACGTATGGAAACACACACGCAGTGTTGATTATATCAATTTGATTAAATTACCAGCAATGGAAAGGTTGATACTTCCTGCTCGTATCAATTAAAAATTCGCACCAGCAATGCCATAATAGCGGCTGTTGACGCCACATGATGCTTTCTATCTTCAAAATGCGGATGAAAGTCGAAATCTTGAAATTAAATGAAATTTCACATAATTTTAAATTCGATAATTCCAGCTTTTTGCGGATAATTATGTGCCAAACTGCTGTACGTTTGCGGAAATTATACTCAAATTTATTTGAAGATTTCACTGCCTGATCTTATAAAATGTCAAGTGTCTAATATTGTATTAAGCGAGAGCAATAAAGATTAAAATTCATAGACCGTTTTATACTCAAAATGCTTTCAATATCAATAACGAAGAAAACCTTATATATTATTAACACTTTACAGTCCGGGTATTCTGCGCTAAACTTCACACGTCCGGCGATTTCGCAGAAATTTATGAAACTCTATTTCTTTCATAAAATTGATATAATTCTTAAACCAGTCAATAGATTGAAACGAAATTTCAGTAGTGCCTATAAAAGAGTTTATTGCATTGATATATTCAAAAATAAAAATTATGTTTGAATTGTGTACAGTCGATCCGCGGTAATCTGACAAATGTCTTCCAAGACTGTCGGATTGTTCAATTTGTCGGATTATAGAGTACTGCCCCCAACTCCTTGTAGTCCGTATTTTTTTGGAAAGGAGTATTTGTAATCCGAAAAATTATGAAAATGATGAGATATACATAGATAATACAAGGTTTCATATTATAAAATTAACACCATAAACACAATGGTCATAGCAATTATCTTATATATAAAAATGAATCTTTGTTTGTTCGTATGTAATGCGCTGCCATATCGTTCATCAGATTGCGATAAAACTTCGTCCACTTATTGCTAAGGATTGCGCGAGTAACATAGGCACATTCTAATATATAAAAATCAATGTTTGTTTGTCCGTATTTAATACGCTGCCATACCGTTCATCTGATTGCGATAAAATTTTGTCGACTTATACGTTCACACATGCGGGAATAACATAGGCATAGTAAAAATTTCGTTTGGGTACGCAGTTTGTTATGCGAGACGTTTAGCGTATGCACTATATTGGCGCATATTGGTCTGTTGGTTGCTAACAACCGTCGATCGCATACTCTTTTTTCAGCATATTTAAAAATATATGAAAGCACTTCAATAAATACAATCAAAACGTTTATCGTATATACTTGTATTGGGATGTCGGATTACAGGTGGCGCCGGATTAGATTGGGGCCGAATTACCGCTGGTCTGCTGTATTTGAACGTATTCTATAACGTATCTGCTATATTTTGCCTACGGATGACATTGACATATATTTTATTCGATTAAAATATTGACACATGTAGGGAATCCAATCCCGGGATCCCGGACAGTTTTAGGTACTTAAGAATCCCGGGATTTGAAAACGTAATCCCGAAAATTTCGGGATTGAAATTTTTATGTAACAGAAATCGTACACCTCACCAACACGATGAAGGCTACTAAATCGAGACATTCTCGCCGATATCTGGACGCTTTGAAACGAAACAGTGGCGTAACTACTAATCGGCGAGCTTAGGCGACACCTAAGAACAGTAACTGTCTAATATATGTATGCATATATATACCAGTACACATATGTTTGTCAAATTCTTATATTGGCCTTTCCCTACCGGTGATGTATTTACTACACCTCGACTCTAATAATGGGAGTATTGATATGAAATATAATAGATACGGGGTTCAGAATTTTTGTATTCCTCTCTAATATAATTACGAATCACATTAAAGTATTATAGTATATAAGTATTCATCTGCAGCGACGGAAATAAGTAATTTGTCGGGAAATCGGGAATTTTGCGAGTGTCAGTCCGTGTCTCAGCAGAAAGGAATTTTATTAGTCACATTAATGGTGTTATACTGAAAATGGGGGCTCATGCGGTCATCGAGTCGAACTAGCATTTAAATATCTGATGACGATACCTCCAAGAAGTGTGGAAGCTGAGCGTGCATTATCAGCAGCAAGTTGCCTGACTTCCAAAATCAGATCCAGATAAAATGACGAAACACTAATGTTTAATGTTAATGTTACTTCGGGTATATTTTCAAAATAATATTTGAATTTTTTAGTGTTTTATTTATCTATTTTTGACTTGTATTTTTATCTTTTCTTAAATATATAAAATTCTTTGGCCTTCAAGTGATTTTTTATATTGAACAAATGGACTTATTTGTAATTTTTGATCAAATTTATCAATGTAATTTCTTAAAATATTGATCTATTACTTACTATGGATGAGTGTACTATCATCCATAGTAAGTAATTTAAATATATATCAATTTCGTACAGCATTTTTTTCAAGCTAAAGTTACATCATTCGCATCACGCGACTACAGACTTAAATGCTACGATTTAATCACGCGTAAACGCGGGCACGGACTGTATAGAGTTAATATTAATGCTTATTGTTTCAATACACAATATTCTAAGATATAAAAACCGATTTGAGTGCTGTTATTCTGTGATGGTATTACAAAATTAAATCGGTCGCAAATGTCATGGCATTGAAACGTACACAAATGGCAATTGAAATATTTAAATCAGTCACCCCTGAGAATAAAAACCAATTATGACCATGGTAATAAATTCTCAATCGATTACCTGATTTGATCATCATGCAATAATTCTACTTATGGATGGCAACGAGAAACCATCCTATAACATTGGACATTAGATTCTAAGCATGTGACCTACTAAAAAAATAAACATATAACCAATATGAAAGGCATTCATGATGCTGTCAATATGTCTATTTTAATGCTATGCAATTGAAACATGATGAATGGCACAAATTTGCGAAGAATTAATAATTGCCTATGGAATTATTACCGGTCACTTTGACATGGTTTTCATGGCGTTTTAAAAATGCGATTGTCAACTACATCGTGTATAGATTTGGACACTGGATGATTGAGTTACGAGTCCAATTACTATATCACGGGAATATAAAAATAATTGGCGTAAAATTAAAAAAAAAAACGGGTGTATTCCTCGATATTGACACTGTATTTTTTATTCGGGCAGTAAAGCCTTTGTAGCGCCCGTGTGATCAAAAATTCGGGACTCGAGGGCCCTAATTGTGACGATAATAAATATTTACAAAGAGCCATCGCGTTTTCCAAGCCCGCTTTTCGTCCAAATTCGCTGATTATCGAATTTCCGCCCGGCGGGATAAATATTCATGGAATGCTTATCCCGAAAATAAATACTTAATTTTTACTTTCATAATTAAAAGCAAACGTTGAAACTTCAGTGGGTCGCGGTGGACGCGGACTTTCTCGGCATGAGGTGCTCTCACTCGAGCATCGTAAGACCTTTTTCGTTGTCAATTTGTCTCTTTTTCTGGGACGCAACTAATGCAGTACATTATTTTTGACAGGTACTGCGTCGTTTTCTCTTCGTATGCCCATAGCGACATTTGGCGTCCAAAAAGGTCATACTATGGGTGCATTGTGTTTTAGAGGCGTTTGCCGTGATCGGGCACTTTCTTATTGAAACCACCGATATACAATAGGACTGCCCTCAATATTTGTTCCAGATGTTTGACAATCTGCTGTTGATTTACATATTTTCGCTCTGTAACAGTATTTCCGTTTAAAAATTCGCACACCTATTGTATGCAGTTATCATACAATTGAATTCCAAACTATGCCGAGTGGGTAGGCGAAAATATGTAAATTTATATTCAAATAGTTTGGGTTTCTACACGTGGAAAAATATTCTAATTGGAGTCAATTTTTTTGTGCTTCGAAATATATTGCATAATGTTCATTTCAAAGAATTGAGATGAGATTTTTAAGTGTTTGTTAATGTTAAATGAAAAGTTTTATTGATAAATGTTTGGTTTCGAATTGAGTTTCGATAGGAAAGAAATACTTGTTTTGTCATAATGACACATGTTTTTTCGTAGAAAAACAAAAAGTTGCCGTCACAGAAGTAGTAATTCTAAAAATATCGTTTGTTGGTTTTATTGTAAATATAAACAAACGTTGATTTTTATATATAAGATCTACTGTAGGCTAATTGTACTATACGTATATTATTTGAAAATGTGCAAACAATAAGTTGGCAAAGTTTCATCGCAATCGAATGAACGGTATGGCAGCGCATTAAATACGGACAAACAAACATTGATTTTTTTATATTAGACTATGCCGATGTTACTTGCGGAATCCTTAGTCACAAGTGGACGAAGTTTTATCGCAATTCGATGAACGGTATGGCAGCGTATTTCGAACGAACAAAACCCAATTCATTTTTATATATTAGAAAGATTATTATGCTAGGGATAGATATTGATGAATCAAAGACGTCTTCGTATTGATCTGAATGCCTTATAAAAAAACTGCTCTTATTGATATTATTAGTAGATTGAGACAACCCTAAATAAGCAAACAAACAATACAAAACTCATAGGCGTTTTTACTAGTTGAAACTAGAATTTATTGCTAGTCAAAAATGAATTTGAGCTTAAACTAGACAGCACGCGTTTAGACAAAATGGCTCAGTTAAAACTTTTTCGACTTGAAATGTTGGCTTCGAGGATGTAAGGTGACAATACTACAGATTTGTCAAAAGGTCTTCATTTATACAATTTATAAAAAATCGGTATTAACCCCTTAACCTTTTAACTGCCAATGACTCATCAGCGCATACAAATTCGACGCGCCGGTGCGTCGTTGGCAGTTAAAAGATTAAAGAGGTAAGACACAATGCTATGTATTATTTATGTTTACGCAAAGAAATGAGCGAATATTGTGTTGTATCGACAGTGTTTATTTATTTATGTACAAGCTTCATATGCGTTGCGACGGTTCTGACAGATAAGTGGATTTGTACGGATGATAATTGGCGGACATAGCATATATGTTTATGATGATTTACGATAGCTCAATACTCAAAGAGTTAAGCAATCACTGTATAAAACCATATTTGGTACAGAACCATGAGTAGGGCTTATGACTTTAAGATGTTGATAGGATATATGAAACGAAGATGACCTCAAGGAGGCTCTAAATGAAGAAGCAGTGGTAGTAGACAGTCTATAATTACAACAACAGTCTGTTAAGAAAACGTAGAAGCTGCAGCTAGTACAAGTGCAAAGCCTCAAATAAAATCAGCTGGTGACGAAGATACAAAAGCTGTAACTAATGTGAATTGACAGTCCCATTGAATCATTTCCTCCTAACATGTTAAGTGAAAACTAATTTTAGCTAGATAATGTTCAAAGTTAAAACTAGTTTTATCTAAAATCCATAATACAGCAGTAAATTCTAGTTACAACTAGGTAATTCTAGATATAACTAGGGCATTCAAACTTTAACTTTTTGGTCCTATGTCGAGTCTGGCTCGACATTTTGTTTCTTCATTTTTTCCCCCCAATCAGATTTGAAATCATGTGATTTTAGTAATTTAGTTCATCATTAGCAAAATCAAACATTTCGTTGTGTATATGTTATGGGGTTTTAATTTCGTGATTTGAAAAATGCATAGTTTTTCAGATTTTCTAAAGCTGTTATATATGCAAATTTTAAAAATTAGAATTTCAATCAAATACTTTATAAAAAGCTCCTGAATGCGGTTAGAGAATCTAAAGTTTCGTAATATTGTTTGTAGCTCAGTTCTCTTTGAAATACGTAGCAGTGCATAGAATATGTAACGGAATCGAGTGTCGAAAGGTGCATAAGTTCCAGAGGCATGACTTACAGCCTCGGTTCTTCAGCGGCGAAGCCTTTCGGTTCTATTCTCATGGCGAAGATCGCCTAACAGTACATTTAGTTCCATCGAATGTGTTACTCGCTCCATAGATGCAAGTAAGACACGGCGCCCCATTTAAAGCGCGGATCCGCGTTTGACTAACTGTACAATAGTTAATGTGTACTACATAAAATGTTTGGTTAGCGGCCTGCTGCAGCACACGTCACATCTCCGACAATGTCACGGATCATTGTGTACTCAATTGTCGTGTTTTTTTTTTACCATCGTTCGACATCCAAAAAACGGGTACTCTTCAATAGAAAGTCTGCGCCGAGTCACACAATCGAAGTTTATCTAAGCGCTGGGTATGTAACACTTGATTCACTTCGATTATGCAAGCGGCTGATGATGTATCGTTTCGTTTTAAAAAGTAAAATAAAATAGCCACATCGATACCGGTAACGCATTGGAACTCGTTTAGCATAGCTTGTCGGGCATTTAGTGTAATTTTCAATTACGTGTTAATAAGACGTTACATATTGTGGGTCATTCTGACGTGCCAGTTTATGGCGCGATGATACTTTTGATACCCTGTACGTGCACATTAGTTCCGACACGAAAATGCCTCGTTAATTTTTTTTTTTGTGCATGCACGTGTTTTGATGGTGCATTTTAAAATTTTAAAAAAATAACCCAGTTAGTATCAACCTCGTTTGAAAATAAAACAGGAACGTGTCTCATTTGTATGACCAAAACCTACTAAACTATTAGGTAAACCCAATGTTAATGTCGGATTTTATCATTGCATCTCAAAATTTCGACTGTGTATTCAAATATTGTCATACGAACGTTTTACAAGGCAGTGTCGAATTGTCCAATTTGTCGGACTATAGAGTATTGCCCCAGACCCCTTATAATCCGAAACTTTTTGAAAATGAGTACTTGTAATCCGAAAAACATAAATAATACAAAATTTCATATTATAGAATTAACGTCATAAATACAGCGGCTATAGTAGTTATAAAAAATAAAAACCTATCACCGTCATGAAACGTATTTCATAACGATTTTGAAGCATTTGAATTACGATTTAGGCGGTCCAGAATCATACTTTTGCATTTTTTTTACATTGACGAAGATTTATCGTACATATGTACTATACTTGTATTGAGGATGTCGGACTACAAGGGGCGCCGGATTAGACCGGGGTCGGATTACCGCTGTATAACCTTGTTCCATCTATTAACTAAATTAAATATCATTTTGTCTCTTAATAAATGTTCATCTGGTGAATATGCTGGATGCAATGGTGTCTCAACATGTGGTTGGGCATTGTCATGTCGTAACTAGGGTATGATGTGCCCGACATTTTCCATCATTTTGATGATAAAATAATGAATAATATCATCGGAGCTACAGTTTGAAATGAAAAATGTGAAGAAGAAGAGATTGTGTCCCAATGATTCCGAGTGATAATGCTATTCGAATTAAAGCCTACGCAGTTTCCGGCGCGAGCATCAATAAAGCACAGGGACACACGGGGTATGCGTGCATGCTTCTCACATGGACAGCTGTATATAAGCTGCTCACGCCCAAATAATTTATTATCAGACGTTACAAAACACGCGGAAAAATGTTGTGAATCCAAAAGCACTTCATTAGCACGGCATGAGTACGATATTTGGGATGGAAAAAAAGGTAGGAAGTCTCCATCCCGACAAAAAAAAATTCAGGGGACTTACAAGATTGAATGCCCAATAGATAGAACAAACCAATAGATAGATCGCCCACAAGGTGACAGAATGCATTTTGATTAAAATGCGTTAATGCATTTAGAGTAAAATGCTAAAGTAAAATAAAAACCGCATGCAACTCTCAATCGGGTCGGTATCCTACGTTTTGCGCCCCAAGCCAGTTGCCCCGGTGGCAGACGCCTGTTTTGCAACGCCCTAGTTACGGCCCTGGATTACGCCGCCCTCTTCCAAATTCGTTTTTCAAGTCGATGTTTCCAAATATATTTTTTTCCATAAAATTTTACATTTCCTGATCAATATGTCACCAAATATAGCAAAAATATTTCTCGAGGCTTCGCTGGTATTTTTATTCATATAAAAATGCATCAGAATGCAACTCCGCCCAACGTATTTATTAAAATACGTCATAAATACTGGGTTTACCTAATGCATGGTCTTGAAATGCTTACGATTTAAAATACGCCTCAATTGTTACAACGTCGAGATTTCTCTAAAATAATTACAACTCGGGATGGATTCGGAGACTGTTTCGATGCCATCGAGAAACTATCTCATTTGTTTTGCCGCCGTGCATGTCCCATTGTTGATTGTCAATTATATTTTCTAATGGCGGAGAAAGTGATATGCACACGAATCCATTAGTTGACGCGGGCAGTGGCAGATATCAAAGCGAATGCGCCCCTAATTAAAAATTTAAATGATGTTCAGACATTTTCTAATGTTCGCCACTTATATTATTTATTTCCTGATTACAGCAGATTGTCCAATTTGTCGGACTATAGAGTACTGCCCATGACCCCTTGTAATCCGGAATTTTGTGGAAAAGAGTATTTGTAATCCGAAAAATTATGAAAATGATGATATTTTCTTGTAAAACAACTTCGCTTTCATGGCCAATATGGGGCTAGAAATAGGTGTATGCATGTTTTTTCCTGAAGAAACTACATATACAAAGCTTCCTCCACTTCGTACATATGTAATATACTTGTATTGGGATGTCGGATTACAGGGGTGCCGGATTACCGCGGATTTGCTGTAGATAAACGAATCCCAGTGCTATATTTTGTACTATATCAGATCCTATCGAGCTGATTTTGATGACCTAGTTGTATATCTTTTTGATACTGTAATACATCCGTAAGCTCTGAATAAAAGACGACTTAAATCTAAAGATTGAGATGTGTATACTTGGGTTTATTCACACTGCGAATGTTTTTTTCTCATCAATTTCTTAATCAAGTAAGAGAGTTTCGGAGATAATTTATCGAGGAAAAGCTAATTTGTTGTAGGTATTTCCAATATCACTATGTACGGTGATCTCCAGGGATAAACGAGTACATAAAAGGCTCTCTTATGGTTCCCTAGAGGAAAGGAGGTCAACGAGAAGACGACGATGAGATTGTGACAGGTTGAATGCGACTATATCGAATTATTATTGATCGCTGTTACCGCATAAAAGCATTTAAACGAACGGTTTAATAGGCGGCGTATCTTTTGCCGCAAGTCATGTCATGTCGGATTGATGGTATTATATTATTACGAAACGGTCTTTGTTTGTAGAAAATTCTCGTTTAAGCGTTCATGACTTTTACATTCGCGATTGGATAATCACCTTCGTCGAAAACGATTCCAAACACTCTAGAAATCTCCGACGTTGTTTACAAGCGAGCGTCTGGAAAACGACTTAATGTCACCGCTAAGCGAATCTGACGATGCATATCGAATGATATCGGCGGTCATGGCGAGATTCTTCGTGCTCTATCGAAGAAAGCGTGCATGTGTTTAGGTATGAGACTTCGCATGAGCCTGTAATTTGGCCACGATCCTGTGCTGTACTTAATGAATGGAAAAATGCCACCGTCGAAACTCGTTTTTCAGTTCAATGAATTCAAAAATTAGCCATCAATATGGAAGCACACGTCTCGCTATCTTACCCGCCATAATGGGGCGTCGTTATTGTTCTTTGATACCCCCCCGGTTGCTGTGATCGTGCACCGGTAATTTTTCTGTCTTTCTGCCTTATCTGGTTGCTCAAAACCGCTCCGTGCTCTCGAATCAACTGTATTTTAACGTGTATACTTCCTTATAAAATGTTTTTCGACTGTGAAACGACTTTTTGATGTATTAAACACAAAAACATAATTTATTTTCAAAACCTGCCATTTAAAATAACCAAATGACGCATAGCCTTGATATTTCAACCATTATTTAATTATACGTACTACAAATGCAAAACATGTGGAAAACGTTCCAAAAATAGTATTTTTGGCTTTAACCATTTAAGCGCCAGCGACTCACCGGTGTGTCGCTATGTATTTTTATCTAAAACTGTAGAAACACTCTTTTGATTCTTCAATGACAAGACTGTTTCATAAAAGTTAAATGAAAAGCGCCAGAACTGCGTGATCCTACTCGTCTCTAAAGATTTTTTTTTAAGAGTATACGAGATGTAGTCGGTTATGAATTTGGTTTTTGTAGCCAATATCGATTCTTTTCAAATAGAGACGAAAATATTATTGTTTGTTTGTTTGCGGACTATACATTCCTATATCACTCGTCCGATTGCGATGAAACTTTATTGAGTTATTGAGCGTGGATTCAAGAAGGTTTATCAAGGATAAATACGATAGGTGATTCGAAATATTGGTCGAAGGTTAAAATATATCATTTTGCCTTTTAAAAAACGCGATCAAAAACTCGTTATTTTAAATCGTTATGAAAATTAAAATCATATAAATATGACTTGCGTAAATCTCAAAAACTCCATACGGGGGTGTTTTGCACATGGACCGACATTATTTATTTTACAATTAGGATTTATTTTTTGGGCACCTCTGGCGTGTAAATTTTTTTTTTGGCAGCTCTATTTTGTGGCTCGCATGGTCTCCAAACCTGACGCCACTGAATTTCTTTGCCTGGGGACGTCCCCTATTCCATGATTCGCATAGTCTCCACACTTGTATACCTCAAGACCCAGATATATATAAACAACTGTCTGTATGGATGTCCGGGTGGATTTTAGACTTCTTGATTCCTACGCATAAACCATCGCTCACCCAACTCCCATGTGGGGGGGGGGGAGCCAACCCTACGCCGTGGGCAACGGTTGAACCCTTGGGATAATAATGTGGAGTAGAGGTGCGCGAAAGTAGCCTCGTCGG
Source organism: Stenopsyche tienmushanensis (assembly GCA_008973525.1). Taxonomy (NCBI): domain Eukaryota; kingdom Metazoa; phylum Arthropoda; class Insecta; order Trichoptera; family Stenopsychidae; genus Stenopsyche; species Stenopsyche tienmushanensis. Next base: position 247,187 of record WACJ01000406.1, on the reverse strand, counting down.
CTTGCTCATCAAATGCAGCTGGGGAAGCCCAGCTAACATGAGTTGGGTACTCATGTCTCCCTGTGCTGCTTACCCATAAAGGGGTGTGTGGAACAGTCGATTTCTTGGTGTAGTCTGTGTCAAAGGCTCATCACTATCCTCAACAGCCTAGGCATATAGGGGAGAACGATTTTAGGCTGCTCGAACGGCAACTCGTCTCCGTGGCAAGGTTCTATAAATGACCGAATCGATACGAGTACCATGGGGAAAGAGTAGCCCATGCGGTCCGTCATCTGCTGTAGCCCCCTTCAAACTGAGGTTGGATTCGTGATGGCAGTGAACCCGCGATAGTTTCTCTTGAATTTAGCCCAACCTTCGTCCTTCCTCCTTCATCGCACCTTAGGGTACACTTAGTCTGAAGCTGGTCTTCCTACGGAAACCTCGGCTCTTTTGGAGGGCGCGGAACAAAAGGAGGAGGCTGGACGCTTTGCGCATGGCGTTTCTCGTGGGGCCAAAAGATCAGTGGAAGACACTCTCTGTGTGACTAGTCTGGGGTAACCCGAAACAGTCCATGCAGCAACGCAGAAAATGGGATCGACATTAAAATGATTCCCCAATCCAGTCAGTCGCTGTCTGTCGTCTGTACGTATGTGTTGTATACGCTCCTATACCATTCATTCAATTGCGACGGAACTTTAGAGAGTTATTGTGTAGACCTCCGTGAAAATTTTCGAATTAGCGGATGCACCATATTGGCGCATATTGGCCTGGTGAAGATACGCGCGCAATGAGATGGTTGAGCTTCGCTCACCATCCGTTTTTTTTTTGTTAATGATTGGTATTAATGCCAATCATAGCGATCATTTTCCTTACTATGTCCATTTGTATTAATGTTTTTTGAAATATTTGTTACAGATTTAAATAATAGCAGATCAAACCATGGAGACTTGGCTAGGAGACGTCAAACGAGTGAGAATTCCCCGGCCAAAATTCGGATCTAGATATCCAATGGAACCGCCTAAAGATTATTTCGACGACAGCGACGACATGAAATCGAAGAAAAACAATGCAGGCATGGAGAAAGACATCATAAAAGCCACGGAGGAGATTCGCAGAGCGCTCGAAGAGAAACTTTGATGTCGAAGACGAAGAACAACAGCTAGCCGCTCAACAATGCCTATCGCGATGTCGCCAAAGTTTCATTCTAAAATCATTTCGATGTTAATCGACAACGACGTACATCAAGTATTTTTTAAACACTCTTCCAAATCCAATCTCATTCCAATTTGAATCACTGTGTACCTCATTGTTAGCTCATTTAGTATTAGATAATCGTACAAATCCATATGCATGAGGAGAGTGGTGATAATCCACATTTCCACACGTGTTTTGATATTATTTTACAAAATAACCTACTCATTAGATGCGTAATTAATACTTATTTAAGTTCTAGCGTAATGTTATACATATAGAGAAAGTTTTCAAATCGTATATAATTAAGTTCGAATTACAAATCAAGATCGCGAATTTCGGAGGGAAAAAGATGTATTTCTGTAACTTGTATTCTATGTATAATCTGTTATTTTATAAAAAGGATGTTCTTGTATAAATAAAAATATTATATTTTAATTGTCGCTGTTTACTTTATTGCGCACAAATTGGCAAATATTTTCGACCGGCGGATCTGCAAGATTAACATCACTTTTGAAAGTGAGCGCATGGTGAGGTTGTCTATTGAGCGGCCATGGCCGAAATATTAAAATTGCAAATAAAATCGTTCGCCGTTGTTTTAAATGCAATTGTATAATAATATGTAAAGTGCATTAGCTACAAAAACGCATGTTGCACGCGCCGTCCGACAATTTTCCAACTATTGCATTTATTCAACACATTAAGGCTCAGCTCATAAACTCAGCTCATTGCTGTTAATTAAGCAGTTTACTGAATACTTCCAATCACGAGATCAAAAGTAAACATAATGCGAATTATCACGTGAACTAATTATCGCTTGATGTTTTAATTTTTACAAACATTTGGGTTAAAATTGTCTTTATTTTTCTGATAGAACGAATTGCACTTTGAATTGCTTCCCCATCCATCGTATTCTCTGGATTTGGCTTCCAGCGACTACCACCTGTTTGCAGATCTAAAAATAATGCTCTAGAGACAGAGATTTGGCTTCAATGAAGAAGTGATTGTCGAAACTAAAGCCTATTTTGAGGCCAAAGATAAATCGGTCTACAAAAAGGCATCGAAATGTTAGAGAAGCGTTAAAATGAATAAATGTATCAATCTTGATGAATACTGTCGAATTTTGCCTAGAAGTTATTGTTTTATTAGTCATCCTACGAACTTATTGAGTGATTTGTAATAATCGAGGAATGTTTGAGATTTTTTTTTAAATTAAATTTTTAAACAATCAAGAGTTTTATGTAATTTTAATCAATTCAAAGATATGTAAATTGATATTTGGTGAAGCGTGTTAGATATTACCCAAGCGATGAAAGTGTTACTATTATTTTCACTACATAAATTATGAAAAAACTGTCAAAATAAATTTAATAACTATGACGGTTTTCACTGGTAGAATAAACGACTGTGATATAACAATTTATTAAACGCTACCATTAAATATACGCAACAATTTCTATATTAACACTTTACAATCCGGGTATTCTACTCTAGGGGATCCAATCCCGGGATTATATTATTCTATTGTTATATTAACCTTTCCCTACCGGTGATGTATTTACTACACCTCGACTTTAATAATAGAAATATCGATATGAAATATAATAGATACGGGCTTCAAAATTTGTGTATTCCTCCGTAATAAAATTACGAATCACATCAAAGTATTATAGTTTATAAGTAATCATCTGCAGCGACGGAAATAAATAATTTGTCGGGAAATCGGGAATTTAGCGAGTTTTAGTTCGTGTCTTAGCAGATATAAATTTTATCAGTCATATTGATGGTATTATACGAAAATGGCGGCTCACGCGGTCATCAACTCGAACTAGCATTTAAATATGACGATACCTCCAACGAGTTGGATTCCCTATTCTACACTGAGTTTCGTCCAAAGTCCAAGAGATTTCGCAAGAAATTCATGAAAATATACTTCTTTCTTAAAATTGATGTTAAATCAGCTAATAGATCAAACGTGTACCAGCTTGAATTGTATGAACAGACATAGATTAAATGGTGCTTAAACACACGAACAAAATATAAGGACAACATTCAGTCAGTTCATCGTTCTATGTAAAAATTATATTGACGTATTTATCCCCAGGAATAAATTTAAATCAAGTTCGTGCGACTTTTTTTAACCCAAAGTTTCGTCATTCTCATCACGCGTTAACGCGGGCGCGGACTGTATAAAGTTAATATAATGATCCTCAATGTAATGCGGATAAAAAAATTACATCCTGATAGTATTCATTGGCATTTTATTGCGGTTTCACTGCAAAAAAACACTGCGTGCATGAAATACAATAATGCATTTTCGTGCGAAATCTGCTTTAGACTTGTAAAATTCGTATAAGCATCATTATACATCATATAAAAAAATAATTTTCTGGACACGTACGTAAGCTTTCGATATTAGCAGCCCCGATAACTGTAACCTATATTTGCCCTATTACGATAAAAAATGGGCGTTATAAACTACGTGTTTTGCCTTAAATTGCGTTTGTTACGCTAAAGTCCATTTTTAAAAATGCGATTTGAACGACCCTGTACGTCTTAATATCGCCTTGAACTGGCGAGCGGAATTTAGCAGAAATAAATTTAGCTTAATTGCTAATCCCGTCAGGCATCATATTATCTTGATAACGGCAATTAAAGTACGTTGTTTTAACCGTGGCTGGTGAGAAAGCACTTGATTATATCATTAAAAGCGAGTGTTATAAAAGAAGACATGCATCGTTAGGAGCAGCAGGGGCGAAAGTTCACCCCTGGATGCACTCTCAGTTGCCGACCTGTTGCACTCCCCCTGCTCTCACTGCGCCCACTGCAACTGAGCCATTAACCCAGCTGCACATGCCTGCATTCGTGCTTTCAGCCAAACGAGCGCAATTCTAAACTTCTTCGCGTGGCCGTTGATAAATGGCCATAATCAGGTCAGGATTCAAGGTGAGCTTTGCGATAGTCATCGAACTGTAGCATTAGAAAATTTAACGAATTTTGTTGTGGAACGTGGAACCTTATTATTAAAAAAATACGCAATCAACGCTCGATGTACGAGGGTAGTCCCAGAAATACTCAACCTGAGACATTAAAAAAAAATACTATGGTAAAAAGTAGTTTAGTATTTATTTGACAGCCATCAATAGTGAATCACACTCTATTATTTATTTATCACAAAATATTGAGTGGCAGAACTTAAAACCACGCCTAAAATGGCATAATAGTTGAAAGTTTTGACATAAGAAAGCTTTGCGCAAGATGGGTGCCGCGTTTGCTCACAATGGAACCAAAACAGCGTCATAAATATATTTCAATCGAGTGTTTGGCGAAGTTTTACAGCAATAAATCCAAGTTTTTGCGTCGATTCATAGCCATGGATGAAACATGGATCCATCACTTCACGCCTGAGACAAAGGAACAAGGGTACTCTCCACTGATCCAAGCTGTTTATTGATCCAGTTATTCGGGATCATATCAGCCCGCTCAACAAAAATGCACAGTCAACTTCGAGTGGCCACTTACGATCTAAACGCAGGGGAGAAACTAACTAAATTTTGTAAATAAAACAAATAAGTAAAATAGATAAATATATAGTTTTTTTGGGTGATGAGAAGTCTAATCTCGCTTGCGTCCTCATTTGGCGCGAGCCGCTTATATAAATTCAAAATTACGGAGATGCATATCTCCCTATAACTTACGCAAAAAGTCCTAAATGTTATAAAAGGTGAGGGAATAGACATAAGGTTTGTGTGTCCAATTGGTCCGTTTTTCAGACCGCTGACGCTTCGAATGAGCGCCTCATTATCAGACGCCATGCCCAGACATGTTCACAGAACATGTCTGGGCATGCTACCCCTTCCCTATGGTACTCATATCGGTTCGATCATATGTAGTACCTAACCACGGAGACGAGTCGCCGTTCGAGAAGCCTAAAGCCATTCTCTCTTGTAAGCACTAGGCTGTTAAGGATAGTGTTGATTCCTTTGACAAAGACTACAACAACTACTGTAATCAGCAGTTCCACACATTACTTTACGGGTACACAGCACAGGGTGACCTGCGTACCCAACTCATGTTAGCTGGGGTACCGCAGCTGCGTTTGATGAGCAAACTGTCGAGACTGCTTTCGCGCAACTCTACTCCATATCATTACCCCATGGGTTGCAACCGGGCATCGTGGAATCTAATACCCATTCGGAAAACAAAAAAAAAACAGCCAAACAAATGGAATGAAAGAGGAGAATCGGCTCTACAAAGAAGGCTACGACAGTTCCATCTGCAAGCAATGATCTATAATAATCTGGGATTCATTGATTATCTTCAAAAAGGAAAAACAATCAATGGCAAGTATTATGCGAACTTACTGCAACGTTTGAGTGATGAAATCAAGAAGAAAAACAGTCGTATTTGGGCTAAAAAGGAAGTGTTGTTTAATCTTGATTGTCTTGACAATGCACATTCGTTATCGTGGCGGGCAAAATTAATGTGTTAAAGTTCAAATTGCTTCCTCATGCACCCTATTCACCAGATTTAGCCCCCTCGAACTATTTTCTTTTTCTTAACTTAAAAAAATGGCACGGTGGAAATAATTTTTTTTTCTAATTTTCTTGTGTTTTCTTTATTAGGCCAAGTACTTCTAGGACTATCTTCGTAAATACCCAATTCGTATAAGTTAAATCTCATTTAATAATTGAGAAATGGAAAAGATTCTAGTTATACTGTTAAATTCATAAATAAATTCGATTAATCTTCTAGCATTCGACCGGATTTCTATTTAGATAATCCCGATTCCTACCGTGAGATTATATCGTCTATGTATTTTTGGCACAAGGAATGTCTATTGTTATTCGCCGAACGAGCTCAGTTTGTGTCAAAATGAACGTTCCTTCTTAGATATCATCGGTTCGATTTGATTCCAAGAACGGTTATGGACTAGATACAAATATAAATGGAACAAATATGACTCACCGAATCGTCATAGTTGGCAGTGTGCAAAGCTGTGGTGCTACCCTCGCGGGAACCACCGGGCGAGGAGTGTCTCCGCGATCTAGCACCTTCGCCCTCATCTCCACTGCAGTAGTCCTAAACCGTCAAATTAAAACTGTGTCGATATAAAATTTGTAGACTTCGTACTTTATCATAACGCATTCATAATGTATAGGATAAATAAAATAATAAAACATTTATTCACACCCACATTTGGAATACACAAACGCACATCCATTCATACTTACCATCGTCATCAAGTGTCTAAAATATAAAAACACATAAATATTGAAATTGGAAGCGATGTTGTTAAAGAATACATAAAAAGGACAAACAAAAAACGGACAAGAAATCATTGAGTGCGTTAAAAAACTGCATTTCTTAGAGAGTTGTGAAGAAATAGAGTAACTGCAAATACGACATTCGTGGACAATACATTTTTATTCTATATAAAACTAATAGTATAGTAATTTGATGGCAATGTAGAAATGTTGAAAGACGCAATCGAAGAAATGTTTATATTTACACAATACATTATAAATTGAGATGCACGAATAGACTTACCACTATATTTTATAAACCACACATAGATGTTTTCGATGTGATTCTTCAATCATTTTTATCGAGAAAGTAAATCGAGAAGAAGTAATGTTTTTCGTTTTGCTATTAAGAAAATGTTGCAATTGAAAATCAAACTACGTGTACATATAGTGCAAAATTAATGTTGAAATACCTCGATCTTTTGTGTTATGAAAAATACGAAAAATGTGTCGTTTTCATGTAATATCATATTTATAAGTATATTATCAATATAGATGCATTTCAAATATAGTTTTGCTTTAATGAAAATTTTCACTCCTGCGTATGATATAAGGTCGACGATATATTCGTTGTGGTTGCTGAATATAATGATGATAATTTGGCTCGTTTTCGAAGTATCGTTAAATTAAAAAAAAAGCAAAACTGCATTTGAAACGTGCAACATAGAAATGTTGACGCTAAAAGTGTGATGTCAATGAAGCGAAAGATTTAAGGGGGGTGCAAAAAAATCGAGTTTAATTATGACTGGTTTCACCTGTCTCGAAGGAGGGGGGTCCGTCTCCAGGACGGGGACGGGGACTGGGACGGGTCCGGCTGATAAGCGTCCCTGGCCGCCCCTCGCAGCTCCGGCCCTGTCATCCCGAGTCATCATCAGTCACACATAATACGCAGAGGCGTGGAAAACCATCGGAAAAACGAATTTAATTTCCGATTCCGGACGAGGAACAACGTTCATCACAAATATACTCAATTAAACACTAGACAAAGCTATTTTCAAATAAATTCAATTCATTTAAAAATCTACGATATGTGGCTGTAAAAATAAAAATCATAAATTATTGTGGTGACGTGTGGTGATCAATGTGTTAGTTTTGCGGAAAATCATCGAAGCGCATGATATTGCACAAGTGTGATTTACGTTCACCAATCAATCTTGACATTTGTGACTTTCGAACACTGTGATTCATATGATTTTTTTGTGTAAAAGTGACCTTTCTAGCGTTCGAACCATAACAAAAAACTATAGTACATCTTTTTGAACTTTAATATATAAGCATATTGCGGAAACCATCGATGATCATCGCGTTAAACGCACGCAATACAATTACAATCTTAACACATTTTTAACGGAGCACGCAGCCATTAGGAACGAATTTTCATATGGACGTTAAAAATATCAGATACGATCAGCGACCCAATTAAATTAAATACGACCTCGACCAATGTGGTAGCTCATCAAACTTGTTGATGAACAAATTACGCAAGCATTCGAAATTAATCGAATTAGCCCCATAATCACCATATTTTCTCCGATCCGTTGCATCATCGATAATTTCACCATCCACATTCGTGACCGTCGTCTATTTGTTCCAACCCTCCCAATTTTGGGGAGTGTTTCTCGCTGGATAATAAATTATGGCGAAATGTCACGAGGTCGATGCTTCGCCGAAACTATATTCGGTGTTTCGATTTTCGGGCCAAATAAGGCAATAAAAAATCCGGAAAAAACATTCGAAATTTATCACTCTATTTAATAGGCGAAATTTGCTAATCATTTTTATGTCATAAAAACAACAACATGATTATATTGTGAAAATGATCTATTTTTACAGGGTGTTTTGCACATGTAGCGACAATTTATTTTTTTGGGGATAAGGGGGGTATTTTGCTACGCCTCACACATAAACCCTATGTTTTAAGTGTTTGTCATCATAACTGTATTAATCTGTGGTCGTAATAGCACGAAATAACTGTTTTTGTATTTTGCAATATATTTTTGATCTAAATAAATCATTATTTTATACAATTGGTTTAAATAAAATTATTTCTGAGCTTTAAAGTTACATAAAATGTGCAAACGAATAGGCTGTTACTGTTTTTAAAAAAATACTATGATAGAAAGTGTCTAGTATAAATCATAGAAAATGCCGCAAAAAGCCCTAAAATAGAGCGGAGTGGCCACAATGTTTGTGTGTCCAATTGGTCCGCTTTTCGGACCGCTGATATGACGAATGAGCGCCTCGTAATCGGACCTGAATCTCTACAGAACGATTACAAGCTATCATTATGAAACGAAGTTATCCGAGGAAGAGTAATCGGGTTTTAAATTAAAAATTTTAATTTTACAATCTTTAAGCGATAACAAAGACAGGATGAATTAAACAACTTAGTGTATATTATAAAAACGGACATGGTCAATCAGAATGGTCGAGTAAAACCATCTCGACTGGGTCGGTATTTTGCGTTTTGCGCCTCAATCCCGGTTGCGCCCGTGGCGGGCGCCCGCTTCGATACGCCCTCGTTACGGCCCTGATTTTGAACTTAATTTAGTTTTAAAAAGTTCTCTAGATTATAGCCTTTCCAATAAAATGCTACATGTCATGTAAAGCATTCAATGAGTCGTTAAACTTGAAGGAGTATCAATTTGGCAGGGTTAGGGTTAGGAAAATACTTTTTATGCTTCAATTTATTTACAAAATCGAATTTACCAACTCTGATTCGTATTTTAAGTGTAATTGTCTGAAGTAGCCTGTCCCCCTCTCATTTTTGTGCAAAGGCAGCGCTTATCCCTTTAATTAGGATTTCTTTTGTGGGCATCTCTGTCAGAACATAGGGTCTATGTGTGAAATGTAGCAAAAGACCCCCCTAATCCTCCAAAAAATAATTGTCCGTCCATGTGCAAAACACTCTGTATATTTGAACCAGGACTTCGAACCGGAACGAAACCGATTATCGATAAAACCATCATTGTTTCGGCTATCTGCATGCTTTCTGAGTAATTCAACATGCGTATATTCCCTCGTTCGTCGTCCAAAACCTCTTAATATCTAGATATATCAGTTCCCAGAATTTACATCGATCAGAATATTAGGCCTGCTCCGAATGTTTTAGGACTGCATAATTCATTGCATTTCGCCGTACGTACGACGTTTCAATACAATTAAACATTTATTTTTGTATATAAGACTATGCTTATTTTACTCGCGGAATCCTTAGCAATGAGTGAACGAAGTTTTATTGCAATCCGATAAACGGTATGGCAGCGCATTTCACATGAACAAAGCCCAGTTCATTTTTATATATTAGAAGATATATTTTATATTACTTTTACGTTCCCAATAACGTCAATTAATTTATATTTAGTAGCCTACATGACAGCTTTAAAATCCTAGATAATTTCCAGAATTATTTTTTTGAAATAAGTTGTAAATTATTAACCCCTACGTAAGGGAAGTACAAATAAAATATTATAGAATTCAAATGAAAATATTTGAAAAAATCAAAAATGTATCATCCGGAGCCAAACTGAAAACCGGTATAACCGTTATTTTTTCTGAAATGAAAACCTAAAACGAAATTTAAATAAAATTATGTCGATTGTACGTCTTTTTGTCGATTGAAAATTTTGTAATTTTTTTATCTAGACTTCAAGACATGAAACTGATTTAATATCGACTAATCGACATATCTACGTTTAAGGGCTTGGTTCGTCATGAGCTATAATATCATTATTTTATAAGTCTTATGGAGAAATTTTGCATACAAAAAAGATAAATTCGATTCAAGACAAGACAATGACAGTAAAAAACATATAGATTTATATTATACGTTTCTAAATAATTCTCAATTATTAACAGAATATATTATATTTGTATACTTGTAATATGTAAAAGTAATATTATTCATATAACATAGGAAATACGTAGAAATGCTTATACATATTAAATGCATAAAGTCTACTAGACTGGTATTATACTAACATCTAATGGGATCCTCTTAACTATTTCTGGAAAACGTTAAATCAATAGTCGCTTTCGGAAAAATACGTCTTTGTCTCGTATCTCTTCCATCAATAAAATAGTATCAAAAGCTACTGATTATCCTTCATATCATTAAATTTTAATATACTTAAATAATTTGATGATATCTAAGAATTTATCGGTGAATTGCCGTGTGGAAAAAGTCTACACTAAAACGCTGCATTTATTACGATCATTATCGCATTCGATGAAAAGTAAAACTAATATTATTTCATGCTAACGTGCTCTACAATGGAAAGTTATTATGTAATCTGCTTACGTAGAAAACACGCCTAAGGTGATTTAAATCACTATTTAAATTTAATTTTGAACAAGGTCAAAATATCACAAAAGATTTGAATAGATATGCAAATCGAGCCCTGTATTAACAACCCTCTTTATGAGTTTAATTCGAAGGAAAAAAAGATAATTTACAAGGGAATAAAATAACACCCAGACGAAGCACTCCGAATGAGAGGTCGCATGTTCGATTTTTGTCTCAGATTTTATTAAAAAAAAAAAAACCATTTCGAAATCTGTTATTGCTCGCTTAAGCGCGCCGATTAAATAGACTGGAAACAAATGGGACCAACAGGGGGAGAAAAAATTGCGGTTTAGTTATTACGGATATTATGCCAGAACAGATCGGGCATGTTCTCTTTTAGGGTTCATATGTATCGATTTAGAAATTTATTACAGCGCTCAGATGTGCGTTTAATTTGTAATTGTGCATAATTTGAGGCATTCACGATCAACGCACTCGGATATAAGCGATCATTACGCATCGATGATGAACCTTTGCAGTACGAAATGAACAGTTCCTCAAGGGGTTACAAGTAGAGAATCCAATCCCAAGATCCCGGACAGTTTTAGTTGCTCATGAATCCCGGGATTAATAAACGTAATCGCGAAAAAATCGGGATTGAAATTTTTATCTAACAGAAATCGTACACCTCACCAGCACGTTGAAGGCCACTAAATCGAGACATTTTCGCCGAAATTTGGACGCGTGGAAACAGTGGCGTAACTACTAATTGGTGAGATTAGGCGACGCCTAGGGGCAGTAGCTGTCTAATCTATTTAACCTTTCCCTACCGGTGATGTATTTACTACACCTCGACTCTAATAATGGGAATATCGATACGAAATATAATAGATACGGGGTTCAAAATTTGTGTATTCCTTCGTAATATAATTACGAATCACATCAAAGTATTATAGTATATAAGTATTCATCTGCAGCGATGGAAATAAATAATTTGTCGGGAAATCGGGAATTTTGCGAGTTTTAATCCGTGTCTCAGCAAAAAGGAATGTTATCAGTCACATTGGTGGTATTATACGAAAATCACGGGGTCATCAACTTGATTTAGAATTTAAATATCTGATGACGTTACCTTCAACGAGTGTGGAGGCTGAGCGTGCATTTTCAGCAGCAGATTGCCTGGCTACCAAAATCAGATCCAGACTAAATGACGAAACAATCGATGCTTTAATGTTACTTTGGGCATATTTTCAAAATTTCAATAAGATCGGTGCATTCGTTTTTGATATATCATGACAAAAATACAGTTTTGAGAAAAAAGCGACACTCTCAACCGGACGAACCTAATCACTGAAATTTCCAAAGGCGCTCTCTCCTAGAGTTTTACTCCGATTGGTTTGAAATTTTGGGTATATATTTTTGGAATGTTGTACTATTAGATCCATCCATAACCCCTTAAATGATCGATTCTGGATGACGATGACATCTAGTGGACGAAACCAAAAACTCTACCGCAAACAATCAAGATGGCGCCTGCTTCGATTAAAGATCCACAGATGTACCATAGTTTCGTGGGGTTCGATTATGTGCGATTAAATTAAAATGCTTGTAAGCCAGCGTCGACAAGGGAGTGCGGAAAAAATGGCCAACAATCGACTCGTAAATTGGAGCGTGAATTTCCTAATGTTTCCTTCAAATGTCATCTTTTATGAACCCTTCATATTTTACAAGGGTCCGCAATGCAGCTATGTTCATATTTACTATCTATTCGGGGCTAAATTATTCAGAAAGTTCTACTGTTTGTTGTCTTGAAGTTTACATCAAGATCTATTACGCAATTAAAAATAACACAATGAGATCCGTAGCATGCTGAACAACATTATTTTTTACTACGCACATCGACATTTGTGCGCGTTTTAAAGCCGCTTGGGTCATCAAAATGATTTGAAATTGACGACAAAATCGAAGACGGTTAATTGATTGTTAAATTATGATTATTTATCACGAATTATTAATCAAAAGCAATGATTGTGGCATTTATTAAGAGAAAAAAATAGATTCATCGTTTGGAAATATTTCATATTCCAATAGAAAGTTCCAGTGAATTAATTACTCTATTCATTATATATTACTAAACATTTATATAAAGTTAAACGTCTTCATTTTAAACGAGTTTTTTTTATTTATCTATGTCTTAAAACTATTCTTATTTTGTGTATTTTCAATTCCAAGTCGTAATATAGATTTGAAAACACTGGTTCTTTAAATTGGAAAATATAAATTAATCTAGCGCTGATTTTTTATCAATTAAAGCTATGGTCCCTCGATTTACACGGTATTTGAGTTGAACGATTTTGCTTTAACACTGAATTAAGATAAGATAAAGACAAATTTGATATTATCAATCGATTTTGCTTTGGTATTCTTTTGAAAAAGAGGATTTATAAGCATTTTCATTATCATTTTAGTTGAGATTGATGTGGGCGATGATCTGACACCGTGTAAATCAAGGGACTGCTGTCGTTAAAGCTGGATTTTCATCATGAGCTAAATTATCTACAATTACATATTGGGAAATATGATTTTATTGGTGTCTAATTTGTGCTAGTGGATATAAAACGATTGGTGTTGTATATGTTGATGGATATTGCATGCGTGTTGCTGCATTGGTGCTGAGGTGTTGTACGACCTCACCTGGTGGCGTGGTCTTGCGCCGGCAGCCCGAGGCCGGAGTCTTCGCTGGGGGAGCGGCCCTCCGGGGGCCCTCCGCCCACCAACTCCACCTCAGCCTCCCCTACGTCCTGCACCTCCGAAATAACATAACTCTTTCTTAACCAAACTGTCTTAATCGCGCCCGCTCGTTTCCTAATACAAGGGATGCTTCAGGATGAGGCCAAATTACAGAGTTAGAATAACATTTCCAATGAAGTCAAACGTCCAAAATCAATTATAATTGAATGCAAGCAAATACATTTAAATCAAATTTGTTGATCGTTTTTATGTTCAATGAAAGGACCACTTAAGACGTGCGTTAATTGATTGTCATGGGGTGTGTTTTTATTTGATTACTCTTTGATTCGCAAAGAATTAAATTACAGATGATCTAATTGTAGCTTCGATATCAAAAAAGCTCTTATTGCCAAAATATACCTTCAGCGAAGATAAAATCCTAATCATGTGATGGATTGAGCTCAGTTGATTGATTACTGGTACTTTAATCACACAATTGCCGAGTTTATTATTTTCAAAGCGAGTTTGAGATAGCTTTCGCTCGACTTGAATTTCTTCAACTTTCTATATCTTCAGAAAAAGATATATTATTTTTGATCAAACATCATGGCTCTTTTATATGGGAAAAGGCCCTTTACGATCATTCATTTTATTTGGGATATACTAAAAAGGATACTAAAATGTTATTCAATCTCATTTTGATTAAATTCATTCGGTTCATCATATATGCGGGGGTAAAAAATATATTTCACAAGTTATGCTCTCAGTTTGAGAGCAAAAAATAAAAATATTTATTTATAGATGCGTTATTTTCATATGAAAATAGATAGCAACTAGAAAAATTTATTTGTCAATAATTCGCATTTTTCATAAATTTCTGCAATAGCCAATTCATTCAAGTCTTTCAATTTCTACTATCTAATCAATCTAGTTTATGAACAAAGTTGAAAAATATAATGATAAAAATGTACAAAAGTTTTACTCATTCAAAGATCTACTGTAGAAAATAAAGTATCAGCAAATACAAAAGTGATCTGTCAAATGTTTTTTTGTATTTATTTGAATGCTTATCGTTGTCAAAAAACAGTCTGTTGAAATTCTCAACCATTTCGATGATTCAAAGACTGATCAAACAGATAAGGCATTCAAATATGTGTCATCCAACCATAGTCGAAAAAAATCTAATTTATATGTGCGTGAAATAGAAGCTGGAAAAATAAGTAATGTTCAAATTTCAATACGTAATTATTAAGTAAAATATCAAAAATACATGCGTAGATTTACTTCTTAGCGTATTTGAGAGCTTTGGATCTTGTGGAGTCAAAAAATCGATTCGTTTCTATAACGATCTTAAAAAGAGAATGCAAACATTTAGATACATTTTTATGGACTAGCTTCTGTTGTACAATAAGCGAGCGCTTTGTGTGAAATTACAATTTAGGAATTTCCACGAGAAACTGGGACTGTTTCTTATAATTTAATCACTGGCCGTCCGCTTCTTCGCCGTTCGTGATTGGAACAAAAATAAGAAAACAGTCCCAGGAGCCAAACATTTTATTCAATATTCATACGAAATGATACAAATTCATAGCAATTTAAGGGCGCAATCATCGAATAGCGAAAATTTGGTAGTTATTCAATGGGATACGTGACATTGTAATATATATTGTCATAAATATTATTTAAAATATCCAGAATATTACGCATTTAGAGTCTTAAGATTGATAAAATACAGAGTGCGGTAGGGAAGTTACTTTATTTGAAATGCGCGCCTCGAAACAATAGCTATTTGCGCATGATCGTTATTAAACTTACATAATAAAAAATGTTAAATCCCGTTCTTTAAAATTAAAGGAATTTCATGATTCTTAGAATAAATATCGCTTCAGGGTACACGTTTCAAATAAGGAAGTTTCCCTGTCGCACTCTCTAAATACATTTATGTTTGGACTAAATATCCTCAATTATAGTTTTATTTCGCATTGTGGCATTTTTATAATGATTGTAATTTACGTTTGGGAAGTTATTAAAGATTTGAAAGCTATGAGAAAACCTCAAACCATTGCAATATTTAATTTATTGCAATAATAGACTAATATTGATGGGAATAATATTTATCTGATTATAATATTTTTAATACATAAATAAAAAACGATTTATTCTAGACTTCACATATGTTTCCATTTTAAATAATTTCCATTTGATAAAATGTAAAGTGATTTGTAAAACTACCAAAGAGTATGATTTACAATTATTGGCACATTATTTTTACATTTACGACATATTGTCGTTCATTACAAAATATATTATGTATTTATATTCAAATGGTATTCATCCAATAGCTTTCATCATACATTCTGAGAATGAGTAGTATTAAAATCAAACTGTCTAGTTCAATAGTCTGGAGAAAGCATAAAGAGGATCCTTTGTGTTTAAATAAAAAGAGCAAATATTTTGAAGTATCTTTACGACGAGGATCTGAGACGTCTGCGAACAAAGGAAAATTACCTTTTAAAGAAAGTTAATTTTCTTGTCTGGTCGCAACGGTTACAACCAAGAATAAAACCATTGTTTACGACCCCTGCATGTCAGACAGCTACGAAACAATTCGTATTTTCGTTTATTACAATGGCGCCTCCTAACTTCAGTGAACTCTGGCAGTAAAGCTCCATTTAATCGGACATAAGTATAGGTATATCTCACATCCTCGATCGGATCGAACTTTTTATGTTAATCATTTTTGATATACGACTTTGTTTTTCTTCCCTAACGAGCAAATCCAGGGTTGTAAAAGTGTACGAGCAATTAGACAAGCCCTTATGAGTACCTTCTAAAAATACATTTCACCAGAGCATTGTTAAATCCAGCGTTCGAGAGAGATTTTTGAGATAATTTAAAAGATCAAAACGACACGACGTTTCTAGGGCACTCCTATTATACAGTTTATATATGAAATAGCGTAAATAATAAGCTTTTCGCTCGCTTTTCCACGGCGAAATAAAACTCTGTTCATACAAAAGGTTTCGAGCTTTGAAAGGACATTGCAGTCTCTGAAAAGCCGGCTTAGTATGGCTCTTGAGAATAAATCGCTTTCTCAAAATACGCTTTAAAATTCATGTACATTTTACATAACAGGATATTAAAGTAATTGAACCAATAAATACAAAATTGCCATTCGTCCAAATTTAATAGTAATTAGGATTTATTCCTCTTCGATAGTGGCTTGATTCGTTCGAAATGAAGCTTTGAATTCATCTACGAAATAGCTTTACGGAGGAAATGCAGTTAGTCAAATAAATAATCAACTAAAGAAGGGTAGTGAAAAAAATCAATATACGATTCGAAAAGGAAAAGAAGCTGAAATAAGGGCTTGAAATGAAAGGTCGGTGTTTAAAGAATGTGAATAGCTAGAATACGTGTGATTAGCAAAACTCACCGGCACCTGCAAATCATGCATAGTTGATGACATCATCATGTGATGATGATGCAGGTGATGATTGTTCTCCAGACCACCTTTTCTCTGTTGAAGCCGGTTAATCAGTGTGAAGAACACAAACATAAAGGAGAGAAAAAAAAGTAAGCGCATACTTCTCATACTGCAGTTTTACATCTACCTAAAAGGAGCCATATCACCATCGCTCTATTACGGTGATTTTCAAACAGCGATCAAATTTGCTCCAAAAGAGCGGAGCCAACAAAGCAATGATCGTCTAGAGCAGTGTTTTCCAATTTTTTGCCACATGGATTGCTATCATTGCGACTAAAATAATACCCTTGCAAATATCGCGCAAAAGAGAGCAGTCAGCTTCTTCCGAAATATTCAACAAATTTATCATCAATATTACAAGCATAGATAAGCTCGAAAGAATATCTCATAAATAATATATTGGCTTAAGAATTTACTTATAGAAAGTTATGATAAAGTACTGATCTCTCTGTTGAAAAATATAAATATTCTCGAAGACAAGTTCGAAATTATAAATTTTATGCTTTGTGTTACGAAAGCGGCATTAATTTGAGTATAAAAAAATATTTTTTAAGCAAACTTGGCACCAATCTAATATTACGATCACATTTGATTAGGCTTTCAGTCCACGTACGTGATTAAGACCAGATTGGGGGCTTAGTACTACGCTCACGTCTATGAACCGGTCTTCTTACCAATTTCAGATTGTAGTTTAACTTTATAAAATCTAATAGACGTTGGAGGGGATGTGTTTAAATATTTGAGATCAATAATTTAAGTGAGCTTTCGATTGGGTGTCCTCTGTATACTTGAAGTGTACAAACAAGTAAACAATGCAAAGCTATTTGAATTTCAAATTACTATCATTTTAGATCGGGCATAATTTGAATTGTGTTCCAAAAAGGGCTTAAGGTTGCAATTTGTCATTTTATTGTATTTATATTGATTTGGTATTATATATCTTGCATGAAAATTGGAAAACACTGTTTGTTCGTAAAGCATGTGATTCAATGAAGTGATGGTTTGAAAATCGCCGATATTTCAGTTCATCAGTAAGAAAAGATCCTAGCCAACTCTGTTTGTCAAATGTAGAAAAATAAGATCAAAAATATGGAAGAATGATAGTTTTTACTACAAAGCTTAAGTATAAAAATTTCATAAAATTTAAGAAATGTTAGGAATATGCTTTCATTTTTTTAAAAATTAGCACTATTTTCTACTTATTGGCTTGAGTTGTTCAGAGCATTATCATTTTTTTTAGAAAAATAGCATGCCATTCGTTAGAGATCAAAAAATTTTAGCGCATCAGATAGGTTGCTTTTGATCAAAATTAAGCGAAGATAAAATTTTCTTTACTTCTTATGCAAAGCCATCTTTAAAACTATATGTACAATTATTTCACCTAAAAGTGTTTGTAAATTTTGGATCATAATTTATAGCATTATTTTGTCATGGTTTTATTTCATTTCGGAATGGATTTTTGAGGATGAAAGAGGCTCACCCGTACGTGATGATCTAGTGAAAAATCTCTTCGATAAACTAGTTCGTCGAATCTCGCTCGGTCTTCGGGCGCTATTATTTCCCTCAGTTCCGTCATCAGGGTGTACTGTCAACATACAACACACGTATTACATCTGAAAATTGGCAACATTAATCATCGAGGGTGGCGTTATTGAGGGTGAAAGACCTTATCGGACGAGTTGAGTAGTTCTAATAGGACGGTGACGAAGGCTTCGACCGTCATCTGGCGGCCGCTGTACTCGTCCATGTAGTACATGAGGGTGGGAAATTCGCTATTCGGCAGCAGAGATCTGGCCTTCTCCTCCACCATCTGAGCTGCCGGCGATCTCCTCGGCATCCTGCAGGAACCCGACCTGCTCCTTCGATCACACCAATTACCATCATAGTGTCTAAACCCATACCTACAGTTGCATGAGTAAAAGTCAATGAAACACTGTACAAATACGCGTGGAGATTTCCAATTATACATGCTAACACACCACAATTGAAAACCTTCAGTCACCCTTCAACAGTCTACAAATCATTAAACATCATCACAACTAACATTGATAGTTTAACGACCTGAAATAAATGCACAACAAAAGACGAAAAACGACGACATATTATCTTTTAACCGAACAAATATTGAATTTTGCCAAGCGTTTTATGACATTATTATGATATTTTTCAAACAAGAGGGACTATTACATATAAATTTACATCAAGGCAATAGATAATAAATTAAAGCTTATGTACGATTTTAAATTTTTTTCGAACTGCAGGAGGTGTTTGTTCAAATTCATAAAGATAACACAGTATGCAGCAGGAAAAGTACCTTATTTTAATAATTAATAATATAAACAGTATTAAAGATATCAATAAAATATTTTTTTCATGTAATAGAAAAATATTTAAAGTTTAAGAAATATGTTTTAAATAAGGAAGTTTTCCTGCCGCAGTCTGGTAGGAAGCTTCATCTTAATGCATTGATCAGAATGGAGACCACATTAATAATATAATTTTTAAAACATAATATACAAAAACTTTAAATGTCTCTATACAACATGACAAATAGAATTAAATTTTTATCTCTAATACTATTTGTGTTATTTATCTTTAAAATAAGGTAGTTCCCATGCCGCATCGTTTATATCGATTTGAAGTAAATGGTCAGATATTTATCGCCTTTGATAAACGATAATTATTTTTTAAGTAGACCCGCGGTAATCCGACATCGCTTTGCAAAACGTTTGTTTTGCAAAATTTGTCGGATTATAGAGTACTGCTCCCGACCCCTTGTAATCCGATTTTTTTTTTAAATAAAACATTATGAAAATGGTTAAATATACATAAATAACGCAAGCTTTTATATTATAGAATTAACGCCGTAAACACAATGGTCATAATAGCAATTTTAAAAAATATAAACCCATTACCATGATTAAATTATTTTTTTATCATTAATCATTGATCATCCATGTTACAAAATATTCATTACGGAAGCTTTACTATGCATATATACTATATTTGTATTGGCATGTCGGATTACAGGGGGTGCCGGATTATACTGGGGCCGGATTACCGTGGGTCTATTGTATATATTCTGAATCGTTGATTGAGTTGAATTTTTAATGAAGAATTAATCGCATTGAGCGTATGTATGATATTTGATAGTTTGAATGATTAAAATATGATATTTACCCTGGTGGACTTCCAACCGAAGCGTCCCATGATTCGTGGTCGTATGCCGTACAAGAATGCGGCACTTTTCCGACATCCCTCACCAACAACGACATTCTCTTATGGAACTTGAGCTGATTGACTGCTTCGTCGTGGGTCACCTCCAAAAACGACTGACCGTTCACCTCTAGAATTTGATCTCCTATCTACAATTTATCACAGCCTTTACGTCGCTCGTCGGCATTAAAAATGGGCTAATAGATATCGATTTATGCGAAGGTGTTTTTACCATAAGTCCAGCTCTATCCGCTACGGAATCTTTATCTACTCCGGTTATAAAGATTCCTAAGTTATATTCTAATCCGCCTCTTATCATTAAACCAAGTGATTGTCCCGGTTCTATGCATAAGTCGACCTTGAAAATGTTTAAAGTTTATTACATCTGCATATTGTAAATTGTGGAATCGTTTATATTTCGAGTGTAGATGTTATTCAAGACTAAAAATAAATATTAATTCGCTGTGAGCGTTCGCTAATCCGACGAAAAGAGTTTTCGGTATTTAAGACTCGGAAAATTTCAACTCGGCCTCGAAAATATTTTATTGTTTGAATTTCGTGACGTTTTTTCTCTGCTTAAGTCTGACTAATCCCAGAAACAATAGGCACGAAGGACATTTCTCGACGGAATATATATTTTTTCCTTATTTGTCCCATTCAGAGCTCGAAAGCAGGCTTAGTTCGCATTCGAACGACCGCGACATTCATTGTCGCATATTTATTAATTTATTTTAAAAGCAGAGTCCATCCAGTGTAATATAATTGGAATTATGATAGAAAGAATAGAAATGACTCACTCTTCTGATAGTTCTATCTTTGCTACTGGATCTGGAAGAGCCGCCGTAGGGAGGGTAGCGGGGCGCCGGTGGCAGAGCCGGGGGCGGCGCTCTTTGATACTCCAGTGGAGGAGAAACGGGCCGCCCTTGACGATCCATCCACGAGCACGTCTGTCTCGGACCCGCCCATGCTCCTCCACTACCCCCGGGACTTCTCACAGTCATGCTTAATTGTCTACAAGATTTAAGCATCTGAAACAAAATCTTTTTTTAAAAAAAATTGTCAGTGTTGTCATTAAATTAATGCATCTGGAAATAAAAGACAGTTAATTTTACAAATTACAAATATAATCGTATAAAATAAGCAAAAGGCATGAATGAAGCATCTAAATACCCTATGAACCCCCATTGAGTTTCATTATTTTTTGCTAATATCAATAAGTTTTCGATACAGATTGCCTCGAGTATTCGATTCTCAACGTTCCGGCTGATCATTGTTTTAACATAATATTTATCCCCATCTTCGTTTGATAGTCATAAGACCGTAGTTCTGGGACATTCCCGATTCCCTTTTGAGAATCTCCGTGACAATCAATGTTGAAGGTATTTGACCTCCGAGCAATTTATTTGTAAGTCTTCACTTTTCACAGGCAATCAGAATGAATTTAAGCAACCTTCTTATAAAAAAGAATGGAGGATTACTCACACCAATCACGATAAATTTGCTGAAAAGTACTTACACGAAAGTAGAGTGGCTATTACTCGAACGTTACTAGCTCGGTCGTCTTCATACTATCTTCATACTCTCTTCATATTTTTACAATCAGCTGATTCAAGTCGACACTTTCTTGTATTTCAAAATGCATATTTTCATAATTTGATTCAATGGGAAATGATCACCTAAACTGATATAAATGTGCGTGGTTTGAAAATGGAGTGCTTACGATCATAGAGCCAAACCAATTATGATTGCACTTCGCCAAGCATTACGTTAATATTTTAGCAATCGATACATACTAAAAATCGCCTTTTAAGATACAAACGCGGCTCTAGCTGTTTTCAAAGTGCATATACTGTTCGAGGTGACACACAACAGCGATGAAAAGTGTACATTTTCATACTATACATCGATGCATGTTGGATGATAATGCGGGATGGTGTGAAGCTAAGCGTGTATCTTTGATATGTACTACGTATAAATATATGTACAAATAAGATTTATCATCAACTGAAAACATTAACGTCAATGTGATTTTATCCAAAGTACTGTTCAATTTTGTCAGTACCAAATATCCATTTGTAAAGTTTCGCACTCAATCCACTGGATTCATAAGGGATGTTGTAAAAATACATCATACACATTTATTGTAAAAATATCAATGCATTCAAAATTATGTCTAAGTGTCTCGATAAAAATCAATTACAATACTCAAATAGACACGATTTAAATATGTTTCCTATTACATTGCATTGTAGATTTGTGTGCGACTGTTGTTGTTATCCATAAACGTAAAAAGCAAATAATATATCAATTAAAATTTGTAATTCATATCTAATAGTATACAAACATGCACTTAATAGTATATTAGTGGTGGAAGTGACATTAGTCGAAACAAAGATAATATTAACTTTTGTGACTTCCATAAAATTTAAAAGACAGTTTTCATCAACTAAGAAATTTCCAAGTGAAAAAAATGATGTTATATTCAAAATATTTAGTAGAAGCAAATTTTTGATTATCTATAAACTGTTATAAATAGTCATCCAAATATAACGCCTAGATATCAGCACCGTATAATGTTTATACTTAACGTTTTATCAAATAATATAAGCCATTTTGTTTTAGTAGAAGATAGTACAATTTTAACCATGGACAGATTTACTTTATTATTGAATAATCTTTAGCCTTTTGAAGAGTACAGCCGCGTATTTGCGATCGTATTCCAATGATTCAGAAAGAGCAATCTTGCACTTTTTTCTGTCTAACAGACATGACATGCCTGCAGCCAGGCCTTTCAAAAAAGGCTGTACATCGCATATTGACTGAACATTTGAACATGAGAAAGCTGTGCGCAAGATGGGTGCCGCGTTTGCTCACAATGGAACAAAAATAGCCTCGTGATAATATTTCAATCGAGTATTTAGCGATGTTTCACAGCAATGAGGCCAAGTTTTTGCATCAATTTAGGATGAGACATGAGTCCATCACTTTATATCCGAGAAAAAGAAACCTTCTACTAATCCGATATATTTATTGGTTCCGCTATTCGGGACCATGCTAAAAGACTTTCGTAATTGTACAGATCACGGAAGACCCAAGGTACGCATTTATCTCATAAAATGCCGCTAAAAGCCCTAAAAGAAGACAGAGTGACCACAAGGTGTGTATGTCTAACCGGTCCATTTTTCGGACCGCCGACATGACGAATAGACACCTCGAGATTGAACGCCGTATCTGAACATGTCTGTAGAGCGATTGCGAATTCTCATTACAAAAATGAAGTCATCCAAAGAAGACTAATCGGATGAGTTGTTTAAATTTTACAATCGGTCGAAAATATTGTCGTTTTTATTTTATTGCGGACTTATGCTGTCTGGGTCGGCCAATGTTTAAGCGAAGACGAAGAAAAGAGGGATTAGACAACTCGAATTCAAAAACGAATAGAGTTTACTCTAAGAAGTGAATGAATTGTGTGCTATCAACAGTGTTTATTTATTTATATACAATCTTTATACACGCTTGCGCGGTCATGAAAGATAAATGGATTTGTACGGACGTTAAGTGGCGGATATACAAATAGAGCATCTATTTTTAAGTCATTTTAAAATCAATTCACTACTCAAAGGGTTAAGTAGTAAATGAAATTGAAGTAAATAGTTTACATAGTTTTAAAGCAAACAATAGAAGACTTCATTAGTTTAAGCATTGAAATCTGTCAACAAGATAATGTGCACTTCTCATACGAAAAGAATAAGCCACACACAAGAATAAAATAAGAGGAGCTAGTGAAAAAAAACATTATATGTCAAGAAATTGTATCAATATAAAAAACATCTTATAGATACACATATAAATATACAAAATATTGATTGGGAGAATTCTGCGGCAAAAGTGTCACAAGTCAAAACGTTATTTTTTTATCTAAGACGACAAGAGTAAAATAAAAATTGGCAGCGGAAAATGAATGGCGCTATTTAAAAGCAAAATTTTTCGAAACAACTTACAAAAGTGACGACCGTAAAATACACCCTCGGCCCGGTGAAACATTTCTGTCCTTGAAACGTTTCGAAAGATCAAAATTGATATTATTGTCGGGGGTGGGAAAAGTTGCCGTCCGGTTGCAATCCGATATAGCAGTGGTTGCGCGATGAGCCGGCACAAAAGTGAGCTCACTAACTGGATGCTTATAAGGGTTGTTGATAATACTCCTGTGAGATTATCGCCGTTCCTCCCCGTATCCGAACTCTATATGATGGGAGAAATTTGGGGACAGACATGACCCCAAGCGCATTGCGGATAGCGTCGAATATATTACAATTAACATATAAATGTATGGAGACACAAACGCTTCACAAATACAAAGAACGGGACACTCAGGATTATTGAAAATTTATTGCTTATTTTAGGGTCGCTCCCATGCGAGAAAAAATATCGGGCGCTTATCGCTTTAATGGTACTAGTTTTTTTAGGCAAAAAAATGTAATAAAGTAATAAAGATCACGGATAAGTATACTCTGTAATCATATATCACCATGTATATATGCGAAAGATTTCTAACGAAAGCTGAGAAATGTATTTGAGACAATTCACGTGAATAAATTGTGACAAAATAAATGCAGATACTTTCAATAGAAACGCTCAAAATTTGTTAAGCTATAGAGGTAATGTTTTTAAAGCAGTATCTATAAAATTGATTGTTAAGTGTTCAATACTATATGGTAAATTACCATGGAAGGTTATAGCGTTGAAAATTGTATGCAAACTATCAAATTTTATTTTTAAAATCTATGCTATGTTAAAGAAACGTTTAGCGCATTGCATGATTTTTATAATCAGCCAAAACCGCGTACTTCACCGAAATGCAAGGTCCGTTGAAAACATCGCTGCTGTGCGTGAGTGTGTACGGGAAAACCCGAGTCAGTTAATTTCTCGTCGTTGACAACCGCAATTTGATCTTTCTGCAACTTTAACTTGATGAATTTTGCGTCAATAATTGGATCTGTACCCGTATAAAATGCCACTGACCCAGAAACTTAAGATAAACGAACATAGACAAAGCCATGTGTTCGCTGATTGCAGTTGGAAGTTGACCCAAATTTCGCCAAAAAAATCATCTTTAGCGACGAAGCTCCTTTTATGGATGAATGAATGTGTGAACAAGCGAAATTGTCAGAATTGGGACGATACCAATCCATGCGAAATACACCAGCACTAAATGCATCCCGAGAAAGTCTAATGAAAGACTGTTTAGTGCTGGTTTTGGTCTTTTTTTAAATTTTTATTTACACCTACATTAAAATATGGTCAATCTGTAGTGACATAGAGGACAAATATAAAAATAGTATAAATTACATGTTATGGTAGATATGGATGGATACTAAAAATGGCCACCAAGTCCCTGTGACCAAGAGGTCCAGAAAGGGGACCTCTGATACGGCACAGGAGCGCCTCTCTCTCGGCCGACATGCCCAAACACAACCACAGAACGTGATCCGCGTCCATGAAAGGATCCCCGCACATACAGTCCGAACTATATTTTATTTTCATTCTTGTCAGGCATGACGCAAAACGGCCGTGTCCCGTCAGGAACTGGTAAATCCAGTGATCGGTGTCAACCCATTTTACCTTGAGGCGAGATGAGACTGTGCTAAAGAAATTCCGCATGTAGCCTCCGTGAGGCGATTCAAACCAACTGCGTTCCCAATCGGCAATTGCCGCGTTTCTAGCCCATCCTTTGGTGGCAATAGGATCCGTAAGAATTCCATCTGCTTCCTCTGATGATTGAGTGGAGTTGCCAACTTAGTAAGTTTATTCGTCTCACTCTATGTCCAATGTATCCTTAAGGATGTATTTGTTATTTCCTCCAGTTCTGATCTTGAATCCCTGCATGTTGTCAGAGTAAAGTCATCAGCATATGCTGTTAGTAAGCAATCCTGCGGGAGTATCAGATAAAGGGCATCATCAAGCAGGATGTTCCAGAGCATGGGCCCCAGAACAGATCCCTGTGGACATCCCATTGTCAGAGAACGAGTGATAAGCTCACCTCCAGCCGGTGCAAAAACAATCCTATTGTCAAAGTAGCTACGTATTAATTTAATTATGTTATTAGGGATCTTGTATTGTACCCAGTTTGAACGATAATCATTGCCCACCAAGGCATTGTCAAAAGCTCCCGAGAAATCCAATAGAACCGCAATCGCGTAGTAGTTTGGGGATTGATTCCTGTGATAGATAGCACACTGAAGATAGCATCAATGGTAGACTTCCCAGGTCTGAAGCCAAACTAGTTTTCCGGATAGTGGACAGTCTCCCTCAAGAGCAGTATTCATCCTATACGCTATAGTTTTCTCCAGGAGTTTTCCTAGCGTAGGGAAGCAACACTATGATTCGATAGGCCTTTGGGTCTTCTGGTTGTTTGTTCGTCTTTGATTTCGGAAGAATGGCGATCAGTCCTCTCTTCCAGCAGTCAGGAAAGACGTTTGACTTGAAATACTCGGTCTGGCAAAATCGAATATGGCATTGCCATAACCATCAACAGCGAGCGCTACAGATCGTGATGATAAGCAACTTATTGAGGCCCAAACTGAATGATATGGATACTAATAACATATGGTTCCAATAAGACAACCCTTAGACTTCTTATTCGGGAGCTATCTTAAATCTCTGGTCTATGTGTATAAACCGCAAATTATTAATGTTTTCAAATTCAATATAATAAACGCCATCTAGAGATCAAGACCCTATATAATTTGATGGCTTACTAGATTTATTATTGATGTTTTTCATTGAGTGTTTGATCAACCTTATTTAATGTAGGCTAAGTTGCGGTCTATGACCCATCACGGATTAACGTAAAAGGTTTACGTTATACTCTTAGGTACTATAATCCTGTTAGAACCGCAACAAAACTAGTTCTTGCAATTGCGTTAATTTTTCAATTTCACTGTCGGTCTATAAAGATCCACTGAAAATTGTTATCTTAATGCACATTCCAACAGCATCTGAAAGTAGTGCGTCAAAATCTCTGACTTTGTATACTAAAGCCACATGCCGACGTCCTTTGTTTGAGTTTGATTTTAAGTAAAGTGGTAGCACGTGGTGTAAATTTGCTAATTGCCGTTGCTCTCAGTTTACTTGCCAAATTGCATGGTGCTATTGAAACGGTCTTTAGCTGACGATCGTCGTATATTACGTAAGTTGGTCATGGAAATATTCCTAATCATTTCACACAGTTTCACAAATGATTTTAATAGAATCCTTACAGCGAATTTTAAAAATATTTTTGAAGTGATTCTCAGATTAACACAATTGTTTTGGTAGAAAAATATTTTGAAAGCTCAAATCGTGATATTTTATCAGATAAGTTGTAGCTTAACATATCACTCAATAAGTTTGTAGGATAACATATAATATAGTCATCACTACTAATGGCAAATCAATAAGATTTTTAGGAAGTTTGACGTTTTTTTTACGTAAATTTAACGATTGTTTAAGGGCTTAAAGTCTGCCATAGTTTTTACAAAAAATCGATTTTTTTTTTAATTCTTGAATTTCTATAGAAACTATTAGTTTGGTCAGGAAGTTTCAAAATAAGTAGCCGAGCTACTGACACTTTTTGGACACAACTTCGACCAGCCTTCGACAAACATACAGAAGATGATCAAACTGAAATTTTATTGACTTATTCTACATATGTATAGCTATCGTGTGAATCATGCTTATAATTTTTTATTAATATTCAATCCATTTTTCAAGCAATTTAAGTTGAAAAAAGGTCAAAATATCTAAACGTCCGTTATATTAGTTTTGCATACCTAATTGCAGTTGAGGTATTTTTTATACATTTATAATGTGTTTATGTGTTTATTGAAAATATTTTCCGACTAATTCATTACAACACGACCCAATTTTGGAGAGCGCTAAGTTAAAAGAAGCCCTACTTTAAAAATGTTTTTAGAGCTTCTAAGGATTTACCATTCCTAGCGTTTCTGTAAGACTTTCGTTGCATAATGCTCGTCGGCTTTGGGTTGAAACTAAATTAGTTCGGACAGATTAATTGAGTGGGTGAAATCAGTAGATTTGTTTTATAAACTAGATTGGATTTGTCGTAATCCGGAGAACATTTCCTCTCCATGAGAATTGAGAAAAATGCAAATTTAAAGCCCCCGTTAAGTTTCGGCATTCGTGCTCCTATCGAGTTAAGAAAGGCATTAGTTCGAAGCCCTTTTTTTCATCTTTATATATATGAAAGGCGTAGGACACGCAAGCAACGACTGGTTTGATTCTTATATCGAGTTAATAATGTGTCCCAGATTCGACAGATAGCTTAAAGGCCGTTCCGTGCAGGTTAGCAAATAAATGGGGCGTTTTCCTCCACCGGAATAATTTATGTGACCAGGTTTTTCACCGGGCATAATCACTATGACGGTGTTGTTTGCAGACTATAAAACTACGAAAATGGTTTTTGAATCCGCAACTTTAGTTTTCGTTTATTATCCATTAGGAGCATCGGACACGCAACCTTCTTCACTCTGTTGGCTAAGCGGTAAAAATAATGAAGAAAAATGTTTCGAATTCTTCACTGTCGGGGTGTGGTGGCATGGAATGCTGCATTTATCTCCTTAATGAAATAATTTAGATAAGAAAATATCAATAATTCATATGTCTATCATATTTAAAAATAATATGCTCAAATTAGTAATTTTAAAGATATAAATACATTTAAAAAAAACTTAATCTGAGAGTTAGTTCTATAGGTACTAGTTTTTGAATTATAATTGAACTAGAATCTTTAAATGAAATATTATAACATTTTTAACAATTTTTCTAGCGTTACAACCTCCCATTACATTTAAGTAAATAACCAATATCCGAAAGTCCTGTTAAAATGTTGATATTACGAAAGTTGTCCTAGATTGTTGTCTCAGTCCGACCAATATCAAAACCGTGCTAGATTCTACTCTGGGAGAGTTTGTCCCTTCACTTACAATAATAAAATATTGAGTGGGAGAGTTTAAACGATGTCAAACGAGCTGTCAAGACAAAAATCGCAATGATCGACCAAATGATGTGATCATGCCAGAAATGGTGAATGCGCGAGCTAGCAGACATGGTAAGCACTTCAAAAAGTGCTATACATCGAATATTGACTAAAAATTTGCGCATGAGAAAGCTGTGCGCAAGATGGTTGCCGCGTTTGCTCACAATGGAACAAAAACAGCATCGTGATGATGTTCAAAATCGAGTTTTTAATGATATTTAACAGTAATAAATCCGAGCTTTTGGGTCAATTCATAACCATGGATGAAAGATGGGTCCGCCACGAGGTTTGTGTGTCCAAACGGTCCGCCTTTCAGATCGCTCACACTTCGAATGAGCGCCTTGCGATCGGACGCCATGCTCGGACATGTCCACAAAACATAATCTGCGTCCATGAACAGATAAGACAAAAGAATAGTCTAAACAATGGACTGCAAGAGGAGAATCGGCTCAAAGAAGGCGAAGATAGTTCCATCTGCAGGCAACGTTTGAGTGATTAAAATTAGGAAAAAATGGGAATAAAAAGAAAATGTTGTTTCAACAAGACAATGCACCAGTTCACACATCCGCTATCGTGGCGGGCAAAATCAATGAGCTAAAGTTCAAATTGCTTCTTCATGCACCCTATTTGCCAGATTTAGCCACCGCGGATTATTTTCTTTTTCTAAACTTGATAAAATGGCACAGTGGTAATACATGTGGTATCAAGCTAAAAAGATATTACGTTGAGAATTTTTTTCAATTTTCTTCATTGGGTCTACCCTCGTATAATAGATACTGGGACTTCTGGAACTACCCTGTTAATAGAATTAAAGTAATAAAGATTACATAATAAAATTTATTTAAATTTTAAAGACAATTTTGATCTTTTTTTCTGTGATAGTTATTTCTAAAATACGTATTATATATTAACGTATTTATTTATGAAATTTCCGTCACTAATTTTATTCATAAATAAAAATTAGTTTCGAGAACGGTAAAAGCTCAGATGTCTTCTCGAATGATTTATGCATAGGAAATACGACATCGAAAAAAATCCGTTCAAATGCAAAAGTTTCCTCTCACTAAAAATGGAATAGAATAAGTTTTCTTCTCAACTTCTCTATTGATCGGAGTTTTGCGATGTGTTTCCGGTATTTTCAAATCACCCCATAAGCAGCTCGAAGCCTTATTGTGACCTACTTGTGCAGAAACTGGGTCATGGACACTTCATGTATTGTATACTAAAAATCCCTACGATTGTACTTTTGTTATCTCATCTCGTCCTTGGGGTGCCTTAAAATGAGACCTAATTTACTCTTCTAATAATTAAAATAATTAAATAATTCCATGCATAATTTACAACGAAAATACTCCACGTTTTCCTTGATTGATTGCATACAAAAATACAGCACGACCGCCGAACAAATTTGATTGAAACGCTTTTACGAGAAGGAAACGGTCAACCGAGCAATAAAGTATTTATTGCCACACAGTTGTGGTTGCACCCTCTAATAATATCCATAGTAATTGATACTTTTACGGTATTCGCTCAAAGTGCTCCTGTTGGAACCCAATACACGGCGTTAATATTTTAGCAAGCGGGATCGAACCCAAAGTACAGACGACGACTTCAATATCTCTAGAGTGGTCCTATTATATAAAACCTTATCTTAAGTGCCTAAATTTACTGACTTATTTATACTGCTAATTCAATTTTTATTAGATCTTATTTTAGACATGCAATGACTCTTTGAAGTTTTAGGGATTAAAAATAAAAAAAAGATAGGGGAAAAAAAGTAGGGATTCACCCTATCCTATTGAATGCAAATGATAACCAATTTTTATTTTTACTATCTAAATATACCAATAGCTTTTCAATCACGACCTTTATAGTAAAAAGTTTTTCTGTGAGTTTAAGGGGAGAAACCACATTAGAAGGTTGATTTTTTTTAGCATTTTTCGTAATTTTTTTTAACAAAGAAAAAATAATTAGAATTTGTTTAAACTTACATAAAATTTTATTCATATTTTGAAATATATCTAAGATTATTTTAAAATCATTTCCCCTAGAAATAGTCGAGTTACAAAGTGCTTCCCATAGAAGGTTGCTATCAGAGTCTACTGCTTTGATGCAATGTGCAAATCACAATTTTTAATTAAAATCAATACAAAATTTCAATTTTATTGGCAATATAATTTCTAAATAGATAAACCAAGTTTTTAATGGAAAAATAAAAAAAAACATGTTTGAGATGTACAAAATAGTACGATTTTTTACACCTTTTTTGCAATAACAAATATATTTTGAACTATAATATTATACCAACATTTGGTTAGTCTTAATTTTAATTAGTGCTCATAACGTCGGAACAAATCAGAGTTTTGTTACGAAACTTTCAAAACATATTTTACCAGTAGTAGTAATTTATGACATAAAAAATTAAAAAAATTGAACCGTCTAATGTGGTTTCCTCCCTTAAACGATTAACTGTCCATTTTTATTCAAAGAATTTGTAGTATTAGAGAATTGGTTTTAATGCTTAAAATAGTTAAAAACTCAATAAAGCAAGCAATTCAGAGTTAAATAAAGTATTTCAATATTATAAAATGGATTTACAATATTTAAGTTCCCGTAAGTATATCAATAAGCATGATTTTGTAAGTATTTATTGGGTTAGTATTAAGAAATTAATTTTCCTGCATTTGAAATGCAGGATCGTCGCCAGGGAGTATTGCCAAATGGGATATTCAACAAGTCAGGCGTGAATTTATAATACTTGCAACAATGTTTTCAATAAGTAAAGATTCCATGAAACCCTCACGATACAAACATATATCAATTATTTCGATTATTATTTTTTTAAATATAAAACATACATTTGACAGGTCGTAACAACTAAATTACACTGACGATAGATGTTATTTTAAATAATGGAACATATGCCGACTTCGCACGATCAAAGTCAATGTAAAAAATAAGGAACAATATAAATAAATATGATGTAATCCCCAAGTTCACAGGCAGCATAACGATAATGGACAAATCGCGTGAAAGTCGACACCGGAATGATACGAGCAAAAGACGATACAATGGAGTCCCACAACAATCCTCCACGGCTACTGGGAAAACAAAATAAGAAAGCAAAGCATTCAAAAGACCGAGAAATAATACGTTTCCTTATTTTTAGTATCGCCAAAGTTAAGAAACAATTCCTATTTTACTTCAAGGACGCAAAAAATAAAATAACAATCGTTAAGTAGCGATGCGTTGTAATTTAGAAACGAAAATTGGTAATTAAGACGTCAGTTTGATCAGAAAGTAATTGGCCTTTGAAGATGACTGATTAAAAATTTCTTGCGAGCCAAACTTGAATAATTATCCGAGATCCCGATGCGCAACAGAGAAATGGCATGTCAGAACTTATCCAATTAAAATTCGGCTCAACAAGAATTTCCCTCCTCCCCAATCTGGGATAACTCGTCTTCGGACAAATATTCCGGCAAGGGAAAAAATCGCCTCAGTCCGCAAACTGAATAATGAGTACGAGGCTAAAATTCGAGAACGTCCGTACAAGAAAACTTGGCTTCCTAAAAAAATCAACGAGACGAGAAACCCAAAACATAATAGTTTTACCCGAAGAAAACCATTCAATAAGTTGCTTGCAGATCCTTTTTACAAAGGAACTGTAATCACATTTACATTAAAAGGGACGAAGAATAATCTTGAAATGTAATATCAGTTTTAATTTGCAGAAGTTGTGTTAGATATAGTGAATTCTATCGAAAATTCCATGTTAAATGTTATTTTTTTGCACTTGAGTTGATTTTTATCAAACTGTCTTTTAATTTTTTTCTTATTATAATTCAATAAATTTATGTATATTTTGGTGATTACAAAATTAGAATAAATCCTTTTTCTAAAAAAAAATCCTTATGATACATCACTCAATAAGTTCGTAGGATTTTTTCGTTTTTTAAGAAATTGCGAATAAACATCCCCAAATTGAAAAAAAGCTTAAAACAACAAAAAAAATCAATGACCTTATTAGGTGATGTATTATTTTTTAACCAAAATTTCCAAGACTTTCAACTTGAATGTTCCATTTTAATGTTTGTTTATTTTATTTTTACGCGTATACACGTATAAAAAGAAGTTAAAATATTGATCATTCTGCCATAAAAAAAAACATAATTTAACCCTTTCCACTGGCATTTTTTTAAAGTAGGGGTAGAATTAGCTCGTAATTAATTTCGCGCGTTTTTCAGATTCCATACTCGAGATTTAAAATAAAGCCATTTAAAAACTTTTGATCTTTATCTTTTATCGTTTATATATTATAAGAATTTTATCATCTTAACTGCATTTAAATAATTATCAATCGAATAGGATAAATCTTATTAAAAAAATGACTTTAAAATAAAATACGTTCGTATAGGCTCGGAGATCTGTACATGCACATGGACCGACAAAATAATTTTGGGGGTTAGGGGGGTTTTGTGCTACGTTTCACACATACAAGCTATGTCATAAGTACCAGACCTGACACCAGTGGATTTTTTTATCTGAAGACGTGCCCTATTCCGTGGCTCGAATGATATTCAGATCTGACACCACTGGATTTCTTTGTTTAGGGACGTGCAAAATAATTAATTTACACGACAGAGGTGCCCACAAAAATTCCTAATTTATATATTCCTGATTTATATAGATCAAAAATGCATTATTTCGTGCTATTACGAGCACAGATGATAATGTTGAAAAAGAAAACAACACAAAAACCAATTTTGTCAAAAAAGAAAAAAAAGTTGGTCCACGTGCAAAACAACCTGTATATATATATATAATATGATAAAGAGTAAAAATAATGAATAGGCCATAATACGTGATCCACGAGCTTAAGCTTTTGGCGACATAATGTCGACATACGAGTGGAAAGTGTTAATATCATTTCGTACGGATGATTTGAATTTCAACCAAATAATGAAAAACACATTAGCTAATTTCGCTTTCATAATCACCCTTGACGTCATTGCGACGCGCTTTGGACGTATTTAGAAATATCGAACGCCGCTTAGCATTTCAGCGATGAATTTCGGAAAAATGCAGAATGTTTTCGGTATATATTTAACGCGGCACGTTTTAGGAATAAAGTTATGAATGTGAAGATGCGAGTTACCTTGAGAGCTTCGTCGTGAGAAATAGCCGTAAAAGGCGTTCCGTTGACCTGGAGGATGGAATCTCCCGGGCGCAGTCCTGCCCTCTCAGCCACGGAGCCCTCCTCCACCCTAGAGATGTACACTCCGACCCCTGAAAATAAAAATAAAATTACGCAAGAGCCTAAACATAAAGGCGTGTAAAAAATATATACAAATTTAAGTCGCCGAGGACCACGCGACAAATGAAAAAAGGCTCTCTCGAAAATGGGAGATGCGCTCACATAAATGTAGCGGAACTGTTAAACACAAATTCTTCTTACTTTGTGACAGTTGAAATTGAAACAAAAAGACGAACAAGAAGCTTTCGGCTCTCGAAGCGCCTTCGAAGCGAAAAGCCCGAAACAAAAAAGTCGCGCGCGGAGTCGATTTAAAAAAGTTTCGGTGTGAAAACTTTCAACAAATTACAAAATGTCCCCATTTCGTCTCCCCTATCGGCGGAAAATTTCCACGGAACTTTTCCTCTTTATTTTTTAAGCTCAGGCTTGTGAGTTTCACACTTTCACCTTTTTCCAGGTGAGTCTTAGCCGTTGTGTGTTTAACTTGTCGGACGTCTAAATTCGTAAGTTTCCCGTGCGCGGAACGAATTTGACCATTTATCAATGTTGACTCGAACGGTGGTTTGTAAAATGTCACGTCGGACGAATCGAGCCCTCGATATATACAATACTTAGTCTAATATAAATATTTGTTTAAACATTTTTTTGCATGCATATTTTAACGAGCTAACAAAGCAACGAATTATTAAAAATGGAAATACGAACGTAGCAAAAAATAAACTCATGACCTCTAGATTATTTCTGCTTATGTTTGAATTACGAGTGAAAGTATAATATTAAATTCGCTTTCTTTGCAATCCTGATATTAGATATCAGCATTACATTTTTCATCCTTTAGATATTTTAAAATAATTTTCCAAAATAATATATTTCATGTCATTAAAAAATTAAATCCAAAATGTTTTACGGTTGAAATTTGTTACATGTATTTTATCATTTTATTATAATTTTTTTCTACTCAAATAATCCTCATTTATTTAAAATTATGGTTTCAATATAAGAATCATTCTTCATAATTTTTCAATCTTTCAAATTTGTGTATGATATATATTAGGGGTAACCGAAGGTATTCGAACATTTTAGACTTTTGATAACGATACACTAAAATCCCAAATCGACTCTGATCCACAAAAAATAGTCGAGTAGTTATTGCAAAGACTGGGATCCCCATAGACCATTATCCAAACATATTTAAAATTCATCGGTAAAACGAATAGGATGGGTGTTATGGGATAGGATGGCTACAGCATGCCTTGATCGAATACAACAAAAACGAGCGATAAAATACGTTTTACACCTTTTTAATAACACAAAGTATAATCCCTTTTTAAATAGCATTACAAGTGGTACTACAAAACTATTAAAAGAGGGTTATTTCGTGCATATGGTGGGATATGCGGGGAATAATTCATTATAAAATAATGGAATTGGGAGAAATTATAACTGTACAAGTTTATTGTCGTCAAATAGAAAATTTACATTAAAAATTTAAAGAGGAACGTTATTTATTCAATAGAAAGAAAACGATATTGCTTCATGATAATGTGCGTCTTCATAAAGCAAATTTGCCATTGAAAAATACGAGAATTAAACTGAAAAGAGCTACTGCATCCTTTTTATTTGCTGGATTTCGTCTTGATGAATTTACATCTTATCAGATGCATGGAGTAAAAATAAAAACGATTCAAAAATGCAGCTGAAGTCCATATAAAATCATATCATTTTTTTAAAATGATAATTGTGTCTTGAGGAGCACATTTAATAGTACATTAAAACACAAAAACAGTTAATAAAAGCAGAATTTTTGTATAGTTAATTTTTTTAATTCTATATTATTCTTATGGTTTTTATATTAACAACATTTTACGACTGACATTTTTTCTATGGTAATTTTACTGTACGGCATTAATTAAAACGGCAACATTTTATATGAGCAGCCAGCTGGATTGAGCATTAACTTTTCTTTATTGTAGCAATTGAATTAACCAGATGGAGAAAAAATGGCGTGCACACGTATATGTCGGATTGCAGGTGGAGATCGTTTGTTGGAGGGCCATAAAGATGGTTGGAAGGATCCCATAATGGTCCCATAAAATACAATTGCGAAGGACCACAAGCGGAATATGATCCGACTACTTCTTGTGACCCACTGGAAAACAAAGAATATCCATCACGTACACGTGAAACCTTTTATTCTTCTTCCTTTTAAATTCCACAACGTTTGATATAGTTATTAGATGCTAAGATGGCAGTAAAAATCTCTCTAAAAATTACGTTTTTATGTACATTCCATATAATGCATTATGCCCGCCCAAATCAAAGCCGTTATTATTTTATATATATCTCGCTGGAATCAAAATGAGCAATAAAAATGCACGATGAAAGGGTCTTCGGGGAGGCAGCTTTGAGTGGGAGAGAAAATCGCATCTCGGACAAATATATCGTCAGAGACTTATATGCTATTCGAGATTTTATGTGCAAACACCTTTACTTTACCTCTCCTCGGGTAACAAGCGCGAAGAAAATGCCTTTTAGGGCTCGCCAGGGACCCTGTATTATAAGGGTATGTGTGAAAAATAATAATAAAGTCAAAATTCAACGCTTTTCCTGACCCACTTGAAAACGAACGCGAACACTTTAATAATATGATGTGATTTTTTAATATAATATAAACGTGCTTTTATTAAATCTGCTTGGGTACTTCAGAAAGAGCTCAATCAATCATAGTTTACTACAATTAAATCCATTGTAATGCTCATGTGACCACCGGTTGTAATCCAAAATGATTCATTGTTCGCCCACATTGTATGAATATTGTCGTACTTATAACCAACCCCAACTACGATACGAGGGCGATTCAAATTCAAGTTATAACCTAAATTTTTGCTGTACAAATTTATTAGTGATATTTATTTAGGAGAAGAAGCATCCTCTGTTGTGCAACATGTAATTATTCGGTTTATCGTAAACGAAGACATGAAATCAATTGAAATTTTGAGGATATTTGAGGAAAAGTTTGATGATGCTACTCTAAGTAAGACCCAAGTTTTTGATTGGGCCCAAAAGTTTTCTGAAGCCGAGAAACAATCTGCTGGAAAAGTGATGGCTACGGTATTTTGGGATTCAAAATATATTTTATTGATTGGTTTTAAATATGACAATCAGACGATGTACAGCAAAATACCTGATCATATTTGAATCCCTATCGTATTTTAGAAACATTGAAGCTTTCGTAAATTTATTGTGGATTTATAAATATCGAGATGGGGAAATACTTCATGTCGCATTTGAAATGATAAATTTAACCTGTTGTTATGAATTGATAGACGTATTTACAAACAAAATATACTTGTAGAAGTTTATATAACAAATAGAATTTGATAAGGCGAGTTTGGAGGAGTAAAGTTCCTTTTTAGGGAGGGTCGTAAGCAGAGCACGTTCCTCATAGTACGGAGAGGGCATCGATCGAGAAATACGTGCGCGGCCTGTGGACCACGGCCCAACCAACACCCCCTTCGTTTCGTGTCATACATTCACCTCAAATTTTCAATTTTTACGACCAATTTAAACAGAAAAAAGTTCCATAAATGTAACCGAATTGTAACACAAAAAAATGCTTTGATAACCGCGAAAAATTAAGAATTTATTTCGAAAAAATATTATACAGCGAAAATTTGTCGTCATCAATTTTGGCGAAGCATCGTTAGATGTATGAAATTTGCAAAGCACTCGGGGCGAATTATGTATAACAAGAGGGGTGCATTTTTTGTTTGAAAAGGCGTCAAGTTCAGACTATATTTAGCGTCCCTCACGCAACTATGTGATAAAATATGACGGGGGTATTTTTAGATTTATCCAGCAGCCTTCGTTTGGCAGATTTTTCATGGAAATATTTTAACGGCTTCCGTTTCTAGCTACTAATGGCTGTGTGCGAAAATTTTTCTCTCTTATTGCGCAATGACGAACAAATAAATTATGCAGAAAAAAATATAAAATTTGGTCTTTGTTGTGTTTTTTAACGCTATTTTCGTCTACCGAAATTTCATTTATCACCATTAATTGAGCTTTCATTTATCATTTTACAAAGACTAAGTGACGCAGCCAAGAAAGCTCACTTCTCGACACGTCAAACATCTTCACATTGAAAGCTCTCAACGTTTAATGAACAGTCGCGTTTCATGTTTCTTTCTCAAAACAATTTAATTATAACATATTTTGAACTATTGCAATATTATTTGCAATTAAAATAAAATACCATATAGCACTATTTATAGAAGTTATTAATGTGCGAAATACTCAGCAAACAGGCTAATTTATTACAATAACACGCGGAATTAATCAATTTGTATTCAATACATAGGTGTTATTCTAAAATGTATTAACTCAAATCAATAATAACTAATTATCTCTATTAAAATATTCAATTTAATATGTATCGATATGAATTCATGCCTTATAATTTTAATAAAGCTAAAAGTTCAACACAACCAATCATAAGCTATATATATGGTAATAAAATATCAAATTTTCAGTTTTAATCGGTTTCTTGCAATAAAATTTTAGATCTAGATCTTAGATATTCTATGTAAAAGTAAAATTTGTCTCGATAAAATATAATGATTCAAATTTTCAGCAGACTATACATACTATTTTCATTAGTAATACTTTTAGTTTTAACATAAGACTTTTTAAAAATATTAATATAGCACGTCACTCAATAAGTCCGTAGGATGACTAATAAACAACAATTTGTTTTCAACATTTCGATTGCTTTTTTGTAGAACGATTTGTATTTGGCCTCAAAATAGGATTCAGTTTCGACAATCACTTCTTCGTCGGAGCCAAATCTCTTTCCCTGGAGCATTCTTTATAGGTCTGCAAACAGGTAGTAGTCGTTGGGAGACAGATCCAAAGAATACGGTGAATGGGGAAGCAATTCAAAGTGCAATTCGCGCAACTTTGCCATTGTTGCGATCGAATTGTGACACGGTGCATTGTCTTGGTGAAAGAGCATTTTTTATCCTTCATTTGGTGTCGTTTTTTCGCAATCTTTTTCGTCAAATATACCAAAAACGCCATATAATATTCACTATTGATAATTCTTTCTTTCTCTATGTAATCCCAAAATACCGAGCCCAAAATCTTACTAGCTGACATTTGACAATTTATGTTCGACCAAAACTATTTTGTGGAACGGATTTTTTTTCCATTAAAAATCAATGCTGTATCAAAACACGAATTTCATTTATTATTTGAAAGCGGATACTTTTTAAAAATTATATAGATTTGTCAATAATGTCGCCAACTATATGCAATCCTACGAACTTATTGAGTGATATGTTAGCTTTTTTATAAAGCAATATTTTATTTACGTTGAAATTCAGGAAAATAGTGCAACTTTGCTTCATCATAATATCACAGCTTGCAAATCGATAAAATATTTTAGTTGGCTCCTCGCAGCTAGAATGTCGTAATGGATGACAATAAATCGGATTTTACCCCACAATCTCACACATGTCTGCTTGAATCTACAATTTTCTTATATTGGCAATGC
The DNA here is from genome assembly GCA_008973525.1 of Stenopsyche tienmushanensis. Classification (NCBI taxonomy): domain Eukaryota; kingdom Metazoa; phylum Arthropoda; class Insecta; order Trichoptera; family Stenopsychidae; genus Stenopsyche; species Stenopsyche tienmushanensis. The sequence goes on along the minus strand of WACJ01000406.1, from coordinate 207,148 downwards.
AAGTAATTCAGAAAAGCTGACGTCTGGTGTAGATAAAAATATTCACATACTCGAATTTTGCATTTTTCCTCCATGGAAACTATCGTTTATAAAATTGTGGATTCTATCGCATACATTTTATATCAAGCTCGCTTTACTTTCAGGTTGAAACCACACGCACTTTTTATAGCTAAAATAATATTAAATTCGAGTATATATTATGTTAACATCACGTTATACCTAATGATATAAATTTTAAAAATAATTCATCAGATATATCAGAATTCTGTATACAAAAAAACATTTCAGATAAATATTATGTTTGCATCAATCACCCCATAAAAATAACTGCAGATCTTTGCAGGGGCATAATCAAAGCAACATTTGTAGAGATAATCTATAAGAAAATTCGTATGAACTTTGTCTTTCGGGACTAACTCGAATGGAGTCTTTGCAAAAAACTTTCGATTCGATTTAAGCTAGCTATATAACATACAGCTTCATGAAATGTTTAAAATATATATAGAAGTTTTCAAATAATATTACAAGCTTTTATATTAACTTGTTTTATACAAAAACTTATAATATCTAGCCGCTTTTTCATAGATTTGATCCGACTTGAGAATTCTTTAATGTATGCAAAGTGGTTATCCCTCAAAGATATAAAATTCAACTCGTCCTCTATATTTTTACATTTTTAATTATTAAAAATTTGGATTATCACTATAGTTATATTCACCTGCATCTTTTCCTCCTTTGACGCAGATTCCAAAACCGTGTGTTCCCTCTGGAGTGTCCCGGCTCATGGTGACCGTTCTCGTCGTCAGCTCGTGGATGTTAGGAGCGCTCGTCTGAAGATATGACCTTCCTTCCCGGTATCCCGCCTATATGAATAAAAAAAATATATATCTGCGTAAAAATATGTTCAGATTATCAGAAAACGATATAGAAACGCTCGAATTTCATATTTAAAGCGCCGAAATTCATACAAAAAGATTCCGATTTTAGTTTCAACCGCTGTCAAAAGCCGGGCGTTAAAAGGGTCAACCCAACTGTCTGATATCAAAGAGTTATGATGAAATTTATTACACTCAACAAGTAAGAATTTCGTCACTCGGAATGTTTATATGTTTTCAATAGGATCGTTTTAGCTTTGTAATAAAATTAGATGCAATAATGTATTTTGTCAAATTTCAAATCTTGCCCGGAAATCGCTCATGCTGAATGTCTATCATGGCATGCGCTATATGGCACGTATATCATACATATAGTCGGTGTCTTTATCATCCAATTTATACCACAAGTTTCTTATCATCAAACTGTAACGCTCGCCGTTGATGGTTATGTCAATACCAGTTTCGTTTTGGAAGAAGTATGGACCGAAGATCCCGCACCAATGTGACTTTATCGGGATGTATTTGGTCCTGGTTTACTTATGTGGATTGGTATGGTCCCATATCTGACAATTTTGCTCTGACAAGATGATTTTATTGGCGAAATTTGGGTTAACTTCCAACTGCTCCAGATCCCAGTTTGTGAACACATGGCGTTGTTAATTGTCGTTTATCATAAATTCCTGGATTAGTTGGAGCTTATATGGGTGAAGATCTAATTCCCAATGCAAAATTCGCCAATTAAAAATCGCAATAAGACCAAGTTTTTGTGAACAGAACGTTTCTCGAACAGAGCACTGATTATGATAATCAAATTTGATAATTAACACATCTTGTAATATTATAACATGCATAATTATTGCCATATATTACTTAATAGTTTACAATAAATTGGTTAGGGATGGTTTAATGAACATGGCCGCTATAACTTAATAAATTTTGAGCGTTCTTATTGAAAGACTCAATAAAGACGTTCAAAAGATGTTCAATCTATCGTTTTTTCTACATTCATAATTTTCAGAACTAAGCTAGAGTATTTCGTCTGAATATTCTCCAATATCATTTTCTTTTGTATTAAAATCGTTATTCAAGAAGGATTAAATATGGCTTTACTTAAAAACTTAAGCACCGTAGCGATTATTGGACTTTAAAAATTGGAAATTAATCACATCGCCCTAATAATACGTAAAGGCTGGAGATATACGAAGCAACATTAACCGATAGCTTCCTCAAGGTCCAGAGATCCCATCGAATAATCCCACGGGATTATTATACTGTTACGTTGCTCTATACCGCCTATTAATAATTTTCGGTCGCGTGAGGATATGGGTCACAAATGATTAATTAAATATGAAAAATTACCCCTATACCGCCCAAATGTGTGCGCAATTTTATTAATTATAAAACTATGGTCGCTAAATGTCGATCAAAATGATAGCGCTGAATATTTTCAATGTTTTGATATCTTTGGGATATCTAATAGAATATCATTTCGGCGTATTCCACACGGCAAGAGTCTAAAATCAACCTCAAGAACGTGATCGGGCTGGTGTCGTCAATGGGGATCGAAATCATGTTTCATCGTAAAAGGTTCTCAATCTCATTTGATAAAAGACACTCTCTAAAAATAGAGCCGTGTGATTGAAGATCAAATATCATATCCGTCTTTGAAATCCTTTATATTGGTGAAACGAGTGTAATTCCCGCTTCTATGGCGACATGAACATGATATTGAAGTTGGTATTTGTAATGAAACTCAATCATAATTCCCGGAACAAGCAAATGTCGAGATGCTTGCAAAATATTAATTCTGTGAGCAAATAAATGAATACTTTTATCTATAATATTCGCCATATTTAATCAAAAACCACTTGCTTTAAAACGAAATTCATATTTTAAGCAGAATATATAATATATATATATATAAGAAATGTTGTTTATAAAAATATGCAAAAGGTAATTTGTGAGAAATCATGTAGCTTCAACGGCTACAATCAATACATCCGTTTGATATATCACACGGAAGAAATGGCACGCTTTTTGCGACTATGATTGATTGAATCGCAAATTATCCGATTCCATTCCGACTTGGGTATAATTCTCGCCGTTTTAGATTTATTGGGCCTCGTCGATTTTTTTATACGAATATTTCTCCCCGTTGGTAAAATTTAAAATATAAATCACGTCGTCGTCGTCGAGTTTCTTGTATAATGTAAATAGGTTGGGATATTTGCAGGGTAAACAGCACGGAGAGTGACAGGAGTGGAAGGTCTCGCCACGACAAGCCTTTAAGGATGCGTGACACGTTTGACAGAGAACTTAATCCTGCTGCAGGAGCTGGCCGACGACCCATAAAAAAGATTTAGCGATGAACTAAGGATAGACTAGCATCAACTATGATCATATTTGTGCCCGTTTAATAATGTGGCAGGGTGCTGAAAATTGGAATTGCCAACATTGCTTGGGAAAATTTAAGCTAATCTAATAACTATCATTTGTTTGCAAACAACCACTATATTTTAAATTTGGATATAAACAACTAAAATTATTATATTAATACAATTACAACCTCCTAATTAACGCGATTTTTAATTGTATTAAAGAAGAAAACCAATAATAACTGCTGAAATTGAATTTTTAACATATTTTCTGAAAAGTGCAATGTATCAATATTAGCACCTAATACTTCAGAAGATTCATGATAAATGGAAATCCCAATAACCAACAAGCGAAAATATCATAATAGCTGAATTCTATTATATGGTTAAGGTAAAGGAAGAATAAGAAGTTCGAGAAATGTTCAAATAAAAAAGGATATTCAGCTATTGTACAAATGCTACTCGATTTATTTGATATGGTTTTATACCCAAAAATCCTAATAAAATGAAAGATTTATCAGTAACTACATAAAAATGTATTTACTACATTTGAGGAATGAATACTTAACTATATTGACTTGAAATATTAGCTGATATATTTAAATATAGAGACAAAAATAATAACAACATCCCTAACTTAATCCAATGTAACTCAACAAATGTGCAGGTATTATTTAATAAGCTCACATTCTAAAAATATTAGAGGCAAATTAGGTTACGTAAAAACTATTATTCTAGCTTTTGATAATAGTTTGAGTAGTAATTGTTTTAAGTACATTTTTAAATATTCAAAAAAGTTCATAACAAAAAAGTTTTCTCAGAAAAATAAGATTTTACTCAGATAAAAGTTTGTGTGTGAATCTCCTATTTTTTATGATTTTTTTATTTTATTTTTAGCTGTAAAAAACATATTTTTCGTCTATCCCTGTTCTCTTCCCAAATTTTCTTTGTTTAACCCTTACAACTCCTATGGCCACTACGTGTGGCCGGTTTTTTTCTCGGGTTGTTTTTATGAACTTCAAATTAGATTTTGGTATTTTTTTAAATGTAAGAATCAAGTAAATACTTTAAAAATATCGTCTTATTATCTGACCATTAATTTATCATCTGGAATATGGAAAATAAAAGGTTTAGAGGAATTGAATCGGTGCATGTAAAGAACATAAAACAATAGTCTGCGTCGAGTTGTAGCGTAATCATTTAAAAAAAAACCAAGATTAGCTGTGGGACGAAAGATGGCATACAGAAAACAAGATACTTTAGTATTAGCTAGAGGAGAAAAAAAATAGTCACAATGCTCAGTACAAAGCATACGTCAACTTCTCAATCAATGAGAAGAATAGCAAAGATTACCCCATACCAATCTAATCAAGATGAGCTAATAAACAAGCCAGTAGATATTTTAGATTACATTAAAAATATGGGCGGGGTGGACACAGCAGATTAATACGCAACATCATATTGTTTCATGCGAAATACTGAAGTGGTGGAAGAAGCTATTTTTTTGAACATCGATTGTAAACTCTAATATTTTACACAAGAAATATAAAATCAATTGAAATAGAAAGCCAATCATTGAAAAAATCGCTGACAATTGTTGATGAAACTTATTGGTAACTTTCGCGATTTTACGAAGTCCAAATTGGGACGATTTTCGTCAACGATCAACGGTTAGATGAAAGTCCTCATTTTATTTATAGTAGATCAGGGAGGATTTATAGAGGCTGTATGGTGTATTCAGACCGTGAAACTGAAAAAGAATGAAAGCGAAAGCTATATTTTTGCGACACTTACGAAAGGAAACCAGCGCTTCGTTCTGAAGATTGCTTCAAAAAATATCATATATTACATGATTACAAAAATTAATAAATCAAATAAAATACCTAATATACTAAACAAACGTCTTGCTTTATTATATTCTATTCACATTTAAAAAATAATCGTCCTTATTAAAAGATCCTATATGTAGATACAGAGTAAAATCAATGAAACGTTCACTTTGTTCATCGGAAGAGATGACAATCTCTTTTTTTTACAAAGATCGAATTGACTTTCGGATGATTGATCGTTGACACGGAAAGTTTTTCTTCGATATTTATCCCTTTTGAGTATCCAACCAAATTTGACGTAAAATTTGGGTGCAATTTGATTCTATCAATTGGAATTGACATATAGCAAGCATCAAAGAACAATGGGAGCGCTTCAGATCAAATAGGCCTAAGTTATAATGAGGCTTTCGACTCTTTTTGCTCTTCAATATCAATTTTATTTATAAAAATAAACACATTCACATATAATACATTTCAAGTATCGACATAAGAAACTTTTTTGACATGAATTTTTAACAAAAATAACTCAATATATTATATTAGATAAAGCGGATAGAAATGTCATTTTTTGTGTCAAAAACGAAATAACTACAAGGTTACGAACTTTTAAATTTTAAATTTGAGTACATGTTATAATTTTACCTTTAATTTTAACTAATTCTATATGTGAAATCCTATTATTGGCTTGTAACATTTCTAATCTACAGCTAATTATATATGTAAAGCTGTTGGGTTTCCACAAATAAATAAAAATAAATAAATAAATAAATATCGCACAGCTTTTATTAAAAAAATTTTTTCTCCAAACAACAAAAAAAAATGACATTTCTTTCCGCTTTAATTAATATATACTGTTTTATCTGAATGCATATAGTTAGACCATATTCTTTTGAATACGATTCTTTTATCCTCGCCTGCAGTCGGCGGATTTCGATTTCATTGGCATTGTAGCGCTTTTTATTAAGCAAAAGAACAGATTGAAATCGTTCCATCGGTGCATTTCCATTTCTCTTTTATCAGTTTTAATAAAAACTGCAAAATATACAGCGGATCACATTCATCCAAGTCGATATCATGTTCTATTTTCAGAAAATTGAATTTATTTATTTATTAAATTTCGGATATTTTTACGTACATCAATCATCGTGTTTGCCAAAAAGGGAGATATTTTTTAATTAGAGATATAAAAACACAACAACAAGTCGATCAATTGAAGAGTAAAGTTGCCACCCGATAAAACTTGTTCTTTTTTATTGACAGGCCCTTATATATTGTGCTTAAAGTAAAAAAGTTTTTATATCATATTATACAAACAAACATAGATATAATATTTCCTATGATTATCCCAGAGGAAAAGCAAGTAAAAGACGTCACTTATAAATGTTTATTTTTTCGACTTCCGCAAATATTTACGATTGCCGTGAGAACGTCGAGTCAATTCGGGGGGAAAAGTTTTTTCGCTATTCCCGAATTTCGGAGGTCGAACGGGGGAAGACTTTGTCGCCTTCTGCGAACGGCAGCTGCTGTTTATGATGTTCTGGCTCAGTCGAAAACCACTGCTCGGGAGCCAAGAAATTCAATTTAAGACACCGCCTTTGTCGCAAAAGTTGGAATTCCAATATGGATGTATATAAATTTCAGGAACGCCGACCGATGACAGCCAACTTTTCAGAAAAAACTACAAAGACCAAACGAATTTTCCCCAAAGGTACGAGGGAGAGTCTGTACAGTTTTTTGCAGTGGAAACTCTTTGTTGTCTTTGCCGGGATTCGCCTGTTTGCCGTTTTTGATGTCCGCTTCCCATCCTCATTTTGAATGAATGCAACGAACGACCTCCTTTAATATCCCGTAATATGGCCATTTTAATTTGTAAAGCCCAAAATACTAATATATCTAAAAGTATTTTACATTCAGAAATTTTAGAAATCCAGCAGTTTAAATACCCAAATATAATACCTTCTGCAAGCCTTTTTTATTGCATCATATCCATTTATTCAAAGATTTTCTTATTTTTGTTGAACATTGCTTTATAATACATCCAATAATATTAACGGACAGTTTTTAAGTAAAGCTTAAAAGTTACAGCCTCTAACTATTACGAAAAATATGTAATACGATTATTCTTCAATAGACGTAATCATTTGTTATACGGTTAAAACTCTACAATTTTGCCAATTAATTTCAAAATAGATTTCTATAGATTGATCTTAATTTCAGTGGTCAATAATCTTTGTTGTCTACTTTGATATAACTCAGCTGATATGCTTAAAACACATCTTAGATTTGGAATATTCAGAATAATTTTCTGAATTGTGATTTTCTTCTTTCTTCCGCTACAACTGCTTTATTACAGTACATGAGCAGTATTTGTATTTTGCAGTACCCAAAAACTTTATTTCCAAAGCCATTTCAAGATATTCGGCTATATTTTTACATGGAACTCTTTCATTGTAAATTTTCAGTGGTAGATGTGCAGACTTTTTATTCGCAAAACTCATGTTACTGTTCTAAATTATAAACAGTTTAATCAATGATTTTTAAGTTTTATTTGTTCCAAAATGCAGCTGTATTAAATTGAAAATCATCATCTACTTTATTTGGTCTCATATTATTATTCGAATGTTTAAATATGATAATAATTATCAAATATTAGGAGTGCAAATTAGTTCGGTCCGTTTTCAAAAGATATCTCTGGCTGTTATGAATTTTTCATAGTGACAGCTGATTTCGGTGGTTTCAAAGAGATTAGACATCTGTCAATAATATTCAGTTTATATCGCTTTGAGTTTCATAAAAAAGCTCTGTTTTATACCGGGTTGAATATATCAAATTTTGAACTAAACGGTATTTGCGGGAGGTTTTAGTTTTTGTGCTTTAATTAGAAGCAAAGTGTAGCTGAAGCACATCAAACACTTGTGAAAGTTTATAATGACAATGCTCCAACTGATAAATTATGTAGGGAATGGTTTTGACGTTTCAAGAATGGTGATTTCAACGTTGAAAACAAACTTCCCTCTGGACAGCCAAAAAAATTTGAAGACAAGGATTTGGAGGCATTACTCGACGAAGATGCAATAGAAGCTTGCAGAATCGTTAGGATCATTAGGAGTTATTCAACAAAGTTTCTATACGATTGAAATCCATGGAAATGATTCAAAAGCAATTAGATGCTTCTTGAATCGAGATATGTTGAAAGGCGATTTTTCACTTGTGATTCAAAGACAACAAAGAAAGGGTTTTTAACGTAATATTGTGACTGGGGATGCTTACCAGTTCAGTCCCCTTCGTAGAAATCGAAAATCGGCTTCTAGTTTGGATCGTCTCAAAATACGAGACATTTTTTCGAAATGGAATTCGAAAATTGCCTGAGAGGTGAATAGAGAATATTTGCAAAAAATAGTAACCAGCGATGGACAATACTTTGATTAACTGTTTCATTAATTTTGTTCTGATAAAAAATGTGTTTTTGACCGGTAAAAAACGAACTGAAGCTAACTTGCACTCCCAATAATAAAATATATGAATTAAAATAATTTTGAAGAACACAGGAAGTTTTGAAAACTGATACTAAAGACTTCGCATGATTGATTCAAATTGAGACTCTGAATATATATGTATCCGTATGTGATTGTGACCTGTATTTATCAAGCATCCAAGTGTCCAAGAAAATCGTTTAGTTTGTAACGTTCCCATTTATATAGAAGACTTGCCGGGATTTAGTTTCACTTCGACGTGATAAATTGTCGCTAGGCAAACAGAGTACATTTAAAAATGCATCGCTAAAACTGCAACGTTTTCGACCGAGCGAAGAAAAATTTAAAAGCTTTATTTACGAGAGACGTGTTCATATATCGGCCTTTGTGCGGTTGTGGGGTTTTTTAATTATATTTGTCGGTCTGCTTACAATTTTATGTAATCGTGATGCAACGCATAAGGGTGTAGAAGATAAGAAGCAACATCTGAAAGCATAAAAGAAAAGAGAGAAGGTAATTGACTCACATGGTGTGTAGTACTAGGAGGGCTGCTGGCCGGCGCGGGGCCGCGCCGCTGAGGGCGACCGCCCTGGCCCAGCAGCCGAAGCACTTGCTCGGGCGAGATGGGCCTCTTCTTGCCGGCGGGGAGCGAGTTGGAGACGCCGAGCCCCGGGGGTGCCTGCCCCAGGTAGGTGCCCCTCGGGCGGTGGCCCTGCGAGCTGGCGGGCCTCTCCACGATGGTGTAGGAGGTGCCCGGCGGAGAGTAGTAGAGGCCCGAGCCTGAGCCGGAGCCGGAGCCGGAGCCGGGGCCAGGGCCGGGGCCGGGGCCGGGGCCCGCGGGGGCGCAGCAGCCGCGCGCGTCCGTCTGCGAGCGCGAGAGGCGGCCGAGCCCCGCAGCGCGCCCGCCCGCCGCGCCCCCGACGCCAACCGCGCCGCTCGCCCCGCCGACTCCGCCGACTCCGCCCGTGCCCGACCATCGCAGCTCCGATAGCTCCGACACCTCGGGCTCCCCCGTCCTCATGCCGGGGGACGGCCGCCGATTCTGAAACAAACATATTTCATTATCTCACCGATCGAATTCTTAATTCTTTCGATGTGACAACCCTGAACAAGATTCAGGGTTGTCACAGCATATAATGAATATATATTTTATTTTTTGTTAATGTTATATACACGCCATGATAATGATAATTTATTTAGGTTTATTAGTATAAGTATATTTCAATTTACCCTGGTAAAAGTTTTAACTTGAAATAATAAAACTATACAAGCATATTTTGAATTCGATGTTTTTTTTTTTGAAGAAGAAGAACAAATAAATTTTCTGATTCCTCGATTATTTTAATTTCTTGAGAAATAAGAATTCTCGATTTTATTCTCAATTATCTCGATAATTCTCAAGAAATTTTGAAAAACAAAAAAATATAAAAGAGTAAAATATTGCATAAAAATATTATTATCTTAGTACAGAGATGGCCAACATGCGGCCCGTCTTGAACATTTTTTCGGCTTGCGAGATTCATTACACTTTTAGAAAATATATTTATTTTATAATGGCCAAAGTAATTGCAATTTAAAAGTAATTATGCTCATCAATAGTTGAAAGAATTTAAGAAATCAAAATGTAACAATTAAACTTACAGCTGCTTTTGAAAGCCGATTCAATAATTTACAGTTAGACAAACACAACAAAATGTTTGAAATATATTCATCTCCTTTTCATGTCGAATTCGAATCGACCCCAGAATATCTCCAAATAGAACTGGTTGCCCATCACCCAAAAATAAACTCAAATACCCAAACTGGGATCGATTTGCAAAAGCTAAGTTAAAAAGTGTGAGGAAACAAATATCACATAGTAAAATGTATTTTAATGATTTTATTTATATTTAATTTTTAGTTTTATATATTTTTTTACATTGTACGTTGAGTATCATTATTATAATATTATCTATGTTTACATTTAACAATAATAGTAAACACAATAATAATAAATCATTATGTTTAAATTTTTCACTCCCAAAAAATGTCTATAGTGTATCTAAATCTAATATGGGGATATATAATTTTTTTATGTGGCCCGCGGAGCTATGATCCATTACCAAAGTGGCCCGCAAGACCATTTGGGTTGGCCACCCCTGTCTTAGTATGTAATTGAAATAAAATATATAAAAATACAGTTAACATTAAAAATTTAATCCTTTTCATTCGTATATCGATATTATGTTGTTAAAAGAGTTTTAACTTAAATTCGTATTTTTTGAAAATCAAAATGCATTGTAAATCTTTGCTCTAGCTCATGCTGTAATATTGTCGAGAGAAATTGGAGAAAACGAGTAACATTTCTATCGACATAACAACATATGCTGATTCGCTTTTGTCTGCCTTTATGCATCACTTTTAGACTATTTTTTTAAGTTATTCAAATCATACTGGAGCAATCATAAAGCTATTGTAGAATATTCAGTAGATTTCTGTATATATCATAGAAGGTAAAAATACGTCACGCAGTATAGTAGAATTCCAAATATTCTTGATTCTAAAAAGTAGAATCGATTGGCATACTTTGTCAAATTTCTCTGCAACATCCAGAAAAACAACAAGTTTTATTTTCATTATAAAAATATTATTCATGATTTATTATAAAAGAGAAACTTCGCTATGATATTATATATTCGACTAAATAAAAAAAATCACTGAACCATCAATAATCTGTCCTTTATGGCATTCCAATCAAAATAACTAATAAATAACACAAATTTGTCCAAAGGAGCAGAAAAAAGTTGAAAATTTTCCTAGCAATACCTCAATTGCCTATAAGCGAGGTGAAACGAGGAAAATCTTCACAATAGGTAGGTCCCGAAGGTGTCGCAGGTTTTCCTTTTGTGTTGGTTTTGAATACACTCGAAAGGACAATGGTGGCTTATCTATTGCCGTTTTGCTGTGTCGGTATTCCACATAGGTTGTCGTCCAAAAAAAAAAGCCATTTTTACTTTTCACGAACAAAAATGTACGGCAGAAATTCTCGTCGAAATATATTTTCTCCGGATGAAAACTACTCCTTTTAAATGAGAACATTTAAATGCCAGGAGTCAACCGCCGCTTAAATGTCATCCCTGTGGAATTAATTTCCACAATGAATGAGTACATCGTGGATGAGTGAAAATAACTCAATTGCAGAGATGTGATTAAAAATTGCATATCGAACTTTTGATAATTAAACTCTTCTTTACACCTTTGAATACTTATTTCTTAATGTTATTAAATAGAGCTAAGAATAAGTAACAAGATAATGATTGTATACGTAATTTTTCTGTTTCTACAAAAGAAGTGAAATTCTCGGTTTTTATTAAGTCGCCCTTGGGGAGATAAGAATGAGAATAATGGCGATGAAAGGGCCATTAGTTATGTTCAGGATCTCTTACCTTATTTGTATTAAATAAGCAAATACTGTAAGTTGTGAGGCGTCCAAATGAGAATATTTACAGATGATAAACTTAAGATATTACCGTAATATATTTATCTATTTCGGGATGTATTTGAGCGAAAAGCACTATAAATTTGCCTATTCAATAGACAAAAGTCTTACAAAATATTTGAACATTTGTAACCAATTCAAAAACTTATTTGGATTTAATCCGAATGCCTCGCAAAAAATAAGATTTCCGTCAGAAGATTCATTACATATTACATAAATACATACTTTGGGATGTTAAAAACCCGTTTTTCAAATAATACAACTCTTTTGAAGCAAGTTATTCGAGTGGATAACAAATATTAGGTTTCGTTTTTCTGAAAATTCCATCCATTTAAAAATGAGTCTCTTCAAAGATCCAATATTAAAAGACATATTGATATATATTAAAAATATGAAAACTTGTGTTTTGATCAATAAAAGCAAATATGATCCTTATTACAGTGATTTTTTTATTCGAGATTATTATACAACGATCAAGACAACCATCATATTTTTATTCAATATTGCTTACTGCTAATTATATTCAAATGATCTCATTCTAAACGATGGTATTATATTAATGAAGTCAAGACATTTTTGAATAATTGACACGGTTTATCAATTTTCCGTTACAACTGGAATAATGATATTCCAATGTTTATCAATTATGATTGGAATCATTCTTGTTATATAGAAATTCTGGGTATTTTTAAAAAACGAGAATATACCTGCAATAATATAGAAAGGAAAGGAATAAATGGATTTCATAATATTTCTTTCTCTATAATTACGGGAATGTTAAATGTAGAGAGACAATGGATAATGCAATTAGCACAGAGAATACACGAAAAAGAAGAGTTCGCTATGTAAAATCTAAAAATTAAAATCAACTGCTAATTGAGTTTGCTTCTAAGAATTCAGATATTATTACAAAATAGGGAAATAAATATATAAATAATGATAAGCTGGAATAACTTTTTCATGTTGATTACATTCCGTTTGTAAATAAAATCACCTAAACAACTAAACTAAATTTAGTTTTGAATTCAAAATTTTCATCTCCAAATGCGTCAAAATCCAGTTTAATCTACAGTTTCATTATTTACTATCATTAACATATTATATATTCAAACACAGGCTTTTCGATTATAGTGCTAAAATGTTGACACCCTTGATAGTATATAATCCTTATAGTATATACCCCTGGTAAAATTAATTGTCAATCAAACTGATTTTAATTTGAAAAAAAACACAAATGGTTCTAAAAATCGTTCGTAAAAATATTTTAACACATTATGTAGGGGAATCATATTTTTATGAATTATTTTTCAATTCAATTTTTCAAATTTCCCCGTACATAAACTCAGTCAGTACTTCTATTGAAGTGAACACGCTATAGAAACAAAACGCTATAGAAAGCTAGGCAGACATACGAAATTTGTACGTGTTTAGTTTGTTAGCTCCTTAAAGAGGTAAGACACAATGTTGTGTCGGAATTTCAGTGACTCAGAAAGAGCATTCTTACACGTTGATTTCGAAGACAGACAGAGAGGGAGAGTGTATGATGCGTACATCGTACGACTGTATAAATCATTAAACCCAATTTTATCGACGAAAATTTTATAATATAATTTTATCGAAATTAACCATAATTTAAAATTAACTCACTTCTCAAAGGGTTAACAAGCGCAAGTGACATACACGAGGGGCACTGAATCTATGTATTTTGCCAGTCGCTTATGTAAAAAGCGCTACAAACGCTATAGAAGAAAACTTTATAGAAATGGACATTATTGGAGGGTTGACAATATCTAATTTCGGGATCGCATTAGACTAATCTCGGGACTGGGATTTTTATTAGCTTAAGAAATTACATTGATAAATTTGATCAAAAATTACTAATAAGTCAATTTTTTTAATATAAAAAATAACAAGGCTAAAGAAGTTTATTATCAGATAAATAAAACACTAAAAATTTCAAAAAATATTTTTGAAAATATGCCCGAAGTAACATTAAAGCATTGAGGGTTTCGTCATTTAGTCTGGATCTGATTTTGGAAGCCAGGCAACTTGCTGCTGAAAATGTATGCTCAGTCTCCACACTTTTTGGAGGTATCATCATCAGATATTTAAATGCTAGTTCGAGTTCATAACCGCTTGAGCCCCCATTTTCGTATAACACCATCAATATGACTGATAAAAAAAAATCCCGATTTCCCGACAAATTACTTATTTCCGTCGCTGCAGATGAATACTTATATACCATAATACTTTGATGTGATTCGTAATTATATTACGGAGGAATACACAAATTCTGAATCCCGTATCTATTATATTTCATATCGATATTCCCATTATTAGAGTCAAGGTGTAGTAAATACATCACCGGTAGAGAATGGTTAATATAACAATTTGAAAAACATATATGTACTGTATATATGTATACATAGATTAGAGAGTTACTGCCTACTCCATAGTCGAAAACGTTGTTCATATAATATTTTATAGAGATATAGAATTTCGAATATAAATTCTATGTATTTCTAGGAATAAATCTCAATGATTACCATAACGACTTGATTTTAACATTAAGTGATCGCATTTTAACGATCTGAGCGTTTTTCCAACCTTACCCAAGAAATATTTTTTACTGTATAAAGAGTCATTCCTTCAGATCATTAAGTATGAGGATGAAATTAATTTACATTTGAAATGTAGTAAAAAATTGTTTTATCAAATCGCATTCATTCGCAAATAGCATCTTGGTAAAATTATGTTTTTGAGAAATGTGTATAAAATAAATTTGTGTCTATTTACAGATATATTGGCATTTTCATATTATGGTACTTGTTTAAAATTCAGCTTATATTTTTCAAATTTGTTAGAGCCAACAGATTTAAAGCCAGTTATCGAAAGTTTGTCATAACAAAGTTAGGCCGGAACGCATACAGAACACCACAGTACTGCCAAAAGTCTTTACGTGTTAATAGCCAATAACATTATGATTTATTATACTGTTTTCAATATGAAATAACGTAAAATTTAAAGCACACGATTTAGTTGTTTCCTGCTCCGGTATTAACGCATCCGGTGATAACGTAATACGTTCTCACGGCAAATAAAATAATTGCTATTACTCAAAATATCATATTTAGCAGTATTCTAAAATTATTCAAATGACTTCTTGTTCAAATAATATATATTCAGGATGTTGTTGACATGATTGATAGCCCGCACAAGAAATATCATGGCTTTTAATTCATTTTCGAGGATAAATTGAATTAATACTGGCATCCCCATATATTTGAGTCACCCTCGAAAATACTACGGAATCGTATGGAAAAAAAATTATTAATATTTGAAAATGATATAGTTAACCTGTGTTTAGCATCAAGAAAGGGACTACGCTTTAGAAATAAAACGCTATAGGAAATTAGGCACTCAAACAAAATATGTAAGATTTTCGTGTATGATTTTCACCTGTCTGTCATCTGTTTATTGTAATTTGCTTGTATTAAATATTTGTTATTTTGCACTTTCAACGTATCAAATATGTACAGATAATTCAAAAAATAAATAACTACGACATAAATTCACACAGCAAAATTGTATCTCACGCAATATCGTCAACAAAATAGAAGAACAGACGCAGCACAATTTTTCAATTTATTCTTTGTCCCAAGATACTTAATTTTTTGCGAAGAATGTGGGTTCTGAAAACGCTCCGCATGAGCCATTCTTCGTTCTAAAGCCGTAAAAATTTATTATGTACACACTTCCTGGTTTACATTTTCAGACTTTCTTCCCACTAGGGCGGGAGCGTTCGCGAAAATCGATCGCAACTTCTCAACTGAAACTCGCCTTCATGCTAACAGTTCAACAACCCTCGTCATACAGAATGTATCATTAAAAGCATTATGTGTCTCTTCTACTTCTTTCGTATTAACGATCGGATTTTGTTACGTTCGGGTGCGAATCTCATTATTTCGCGAAAAATGTCCACTCACTCATAATGCGATATTCTTATTGCCTCCATAAATCTTGGGAACACCTTCTGGTTAACGGCATAACTCGACGGTCCCTTCGTCTTTGAAATAATTTTAATAAAGACACTTTAAGTAACTTGAGCGCCATTAAGGTTATATCCCCCAAATTATCGGCGTCTTGGGTAAACCTTCCAAGTATCGCTTAGCATATCAAACTTTATAAATCAGTGAACGTTCTAGGAAAGGTCTAGAATATTTAATATTGCCAAAATAAGATAGCTTTCATGCTATAAAATATGCTAGTAAAATGAGAAATAAATGAACTTTACTATAAACATTTGTCTCAATATATGCACATGATTGCTTTCTGTTTTTGTGCGATTTCATTTGAATATTATCAAATTATTACTAATTTTTAAAAAAGCTTTTAAATTTACAACATTCATCTCAGTGGTGCGTTGCGTCGATAATATAAGGCGCTCATTAGGGACGCTCTAAGTTTGTTAGATTATAGTGACCACATTTTTAAAGCAACATCTATAAAATTTATTGTGAATTATTTAATAATATATGGCAAATTATCATAATTTTAACAGGGCGGCGCTAAATGCTACATAGCGCATGCCACGATGAACATTCTGCATGAGCGGTTTGAGGGCAAGGTTTTGAAGGCATTTGAAGCTATTTTAAATCGCAGATTTATGTATATAAACTACAAATATTGCATGCCCTTAAAATCAAAATAACGTCATCAGCAAATTCAGCCAGATTTATGCGATAAATTTATCAAAAATTGTGCCTCACAAATACCACCAAGCAAAGTTATATCTTAAATATAACTTGTTTCAAATACATTTAAAAATTGAGCATCCTTGTTGAAAGACCCTATAATTGGATAATTCTGTATTAAACTGTAATTTTGAAACAATTATCAGCAAATCCGTCGCTCACACGGTCTCCAGACCTGACACCATCGGATTTCTTCGCCTGGGGGCGTCCCCTATTCCGTGGCTCGCACGCTCTTTAGATCTGACACCGCTGGATGTCTTTGTCTAAGGACGTGCAAAATAATTAATTTACACGACAGAGATGCCCACACAATCAATCTTAATTAAAAAAATAATCGTCGCCTTTGCAAAGATGAAAGAAGAAATGCTACTTCAGATAACTATAGTTAAAATAAGGAAAAGATAAAAATTGTTAACCCTGGCAAACTAGTACCTCTTCAAGTTTAAAGACTTAAAGAGGTTAAGTACCATAGGGGTCGGTGCTTTTACCAGTCTTGTGGAACATAATGTACGACGGACTGCTGAGGACGCCACTAATAGACGGAGCCAAAATGATCGCATTCGCTGATGACGTTGCCATCCTAGTCACCGCCAAATCCATGGAGATCCTGCGGACGATCTGCGAGGACGCACTGAGGAAGGCCAAGAAGTGGCTGACAGGTTCAGCTGGTCAAAAAATGGAAGCCCTCTTTTTCACAAGACGCAGGAAGCTTGCGCCCCCACCTCTGAGGATTGGGAGTTGCGAGATTAAATACTCAAGATCCGTTCGGTATTTGGGGGTGGATTGATGACAAGCTCCGATTCGTTACCCACACGGAGAAGGCGGCAGCGAAGGTGATCAGCATCGCGGAGAATCTGGCCAGGCTGTTGCCCAACATTGGTGACCCAAAAACAAGCAGAATGCGACTCTACAACGAGGTACTGTTATACGGCGCGCCGATATGGGCTGAGTCAATACAAATTAAAAGATGGCCAGAGTCCAGAGAAGGAACGCATTTAGAGTGGCTGCTGCATATCGCACAGTGTCGGAAGACGCCATCCTGGCACTAACTGCAATACCGCCAATCGACCTGCTCGCCTACGAGAGACAGGCAATACAGAAAGGAGAAAACAGGAAAAACGATGGGACAACTCCACTAAAGGTCGGTGGACACATAAGCTAATACCGAATCTGAGAACCTGGGTAGACAAAAAACACGGTCAACTGTGCTACCACTTGTCCCAGGTTCTCACCGGGCACGGCTGTTTTGGTAGCTACTTGCACATACTTGATGTTGCACATACGACATTTGTCTGCCCAGTATGGAGCACTGAAAGGGACATCCTACGGGAGGAGCTGGGAATCTGCTCGATCTCCCCTAGCAACATGTAACCTTCAATGTTAACGGATGCTAGAGCATGAAATGCGTGGTGCAAATATACGACGAGTGCTATGCGGTGGAAGGAGGAGATTGAACGTACAAGACGATGAACAACAGCAGAAGAATTATATTCGGGAAGAGCCAAATGGAAAGCCCGTGAGGGACACATTGCTGCCACTCTTGTGCAATACTTAATTAGTAGCCGGGTGGCAGCCGAAGAAGAGGAGGGATTAAGTGAGTAAAAATCTCACACTATCACCAGAATGGTGATGTCTTACGAAGATTCCCCTCCTTCGCAAAAAAAAAGTTTAAAGACTTTTTGAATGATTTGTATGACATGTAGCATATCGTTGGAAATGGTATAATCTAGAGAGCTTTTTAACAACCCTGACACAAAAAATGTTATCGGTCCATTTGCTTGCAAAACACCCTGTATACTTGTACTCGAAGAGAAAATTATTATTTAATGATTGTTCAGGCAAATCAAAATAGCATTTGAATGTAATTCGCATGAATAAAATATGGCTGGAAGTAAATAATGGCGGTGGATGTGTTTATTTGCATTCGCATACATTTTTCATTCTTTACTTGATTTAAAATGCTAATTAGGAAATAATATTGCGCAACGGACGTCACCGGCAAGGGTCGCCGCAGAAGCGAGTGATGTGTTTTAACACGAAACTGCGGTTGTCGAAAAGCATAAGTAGGTTTCCATCCTCTTCCGGTTGTACTTTAAATTTACAAACACAAAACATACGAGTCTTATTTTTGCATATTTAAAGCGAACACCCGCTAGGGATTTCGCATTTGCCTCGCCTAGAATTTCCACTTCCATTATTTCAATGTTCGATTATTAAACGGAACGAAAGTGCTTTCGTCGAAGGCTCTTTAAGGGTGGAAAGGATCAAAGCATCCGGATGAGCTTCGTTCGGCTCTTATTCAACGTTTTTGGGATAAAATTCTGCGAAATATCCAAACAACCGAATAAGATTATGTTAGTTATATTTGGAATTGGGTATGATTTTATTATCTATTCTGCGTCTGGTATATTTTATGCGATATCTTTATAGACGTGAAACTCAATTAGCTGTCATTCAAACCCTTACCCAATAAGTGCTGCGAGCTCCTCGCAGAGATAAGGACCGAAGGAAGGCCGTCAAAAGGAATGGTTATACCATAAATTGAGTTGGACAATATCTGACCTCTCAAATCTTCTCATTTCTAAAGGATCTCCTCTTATACGTTTACAATAACCCCAGGAGATACTCGATTTCTTATAAGCAGCCATAAAACAATATCGGAATTAAGATATATAAAAAAACTTGTATCTATGTTTGCCCAATTTTATGAAGATGAACCGTAGAGATGGTCTTAGAATTAGAATTTCGAAAATTCATAAATATTGCAAAGAAAAAAATTTGCAACCCAATCAAATCTATAATGCAGACAAGACAGCTAAAAAGTTACTTATCTGCTACAAAGAGGATTCAAATATAACCCGGAATTTTTCTGTATAAATTTATTAATCTTCTAATATATAAAAATTAATGTATTTGTTCGAATTTAATGCGCTGCCATACCATTCATTAGATTGTAATAAAACTTCGTTCACTTATTGATAATAATAACGCAAATAACATAGGCATAGTCTAATATACAAAAAATAAAATTTGTTTGTTCGTATTTTATGCGCTGCTATATCGTACATTCAATTGCGATAAAACTTTTTTAACTTATAGTTTGCACTTTTTCAAATTATATAATTATAGTAAAATTAACTTAGAGTAGATCTTATATATAAAATAATCAATGTTTATTCAAATATATTATACTCTTCCCTTATATGTCATTAAATTTCAATAGATGTATTCATTATCGGAAAGAAAATAAAATAATAATAAATAATTAAGTGAAATTTCGATGAGACTTGAGGCCCAAGATTTAAGAACCAAGTGTTTCATTGGGCCTAAAAATTTCGCGAAGATATGGAAATCGAAAAATGGGCTACTGGAAAAATGATGGCTACGATATTTTAAAAGGTATTTAGTTTATTTAAACTATCGAAAGACGTAAGAAAAGACGAAGAAAACCGATTCGAGCTATTCTTCTTCTGCATGACAATGCGCACAGCAGACGTAATTCGTGATAAACTTACCCAATTACACTGGAAACACTCATTTTACAGTCTAGACTTGGCCCCATGTGATTATCATATGTTTATAGAGGCATTAGGAGGGCAACGATTTCAAGGCAACGCTGCGGTCGAACAATACGTGCGCAACTGTTTTTCGGAGAAGTCGTCTTTTTTCTTATTTATATTTGAATCCCCGTTTTCCGTGTTTTCAATTATATGTGCCTTTCCTCCCCAGCATTAGCTCGGATAATCGATAGGGTGCTGTATTTAAAACAGAGCTTCGAAATTCGAAAATATCGTTTTTTCGGTTTGGTACAAGTTTTACGCGAAAAAGTTTGGTTGATATAATATTATATGTGACACTATAAATCCTATTAAATTTAGTAAATCCTTGTACCTATAAGTAGTCCTATAGTTAAGCTGCTGGACTCGTAACTCAATCATCATGGAACTAGATTTTATTCCTAGTGCAATTGTTATGTATTTAAATAATGTATTATCATCTATATAGTTTTAATTTAAGTTCATGGATATGTTTGTCGTTGAGGTCATATGTCTCGTATTTACGTCAGTTTAATATTTTTGCCAATAATCGTATAGACAATATTCTGTATATTTTTCCAAATATGTATTGTGACTAGAACCATTAACGATGAGCAACACAACCCATAAAATACATTTTTGGAGTTTGAAGAACCATCCAACACGATAACTCCTAACTCTATAAATCTAAAATTCTAGACATTTTCTCTAAATAAATTGATAATTCATAGTCCCTACGTAGAAGCGGAATTAGAAAATAATATGTTAACTAATGAATATTCAATATTATTCTTGTGGAATGTTTCTTGTAAAAGAAAGAATAAAATGTTCTAAAGTATGCTGAAAAATAAGGATAAAAATCAAACGAAGGATGACTTGGAACTGTAACCGAAAATCGCAAATAAGGAATGGACACTAATTAGATTAGTCGATCAAATAGGATGAACATGTAAGTTGTGATTAATGGTATAAGATAAGGACGAATAAACAATGTAGTTGATTTAAGCGATATTTATCAATAATATCTTTAAAATAAGTATTTTCACCGATCAATCTGGAGGTAGTTTGCAGCTTTTAAATGGGGTACTTTTAAGTTGAAGTATTTAAATTAGGAGTACCAAAATACATATAATATATCAGGGTCGTAACTAGAGCGTGGCAAAGCAGGCGCCTGCCACGGGCGCAACAGGGATTGGGGCGCAAAACGCAGGATACCGACCCGATTGAGAGAGTTGTACGTGATTTTTATTTTACTTGACCATTTTACTCTAAATGCATTAACACGTAAATTGACATAAGATTCGCAATGAGTCATTTTCGATATCTCTCATGGGGTTCCCGATTCTTCGTTTGGAGATAATATGTACATACTTGCTTCATTACTCATAATTGGCTCGAGATAGATAACACCATCGATGTCATTAATTCAAAGCAACATGATATAATAATTGATTAGCGATGCTTTATCTCCACTTTAGCGGTGATCCAATTTTATGGATAATCAGTGTTCCCGATGAAGCTCGTAAGAATTTTAAGTGTCGACCCGATTAGTCATTTTTGGATACCCGAAAAAAAGTGTTTCGGCGCTCGTTGTATCATCTCCTTATATTGCTTCATCAGCACCAACACCACCTACGCCCCTCGGCCAGTGCGCCCCTGCCTCATTTTCGTCCAAACGAAAAATACACGAGAAACACTAATAAGTAAGTAAATGTAAATTATGTCAATATTAGATGTTCTTACAATTTATTGCGGTTTTTTTCTCAATGCAATTTTTTTCAATTTCGATAACAGAGGTCGCGCGTTATCGTGCTGGAAAATAATGGTGCATCTATTCACCAAAGTTGGCTTCTCTTGATGTAAAGCGTCGGAGCGGGGGCGCTCTCGGGGCAGAGCCCCCGGGCGGCGCCCCGCTCCCACGCGCTCGTCGTGATGGTTGCACTAGCGCGCGAGTATTCTGTTTGAATTGCCTTTATATGACTCAAGATATAGGTGCATTAAAACATAATACATACGTCCAAATTAATAAAAAAAAAAAAACAATAAAAAAATGTTCAATTTCTTATGTCCAACATGCATAGCATCTGCTTGCTGTTGCTTAATTATTTTTGCCTATTATTGTGTTGCGAAAATAAAAGGAATGAGTTGCTGTGCAAATAAGTCAGTTTACTTTTGAAGAAGTAGAAAGGGGGAATAAAAAAATGGTCAGAGATAAGAATGGTGCTCGTTAATTATCAAAATAAATGCCTGACTTCTATGCTCCTTGTGAGCATCCTTCGTCCATTGCCGTTGCTTTGCGGTCTTTATTGGAGATTGTTTACACTTTCAGATCTTTTAGCTGGTCATTGGTGCTTTAATTTTCGGTAAAATTGGTAGCCAAAATCTAGGAATGCTAGTGCCGTCATATCGTCTGTTGATTGCAGAGTTTCTTCGTTTTTTGATCTCTTGTAATTTTGATGCTGACGTTTTTGACTGTTGCTATAGTTTATGTGCCGCAAAATTGATGTGATGATCGTTCTTCGTAACATATTCGGTTATTGCTGATTTGTAATCCAATTGCAAAACTGCTTTCTGATATCCTCTCACCCTGTGGGCGATCTATCTATTGGTTTGTTCAATGTACGACATGATGCAGGCTGCGCATTCGTTCTCGTAAACCCCCTGATTTTCGTTTTTCACTTTTTTCTTTTTGTCGAATAGGAGGCTTCCTATCTTTTTTCTCGTCCTAAAGATCGCGTTCATGTCGTGCTAATGAAGTGCTCTTGGATGCTTAAAAAAAATCCGTATGGTGCGTAGCGTCTGGTAATAAATGATTTGGGCGTGAGCAGCCTACATACAGCTGTCCATGTGAGAAGCATGCACGCATGCCCTGTGTTTCCCTGTACTCTGTTGATGCTCGCACCGGAAACTGCACGCGCTTCAATACAAATAGCATATCAGTCGGAATAATTGGGACACATCTTCTTTCCATTTCAAACTGAAGCTTTGATGATATTATTCATCATCTTTTTATCTAAAAGTCTGGTACTGTTGCTACAATTTTAATTTATTTCAATTTAGTTGCCAATTTTCAGTGTTAAAATACACAATTGAAATATAATTTTTAAATAGAACGATGAACTAACTAAATGTGGCCTTTATTTTTTGTTCATGTGTTTGGGTGTCATTTGATAAATGCCTTTTTATATAATTCAAATCAAAAAGTTACTTTTTGCATTTTGTCGCGCTGATACACGCACCATACATTGAAAACCTCTGTTTTGTTTAAATATATCTGTGCAGTAAGCTCTTTTGTGGGCACCACTAAAATTTCGTTTCAATCTATTGGCTGGTTTAAGAATTATATCAATTTTACGAAAGAAGTAGAGTTTCATGAATTTCTTACGAAATCGCCCGGACTTTCAGCGAAGCTTAGCGCGAAACGCACGGACTGTAAAGTATTAATGTTTTGTAAATTTAATTCTTCGTTTTCGCCGATAGTCATTTCT
This sequence comes from Stenopsyche tienmushanensis, assembly GCA_008973525.1. Taxonomy (NCBI): domain Eukaryota; kingdom Metazoa; phylum Arthropoda; class Insecta; order Trichoptera; family Stenopsychidae; genus Stenopsyche; species Stenopsyche tienmushanensis. The sequence continues at coordinate 183,340 of WACJ01000406.1, read as the reverse complement.
TCCCAAATATATTTTCCCGTTTTTATGCGTATTAGCATAAAAAAGCTTTGTTCTTTATAGAAAAATGAGGGATAAGTTCCATTATTTTTTAAAATGGCATAATATCAAAATCGCATAAAAAAGATCCGCATAAAAACAGACCAAAGTAAAATATATTGGAAGTAGAATGCGATAAAACTTTTACTACTTTAGTACTTGATGTTTATAATATGTATGTACTTCAAGTCGGTATATCGCAAAAATCCAATTATTTATCAAAATTAATTTATCTTATTTTGAGAAGTTTGAGAGTTTTTGAGCCACCTAAGTTTGTTTTCATTTTGATGAGTTTTGTCGGTGTGAGATAAGATTTGAAGTGTCGGCGAAGACGGTATGCATGAACTTATTCTGGCGCAATAAGCAGGTATTATCTGCTAACACATGACGGTATTTGACGGTAACTGTGCATCGATGGGTTAAATGACATTTTCTCGAAACTGCATTTTCAAAAACTGTTTGTTTGTGTGGCTGTTTTTGACTGACCCGGCTGAAGTTTTAGGTGGTTTCTCACTATAATATTGTAAAATTGTGGGTAAAATTTGTCAAGAATATATAAAAGTTTAATTAAAAAAACTACTTAGTTTTCAATTATATACTTTTATAGGTATATTCTGCTCCTGCACATAATAAAAATTTAAAAAAATTGTTTTCAGATCAATAGAAAAAATCCGACAAATTCTTGATATCAATAAAAAAAAACAGTCTAATGAAATATCTTATAACGACGCCATTTTGTTTATAACTAACATTAGCACTTTTTTAATGTAGCAATGTTGTAATAAAATAATGTCAAAATATTAAACATTATTTTATCACCTTTAAAAAATGTATTGAAAATATCCGTCCGAAAATGTGGGGGGGGGGCGCAATTTTGATTCTTGCCACGGGCGCATCATACCCTAGTTACGGCCCTGTAATATATATAAGGGCTTATATCTGGTTATCAAATCTGATTAAACTCCATTAAAAATTGTAGAATTTATAGTACATATGCAGTTTTTGAAAAAAATATGAAAACAAAATCTATAGCAATATAATATTTCAAAATATGTTTTATAAAAATGTCAGCAGTTAGGTTTTTCCAATATTATTCAAAAAATATTCAGAATTTTACTGATATTATTCTCTTCTCTAAAACTAGTTCTCTTATTTTATGTTTCGTGAAAGGAAAAAATAGAAAGCCATTTCTTGTTAAGCTCATAAAAAAGTAACACTCTGAAACGTCTGCATTTCCGAATGCAAGCTGCAGACGCCTTGGAGAGCTGTAAATAGCACGAAATATTTCAATAAAACTTGGATAGTATTACATTCCCGAACTATGTGAATATCCCCATTGAAAATCGTAAGTGAAATCAAACAGTAAAAATGTTCGACTTTACTCCACGTAAAAAAGTAAATCTGATATAATTCAACAAATAATCGATATTTTTCCTGGTAGACAGGAGCCCTTTAAATATCAAAAACAATATACCTACAAGGGTCATAATTTTTAATGCCGCCATAAACCTAAACAGAAAGGGCCCTTTATAATGACCGACCTTTCTCATGAAATATATTAGGGTTTTATATCTGAAAAATTACGACCAACAATATTTTCTTCGAGAAAAGATCGGAAGTCTTAAATGCATTCATATTATCTTTAGTGGAGAATCAAATAATAACCATGACGTGAATAGACAAGAAGCTTTCACTAAAATACAATATGCTGTAAATATGAATGTACATCGATTGAAATTAAACTATAATATTATTCAAAGTATACGTACGTCCTAGTTACTACTGAATATGACGTCATCTCATTAGATATCCTAGAACAATGGAAAATATTTGGATCAAAAACAATATTTATAAATAAATACATATATAAAATATTATATATTATACTTATATTTAGAAAAAACACATATTAAAAAACTTTATAATACAGTAGACCCATGGTAATCCGACAAACGTTTTGCAAGACAGTGTCGGATTGTCCAATTTTTTGGACTATGGAGTATTACTCCCGACCCCTTGTAGTCCGGAACTTATTGAAAAGGAGAACTACAAGGTTTAAAAACAACATTGCTTTCATGGCCAATATGGGCCTAGAAATAGGTGTAAGCCTCTTTCTTTTCTGAAGAAACCACATGTGCAAAACTTCCTCCACCTCTGAATATTTAGCTTTCTTGAGAATTTTGCGACCCTTTTTATATCATAAATAGTAGATCATCTTATGCCGTACTCATTTGCCAGCTTACAAAAATATTCATTAAGATTTGGGCGGTCCAGAACCACAAGTTTGCATTTTTTTACACTTACGAAGGGTGAAAACCGTACATATTACTATCCCATGGTATTGGAATTCGATTACAGGGGGGGACGACCGGATTAGACTGGGATCGAATTGCCTCGGGTCTATTGCAAAGTTAGAAAGATTTGCGATAAATTATATCGATCTATGATCCTCATCATCGTAAAACTCATTTGCTTTTTTAATGCGTAGAAATTTTAAGTTGTATATTTTTACAAAAAACACGCACGTAAATATCGTTAGCTACCCTAACAAGCCTGTTACAATAAAAGTTTTCATTTATTGATTAGTTCCATACCCAAATTAGAACACTGCCAATTCCCAAGAGTAACTTTTGGCCGTCGACATGGGGTTATCTTGTAATTTCCAAATACAATATGAAAATATGCATAGCGTGACAATAACAACCCTTACGATTTTACTAAGCCATACACAAACTATAACTATCCATAATCTATTTTATGTGTGCGTGTCGAGTCTCCCACAGGTGCTTCCTTTAAAAATTTATGGCAGGCGCATTCGTGGTTGTCCAAAAAAGAACGATTCGTTCACCGTATATTTTTTAAGGATCGCCTTATTTTTCGTATTTCGTTCTAGGCATGAAACTGAATACGTCGGTGTGTCATACGATTGCTTCAATATTGTTACACATGAATAATTCCTTTTATACACATAGCCTTCCATTCTATATGCCCATCATTTCTTATCCGATGGTTTCAAAGCATAATTCAGCGTTTTTCCGCTCCCTCCGAGATGAACTTTGCCCTTCATCTTACGTTTTCGCAAAATCATCCGATCATTTATATTCATTAAGGCGAATCTCCAACTAGCATTGGCAAAAATCAATTCTAAAAATATCAGATCGCCGGAGAGAAAGACAGCAAAATGGATAGCTTCTGATAAAGATATATTGTACACACCCGTGTAGCCGATTGGGGTCTTTACGAGCTTTCGGCGAGGCCCCGTCCAAAAGGACAGTCCCACCTTGTTTAATATTCCAAAAGACACGCTGTACGTTTTAGTAGAGCGTCTAGAGAAGGCTCTATATATATGGGGCTTTCTTTCTCTTGTCCTCGAGCAATCTACTATACAATTTCACGGTAATTCTAACACGACATGTATAATATAACGGGAACTACTGCCGTGCTTTTATGGCGCACTGAAATATTAATCGAAAAGTTAAGAGTTCAATATTTTACTCCCTTGAATTTTAATTCTAGCCGCTTGTATAATTTTAAAGTATGATCTCTTATTCAGGACGTGAAGTATATTTCAATCGCGAACCCTAAATTTGATATCACCCTTTAATTAGCAAGCCTACAGTAATAGGCGTAATTTACTTCAAAGTCGTATATATGTATGAAATGGTTTAAATACGTGCATCAATAGTGAATACTTCCAAAACAATTTTTTCAGTGGTTGGCAATCAAGAAAATCCAGAACTCTTACATATAAAAAAATAATACTTTAATAATAATTTTAATAATTTTTTTTTTAGTAAAATACAAAGTGTATCCCAAAAGTCATGAAATATATATTTTTAAAGAAAATTTATCGACAATACTGATAAAATTTGATAATATTCTTCAAAGTACTCTCCACAAGCATCTATATAATTTTTCCAAGGACTCTCTCACTGGGGCGTAATAAGGGGGCGGCAAAGCAGGCGCCCGCCACGGGCGCAACTGGGTTCGAGACGCAAAACGCAGAATACCGACCCGGTCGAAAGATGCACATGGTTTTTATTTTACTTTGCAAACATGTTTGTGTATGGCATCCGATTGCAAGGTGCTCATTCATTGTATCAGTGGTCCGATAAGTGGACCGGTTAGACGTATAGATCTTGTGGTCACTTTTAGGACTTTTTGCGAAATTTTCGGGGATAAATGCGTACCTAGGGCCTTATATGATCCAGTTTTTAGTTACAAAATCAAAGTTATGAATTCTCATTATAAAACGAAGTTGTCCAAAAAAGACTGATCGGGTGGTTTGTTTAAATTTTACAATCCGTCGAAAATATTTTTGACTTTATTTTATGGTCACGAAGAATATTAACATATTTTGAAGAATATTATCATATTTTATCGGTATTGTCGATAAATTTTCTTTAAAAATATATATTTCATGACTTTTGGGATATTCGTTGTACATACATATAAGCGCTATCTATGCTTCTAAATTAAAATAGTGTCTACTAATATAATAAATAGCAAAAATAATGGATAGAACATAATACATGGAATATAAACGAGCTTAAAATTTTGGCGATATTATGTCGACATACGTGTGGAATGGGTTAAAAAATAACAAGTCTAGAAGAAGTGATCGGTCTTAAATAAAATAGTTTTAATAATCAAAATTGCGTGCAATATACTTCTTCATAAAGCTATTTTTAAGCAATTTTAATAGGTCAATATCTATTGTGTGTAGTGTATATTGATTTTCTTAAGGCTATTTATATGTTTAAATAATTTGGCAACAGATTTAAGTATCAGAATAAAAGTTAAATGGATAAAGTTGAAGATAGACGGTAGTGATTGCATTGATTGAAGGCTCGTCTGCTCGGCTTATACTTCATCAAACAATTCCAGCACGACCTATTTCCTATAAATAAGCCTCACTACGTAATTCATTCATCGATTTTCACCCAAGCTACAAATTATTAAACATCGATTCCCCTGCGAAAAGCACTACCTCGTGTAACTTTAAATAGGGCGCGACGTTTCATTGCTGCGACGCTCTTGACATTCATTAACGGAAACAAACATCACTTTCAAATATGCAAATTTTTAAAAGACGTCCTGGGAGTTGGTTCGCCTTTCACCCGGCGGTGTTTTTATTCCAATTTAAGTCCCGACATTCGCCAGAACTACTTAGGGCTACAAGAACTAATCAACAGGTGGGGGCAGGAGGAGGATTTGATAAATGAGATCGCTTAGCTCTTTTTTAATCCATTCTGCTTTTCACCTTTAGCATAAAACACAGTCCGAATGTGGCGAACGAGGAAAAAACGCAGATCACTCTTTTCAAAGCATTTTTATCTGAAAAATAAACGCGTTTTCAGAAAGGAAAAAATGGTTCTGGGTGAAAGAATTCGAGGCCGCTCAGACGCGGGCAAAGGGCTACCAACCGGAACGTGGTCGGCTCATCAAACCCTTATAATAATTATTTTTTAATCTACCCGTGAAATAATCTCAAAAAAATGATGTCAAAATTATTATAAAAGATAGCGAGTCTGAGTGATTAGCTAAAAAAATATTATTAAAGCATTTCAAAAATATCATATTTGCGCATTGAATAAATTGAAAATCACAAAATCATTGAATCAGCAAAAGCTATAATATTGATTTTCTATTATCAAGAAGAGATTTCTGCAAAGAAGTAGGGATGGAGTTTTCGAAAAGGAACCATAGTAAGCCATTAAGCTTAATTATCAAAACAAACGACCAAAGCAAACGCCGGGATTTTGCTACGGAATAGAAGATATTACACCGAGAAGAAAGGGCTCCCAGGGCGAGTACGACTAGGGAATCCAATCCCGGGATCCCGGACAGTTTTAGGTGCTCATGAATCCCGGGATTAATAAACGTAATCCCGAAAAATTCGGGATTGAAATTTTTATCTGACAGAAATCGTACACCTCACCAGCGCGATGAAGGATACTAAATCGAGATATTCCCGACGAAATCTGGACGCTTTGAAACAGTGGCGTAATTACTAATTAGCGAGCTCAGGCGACGCCTATGGGCAGTAGCTTTCTAATTTATGTAACATATATTCAGTACATACATGTTTTTCAAAATGTTATATTAACCTTTCCCTGCTGGTGATGTATTTACTACACCTCGACTCTAATAATAGGAATATCGATATGAAATATAATAGATACGGGGTTCAGAATTTTTGTATTCCTCCGTAATATAATTACTAATCACATCAAAGTATAATAGTACATAAGTATTCATCTGCAACGACGGAAATAAATAATTTGTCAGGAAATCGGGAATTTTGCGAATTTTAGTCCGTGGCATATTTTTTTAATAATATTTCTTTTTAGTGTTTAAAATCCCAATCCCGGGATCCCGGGACTAATCTCGGGATTGTCTAATGCAATCCCGAAATCCCGGAATCGAAATTTTGGCTCGGGATTGGATTCCTTAAGTACGACAGAGTCGATGAGCAGACCTCGACGGACAATCAAGTTGATTATCAAACCCCGACGGAGTAAAATCTCCTCGGAGGACCGTTGTGCCGATTGTTCGACATTATATTAATCACCCGCAGCACCTGCCTCATTTCGACTTCTAGCACCGAGCTAATTAAATCATAAGCATGTTCCATCGTTCATCGCCGCCGACTCATGGGTCGGGACCATTGTTACGGATTACGCTGCGATCGATCACACAACGACAAATATAGCGACCCCTGTAAATCAGGCGGGGTCCCATGTTTGCTACAGTACAATTCATCAAAAATAAATATTACATTAAGCTTTATTTAGATTTTATTTTTTAACCCTTTGGTGAGTATGCCCGCACATGCTGCGGGCGCACTCGAATGATCGAGTGTTTTGGGTAGCTCTTTATAGCGCCTTATTTGCAATGTAGTACTTGCATTTCTAATAGAATATTATTTATTAATATTATGTATTAATGTATACAAAATAATGATCCACGTGAAAAGAATATAAAATTCTTGAATAAGTTACATCTAAATAATGCACTAACTGGATCGAATAAATGGATAAAAATAAGAAGAATTATGAATAAAATTTCAACAAGACTTCCTAAAAACTTATTTTAAGTATAGCGTATGTAGATTATTTAAGGGGTTATTCTAGTCAAGAATTTTTAAAATATATTTTTTGCATATGTTCAATGTTTATACATTTAAAAATATATACTCAATAAGAATTTCCAAAATTCTAATTATTGAATACGTGTAGATATCGAATGCTTATGCTTAAACTTTGTAAATACGTCAAGTTTAATTTTAAAAATAAGCAACAATGGAAATGGGTCAGCTCAAGGGATGAAATCACCGCAGTGGTTAGCCAGGATTTTCTGAAATTGGCTCCAGGGATTTCGGGCTGGAATTCATTTTGTTGCGTAGTTAAAAAGCAGCCATTCTAATAGCTAAATTAAATTTTAACTTAATGTTATGGCAAAAAAAAAATTTAGTTAATTGTGTGACACGAATCATAGGTTGGCGACCACTGTATTGGGTTCAACTCTATACCGCCAAATATCCGAAAATCTATCTCTTGAGCATATTATCGTCGAATATTAAAGGACGTCATTTGCATTAGTACCTCGGATTTTCGTCAACGTTTTGTCTGTCGAATGAAAGAATGAAAAGCTTCTGAACGATTGAGCTTGAAGTGATTTAAAAGCCGAGTTTTATAAAAGCTCCCCTGAATGGCTCGCGATAATAATGGCCAAAGTGCGGATGATAAGGACTCTCCGAGCATTGAGGCTTTCATTATAACACTTATTCTGTTTACTGACTACGAAATCGATCGCCCTCAAACCCCAGCGCGCGCACCGAAAGGGTTATTAAAAACGATTTGCGTCTTCGAAGCATTCAAACGTCGGATGTATCGATGTCGTATTTCGATTCACTTTTCCACTCCATTGAGTAAACGATATCCATATTTACGTTTCAACAGCGGCAATCGATCTTTTGATAGATGAGGCCATAAATCGTTACTTTTGTGCCGGGTCGCCGGGTCTTAACTTTAGGTATACGATGTTTTTTCGCATTAAACGGTGGAATACCGGATGCAAAGAGATGGCTGGAAAGTGTCGCTGGGAAGAATTCGCGATATTTTGTCGCAAATTGTGCTTCCAAATTGAGCATTTAAGTAGTCGGTTGAACGTTTATATCCTCGAATATAAACGGATGGACAAGAGCATTATTAGAGGACGACTCCGATGAATTTTTCATTGCGGGTGTTTGAAATACTTTCAGTATGCTCTGTGTGAATATGGGGGTAAAACGTATGAAATTGGGTCGCAGACGGCGCATTTCTTACTTCCACTCAAACGATATATGCTTTTAAAATCCCATAAAATTATTTCAATTGATAAAGCATTACCCAAGTCAAAATTCTACTATGAAAGGTTTTCTTTGTCATCTTTAATCTCTTAGGTATAATTTTGCTTTTCAATCATATATACAGTGTTTTAATTTTAGTCCCTAGTTTACACAACTATAATAAGCAAATAATGACTCACATAAGATGTCTTTTGATCCACTAATTCAAATTTGTTAGAAGAATATTACATTTAACCCAAATTTTCGATTATAAAAAAGTTAAATAAGTATCCGACCTAACATACAGATGGCGTTTGTTATTTTAGAAAACACCCGCGCGCTACCATGATATGTATTTAGTACACCATATGAAATTCAGAAAAATTTTGAACCCTATATCTATTATATTTCATATCGATATTCCCATTATTAGAGTCGAATTGTAGTAAATACATCATGGCCAAGGAAAAGTTGAACGAAGCCATACGAGCTGCCAAGACGAACAATGCAGTGGTCGACTAAATGAGATAAACACCCCAGAAATGTGGAAAAAATCTAAAAAATGGTATCGAATGACCATCTGGTGTAAGTAGGTGAGCTAGCAGATATGGTAGGCGATTCAAAAATGGTGTACATCGCATATTGACTGAAAATTTGGACATGATAACGCTGTGCGCAAGGTGGGTGCCGCGTTTGCTCACAATCTAACAAAAACGGTGTCATGATGATGTTTCAAGCGAGTGTTTGGCGATGTTTCACAACAACGAGGCTGAATTTTTATATCAATTCAGGATAAAACATGGGTCCATCACTTCACATCTGAAGCAAAGAAATGCGGGAACTGACCCGAACTGCTTGTTGGTCTCGCTATTCAGGTCCATGCCAGCCTGCTAAACAAAAGTGCACAGCAAGATGCAAAACTCGAGTTTAATATCCATATCCCCAAGGACACGCTCATTCTCAATTTCAAGTAGCCATTTACGCTCTGAGCGCGGAGAAGAACCTAGCTATATTTTATAAGTTAAAACTAAAAAAATAGGTAAGATAGCAGCACAAATTAGTAAGATAGAGTTTCGTACATTTATCCCCGGATACGCATTTGTCCCTAAAAGCCCTAAAAGAGGACGAAGTGGCCACAAGATCTGGTATGTCCAACCGGTCCGCTTTTCGGCTCGTTGACCTCGCGATCAGACGCCATACCTAAACATGTCTATATCTACAGAACGATTACGATCTCTCATTACAAAACGAAGTTGTTCGAAGAAGACTGATCGGGAAGGTTGCTTAAATTATACAATCGAATGTTGTCTTTATTTTATTGCGGGCTTATAGCGGCTGGATCCGCCCAATGTTTGAGCGGTAAAGAAGAAAAAAGGGATTAGATAACTTGGTAAATATTATAAAAATGAATAGAGTCAATCAGTCTGCCTGCGGGCGCCTGCTTTGCCAAGCCCTTGTTATGGCTATGATTTTTCATTTTTATTAAAAAAAATTTTTGTTCTTATTTTTTCAGTTTTAATTTTTTTTAATAGTTAAAAATAAAATTTTCAAATAAATCTGGTAGAGACAATATAGAGTTATATGAAAAAGATTTATACCAAATTTAAAGTAAAACAATTAATTATAACATGGGATATCATGTCAACTGTGTTGAAAAAAATAGTTTCGAGAAAAACGCGTTTAAAGATTTCAATTTGGATGATGTATTTTTAAAAAATTAAACTTTAAAAATATGTATAAAAAAAATTGATTCAAAATTCTAGAGACTGGAATAAACTCTTAAATGCAAAATTTTTTTTTTTTTTAATAACGCTATAATTTATAGTTCATCATCAATTCACAAACGATGGACTATCGATATCTATTAACAATAGTTAAGTCGTAAAAACCTATAGAATTGCCATTATAAACAATGTTTTATTATGATGATTGTAATTCCAGCTACCACCTAAATGGTTGTAAATTAGAATTAATTTAGGTTCGGAAAAAGCGAGATTTACTTTTAAAAGCGAACCATTAAATTATTCTCATTTCTTCGACCGAAAACGAAACGTTTTACCCTAATTCCACGCCCTTACGTAATAAAACCGGCATTTTTTCAAACAGAGCCCCATTTGACCCAATTCAGGATTTATTTACGTTCTAGTAACCTAAAAACTTTACGACTAAATGTTCGATCTCACGACAAAAATATGTTACATCACAGAATCACCGACACTGTACGAATCATCGATTGGACGAAGCGTAGCGTTTATCTGAAAATATTATTTAGATAGGAGAGAAATTGGTTTTCATGTCGCAGTGGTCTATTTCGGAGCCAAGAAGGCAATATTGACATTCCATATCGGTCAATAATTCCAGTGTGAATGTCCGGCGATAATGACCCAAAGGTTGTTCACTTATTGCGACCAATCACGCCATCGGAGTTCATGAAAGTCGTAAGCCAGGGTAGAAAAACAAATTGGCCAGCGAGGCCTCAGCAGGTCGACCGCGCCGTTAAATTAATGTCTTGCTAAATTGGTCTTTCTTTCGTGGTAACTGCTCGCATGTAACGATCGTTATCGACGATTGAAAAATAGCGTGAGCGACTCACAGACGCCGAAATCTCGATACAAGCCAGCTGACGTCGCTCGAGGACTCGATTATTGACAGCCATCCATTTATATAATCGCCTAAAAAGCGACGAGGAAGAGCAGAAAACCGGAAAAGGATAATAGTGGAGCAGATCTCTTTTAGTGGAGGCATTCGAATCTAAAGATCTGCCAGCGTCTCTCGGTGTTGCAGAACATTCTGCGATCGAAACCTCTCACAAAGGAAAATTCTTCAGTCCGATATCAAAGCCTCTTCTGCTGTTTGAACCGAAACAATTTAATATATGGACCAGTGCAAATACGAATAAACCGAACTGACTTCTACACAAAATAGAACTTCATTTTATCAAGGGATATTTAGCAAAATCGACAATTGAAAATAATTAACAGCCGATGTAATGCCCGTTTATTGCCATCCCAATAAATGCGAATTTGAAATACGACAGCTAATTTTATTTTTATTTTTCTTATATTTTTTTTTATTAGAAATTAATTTTTAATTTTAATTTCTTTAATTTTATTATTAGAAATTATGCATATGATGCCATGTGGGTTTAGTGGAAACAATTTATTGTTATAAAAGCTATCAAAAACATCGACAAAACTCTGAAAGAAACGACATCAGAATGAAATTTCTTAATAGTGTATGAAAATGACATTCAAATTATTATTGAAAAGATCCTTTTAGCGATTTTTTGATGTATTTGAGGTGTTGATGTAGATCATAGGTTCCCAAACTTTTTTGGGTCGTAGACCCCGTGCCATGTTTTTCGGTTTTGGGTTGACCCCCTACTTATCTGATATTGATTTTTTGAAAATTTCTAATTGTAGGAAGTTTAAGTTTTTATATATATATATTTATTTTTTTATTTTGTCCAAAATTTTGATCATAATGTCAATGTCGTGCAATCTCCGTCCGTCGGTGTCTGAAAAGTTAGCAGACGACGTGACGCCGAATCATTATCGAAGGAGTTAGGTTGGGGTATGTGAGGTTGGGGTATATGAGGTTGGGCTATGTGAGGTTGGGCTATGTGAGGTTGGGGTATGTGAGGTTGGGGTATGTGAGGTTGGGCTATGTGAGGATGGGGTATGTTGGGTTGGGTTAACCAAATCTAACATACCCCGAACCATTATCGAATGAGTTAGGTTGGGGTATGTGAGGTTGGGGTATGTGAGGTTGGGGTATGTGAGGTTGAGGTATGTGAGGTTGGGGTATGTGAGGTTGGGGTTTGTGAGGTTATGGTATGTTAGGTTGGAATATGTGAGGTTGTGGTATGTGAGGTTGGGGTATGTGAGGTTAGGGTATGTGAGGTTGGGGTTTGTGAGGTTGGGGTTTGTGAGGTTGGGGTTGTTCGGTTTGGGGTATGTAGGTTGGGTATGTGGTTGTTGGGTAATGTGGAGGTTAGGGTATGTGCGGTTGGCTATGTGAGGTTGGGCTATGTGAGGTTTGGCTATGAGAGGATTGGGCTATGTGAGGTTGGCTATTTTGGTTTGGGGTATTGAGGTTGGGGTATGTGAGTTGGGGTAATGTGAGGTTGGGGTTGTGAGGTTGGGGGTCTGTGAGTTGGCTATGTGAGTTGGGGGTATGTAGGTGGGGTATTTGAGGTTGGGTATGAGGTTGGGATATGTATGTTGGGGTATGTGGAGGTGGGGTATGTGGAGGTTGGGGTATGTGAGGTTTGGCTATGTGAGGTGGGGTTTGTGAGGTGGGGTTTGTGAGGTTGGGGTATGTGAGGTTGGGGTATGTGAGGGTGGGGTATGTGAGGTGGGTTTGTGAGGTTGGGGTATGTGAGGTTGGGGCTATGTGAGTTTGGGGATGTGAGGTGGTTGATATGTCTGGGGTATGTGAGGTTGGGGTATGTGAAGGTTGGGGTTATGTGAGGTGGGGTATGTGAGGTTGGGGTTTTTGTGAGGTTGGGGTATGTGAGGTTGGGGTATGTGAGGTTGGGGTATGTGTGGTTGGGGTATGTGTGGTTGGGGTATGTGAGGTTGGGGTATGTGAGGTTGGGGTGTGTGAGGTTGGGCTATGTGAGGTTGGGGTATGTGAGGTTGGGGTTTGTGAGGTTGGGGTATGTGAGGTTGGGGTATGTGAGGTTGGGGTATATGAGATTGGGGTTTGTGAGGTTGGGGTACCCCGAACCATTATCGAAGGAGTTAGGTTGGGGTATGTGAGGTTGGGGTATGTGAGGTTGGGGTATGTGAGGTTGGGCTATGTGAGGTTGGGGTATGTGAGGTTGGGGTAGTGAGGTTGGGGTTGTGAGGTTTGGGTTTGTGAGGGTTGGTTGAGTTGGGTATGTGAGGTTGGGGTATGTGAGGTTGGGGTTTGTGAGGTTGGGGTTTGTGAGGTTGGGCTATGTGAGGTTGGGGTATGTGAGGTTGGGATATGTGTAATCGTACACAAAACGTATTTATATTTTGTATGATTAAATATTTTTAAGCTGGATATAAATACGTGAAGATTGAATTAAACTTTAGACGAATTTAACTATCATATGCAGATTTAAAGTAAAGTATGAGATTAAGGTGCAGTAGTTATATATATCTAATATGAAACTGAATCAGCATTCGTTTTTCATTCCCAAGTAGTCATACATTTTGAGTCCTTTCAATTCAAAGTTTGAATATTAAAGTTTGCATCGCTATTCCTCGTTAAATATTCCAAATTTAATTCGACAAACGAATACGGAAACTTGCGAGAAAACTTAATTGGCACTGTTGCCAAGGCAAGAAAAAGACATAAACTCTAGTTGCTCTTAAAGACAAACTTTCAACCAACAATTTGAATAAAATTTCTCTTATAAAAGTTCCCTTGCGGTGTATTTAATTGCCGCCGGAAAAAAATGGATCGAAAATTTAACTAACTAATTTGCATCAAAAGTAATTAGGCATTCAGAATAAATTTCAAGCAGATCTACAATTTTATTGAATATCTAATACTATGTTTTATAGCTTTCTACTAAGTTATATAGTATGGGGGACAGTGACAATATTTGTACAATTATTCCTACAAAGCTGATTCGTTTCGCGATGATGTTGTTGTCGACTTTCATAATAATTTTTGAGATTTGTAAATAAATATTATATAAATGTCGTATACTTAATATGTCAATGTTTTTATAGTTGCAAAAATTCAATTAGATTCCCATGCTATAATTTTAGCCACGTCTACCGAAACCTTATCCATCTTGTATCGAAAGTAGATGTAGAAACGGATGAAAAACTTCGTTTGCTGTTTCTCATTCTAATACGACTTCTATTTTAAGAAACGTATGAAATAAAAGGAGATGTTTTAAAAATGAGATTTGAGACATAATTTGAGTTAATAGCTATATAGTAAATCCATGGCGTATGTATGAGGCAATTCAATTCGTTTCATTGACAAAACTTTCTAAAAGCCTGTCTCAATTCTAAGAGAACAATCTATTTCCGTCGAAAGTTCACTAGCGACAGTCAATCTGTGAACTTTAATTGCGTTTTGTAGGAAATCCAATTGTGTGCAGAGAAGAGAACGCGGTAGCCTTACGAGTGAATTTTATTTGTTCCACAGCACAAACCCTCAATAGGGATTTTGGGATAAAACACTGCAAAATCTCAGGCTAATGGTCGAATCTCCTATCACATTACAGTATCGATAAAATTTATCTTCTACATTCAATTTGTTAGAGCATATTTCAAAATTAACATTTATGGGATATGCCCACTATTTTCGTAATCGATCCGATCATATTTATTTAATTTAAAATACTGAATTCAGTGAAATGAAGCTCCTACTGATTGATTTTTAGTCCATATCCTAAGTGGGGCAATCGCTTCATAATGTTCAAAAAAATGTTTTTTTTTTTATTCCATATTTCGAAAGTATAATATATTGAGAGTATAGTATAAAAGAGAAAAATCGGAATTTGAAATGCTTAAAGGAGTTAAGTCAGGTCGGAGCGTTTGGAGCTGAGCAACCATTCTTTCGCAATACCTTTGTTTAAATCTTTTCTATCTTTAGTCTTATCAAAGAAGATGTCCCTAAAAATATTTTTAAAAAATTGTGGGTATGCGAAATTAACGTTACTCGAAGTCAACTCCATAGTTTGTGTGATTGAATTTTTGAAACAAATATGTCAAAATGTCTTAATAAACGAACAAAACCCAACACAGAACCCAACTGGAGTCAAAAGCTGATGCAAATGGCAGAAATCTATGCCTTTAAAAAATATCCAAAGCTTGAAGGCCTGATTTTTTGCCAATAAATAAAACAGCATCTCTTACCAGTTTATTAAGATTTGTCTAGGGATGAATTACTTCTAAGATGCTTGGATGTCCATACCCAAAATGCTAATGAATAGATGAAATATTAACGTACATCGCTGCTGAAATATTTAATAACGACTACAGCTTTATTTTGAAGATGATGAATACGTTACATATAATTATTGACACCTACTGTAAAGTCTTTGCTGAAAATATCGATGAAGCGAGGCAAAACCGTAAGAGTTATTATGAGACAAAAGCAGCTCGTATAACCCGAAAACAACAGCTACTCAAAGATAATCAACTTTTTAAGAAAGCTGAAGATCTATTATATGCATCTGGAATCACTGATTGATCTATAAGCTACAAAAATTGATATTTTTATCGTATTGAAACATTAAACGAGATTATATCGAAACTGCATTTTCAAAATGTTCGCCAGTTGTAGCTTAAAAAGTTGTCGGTCGATCTGGCTAAAATTTTGGGATATTTTTCACTATAATATTATCTAGTCAATCAAGCTATAGTTTTAAAGTTTTCGCATAAATAAATTATTTTTTTAGGGTAACAATTAACAAGAAAATGGTAAAAATATGAAAGTTTAACTAATACCTTATAACTCCGCCATTTTGTTTTTAAAAAAATAAAATTATTATGGTTTTGCAATGAGTTTTTTTATAGTAGATATGTATAAATTTTACCAAATCTCTCTGATTTTGTCCTTTTAAGGATTTTACAGAATTTAAAATTAATGTAAAAAGATCCTTATGTTTCGGGAAAAAGAATATTTCTATTTATGTACCAAGAGCCAATAAAATAGGATTCATTTTTATGGGATTTTTACAGTATATTACGTTTTATTCATGCTTCATAAATTAGTTTTAATCCTTTTGTATCATAAAATAATTTATAATATTTCTGAATTGCTTTTTACATCATCTGTTTGAAAAATCCTGTATTATTTTGCCTGTGCTGCAGAAAACGTTTTCAATTTATTTCAAACTAAAACCTCGATATTTTTCATTGTCTTGCTTTGTATTCGAGTCAAAACTATATTTTGAGTCCCTATGATGTTGTTCAAATGATTCTCATTCAGTCTTTACAAAAGCACCCTTGGACACGTTATGTACCTATGAATAGATATTGAAGAGACTCTAGTTCTACAGTGGACTGTTTGTGGCTGCACCGATGCCAAAAGGTTAAACACGAGCCTGTATTATAAGAGTATCACTATACACTCATTTATATTATATTATACACAATATATAGTTACAAGAACCAGATATATAATATATTATTGAAGAATATTAGAATTTCGTCTAGGAGTATGTATGTACAGTTAGTACTATTTTTACGCCAACTATCCGATAATGATGTTTCTTCTTCAGCGTGTTTCTATAGAGTTGTTCAATTTCAGTACAGAGTACTCATCCTCTAGTGGCGTGTATATGAATATAAAATAGAATTTTGCTTATCTCGTGCATGCGACGAAAAACTATGGCGGCAGTCCTCTTAATAAGCGACGTAACGCAGAAATGTTATTATATGGAGAAGTCCTTATCTTAACGACAGGAACAGAACATGCCAGTAAAATGTTCAAAGTAAAGATGATGACCGACACTTAAAGGCACACATGGAAAGAGTAATGAGCGGAGACGAAACTAAAAGAGCACTTTGGGATGCAATCATACTTGAGACCGGAACGTTTGAAGGGTCATAATGGTGGTGTACGCCCATATTTTTCCGCATTTTCCACTGAATAAAATATGGCGACCGCGAAGTGATCAGATGGCATTACGCAAAACTACATTTTCTGCTCTTATATAAATTAAATAAACCAAATGCATATTGTGAACAATCATATAATCGGGGCCACAGCGTCATGTTTGCTGATTGTGGTTTGCACAGATACATAACGAAAACTATCGACCGTAATTCTGTATAGAGAACACGATTAATATGTACAAAGATAATATTGTTTGGTGTTATTTGATGCGAAACGCTGAAAATGCAAACATCCTTTCAAACGCCGGGAATAAAAATGAATGCAATTTATTAGGCAATAAATTATGGCTTGAATGGAATCTGTTACCGTTGAATAAAAGCGCAAATTGCTTCGTTCTTCGACTTTATTGTTATAGGTGGCAAAATAAACGCATTGTAACTTTTATGGATAAAAATATTATAGGCCAACGAACGTCAAATCTCTGAAAACGACCCATCTTTATTACCTAACAGTGTATTACTCACATGTTTATGGAGATAAGAGGGGCATCTCAATCCCAAGGGATGCTTTATAATTCCTAATGCCAGACGCATATATACCCATATAAACTGTCGGAAACGAGTTGAGAATGCAATTTATTTTTTAAAATAAATTAAAATTACAACTTTAAGCATTGTCATTTTAATAATGGCATGAAATTAAAAGCATTTTATTAAAAAAAAATAGCGAAAATATTTTTGAGCAAAAATTTACTGATAAAAGTCGAAAACATTAACCAGGGACAACTTAGCATATATGACACGTAAAGGATTCAATCGTACCATTTTTTTATGTAAATGTCCAAATATACCGACGTAAGGAATCCTCCCTCACCTTGGCATGGAATGTATACCTCTTCTCATCCCCATGAGAAATGTTCGCGTCGAACATAGATTCCAGAGCGAGACCTTCAAGGAGTAGATTACCTAATATCTGTTATCTTCAGCTCTCTCCACATTTCATCCCATTCCGACGAAACACTAACTCTCCGGCAATCTAGATAAATTGGCTTTCGTTCAGATTAAAAACACCAAAGTGTACGAAAATACCGCCCATACAACTCATTTGCTTACATCACAAACATCCCTTCGCAATCAGCACAAAAAGTATTCAGCGAAATAATGAAAGCGTTTTTTAGTGTTTGCTCAAATCGTATTTCGAATAATCGCTTTAATTTTTAAGAAAACATATTAAAAAATAGCCAATATCTACCTTAATATGATTGCATCGAATACATATTTTTATATCGCCAATATTTGAATACGACGACTTTGCAATACCGAAATTGCATACGAAAATTGCGCAATAAAATTTTATCGAGCGCCATATCGACTTCAAATATTTACGTTTATGTTTTCCGGTCATTTTCATCAGTAAATATTCATATATATATATCCGAACATCGATATTAAATACGTTTGCTGCAATGTTTTATTGAAAATTTTACTAAAACATTAAAGATCATCCAATTAAAACGCTTAGATGTCGGTACTGAATAATATATTTACGTGACATTTTTTCAAATGATATAAGCCATTTTTTTTTTGGTTTGGTATACATTTTGGGCAAATTATTGCATCCACATTTTTTTGAATTTGCCAGTTGCTGTGAATGCTGAGCGATACCAATCAATGTTGAGTGATTTTTTATGACCACAATTGAATCGTATTGATGTGTCTGATATCTATTTCTAGCAAGACGACTGCTACATGTCACACAACTCGAGAAAATGTCACAATAAAAAATATCTAAGCGTCACATTTATAAGATGTAACTGTGATAATAAATTGTACAAAATCCTTAAAATATAATGATGTAAAATAGTTTCCAATATTACCCATGGTATTCTACGTAGTGCAAAGTTTTAAAGCGCGATGAAGATCTATTTATGAGTTAAATTATGACCGAGATGTAGAAATAAATACACCTTGCCCTCGTATAACACTGACATTATACAACGCGATTTTGATTTAACACGATTGATGAATTAACGCTTTATATAAAAGTGACCAGCAAAGTGTGGTTCGCAAGAAAATTTTGGTAGTCCGCAGAGAAATCTGACATTATTGTAAATTTTAAGGTATTGAAAAACTTCTACTGATATTGCAAACAGGGCCAGGGTTAAGTATGAAGAACAGTTCGTGAAGAAGTTCGCTTAATTTGTCAGGTAAAATAACATGCTCAGATATTTTTGAAACACTTAGTAGGTATTTGTATTCGGACACAATATTGTGTCCGAATTCCAGTGACTCATGAAGAGTATTCTTACACAGTTGAGTTTGGAGAGAAACAGAGACGGAAATTATCTTCTTGAGATTGAGAGTGGGAGACAGAGACAGAGATAGTATCTTGCGTATATCGTACGATTGCATAGATCGTTTACCTAAATTTATCGACTAATAATGATATGTTAATGACGTAATAAATCGATTTCGAGTGTATTGTTTATGTTTACTTGAAAAATACCGAATATTGAGTGCTATCGATAATGTTTTTTATTTAAATACAAGATTTATACACACTGCAACAGTTCTGATAAATAAGTGGATTTATACAACGATAAGTGGCGGAAAAGTAAATATAGTGTAGCGTGGGCGATTTACAATCACCATGCAAAAGCGCTGTTAGTTTGAGCAGATTCCGTCTCTTTTTAGGTGCAATGTGCTATTTTAACAGCTCCATATTCTGTATCGCATGCACCTACGCCGGTTGGACGATGATGCGCAAGAGGCGGCGGTCGACAAGAGTCGTTGGTTAGCCTTGACTGCGGAAGGACGTCCTTCCCGCAGCTAGATCTCACTCTCTCGTGTAAATAAAGAGTAATCGAGAAGAGAGCCTTTCTGTTCGACGCCCGTACATCCACATCTATCTGTTCAGCTACACATGATCCGAAAGAAGAATGTACCCGTGCATTAGCGCGGCCATCCCGATGGTGGGAGCAGGGCGGTAAACCGCCCAGGGACTCTGCCCCGAGGGCGCCCCCGCTCCTAAGTAACAATAGCATCTAAGATTATAATGATTTTAAATTAGCTCATTATTTACGGCGTTTTTACGGAACCATATAACCCTGTGCATGTTTTCTTATAGAAAGACCAAGGATTTATATTATATTAATCCAAAAATAGATCAGCTTCGTATATACATAGAAATAGAAGACTTATAATTATTTATTCGTGAAAAGATAGGTAACAACTAAACTCTACAGGCAATTTCTATCGTTTCTGGGGATTTAACTCCAGTTTAATCGCTTCTGGGAAATTAAAATATCATCAATTTTAAGCTTTTAACTGCCAGTCATTTTAGAGATATTATAAATTGCGTTAAAAGTTGTTTGACTTTTAACATATGCATGGATACAACACGCTTTCCTGCGGGATCATTTACGGGTTTTGAGCATTTATTGTTCAGGATTGTCACAATACATAATGAATAGACTCAATTACAGCAAAAATCATTCAATAGGCAGCCAAATACTAAGATCCATCAAAATATGAAGACATAGCATAGCGTCCCTAGCATAATATTTTCTAGCTATTAAACAATATTTTGATTTCTACAAAAAAAAACTAGAGCTTTAATATCATATTAATAGCGATTGCTTACAAATGGCAACTAACTATTATACTTTCATTAATAATTTATATTCGATCTTAATAAAAGCGACCAGTTTTGAATTAAAGCCAATATTAGATTATATATCCGACGGTGTCATTATGAATTCACACAATACATTATTTATGGTTTCAGCATATCATTTCTTTCTAAGAAATATCGTCCATTGTCATATTTTTTGACGCCCGATATGACCGTGCTAATAAAACGGATGTGTTTTCTGTATAAAAATGCTATTTTTTAAACGTAATCCAATAACTTACATTCAAATCTTCATGTATAAAATTGATTGCAGCATGAATCGCTAGCGTTGCAGTGCATATATATTACCTGAAAATAAAGAAATAGGTCAAAATTAATGGAAAATTTAATTACATTTCATAATTTTCTTAATTAAATACATCTTATGGAAATGAGTAAAGTTTCATCGTCTTCAGCTCTGTGTAAGTTGCCTAAAGAAAGATTTATAACCACATCCTTCAAAGCATATCTCTATAGATATTATTAATACACATAGCAAAGGAAGACGTTGGGTTTTTAAATAAATTCATATTTTCACATATTTATATGGGATAAAATAAATAAATCTTCCTTCTTAGGTTTGTTTTGACTATTTTTCACGGCAATCTTGTACAGTCGTTCGACGTTCAATTTACCCAATCAAGAAAATTGGCAAACGGCGAATAACAGAATAATAAATTTTAACAGTCGAGTGCCAAAGATTGTTAGTATTCGCATACATCGATTCAAACATTGTAGTATTTATATTGTTAGCTCTGCAAGATTGAGATTTTAATCTCCTAAAGAATGGAAACTGTGGACTATTGCTTCGCGAATTTTCATCATCGATTCCTAAGAAAGCTTTCAAATTGCCAAATGGCAAATAATATTATCTATGCTCAGCCGAACATTCTTGATTTTTTGATTGAATTTTTATAAATATTATATCTACTATGAGTCTTAGAAAGTCTTATTTTGAAAGCATACAAATACAAGGCACGGCAAGGAAACTACCTAATTTTAAATATGTATAACACAAACAGAATAGGAGATACAAGCTTAATTCTTTTTATCATATTATAGAAAGACGCTTAAAGATAATTGTTATTAAACTTACACAATAGGAAATTTTAAATCCTGTGTCACTTTACTCTTCTTAGAATTAATATCGTTTAATAATATATTTATTAATATATTCTCATTCTCTTCGTTCATAAATTAACAGAAAGCAATTCGCCATTAAATAATTTCTTTCCTTTATACTAAGCAGCTTGAAAGCTACCCCTGTGTTAAAGTTCAACGTGAAGAACGACAAAAAAAAGCTCACCGACGAGCGTAGCCTGGTTTATATTTTCTCTTTTCCTTTCTGCGGTCATTACGAAATCATTAATCTTTTTTATTCATTCGTGGAAATTCAGATATTCGCCCCAAATCACAATTAATTGGCAAAGTTTTAGAAAAGGAAAAAATCTACCATGATAATTGACTTGATGATAAATGAAGTATTTTCCAGCGGAGAAAATCCAATTTTCAGAGACGATTCGCGTTTATTACATCGAAATCCAGTTTAAGCTCATATTAAAAAGGTTGTTGTTAAGCCTAGATCAATTTAGATGCCTCGTTGGTATTCAAATGGCTGAGTTGAATCGATACAAATTTATTTGGGACGCCGTTAAAGTACCAAGTTATTCCACGTGTGCACCGCTGGCTTATAGCCAAAGCCAAAGATGTCTTCGTGTTAATATATTGCCAATGCTTCCACATATTTTACAAGCGGGAGCCATTATACTCTCAGTTATCCGGCTTTTTCCGCTATTTGCTGAGGCTTGACAATATTTCGCACGCCCGAAGACGAGATCTTCCTCAAAGCGCTGGAAACTAACTGACTGAATGATTTGCTCCTGGCATAAATTTGACAGTGAAAAATTTCATAGGGATGTATTGAAACATTTCAAATTATTTATTCGGATTGTATGTAAACTGATGTAGTTCTCGTCGTGTAAAAAGATCTCATATGTGTTGACCCAAAAAGATTACTCAACCCTCGGTCTTTGTAAGATGGTGTATTTTTTGTTCCTGCGCAAACAGCGTTTGACCGAAATCCTTTCCAAAATAACATGAGTAATCTTATGTTTAGCACGTTTTCTCTCGTGCAAATTACGAATACATCACATTTTACAACTTTTCTAATAATACATATGTATTGCATTACGTCATTAGTAAAGTAACATACAAATGTAATCCATAGCCACGTGAATATGAGTATATTATGAAGTTATTTTAGTAAAAATTTACAACTTTATTCATCAAGATAGTCTCCTTCGCGTCCTTAGCGTCTGATCGTGAGGCGCATATTCGTTATATCAGCGATCCGAAAAGCGGACCGGTTGGACGCTCAGATCTTGTGGCCACTTCGTCTTCTTTTAGGGCTTTTTGTGGCATTTTCTATGAACTGTACGATCACGAAGTGAGTTAGTCTCTTCCTCAGAGGCTCTAGCTAACTTGACCCTTAGAGGCTAACTTACATAGGTGGTTCGCGCCAAATGAGATCGCGAACGAGCGTGTCCTTGCGGACATGGATATTAAATTTAGGTTTTACACCTTGCTGAGCACTTTTGTTGAACAGTGGCAGGGTCCCAAATAGCGGGACCAATAAACAGCTCAGATCTGTGAAGGGTTCCCATGTTGCTTTATCTCAGATGTGAAGTGAAGGGTCTATTTTTCATTCCATTGATTCATCCAATACTATTTTGTGGATTTTCTTCACCCTTTCTGGGGTGGTTACCTCATTTGACTGAACACTACGCTGTTCGTCTTGATTGGCAGCTCGTACGACCTTTTTAAATTTAAAGTCAGGTACTTTTGGGACTATCTTCGTAGGTTATTTTAAAATATAAATCCTAATAATATTTAATATATTGCACACCATCGTTACGGCTCTGTTAAGACTAATATGATACATTCATACCAATTCTTAACATTTCGATGCCTTTTTGTAGAATGATTTATCTTTGGTCTCAAAATAGTCTTCAGTTTCGGCGATCACTTCTTTATTGACGCCAAATCTTTCCTTGGAACATTATTTTTAAATCTGTAAATAGTCGTCACTAGGATCCGGAGAATATTATGGGATGGGGAAACAATTCAAAGTGTAATTCGTACAATTTTGCCGTTATTACAACTGACTTGTCAAATTTTTGCCAAATTACAAAAATACCAATAACCAAAACCACTGTAACTTATGAACTAAACTTCAGATTATTATGAAAATTTGACATATATTATTTGAAGATTGGATTTGTCAATAGTATGTCAATAACTATATGTTATCCTACGAACTTATTGAGTGACGTAGTTCATATAATGCACCGATATTCGTATAAATTTCCATGTTATTTATGCAAAAAAATATATGTAGGTCGTATAAAAATGTAATTTTATTGCACAAACTGTGTCCTTAATCGCATTTCTATTTAGCACACCATGAATACTACTCCTTTAAAGAACGTAACATCAAGAGATCCAAAGCAAAGAATTTAAATTCAAATGGGAAGCTTTACGAGCTTATGTAATATTAGCTCACTTTTCAAACGTTTGTATGCTTTTTTTATAAATATATGGTGACTTTCCACTTGACGTTAATTTGAAAGAAGTTGGAAAATGTTCATAGAAGTATCTTCATTATGATAAATTCTGAATTGTAGCATGCTTTTAATACAGTTTGAGAATAAATATAATTTTCGAAACATTTATAAGATGTTCCATTCCAGAAAACTCTTAATTCAAAAAAATCTATTAGTCGTGTTTACGATTGTTTCAAACTTTAATTAAACCCTAATGGAACGACCCTTTTTACGGTCGTCTGGTCGACCAGTAACAGAAATAAATGGCTTTATATTCCACTACAGAGTTTCTCAACATTGTTCCTTATTGTCATGAGCTGCGGCCGCAGATGTAGTCATTTTTAAATTCAATTACAGGACTCTTACCGGTCGCCTCGTAAATAATAAAGTTTTACAAGTGATATGGTAAATTTTACATAAATAAATTCAGTAGATGTATAAGGACGCTTTCTGTTCGTATTTTGTTTGTTGTACGAGTCGTTTGTGATTTTACGAGAGCGTCATAAAAGCTCGAAAAAGGAAGATCGTTCACGAGCTTTGGAGAAACTCGTATCTGATGTAACTCTGTTAGACACTTGAGAAATTCTGGTATCGATTGATCATACTATTTAGCATATTTTGTATGTTATATATTTGGCAACGTGAAGTTTTGCTTATTAAAAAAAATCGCTAATGCATGTTACAAAATGAACGATTCCGCTATATTATGGAAAAGCCATCAATTACTATGTGTAAATAATTGAATACACTCTAAAGTTTGTATACAACCACACAGAAGATGGAAAAAAGTAAGGCAGCGAAGCGTTCAGGCTTTATTGGATTTCTTTGAAAGACTTACCGGCCGAACGTTACATTTTTCATTAAAACCGAGCACGTGTTTTTAGCCCGCGAAACCTTCATAACGTGAAGTTTTCGCCCTCTCGCCAGCCCATCATTCACAACGTGTAGTTGACGTATGTATTCCCATTTTCATTTAGCCCTGGAAATTTGACGCCCTCCATTAATGTGGTTTCCCACTTGCCTCCCCCTTACGTAATATTTCTAGCCGAATAAATATTGAACGTTGAACATGACATTATTTTGCGGACGCTCGAATCCAAGCATGAAAATGTTTCTTTCAGTTCAAGTAAAAGACAGCTCACTGAATATTTAATTGTTCAAAAAAAAAACGAGCGCTATGGAAACCCTTGAACTTAGTAGTTTCAGATCCTCGAGTTGCTGACTTGTGCCATTAGGGATTTCGCTAAAAGCCTTATTAAATTTCTACGTGCATTCAGAGAAAGTGCTCATTAAGTATTTGTAAGAAAATGTATGATTAAACACAAAAAATATATTTTAATGTACTTAAAACGCTAACTAAAATTGTATTTAATACGCAATCAAAATAAGTTATCGTCTTAACTTTAATAAACGTATTTCATGCAAAAAGCATTTACGTGTTGGTATGGTATTTACAGTATCATTCAATAGAAGCGCTCAAAGTTTGTTAGGTTATAACGGCCATGTTATTAAAGCAACATCTATTAAATTGATTGAGAATTATTTAATAATATATGGCAAATTATTATAAAAGATTATAGTGTTGAATAATGTGTATAAATGATCAAATTTCATTTTCAAAATCAGTATTCCATTCGACAAACGTTCTACACATTACGTGATTTTTATCCTCGACTATTCGACGTTTGGTGGCCAAATTCAAGTCAAACTGTTTAAACGCCTTTAGGCTTCTTCCTTTGGACCTATCTTAAATTGCAGGTTTATATTTATATAATCCACAAACAATTAATGTCATCAAAGTCAACATAATGAACGCCATCCAACAAATTCAGCCAGATTTATGCGATAAAGTCGTCAAAAATTAGACTTTCCAAATAGGTATCACTGAGCAAAATTATGGCAGATATTTGAACAATATTATACTTTATAATAAATGTCATAAAATTACGTTTTTAATTTTTAAAAAATTGAATAAATATCTTGCAGACAACTTTTTTTATTTGTATTCAAAAATTTAGCGTTCTTATTGAAATACTCCTGTATTATATAATATGAACTAAATGTTAAGAATAATTATATAAATTCATACATAAATTTGGAATATGATTTAAAATAAAGCAGCAGGGGTAACTCTTCTTTTTTGTTAGATATCATACAAAAGAACAAATATTCGATACGATAAGAAGGAGCAAACTTTGTGAACAACCAATTAAAGTTAAATAACAAAACTCGTAAGGGATGCAGGTAATAAAAATATACAACCGTAATGGAGAAAACCGTTGCAATATCGCCTTTAATAAGTTTCAATGAAAAAAGTATGTATTTTTACAACATCGATTTGTGCCAAAGTTTTCTCGGTGTGTTATTTGCTCCCAGTTTCATTGCAAGGCAACTTTGGATTCGTATTTTCCCGAGATAAATGCTCATTTTATTCGCGTACACAATGAAATCTTTATACGTTTTCGTGCATGTAAATTTTTTTGCACGCTATCCCCTCGCTACTTTTTAAGAACGTAATTTTATCAGCGTCCAGAATGTTTATAGACGTGACATAAATATCCCCAGCAAAACAATATATACGTGATGATATATGCTCCTCAGCTCGGGAAGCTTCCCACGCGAAAGAAAATAAGGGATCATAACAATAAAAGACTGCGAAAGAAGAAAGCAGAGAGGCGCCCAGCAGCCGCCATCCCGTGACGTCAGCGTCCGACTAACCGCATAGACGTGAAAAGAATGGCCGATTTATTTTTTATAACACGATTTATACGCTAAATAATGTTGTTTTGCTCAAGTTTTATCGAAAAACCCCCGGCGCTAAATTCGTATCGGCCGAATTTTATAATGTTATGACCTTTGACGCAGCGAAGCCTCGTAAAATCGGCAAAAAGTAGCGAGGGCTTCCATAGATCGTCGGAGATTACAAAGCCCTGAATATCGAAGTGGGCTTTGTAAAAGTAAACACGTACCACAAATCCGATTCTAATACGTGCCGTAATATTCACATAAAGCGTGTAATCGCACAGTACAGTCAGGTATACTTTGAATTATTTCAGCGAAAGGGAAACCTAATATAAAATGCATTAAGACAGCTGAGTGTTCTTGCCTTTTTGTTTCGCTCAAACAAGAAAAAAGTTGCGCCGTGAATATTTTTTCCTGCTTAAAAAGCAATAAAGCTGGAGATTTTTTCTGGTGGAAAATTATACGATCAATCCATTTCTGCTCGGTGAATTTTCAATTGGACGCTGCCACACTCGTCGTTAAATATAATTCTCCCCGACGAGCAAGATATTTACATCAATTGCTGTTTGGGATTTGATAAGACAGCCATACAAAGGTATCATATTAATCTTCAGTTTATAGCTGTAAAACCTCTTAGACAGATTAAATGACATAACGATGTAAAACGACACAACCGAAAGACGCAATAATTAACCGTTTTCTAAAGCGTCAGACGATCAATTGTAAAGATTAATTTACCATTCCTTATAATAATCATTAATCAATCGATCATGGATCAAAACATGTTTATAAATAATCTTTACAAACTTTTTAAATAATTCCTAGAAATTCAAATTATTTCACACTTCACAATCCGTTATTGGACCTAAATAATTAGATCACTCAATAAGTTCGTAGGATGACATATATCTGGCACTAGGGAATTCAATTCCGGGATCCCGGACAGTTTTAGATGCTCATGAATCCCGGAATTAGTAAACGACTTCCCGGGGAAAAAATCGGGATTGAAATTTTTATCTAAAAGAAATCGTACACCTCACCAGCACAATAAATCGAGACATTCTCGTCAAAATCTTGACGCTTCGAAAAAAAGATGTAACTACTAATTGGCGAGCTTAGACGATGCCTAGGGGCAGTAACTGTCTGATCTATTTAACATTTCCCTACCGGTGATGTATTTACTACACCTCGTCTCTAATAATGGGAATATCGATATGAAATATAATAGATACGGGGTCCAGAATTTTTTAATTCATCCGTAATATAATTGCGAATCACATCAAAGTATTATAGTATATAAGTATTCATCTGCAGCGACGGAAATAAATAATTTGTCGGGAAATCGGGAATTTTGCGAGTTCTAGTCCGTATCTGAGCAAATGGTGGCTCAAGCGGTCATCTCGAGCTAGTATTCAAATATTTGATGTCACACTCGATGCTTTAGGCCCGATTTATACTATGGTGCCGTTAACGGTTCGATCTTGCTCCGGTATCGGATCGGAACTGGAGCGATTCGATAGTGTGAATACTCTGATTGTTTCTTGTGTAAGAATATTTGATCGGACCGAGACCGGAGCAAGATCGATCTATCAACGGCACCATTGTGTAAATCGAGAGTTAAAGTTACTTCGGACATATTTTTGAATTGTATTTTTATCTTTTCTTATGTAAATAAATAAAATCCTTTCGCCTTCAAATTATTATTTTATATTTAACAAATGGACTTATTATATTATAATATACCTGGAACCAATAAAATAGGTTTGTTCTTTCGCTCCATAAAATAATTTATGATATTTATTACAATGACTGCATTTTTACCTGTGTCGTTTTGCATCACATGTTTGGAAAATCCTATGTTTTAGTGTATCAAAATCGTATACGTATTAAGATTTCATAACGATCTAATGTTTAGTTCACAAGTTAAGTCATTTTAATGACAATACTTTTGTAATTTTCAAAACAATGAAAAAAATCTGAATGTCGTGCGTTGATAAAGCATTAATTTTTAATGACTTGGAAAATGTTATTCAAACTCTTTTCTATCAATACCAATGATAAAAAAAGTGTTTTTTTGATTTGTGGGTGATTGAAATTAATTGATTGAAATTCAGAATTTGTTCCAGAAAATGAATAAAAATATTTTTTCATGCGGTATGTGACAATGGATGAAACATGGACCATCACTACATTTCAGAGTCAAATCAGTAATCAATTGAGCAGACAATAACCGACGAAAACCCGCTCAAAGTGACCAAAAACGTAAATATCAGCTGGTAAGGTCTTGGTTTGTGTATTTTGGGATGTGCGTTTGACAGAAGAAATTGCGAAGAAGCAACCCCAAATGAAGAATAATAAGGTACTCTTTCGCCAAGACGATGCACTGTATCACAAGTCGATCAGAACAATTACCAAATTGCACGTATTCTCCGAATCTGGCTCCAAACAACTAATAGCTATTTGAAGATCTAAAAATAATGTTTCAGGAACAGAGATCTGGCTCTGATTAAAAAGCGATTGCCAAAATTGAAGCCTATTTTGAAGCCAATGTAAATCGTTCTACAAAAAATACATCGAGCTGTTAGATAAGCGTTGTAATGACTACACGTTTCGTAGTTTCTTAAACGTTTAATTTGGATTAATTATGTTATTGGATAATTGCAATCGTGATTTATGTTGGAATATATTCACTCGTCAGCCATATCTCATCAATTTGCAAACGGCATCTGTTGCATTTTGCAATCGCCGGCTCAACAAGGAAGACATTAAATCTATTGATCTTAGTGCCATCAATTTGGGGCCTGCCATTCGATTAGCTATGTTGATTAACAATTAAGCATTCTAGAGAGCACAATTCGAATGCAAATCGGAATTTAGGGAAATGAATATTATGCGAATTGAATTTGAAATGCGAAATTGTATGGATTTATAAACGAATTCAAGAGAGCTTTCGTACGTTGATGAAATTAAAAATATATTTTTCGTTGCGCAATGTTCGTGCTATCTGCAATGAGGTCTTGCGTTGAATCAAATATTTGTAGATGAAAAACTTATAGATTACGTTCATGTGCTCAATTGAGCACGTCCATCTCGTCCGGATCTAGCTCGATTGCTTTCTTCGGTTCTTTTAGAACAATGCATATTTTAAAAGGGATGAACAAACTCAGTTAGGCGATTCCGCATATGTTCGTTCATGTACCATCTGCAAAAAATTCTGTCTCAGCACCACCACTATAATATTCCACGTGCTATCTACAGCTCGGCACGATGGTGAGCTAGCATTTTTTTTATATATATAAATAAGCTTTTGTTGTTTGCTTTTTACGGGAAAAAAAGGTAAAAAGCTGGAAGCTCTGCTCGCAGTTGGGCCATTTCCCACTTCTATTTGTTTCCCCATCAAGATGCGAAAAGCAACAAAGTGCCTTCGTGACAAAACGAGGATGATTTTCTGTTTAATTAAAAACATATTTTTGGCATTTGGCATAAACATAGCATTTGGGCATAAAATAGCGCATTTGAATCGCTTGTGGTATCAGAACACATCCATTTTTGCAATTGTAATTCATGATCGCAGATTGTATTGCTTTATATTCCGTTCGAGAAGCAAATTGAAAAAAAAGGAAAAGTGTACACTCAGCCAAGAATGACAAAATAAATCATTTTCTTGGTTGTAAAGGAAAGTGAATGGTTTTGGACGGTGTCCAAGACGACGCTATAAAGCTAAGTTGCAGATGCTTCAAGTGTACTAAGAAAAATGAAATATTTCGTCATAAAGTACTTCTATTGGTAATAAATTTAGCGTGTCGATTTAAATTCTGTATTATTAAATTGGGCATGATATCAACTTTATCCGTGAACAATTCTTGGAATACTCTTACAGATCTTGAAAATTACACGTCTTCTTTGATAAGCTTACTTATTTTAAGCACAAATGAGAATGTTCATAAATGTTACTTTGTATGCGGATCACTTCTTAGAATGTAATTTGAAATACATTTTTGGCAATACCAATTTTGAGAACCCAATGCTTGTTACTTTCTGTTGTTGTATTTTCAATTGTTTGTTCTATTAAATACTAAATTGGATACATAAAATTTAATTGTTTAGCCTTTTAAATACCAGCGCGTTTAAGGATAGTAAAAATTGTATAAAAGTTGTTGAACTTATATATTTTATTGTTGAACAAGTTGAACCTTTTCCATTTTAAGTTAAACTTTTTACTAAGAGTCTTTTACGGATTTTGAGCAATTCAGAATTGTCACAATGCATAATGAATATTTTAATTTTTTGTTAATATTGTATAGACGCCATTAAAATTGATTGTTTATTTAGGGTTGTCTTAATTTTTAATACCAAGATACATTAAAATGTGAAGACATTTTTGGATTCACCAATATGTATCCAAATAATTTTTAGGTATTAAATTTTTTTTCTGTGAAGTAACATAAATTCTCACCGGTGAGAAAGCAAAAAAAAGTCTCTAAACATTATAAATGTTTTGGAAAGAACAAGATTCGGCTTTATATGTATAAAATAAAGTGCTTTGGAATTCCTTCGAGTGCGTACGCAACATGTGCGTGCATACTCATCAAATGGATAATACATATATTTTCATCATACTGAATTAGAAAAAATGCATTGCTAGTGCAGAAACACTGTATATCTAACATATCAAAATATTTTGAAAAAAACATATTTTTTTTACATATATTCAAAATTTAGACCTTTAAGAATATATCTTCCAAATACATTGCCAAAGTTCTGATTATTTAAGAAGTTAAAGCTATTTTAGTGACGCGGCAACTAAGCCGGTCTTACCAGAATGATATCATTAACTCGTTCGTCGCTGCGTCCACCAGATATGCGCGACGAGCGTTTATTTTTCTTCCTCCGCTCAAATACAATTTAATAAGTTATTTCACTACTATTTAATTAAATTAGCACATGCAAATATATAATACATATATAGCATTTAAAATAAAACTTATCATTACATTATGTAGCATGATATTCATTAAAACAGTTCAAACAATATATTGAAACCATTTTTACATTTTTTTCGTTTCCTGGCGATCAAAAATTTATGTCATCTTTTTGTAACAAAGAGAACAATTCCTACTAATAGGAATTGAACTCAACAATTCTATTATTAGAAGTTCCCGGAATTTTCTGATTTGAGGATAAAAAAAATTACTTTACGATTGTCAGAAAAAGTAAGCATTTTAACCGAATAAAAGTTCTGGGGGAAGTGCATTGAGATCTCCAAAAAGCAAATCCAGCGTCTCATAGTAACGTATTTCTTTAACGACTTGCAAATGTTAACTTTACGAACGTCTTTCTATAATGTCTTCGAGATGGCTGCTATCTAAATATCTTTCGAGATCGACTTCGAAACTTGCATTTCTGTTTGTTTAATTTGACTAATGACAGAATCAAGCTTATCGATCTAAGATAAAACAATACCTGAGAGAAGATGCGCATCGCTATTCCTTTTGTTTGTGCTCCGGCTATCGAATTTGGGCCCCGTGAGAAATAACACCGATTCACGTTGGGCGATATGTGTGTTAAAAGCGTTTTTGTCGAAACTACTTTATTCAACACGGTTGACATGATATATCAAGTTTTAATAAGCAGATTTATTTCAAATTTGCTACAAACTTTCTTCATATAACCCTCTATCACTCCTACCAGATTTATGTTAATAAATTATAACTATTTTTAAAAAAAAATGAATCTGAAAATATAAGGACAATAAATTACTTTTTTAAATAGTTGCCATTTTGCAAAAAAAAAGGCAATTACGACATATTTAATAATTATAAATCTGTTATCGGAGTTGAAATATTTTTGCCCTGGGCCTATTGGTTGTCATATTGTTTTAAAAATAAATAAAGTATTCAAATTTAATATTTTGCAATGATAGTTATAAATATTTTTTGAGAATATACTTTGTACGTATACCATTCGTAGGATATAAATAGATGTATTATACGACCTAAGAATGGGTATTAAAATATTTGTGGCCATTGTATATAACGTGAGCCCTTCTAAGCTCCAAGAATTACTGTAGTTCTATTCTCATACGACTGGATGAGTCTTTCGAGCGCATTCATCCTAGCGACGTCAAACGAAACTTCCAGGAAATGTTTTTATGTAAAGGCCCATAAATTTGATTAGTTCAACACAGCAATATAACTCATTAATAAATAGGAATAGTTCAACTAAACAATAGTGTTTCGCTTAATATGTACAAAGCTACTGAAGTAATTCCCTCGGGTGCACAATTTACCTAAAATAATTGTTTGTCATTAGTTGAAAGCGAGAAAGAGACCAAATTTGAAACTCCCCCACGAAAAGCCGTCGAGAATAAGGTCATAGTAGTATTCCAAATTATCGCGGGGACAGCTTAATTAAATTAAAATTGTAATTAATTCTAAAACGCCATCATACAAAACACAACGAAACGGGAGAAATATTGCCAAACGAGTCGAGATTTCATGCTAATTAATATTTTTTATAACCACCCACCTTCCGCTAAATAACCGTTTTTCAGCCTTATAATGCTAAAAATAAACGTCACTTAAAATATAGAAATTTATCCGAGCTGCTGCGACCTCCCTTCCATATATTCTCAACGTGCAGGGGATGATTCTCACGAGAGTACTTCCGGTGAGCATACCCGGATGTTTCTCACCCCCACCAGCTAATAACAAATCCTCAACTCTCAAAACTTCACCATAAAATCCCCCATTAGATAATACCATTACTTATAATTGCGATAAATCTGTTAACTTTACATAATTCTAAATTATATTCAATATTGATAAAAGTTGATATACGTTAAAAATACAAGCGGTGATTAAATCACCATACAAAAAAATCGCAATAATTTGGTTTTTGTTAAAATTCATTTTAACCCTTATGAAATTCATCGAATTGAACGTGCATTGATGTTCGATTTAATTTAATACTATGCCAAATTCAAAAAGTGCGAGTGGCAGTAGACTCGTCGGAATAACTCGCCTACGCTGGGATAGACAAGTAGACAAAGATGCTACACGTTTGGGGTTGACAAATTAAAGGGAAGAGGCTTAGAATATACTAAAATGGCAAAATGCGTTATCGATAGCCCTCTTATAGGTAAGTAAATATTAGAGGGACCGAGAAGAAATAAAAATTTATTCGATGAGCCCTTTCACAGTTAGTTTATATTGAGACACAATCCAATAAACACATAAGATTTTTATGGCGTTCAAGCTATGATTAAATGTAAATTTTATTTTTTCTGACTAAATAATTGTAATCTTTGGCTTAAACATTTTAAAAATGGAAATTAATTCAAACCAAACTCAAAATAAAGTCACTCAAAAAGGACGACGCTGTATAGGAAAGTTATCGCAGACGACGCTCGATTTGAAGCATATAATCTTCTGTTTTGGCATGAAGAAGATTCATTTTTGTGGCGAATTGTAACAAAAGATAAAAAGTGGATACTATACAATAATCTTGTATGAAAAAATAATGGGTTTCTTCCGGACAAATACCTGTTCTGACCCCATGATCAACACTAACAATAAAGATGGTCCTTCTTTGTGTGTAGTGGTATTTTTCTGGATTTATTCATTATAAAATGCTCAAATTCAGTCAAATTATTACAGCGATCGTTTATTGTGAATAATTCGAACAAATGAAATGAGAGCTTATATAAAAACGATCGGTTTTGGTCAATAACTAAAAAAGAATTCTTCTTCACCATAACGCGAATGCTGCAAAAATAGCTCAGGAAAAAATAAGGGAGCTTGGATTAGAAATTCTATCTCGTTCAACCTACTCATCAGATTTTCCACCGTTGGATTACCATATTTTCAGATCTTTATAGTATACATTAAGACGTAAAAAAATTAACAAATTTGAAGAACTAAAAAACGCACTTATAATAGTCATTCAGTGAAAAATTAAAGGACTTTTCCAAAAGATGTATTAAAAAATTATCTTTACGCTGGCAGAAGGTTAAAGAAAATGATGCATTTAAGATTTCTTTAATAAATAATTTTTTTTCAACAGCAAAAAAAATTGATTACTTTTCGGTCCCTCTAATATAATTTCATTTTTTTTAGGGTAAATAATCACAATCATAATCACAATTTCTAACTGTAGTTCAACGTCTATGTATCGTCATACCGTATTTTAACAGAAATTTGAAAATAGTGATGACAGCAGTGATGAATCAGATTTTTGATCAAATTACAACTCCAATTGCCAATAGTAGTCGACTATGGAAATATATTACCAATATTGTTGATTATAGTCCAAATTTTCTTTCTTTACCGAATTTAATCTAATATCTTTTTAAGCAGTATTTTAGAATACATCAAAAATTGCCAAACGATTATTATATATTGATCGAGTGAAATTCGAAATTTTCTTTAAAGGAAAATGTATTGAACTGTTTCATAAAATATAAAGTAAAAAATATTTAAAAGAAGGGAAATGAGCTGACTCCTTTCTGCATACAGTCGGATGATTAACAATTCCATGCATTTTGGATGAATGCAACTTTCAAGACCTTGTAAAATATTATATCAACGTATCTCGATTCATTAAAAATTTACATCGAAGATATATGGAGAAAGTTTGTCATCGTAGGTGGAAATTCATGTGGAAAACTTTTTGAAAAACTGCTGCAACCGCATTTCAAATAATTTTCAATGCTAGATGCATAAATATGACATTTATGTGAGAAATTTATTTCAATAAAAGTTCAATTCGTTTCTTATCGACTTTTATGCTTTGGGATTTTATTTTATTCGACACCCAAGGAAAACTTAACAAAAGCAATTGCAGCATAGTAATTGGATTCATACATCAATTATTGTTTCTGTGCATGAATACGTCTAAAACATCAAAGTCTTGTCGAGATATCAATAAATCATGTTGGCGGGATTTTCGCAATTCGTCCTCTGCATTTGAGCACTTTATTCGGTTCATTGATAACAATATGTCGTGTTGCAATTATAAAATAATGAAAAAGCACAAATGGCGTATCTCTGCCGATGTCCCCGTTCTAATCTGCAAGCGTGTTTTAATCTTATTATAAAACGTCCGTAAGTCAACACAGGGGCGGCCCCGACCTGAAAATAGGGAAAGTTGCCCAGGGCGAATTTGCCCTCGTCACTCATTAAAGATTAATCAAAATTTGTTGGAACGAGCTCGCTAATTCCAAGCTCCATGGCGCTCCTTAATAGTCTCGGGTGACACACCACCTGCTGGGAAAACAGCTGCCCACACGCACATTCCCATCATGTTTTACTACTTCCCTATTGATTTTCCTCAGCTGAAACTACCCCATTTCATCAAGCTCTTCGTGGCGATAATCAATTAAATCGCGCTCTTTGACGAGAAAAAAGATAATTTAAAGAAAAAGTCATTCAGTAACACTATGCATTACTTTTTATTTGTTTGTTGGAATGATGCTAACCAAAAACAACAAATTGTATTCATGCAATCATTTAAACGCCAGCGACCCAACGGTGAGTAGCTGTATTTTTTCGTAGAAAAAAAATTGTATACTTGTAATGGACACATATTGGTGAATCCAAAATTTCCCGATAAATTATTTATTTCCGTCGCTGCAGATGAATACTTATATACTATAATACTTTGACGTTATTCGTAATCATATTACGAAGGAATACAAAAATTCTGAACCCCGTATCTATTATATTTCATATCGATATTCCCATTGTTATAGTCGAGGTGTAGTAAATACATCACCGGTAGGGAAAGATTAATTTAAAAATTTGAAAAACATATATGTATGTACTCTATATATGTATAGATGGATTAGACAGATACTATCCCTAGGTGTCAAATAGAACTTGCGAATTGATCCGGGATCTCGGGATTGGATTCCATAGTCGCAACGTATGCAAATCAGTTGGGTTAGGTTAGGATGTTAAATAGTGCATCGATGTTCAGTCTGCTATGAGCATCAGTAGAATCATAATAACTAATTTAATGATCGAAACTCACGAATTACTCAATCAAGCCTATGAAGCACCAGAGTGCCGAATGGCACATCCCTGTGTCCTCAAAACTAAAGAAGGCCAGGATGAGTAATTCCAAAGTTAAAACAATGTTGATTGTATTTTTCAACACCGAGAATGTGATCCACAAAGAATTTGTACCTCAGGGATAGATCTTCAACACTGCTTAATACGTGGATGCTTTGGAACGATTAAGGAAACTAAACGTTTCTATGCGTCCATGAGCTTCTGGCGAAACACATCGTGGCAATGCTACCATAGCTACCCTGCAGTACTAACTTAACTCGACTTTTTGTTCCCAAGGATAAAAACCGCACTCTAAAGACGCCGTTTTGACAGCATTGAGGCTGTCCAAGCTGCTGTGACAAGAGCTCTGAAGGAGGTTCCCGTCGGGGTCTTCGAGAGGGCGTAACGGGTATGGGAGAGTCTGTGGAAAAATATGTAGATGCTCGTCGAGAGTACTTTAAAAAATATTATCATATTGTATCGGTATTGTCGATAAATATGTTTAAAAAATATATATTTCATGACTTTTGTGATACGCCTTGTGTAAATCAAATCATTTTATGACCGCTAAAAGTTAAGAGATGAATACAAAATAGTTATGCATTATCCATATAATTACGTAAATAACAATTCATTCATGCGACATGCAAGAAAAAATATATTATAAATTGCTTTTCATAACGGCCAATTTTTACCATTATGAATATTGCCTTGAAATAACAGCTTTGATCAAATTTAAGCACTTACATACTCGTAAATATCGTACAAATATTTTAAATCCAAATACATATATATATATAAATATTTTCAAATTCATAAACATGAGGTTTCGCATTCAACGACGGAATGCATTGCACAACTTTCAAAGCAATGAATTATTACTTGGCGGAATTCCAGAGCGTTTGCGGTTGATAATTTGCATGGATTAATGAAATATTTACATTTTGTGCTCGCACTTTTATTCTTCGAACTTCATCGACAAACTTAATTAAGATTATTTCTAGCAATTACTTTCGAAAAATATGCTCTCGAAGATGACGACGGAGATAGGGATGCTGAGTTAAGACGGCATGAAATTTTATGTCCTCGGTCCCTTACTTTTGCAGATTCAGCGAGCAAAATAATCTCGAAAACTCTTGGCTTGAAAATTGGGCTAAAAGTCATTAAATGAAAGTCAAGTAACTTCCTAACTAACCGAACACGACCAGCACACAGAAAAATCCGTATTTCATTCATTCATTTCCAGATGCTAGAATTTTTATAAATTAAAGCGATAATTATATTTTAATGATATCACTAAATAGCTTAAATCACTTAAATATCATTTGCCATTTGATTAGTGAGTTAATTTTAAATTGACGTATGACCACACAAATCCAATTTCTCTCAGAATCGCGCAGCACGATTGAAGTTTGTATATCAATAAATTAATCTTAACACTTTTTCATAATTTCTTTGTGGAAACATAAACAATGCACACGTGTCTCATTATTTTTAGTAACAAAATAATCGATACAATAGCATTTAAAATAGAATCACTTTTTTTTAACGAGCGCAAATATGCGTGATTACTCATCAACGGGCTAAATAACTACCCTTATCCATTTTTATTGATTAAGTTCATTGTGTGATTTCAGCATACCACTCTTATGGATTTTATATTTACAATATTCTTTTTCTCAGATTGTAGCAGCAATGTACTTCAATCCGTCACTTCTCTTGGGTTTGTACTACTTGTATTATGAGTATGCTTCGTTATTCCCAGTATACGGTCCTCTGGGACTGGTGCTCAACTTTTGACACTCTTTACCATTCATATTCTGTGATTCACAACTGTTTGTCGACACTGGTGAATTACATCGATCCGGCACTCTCTTTTTGTACACTTTGCAGTGAGCTCCATCCCGGTTTTATTCTAAAATTAAAATTCGTCAACAGTGTCC
This sequence comes from Stenopsyche tienmushanensis, assembly GCA_008973525.1. Classification (NCBI taxonomy): domain Eukaryota; kingdom Metazoa; phylum Arthropoda; class Insecta; order Trichoptera; family Stenopsychidae; genus Stenopsyche; species Stenopsyche tienmushanensis. The sequence continues at coordinate 144,402 of WACJ01000406.1, read as the reverse complement.
TCGTACATTTCAACCACCTGCACAGGGTAAATTTATGACGTCGCTCTCACAATGAGCTTACAAACAAAGACACTTTTCACAATGGCACTCAACAATGTCATAAATTACCATTTGGCCTTTCAAGATCAGAGATCGTATTTTTTTTGTTTCGAGTTGACAATCCCTGAAAAATCACCCAGCAGCAGTGCAAAAAGTTGGACAGTTCTACTGTTGTACATTCCGACGAGTGTTTGTTTATGACATCAGCTGACGGCCATTATAAGTGCCATCGTTCATGGCCTCAACAATTGTCAACCGCACAACCCATTTTATTCTTATATTTTCATTATTAATGAATTCAAGATTACTACTAAATGTAATACATGCCTTCACTTTGTTATAAATCACAATATTAAAACATGCTTATATTGTGCTCTGAATGAAATCCCTTGATATTTTTCATTTTGATAACGGTCTGTCTAAATTTGAGATATAGATTAGAGTGATCTTATTTCGATTGATCTGTGAAGCATTTTTAAATTGGTGAACGGTGTTGAAATCAATTTTAGCGCTTTATTTTGATCGACATGGTAATACAAGATGTATCCCAAAAGTCATGAAATATATTTTTTAAGAAGATTTATCAACAATACTGATGCAATATGATAATATTCTTCAAAGTTTTTTTCATGCAGCACCCAGGTAGTCCTTTTTCCTTAGTATTTCCAGAACATCCACGTAAAAGGCAGCGTCGACAGTCTATCCTTGAGATACAAACTCTTTGTGGAACACAACCTTGGTGTCGAAAAAGGCAATCAACATTGTTTTCACTATGATTTTGCTCATCCTGGCCTTCTTCGATTTCGAGTACACCAAGGTGTACCATTCGACACTCTGGTGCTTCATAGGCTTGCTTGAGCAATTTGTGAGTCTCGACAGCTTTTTTCTCAAAATTTGATTGCCCAAACGGTAAGGAAGCACTAAATAAGCTATCATGATTCTACTGATGCTCGCATCAGATCTAACTTTAGTGTACTGTAAAGCTAAGGGTCCTCCCCACCTTATCCAATCGGTTCAAATACGTTGCAACTAGTAGAAATGTGGCGAAAAAATATATTTCATGAGTTTTGGGATGCATTTTGTATATTCATATATTCAGTTTTTCTCCAGACATAGTAACGGAAACTTCTTTGAAAATCTTTTTTTTTTGTAAAACTATTGTTAAATATTATTTTTGTGCTTGAATTGGAATACTACAAAAGTCATTAAAATACTCAAAGATGTTTATGTTGAAGTGGTAACAGTCTGCAGATGCCAATATTAGTCCCAGAAATTTAAATCGGGCAACAAAAGCTTATAGGATGAACTCAGAATGGGACGACTATGACGAGATATAGGATGTCCATGAACCACTGTGCAAACACCAGAGCCGTAACAAGGGCGTGGCAAAGCAGGCGCCCGCCACGGGCGCAACTGAGCTTGGGGCGCAAAACGCAGAATACCGACCCGATTGATAGTTGTACATGGTTTTTATTTTACTCGATCATTCTACTTTACATAAACCAACACTGATTGACTCTATCCGTTTTTATAATACATACTAAGATGTCTAATCACTCTTTTATTCGCTATCGCTTAAATATTGGGCCGACCCAGTCGGCATAAATCCGCAATAAAATAAAGACAATAATATTTTCGACCGATTGTAAAATTTAAACAACCAACTCGATCAGTCTTCTTCAGACAACTTCGTCTCATAATGAGAGCTTGCAATCGTTCTGTAGACACGTTCAAGTAAGGCATCCGATCGCGAGGCGCTCACTTATCGTATCAGCGGTCCGAAAAGCGGACCGATTGAACATACAAACCACTCCGTCTTCTTTTAGAGCTTTTTGCGGCATTTTATATGATTTTCGGGGCGAAAGTTAAATACTTGCCACGGGCGCTTCATAACCTTGGTACGGCTCTGGCAAACACTTTCAAAATCGAAAAAATGAATAGGATGGGTGTTATAGGATAGGATGGCTTCAGCATGTCTTGATGGAATACAACAAAAACGAGCGATAAAATACGTGTTACATTTTTTTAACAACACAAAACATAATCCCTTTTTAAATAGCATTACAACTGGTACTATAAAGCATTAAAAAATGTTATTTTGTGCATATGATGGGATATGCGGGGAATAATTATAACTGTGCAAATTTATTGTCGTCAAATAGAAATTTTGCATTAAAAATTTATAGAGGAACGTTATTTATTCAACAGAAAGAAGACGATATTCCTTGATAATGCGCGTATTCATAAAGCAAAATTGCCATTGGATAAAATACGGGAATTACACTGGAAAGTGTTGCTGCATCCTTTTTATTCACTGGACCTCACCTCGATGAATTTCCATCTTTTCAGGTCCATGGAACACAGCCTGAGAGAAAAACGATTCAGCTGAAGTGGAAATGAATTTAAAATCGTTTTTTGCTTCTAAGCCGGAAAGTTTATACAAAAAAGGGATCAAAGGACTGCCAAAGCGACGAGAAGATGTGTTGAATAATGAAGGGAATTATATTTCAAAATGTTGCATATAAAACTTTTGTTATTAATAATTTTGAAATTCAGAATAAAAACAAGGAGCTTGTTGTGTTTATTGATCATATAAAATTTAGGAACTTAGTAAATTGAAAAATTCAACAATAATTCCGACTAACAAATCAAATTCATTTGAAGATTAAATGTAATTTCTGAGTGTTTTATATGAAAAAATTTGATATCCATCGAATTCTGCCAATTTTCCACGTCCAAAATAAAAAAGCGAAAAGCTCTTTGATCTTCCACTAACGGGCATCAATTAATCCGGATATTCAAGGCACGCTTTTTGAAAAACCATTTTTAAAAGGCTGCACTAGATGGCACAAAGCTGATGATGGATAGAGTACACGGCATCGGATAAAACATCAAATGCCGGATTTATTCCGTGTTATTTTAGCAGCATTACGAAATCGAGAGCCACACCTGCGACTCAAGAAACCAACAATGCTAGAGTCCGATTATCGATTAGCTATCTATTTCGTGCCTGGGAAGTTTAATGGTCATTAGAGCTTGCCAAAGAAGCATTAAAAGAATTACCAGTCCGGTGCTAATTGAAGACATCGTTATCTATCCGCGGAGAAACTTTCAAACAGAAGCTTTTTTAATATCACCATAATTATAAAATAAATAATTTCCAGTCTAAAAAATAAGCTAAGCTTTATATAAAACTTACTTGAATAATGATTGTCATCGTATAAATTATATTTATCATTAAATCAAATATATTTATGAATGAAGATGTTCTTAACTCATTCGGAAAGCAATTCAAGATAATGTTGCAAACTGTCTTCAACTATTGAGATAACTCGAAGACAAAACTTAGACTGCATGGGAGTGAACACACTTATCTTCAGTTTGAATAACTCAGTTTAAGCAATTCCATTTCAATTAAATGGGAAATATTGTTTCGAGACAAACTCAATTATATCAACAATTTCATAATGCAATCTTGCAAATTCGTAGAAATGTACAGAGCTGCATTTGAATTCAATACTGCAAACAAATTTCAATCAGAGTACGTCTTAAATTGCAGCTTTATTCGTCTTCTCTCAAAATAAACCGAAATAAGCCAAATATTTAACAATTATTCTTAAATGCGTTGAACTGCGATTTGATTTGAATTTTCAGCGCAAAATTGTTACGGCGCTATAATTACAGCAACAAGCAGGTTATTAGGATCGTAAAGAAACTTTTTATAAGGCCATAATTCCTAATTAGATTCATAAAATCAATACGAAGGGTATTTTTCTAGGAAATTTTATTGAGCCCCGTGACAATGCACGTTATGGTACCCCGTCGAATGATGGTGGTCGTTTTCATAAATCGCGTCACACACAACCCAAATTGGGTGACCATTAAAATATCACGCGAAATTTACATTAATCAGTTGCATATATATATTTGAGCCGCAAACTAAAGCACATTCCTAATGACGACGCTTTTATTAATATATTTGCGACCTATTTAATACGAGCGAATTGATATCTCCATTAGTGAACTTTGAACTCCTATATACCTTTTGATATTTCAATAATTGTATAGTAAACATTTCAGAAAAATTTATATCGGTTCGGTTACGATTTTCGTTCCGGGAAAATAACGGTTTTACCGATTTTCCGTTTTTTCCGACAATGTTATTTATTTTTCAAATATTTAACATGTTATTTTCCATTTCTGCGGTCAGAGCTTAAAAACTTACAAACAGATTACTTTACACAACAGATTACTTAAAAAAATGAATGCTAGATTCTTCTTTTCAATGCAAAACCAGGTGATTGATCAATATTTCCCCGTCGATTGCGATCTCCCATTAATCACGATCCCCCGTTAATCGTGATCTTATATTGGCAAATGAGATAAATAACAATTAAGATTTTCGAATCAGTTTCGTTCCAGCAAAATAAAAGGTTCGATATTAATAGTCCCAGATATTAACAATTTGTTTCATAGTTGTTAATATCAGGGTGGACCTTTTTTAATCTTAATACGAGTGAATTTGAAATAAATACTATTATATCGGTTTTGTTCCGTTTTTCATTATGAACCTGTTCTACCGGTTTTTGATTTTATTCCGGCTCAAAGCCATGATATTAACAATTAGTTGCATAAATATGTTAATAAAAAAATTATAAATGTATCATATCGAGAATTATTCAAGAAAAGGAAAAATCTACAACTAACTTGATTCAATCATCATTTTAATATTCTGACAACTCAAAGCGAGCTTTGATAAATGCGATGAAATTTTTGACTTTTTCCTCAATTAAATTTAAACATGCAAAATAAGCATATCAATAAGAATACTAATTTGGGTCAGCTTACCACACAATATATAAAATGGTGAACATTAAAAGAACAAAATTTCAATATCGTCGACTATCATCGATTGAATCTCGAGATCTGATCTATTTGAAGGGTGGCTCTTGAGAATGGCATTCCAAGAACTCGGTTACATCTTCAGCTTCAGACTTCAAACGCGATCTATTTGCTCACTTCAATATTAGTGGCTATTTCAAGTCGGATTTTTCCTTGAGGAAAATTATCAAAGCTCTTTTTTTTGCAAGTAAAAAACGTTTGCAATCTCTGCAATTTTTCAGCTGTTAAATGCTATTTTCACGCTGAGTTTGAGTTCGTAAGCTGTTTCTTAAGTGTTTTTTCAAAAAGACGCATTCTCGAGGTAGTCATTCGCGTGATTTGCGTTCATAAAAGCCGCATTTCTCAAATGGCATTGTTTATTTCGGTTTTTAAACGAAAATATTGGCCGAAAATAAATTGTATAATTGGAACGTTGCGTGTCGGCAGTCCGTGGAATTTTCTTTAATAAACGTGATGAAATTTTTATGTATGTTTTAGTTAATAACATACGAGAGCTTGACCCATAAAAACACAACGACCCTTAAGAGACTATGTCGCTGCGGATACTCGAGGTCAAGATTTATTCTTTCTCAGCTTATGAATAATCGCATCACATTATTCTTTTTGGCTCGTGTCTCCGTCGTGTAACATGACCTCACATTATGATATGTCGAATGTTGTTTTAGCAGAATTGCCATCAAATGATGTGTGTGAACAATGGCTATTATTGTAGGGCAAACAAAGCGTGTTATATGCATAATACATTCAACAAACGTTGTGAGAATGCATAATTACGCCTGAGGTATTCATCAAAATATTATTTTAAAATCTTAATTACCGTGCAAGTGGATTGTGGAAATGTATTCAACTTACCTCATATATTATTTATATTAAACAAACAATTATTCTTTGTGTTTTTTTGTAAAATAAATATCAAATTTTAATATTCAATACTATTGATTTTGATAAATTAAGGTTCAAATTACGTTTTCAAACATATTTTGAGTATTTTTTTTATAGAAATATCTACAGTGATAAGCATTAAAAGAAACGCAGAAATGCTAATAACAAATATTTAGTCTAGTTTTCATGACCAATAAATATTTTGTTTATGTATAATTATTTTCATTCAACCCAAGAAAAAAATAACGCATCTTATTTAAAGGGTTATTTTACTCTAGAATTTTTATAAAATCAATTTTTTCCACAAATTTTCAAAGTTTAGACCTTTAAGAATATATCCTCCAAAATAATTTGTAAAATTCCAATTATTTACGAAGTTATAGCTATTTTAGGAATAAGGTTACTAAGAGCGCTTTTTCTTGAAACTACCTTTTTTACCACGGTTGACATGATATCTCAAGTTCTAATTAACCAATTTAATTCAAATTTGGTACGAACTTTTTCTATATAATCTTCTATCGTTTCTACCAGATTTATGGAAAAAATGAACAAATAAAAATTGTGTAAAAATAAGAGAAAATTACCTTTTTAAACAGTCACCACTTTATTATATTATTTTTTTTTCTCTCTAAGGCAGGGTCTATAATGACGTCCTTACTAACTAAGGATCTTTTTTTATTTAAATGACTAGAAGGGTTGGAATTTTTACCCCTTTCACTTAACCATCCTATAACTTTTTTAAATAATTTTTTTATATATATTTTAAAAATATTAATAAATATCTAGTAAAAAAATGTACTACAAAAATATTCTTTGTGTTTTAATTTTTGCTGGAACAAAAACCGTAACCGAACCGATATAAATGTTAGAAATGCAATTGAAACCAAAATCGAAATTTAAAAAAATATAATTAAAAAGAGTAAATTCGACAATATTATTCATGTAGATTGCTTATTATAGAGGAAGTTATAAAATTTAAATATAAATAAAAACATTTTAAAAAATCGTTACAAGTGTTTATTTTTCCGGAACGAAAACCGTAAATAAACCGGTATAATCTAGCAAAAACCAAAACCAAAATGAAAAAATAACGGTTTGATAACCTGATTATATATTTTTACATAGTAACTTCACAATGACGATATTTATATATCATGATTAGTGCTTTTTACTCAAATAGTAATTTATATTATTTGATCTAATTACGTCTTCGACACGCTTTTAATTATTTAATTAATGATAATGGACATTTAGAGTGTTTCTATTAAGTCACTAAACACATTAACAAGAATAAATTTATGATAAAACTGTCAAAACACCATTAGCTACTTTATCATCACAGAAGAATTGATATTGAAATCAATCCTCAGAGGTTCATGAGCTTTAATGTGGATAGATCCGAAAATTGTTCATAATTTAACTACCTAAAAATTGCCACAAACTTTTTGATTTTGGTAAGAGTAAGTTGAATTGATAAGGATCAAAAATTTGAGTGACTCGTATTTATAGGGTTAAAATATAATTTGTATGAGAAAAATGATATTAAAAAGATATTGACAAAGATGTGGAACATATATAAAATTGAATCCACAAATCTATCGTAATTTCTTTCCGTTTTTGGGCGCATTAAGCGTTATAAATTGTATACAGGAAGCCTATATATTAATTTTATTTTTGATATTTGGAAAGGACTAAGGCCATATCTCAAAGGATATTTTGCACGCATAAATATACATCATACGTTGGAAGTTCGTGATTTATCGCTTAATCGAATATCGTTTTATTTGATTTATACGGTGAGATGTGAGAAGCCATTTACTTTGAGGCTGGCATATTGAACCCGACAACGTATCGCACCCCCCCAAAAACTCACCCCGGCTGCAGCTAGTCTGTTACGGGAGATATCATCGCTTATTAGAATTCCCAGCCTCACATTGTGTATCAAACTCGTATGTCAACTGCGGTATGAGGTATCCTCTATTGAGAGTGGGAGCTTTTGCTCCTTGTGCTCGTTGATTTTGGCTGAGTGCACAAATTCAATTATTTCGGGATCATATGTACATCCCGACTGTGCTACATATCAAATACAACTTCTATCTACCCTCTAGCTTTTAAAAATAATTTAAAACATGTTAAATCGAATTTGATCAAAATATAGATAAAAGATGCCTATCTTTTGATAACCAAAATGTCGATATTTATCGATGAAATTGCTAATGATTTAAATTTGTAAAGCTGTAGTGTTTTTTATAATGTTTCAAAATGATGTGTTTGAAATTCATAAACCTTTGAAAAATGTAAAAAAAATATCTAAAATACTAAATAAGTGTCCTATGTATATTGTGTAAATTTTCTGTTTAACAAAAACTGATAAAAACCCGTTTGAGTGTGAAATCTGAAAAACGCGCCAAATTAATAAATACGAGTTTATGTACAGAATGGATGAATGTATAAATACTTTTATAAATATATAAAGAATTTACTTGACTCGTATACATATTTTTGCATCAAAGCTGCGGCGTTGAGTTAAAAATAACACAGGAAGCTTCGTTAAAATGAAGCACATTTGTGGTCCACAAAGGGTTATTTTTTCGCAGGTTTATTAACTAGGTCGATAATCAAAGTTAATAACGGATAAAGCTCGGGCAGGGTTAGTACTCGCGTACTTAACAAGTAGTTACGAGGGTTAGCATTATGTGCTTTCGGCATCAACACGCCGACGTAAAAATGTGCTAATAATCTACAGGAACGACCGTTCCGCTCATATCAGAATTACATAACAAAATCGGACTTAATATTTCCATTCAGTGCTTCCGATATGTGAACGAGCTTTATATTTTAAATGAAAAATCGCAACGCGTCATGGGACATCTGTATGGATATGACCTTTTAATTAAAACTGCACCACTTATCCATAACACCGATAATCCATACATACGCGACAGCTTTCGCATAGAAATATATTTTTGATGACAATTAACTTTAATACTTACATATGTGAAATTTGCTATTGAATTGGTAGAAAAAATTGATATTGACACATTTTTACGCTGAACACTGATCCATAATACATCACTCAATAAGTTCGTAGGATAATATATAATTGGCGACACTATCGAAAAATTCATATGATTTTTAAAAAGTACCAACCTTCAAACAATTCAAAAAATCTGATGTTTAATTCACAAGTTGTAGTTGGAGTGGATCGACGCTACTTTTGTAATTTTCGAAAATATGGATATTATTCGAACACTGTTCCACGCTCTGGTTGTCCAAATTTGGAAATTGTTCCAGAAAATATCAGAAAAGCCCACAAAATGATTCTGTCCGATTAAAATTACATGAGATAGCTGATACTTTTAAAACCCATTCGGTACGGAAAACAAACTATGCTCTAATGTAAATCCATTTTTCTGTCAGGACCTCGCAGCATATACAAAACTTTTATGATGCAAATGAACCTTTACACTGTTGATATTGTTCGTATTGCATTTTATTTACGAATTTAAAAAGAACTTTCGCCATAGTACATAAATCATCGTCAATTTTGTCATCCAGGCACAGTTGATGACTCATTGATGCGTATTCGCATCAGTTGATGCGTATTCGCATAAAAAAATGTCCTTTATATAAAAATGATGGATACGTTCCATTATTTTTGAAAACCGCATAACTTCAAAATCGCATAAAAAAGATTCGCACAAAAACAGACCCAAGTATACATTCAGGTTTCATACGCATAATATTTTAATATCTTCTTAATTTATCATTGATATACTCGTATCATTAAATTCAGTTATGATGGCATGTGATTTTCAAAATAAAAATATATTGAGAATGTTTAGATTTTGCCATCGATGCACGAGTGTATGATCAGATACACAGGGTTAAAGATATTATTTTGCATCAACATTTATCCATGATAAAGCTCTGTTCAAAGTGAGTACCGCATTTGCTCGCAGTCGAACAAATACAACAATGCATCGACAATTCAGAGCGCTTTTTGGAGTTGTTTCGGCGCGGTAAAACATATTTTTTCATACGATATACAACAATAGATGAAACATGAATCCATCACTATAAACCAGAACTAAATCGCCAATCAGCTGAGTGGACAGCACAAAAGCCGCCCAAAGCGACCAAAAATGTAAATGTCAGCTGGTAAAGTTTTATCCTCCGTATTTTGAACGCAATAATGTCTAAATTGCACTTTGAATTACTTTCTTATCCAGCGTATTCTCCAGATCTGACTCCAACGAAGAAGATTGCCGAAACTGAAGTCAATTTTGAAACCAAAGATAAATTCTTGAAGGAGATTATATTGATAAATATAGTCGTTGTTTTATTTTGTTGTTTATTAATAGATTTGTTGTTTTATTAATTATCCTGTGAACTTATTGAGGGATGTGTTTCGTATCTCAATTTCGCACAACCACTGTTCAACATGCTAAATAAAATATCTTGAAAACGAATCGATATATATATTATATATAAGGGATGTATTTTGCAATGCTAATCAAATAAAATCTGTGCTTGTATAACATAATTGAATATAAGAAACCTGCGTAGGGCTTTCGGCGCTATCAATGTGACTCGGGCACATATCGATTCTGTATATTGAATACGAAAAACGAAATTGATATGTTATTCGATACACGACATCGTGCTTATGAAAGGGACAACTTCTGTCCTTTGCGAAAGAATGTTTCAATCAAAATTCGCAAAAACGTGTTCTGCCGGAATATCATTCTTCTATATTCCGGAAACATCTGGAAGGGCTCAATTTTTCTCTTTGTTCATTTTTGATCACGCGAATGAATGCAAGTGAACAGCTCAAACTCCATACATAAATGCAAAAAACTTCGCCATACTTTTGTTCGATTCGTATTATCGTCGATCGATTTGCCGTATGAACATTTTCCAGTTAAGGGACGACACAATACGAAAGCTCTGCATTGAATGGCACAAACGAAATACGTCTGCGGCGTTAATTCATATTAGCATATTATTTTGTCGGGGTCGAAGGCATTGTGGTAAGTTGATTTACAACACGTAAATGGCACGACAGACGTCAGGGGTTGAAATGACAAGACGCAAAGGAAATTGGCAAATATTCAAGAATGAAGATACATTTTGCATTTATATAGGATATTTTCGTTCGTGCCCACATTAAAATTGCTCGTCGACAGACGTCTAATTTAATACACGACAAAACTGATACACGGGGAATGAACAGCCAGTTTGTTGACTGTGATGAAGCCTTATAAACGCTCATATATCAAAGATCCTAAAACAACAGGTTGAAAATTTACAACCTCAGACTGCAGGCTTAATTCCCTGCAGAGCGGACCATAACGAACCACACTAAACTACGAATGCGGTATTTTTTTATAGCCCAACTTTCAGACTTATTTCGCTAATAAAATATTTGGTCATCTTGGCATGGAGCCGATATTTTAAGAGATTGCCCAAAAACTATTCGATTTATACTAGCAAACGAACTGAATCCGAAATGCTTGGATTTAATTTATTTTAAGCATTAACCCTTTGTACTCTGATGAATGTTTATGATGTCTGGTTATTTCGCTTTTGGTGTCTTTGAATTTATTAAATATCTCTCCATATTGTTAATTATAACATTGCTAGGGCTTGTCGGTTTCATTTTCTAAAAATTTTGTAAAAAAAATATTGAATCGTTCACTTGACAGCACAAAAAGGAAATATTTCAAATTGTTTGCTTACCTTACATGGCTTTTACTTTATTTACAAAATCCAAAAACTATATCGAAAAGAAATATTATGTTTGCACTTGCTTCAAAAAATTAAACTCTTGAAATGAGTCAAAGCATATTTGCATTATATGAGTCAACTAACCAAAGAGTGAAAAATTTAGAAATATTATTTAAATATTTAAAATGAATTCACCTTACTTCAATACCCAGCAAAAGGATGTTTTCGTTATCTGAAAATGTTGTCACAAAAATATGATCATCATTAACCCCTAAAGGAGTACTATCCCAAGGTCTGAGACCTCCCCCCCTCCACTATTCAGAAAGAGCACTCTTCTATATTGAGCTTGGAGACAGACAGAGACAGGGAGAGAACGTAGCGCAGTTCGGGAGACAGAGACGGAGAGCTTCCCCACATACATCGCACGATTGTATAGATCGTTAGTCCAAATTTATCGACTAATAATGATTTCAATTTCAAGTGTGTTATTTATTTACTTGAAGAAATTACCGAATATTGTATGCTATCGACAGTTCGTCGCTGCTTGTTGAATGAGGCTTTGTTCGATTATCATTTACTTCTAAAGTAGGAGCAAATGAATCGATTTTTTGTGTATTGTTTATGTAAAAAAAAATGACGTGGTCTTGTATGCCATCAACAGTGCTTATTTACAATTGACTTTGTCTCGACTTCATCGATTTTAAATTTGCTCACTCCTCAAAAGGTAAAAAAACAGATGAGTTGATGTGTTATATTTCATTTTTCTTGTTTCAATGACTTTTCCAAACGACGACTAGAAATAATAACATATTTTGATTTTTAAAACTGAAAACCGGTGGAAACCGGTTTCGTTCGAAAGCCAAAAACCGAAAACCGGATTTGAAGAATATTTATTTTTGTATAAGCCCTAAGCAATGCTTAATTTTGCTAATTCTTATTTTATTTATTTATCAACATAAAATGGTTTTGACAATCTACAATTGAGCCAATAAAGCGATTCTGGCTCGGGCACAATCGCATGACCAAATGATTTTATATTAAAAACGTAAGGAAATAAAGATCAAATTTTTATTTGGCCAACATTTATGAACCTTACTTTAATTTATTACCTAGAAATATGTACAAAGTTTACCCATAAATATGATTAAAAAAAGCCAATTAAAATATAGCGAATTCATGCCAGACCGGTCAATACGTCGGCAGAATTTTAAGAAATATACTTCGATTGACATTATTATTTTGTTGTTGTTTATTTATTCAAATAAAAAATATTTAAAACAGTAAGCTAAATAACGGACGTGATGGAATCCTAACATTAAAGTCCGTGCCTCCGTTAACACGTGATGAGAATGATGTAGATTTGGCTTTAAAAAAATGCCGGACAAACTTAATATAGATTTAAATTTCTTAAAAAAGGATGATATTACGTACATCATTGTTGTCCCGAATTGTTATCCAAATAATATTTAAAGAAATCAATCCATTCAATCTAAAATCAAATTTTACTGCGATTTTATGCTCAAACTTATAAACTGAATTAATGATCATCAATATTTTGGAATGAAGCATCAGTAGAATTCATTAATGGCGATGGTCCGAATAAGATCGATCGGTAAAAGGCCCATTAAAAGACAGATAGGGTTGGGGCTGATGCTAGACGTCTAGCCCTGAATGATTGGAGAGTGGAAGCTTCATGACAGGAGTGATGTATTGTCGATGGTCGCCATTAATTCAACATTATCAAATTTCAAAGAATCTCAATGGCGTCAGATTTATAGAAAGATACGCGTATCTCAATAATTATCGAAATGATATCGCATTTTAGCGATTTTCTCACTGGCGACGTTTATAGGAATTACCTTAAACAATGGAATGTCACGATTTTCGACTCTTTGTTTTCATGGCTACAAACAACACCCGAAAACCTACTTGTTATTTACGTTGCTTTCTACATCTCTCTAAATCATATTAACCGGCACACAAATCTTACCCTTGCTTTAATAACAGACTGTGGAAACCACACGTCGACAAAACAAACCAAAGCATACAAATAGTGGAAGCAACTATCTCGAAACCAAAACTAAAGGCTCTCTTGGATTGATGGCAAATTCAGAGATATCGTGAAAATGTATTAAAATTTATTACGGTCATCCCGGGTCTTATTCATGAAATGATGCAGATGTAATTTATGCGAAGTAAATATGTTTAAAAAACTTTCAATGCAATCAATTCACTTCCCTTGTGGGTAAAATATATATTAAATAAATATACAACTTGTTATATTTACATTTAAAAATTGAGCGTCTTTGTTGAAAGACTTTTGGTAAAAACTGCGCCCCATGAAAAATATTGAAAATAAATATTATCTAATGCATAAAAATTAATCTCTGTTTGTTCGTATGTAATGCGCTGCCATACCGTTCATCAAATTGCAATAAAACTTCGTCCACTTATTGCTAAGAACTACGCGAGTAACATAGGTATAGTCTAATATATAAAAATCAATATTTGTTTGTTCGTATTCAATGCGCTGCCATATCTTTCATCCGATTGCAATAAAACTTAATTAACTTATTGTTTACATTTGCGGAAATAATATAAATATATTAAAAATGTTGTTTGTGTATGCAGTTTGTTATGCGAGACGTGGCATTGCAACGCATACCGGGTAATCACTAGTACATTATAAATATATTATTAGGGCTAAACGATCATGGATGGAAATTGATAATATTTTCTCAATAATAATCGCAAAACGAATTTGGATACTGTCATATTTTACTTTATCGAATGCCCGTTTTATTCCGTTTCCGCCATTATCACAGATGGGGCTTAGCAATAGGAAAACCCAAAGGACGCGATAAACAGAGCATGATACATTTATTTTATATTTAATCAAATTTAAATTGATATCAAATATGAAGCACTCAACTGAGTGTCGTTATACAATAGAAGATATTCGAAAAAAGATGATAAATCAATCTCGAAAATGAAGAAAAAATAAGGATTTTCCACCTACTTCGTTAGAGAAGGAGCAATGTGTTGCTAAGAGCAAAATGCCATGTACTTTTAAAACATATAAAAGAGCGACATTTAAACGATATTTAATAAAATATTCAAAAATGTTAAAAATTCAGTCGTTGAGACTTGGTTTTCGGAGACCCTTAAGAAAAAATTTTTACACTCAAACTTCTTTTTGTGCGATTTCAAAGTTATGCGGTTTTTTCTAATGTTTTTTTTGCAGTTTTTCCATTTAAAATATGTATATATAGAGCAGAAAGCTCTTTATTGTAAAGTTATTTTAATCTTCGACAATGCACCAGGTCACATGAATTTAGAACATAACAATGTGAAGGTATTGCTTCTTCCATCAAATATAACAAGCATCATTCAGCCATTGGATCAAGGAATAATTGCTATTTTCAAAAAAATATTACATCCATTTTGCGATGCGCAAAATATTACCAAAAATGTCATCTAATCTTCTAATGTATAAAAATGAATTGGGTTTTGTTCGTTTGAAATACGCTGCTATACCGTTCATCAAATTACAACAAAAGTTCGTTCACTTATTGCTAAGAATTTCGCGAGTAATATAGGCATAGTCTAATGTATAAAAATCAATGTTTGTTTGTCCGTATTTAATACGCTGCCATACCGTTCATTCGATTACAATAAAACTTTGCCAACTTATTGTTTGAACTTTCTCAAATAATATGGGTATAGTACAATTAGCTTACAGTAGATCTTATATGTAAAAATCAATGTTTGTATGTTTGTTCATATTTATAATAAAACCAACAAACGATATTTTTCGAATTATTACTTCTGTGGCGGCAATGCACTGGATATCTATTTTCTATTAGTAGATGCGTATAGCTCGTGATTGAATGAAGAACTTTAAAAAAATTGTATTTTTGGCACAGTTGTATGCAAAAAAGTACAATTTTCGATCAAATCTGCATGTTATATTGCCTTGTAAAATAAGTTGTTATTATAGAAAAATTGAAATTTCAAAATCCATGTAATCCCTTAACATTCAGCCTAAATATGAGAACTCTACAACTGGTGGCCAATATAAAGTTCGAAAAAAAGTCTTATCTAAACAATTTAACCACAAGCTATAACATATTCCATTTTAATTAAAGGCTGTTTATAAATATTTTAATTGCATTCCAGTGCACAAATTAGGTTTTAATGACGCTCTGAGCTTCCAATATGAGTGGTTATCAAACGGCAGTCGCCGCCTCCGTACTACAAATGTCCCTAAGCCTTGGCGAACTTTCTGCACACAATATTTGCATATTTCCACTATTAATGTCTGAAGTCGACATCGGTGAGCCTTCAAAATGGGGTATTTGGTGCCAGTAACCGTATATCACTGTTCAGTTTATCGTCTGCAATAACCATTCGTCGTTGTTGCTCGCGCCTCGTACGCCTCAACAAGCTTTCTATTTTTAAAATCAATGAAACCTTCATTCAAAACCAAGTCGTCGATAATCAACAACTTGAGGCTCACGATCCGAACACCACCTTCTTCGATATTTCGGAATGCCGTTCTCCCAAATCAGTTTAAAATTGTTCCATTCCATAATTGCTGAAAACGCTTTTTGATTCATGTGTAAATATGTGGAAAATCAATGAAATAGCGTATGGATTCCGCTCAAACGAAAACAACGCGGTACACGCGAACTTATTGGATATCTTAATCTCACGAAAGCGATCAATTAAACGATGTTTTCAAATAAACAAAGACAACATAAAGCTTTCACATCCTTACAAATCGCTCAATATGCACACTGAAAGAATATTTCAGATGGGTGTTTGAATAACGAAAGATTTCATTGTGAATGACCGCATGTTTTCTGCAACCTTTGAAAGCTGACATTCTTTCAGTCCCGCGCCTAATTGAAAATGTCTTTAAGTGTCCAAATAGAAAAAAAGTCAATAAATCCACTTATTGTAAGCACTTTCACGCTTGTCTTCTATAACCTTGAAGAAAAAAGACACATCAGACAGTCCGGTAATAGAAAAACCTAGGCGGCTACAAAAACATCTTTACGTACATACATATCGTTACTTATCGTCCAATGTACTCTGAAAAAAGCTTTCATATTTACTTATTGAATAGAGCCGCCAAACTAACTAGACGTATCGGCTAATAATGGAGAAGAATGTCTCTTTATATGATGAAAAAATATTTGACTCGCCCGTGATTTATAGAGCGCTTGTATGGAAAACAATTTTCGAGGGAAACATAATAAACGACTAGCGTTCCTTAAATAACAGTTTCTATTTTTGTTAAAAAAAAAATAGTAGAAAATTAATTTGCTAAAATTTATAAAATATGATTTGACAGTTGACACGAACTAAAATTCCCGATTTCCCGACAAATTATTTATTTCCGTCGCTGCAGATGAATACTTATATACTATAATACTTTGATATGGTTCGTAATTATATTACGAAGGAACACAAAAATTCTGAACCCCGTATCTATTGTATTTCATATCGATATTCTCATTATTAGAGTCGAGGTGTAGTAAATACATCACCGGTAGTGAAAGGTTAATATAACAATTTTAATAAACACATATGTACTCTATATGCATATACATAGATTCGACAGCTACTGTCCCTAGACGTCGCCTAAGCTCACCAATTAGTAGTTACGACACTGTTTCCAAGCGTCCAGATAACAGCGGGAATGTCTCGATTTAGTAGCATTCATTGTGCTGTTGAGGTGTACGATTTCTGTTTGATAAAAATTTCAATCTTGAATTTTTTAGGACTACGTTTACTAGGTTCATCTGCCTTGGGAATTTAATTTCTCGATGATTTTCATTTCTCGAGAAATGAGAGTTTTCGATGTCACTTCTCAAATTTCTCAAAAATTTATATATAAAAATGCATGTAAAACAGTAAAATATTGCATGTAAATTAGTATGTAATTGAAATAGCTAGAAATGTGGTTAACATTCAAAATTAAATTACATCCTAGTTCTCTTTGTGGTTAAAAAATTCACGACAATTAAAAAGTACGAACATTTGTGAACCTTTTTTTTAGTTTTATCCAGAAACTTAATTTTGCTAATTTTTCGAGAGATTCTCGAGAAGAAACACTAGATGTGATGAATCGACAACATGCCACGAAGTGGGTTAAGTTGTTCAGAAAAGGCCAAGCCAAGGAGTGGGAAAACACCAATCAATTTTGATGAACTTGTACAATCAATTAAATAACAAATGCGACAAGAAGTGAGACATGGATGTGTACTACATCCCAGAATTCAAAACGAGCTGATGGCGAAGATCTATAATACTGGCATACAAAGGCTGGTGCCCTAACTTGAAAATAATTTAATGAGATATTCTGTGAATTTCAGTTAAATACAAGCATTTTTCGATCCTGCATAAATGCTGTAACCTTACTTTCTGGATGACCCTTATAATATCTCCTATCCTATATGTGTTATTCATTTTTAAAATAAGGTAATTTCCCTGCTGCTCCCTGTATAATATATTTTAATAGTATATTAAAATGTAATGGAAAGAAAGCACTACTTATTTAACAGGTAATTCAGGATTCCCATATCCAATATAGTCCTCTTGAGTTTCCCCCGATCAATGACATGAATCATACCCTAATGTGGTTATAAAAACCATTAGAATTTTTATGAAACTCAATAGAGCACAGAGGCATATTTTCCTTTTTATATATTAGATAAATTAATGCCATTCCCCATTCATAGAGCATGACTTCGTTCTTTTATGCAGATGAGTCCATATAACCTTCTATCCAAAGAACAACCTCCATATTTCGAGAGCTCTGTTGGAATTATCGATGAGGTTTATGAAATATCTTCACCAGCATCTGAGATTATCCCATATTTCGCCCAATAAAACGTACAATTAACAAAATGGTATTAAAAGTGGATTGGAGCTTTTATAGAGCAAGCGTATATTTAATGCTAAATAATTATGTACAATTTTGAAAAATTACTATTTATATGACAAATACGTTCCCAATCACGTAAAGAAGATATTTTCTCTGCGAAGAGAGACTAATAAATAAAACCTTAAGTTCAATGAGAAGGAAATAAAATATTAGAACAAGAATATTTAAAAATTCTTATGACTAGAACGTGGCTTTATAGATGTATTATCTTTGAATAAATATTTAATTCGAATCATTTATGTTAAATACAGACTTTCTGCCAATTGATTTAAACTACTTAATATTTTCCTAGAGATCATGACAAGTGGTAAATTTTCTCATCGAATTTTAAATCGGAAATTCAATGATTTCCTCATTAAAACAGCATTTTTTAAATCATCTTGCAGTGTAAAAAAACAAAGAAAAGGCTGATAAAAGGCAAAATGATCCCGATATCTGCTCAAGTTCGGATAATGCGATGTAATTTTAAAGGATTCCAGGACAAAAGTAAAATGTGTATTTCATTTAATGATCGTTCCCGGAAAGCTTTCCGTGATGAGTCCATATTTTTTATAACCCATCCGACGCGCCCAGCATCCTCGGTAATTAGTCTAGTTTTATAACCGCAGATTATATTCTTCTCTGCATTTTCCTTATTGCTGGAATTTAATGAAAATTTCTGATCCACCCATTTCGTTTGCACAGAAGCTACTTATGCAAATGAAGCTTGAGTTTCCATTTAGCACCGGCGCCTCGACGAGCGAGCTTTTATGTCAGAAGTCACGTCAACTGTGGCTCGTGACCCTTAAAAAATGCTAATCTTTATTTAGAAACCACTGAAAGGCCATTTGAAAAAACGTGTTTATAATAAAATGCTTTGAAAAGCGCGAATGCGGAATTAATGCACTGTAAGGTGCTGCTGCACGTTTCTTCTACAATTTTGAATGGATTGAATGCATTTAGATTTAATACACAGTCTATGAACAAAATATTCCATATGAGCGATAATTGGATTGAGTTTTTTTAATTACGTTTAGTTTTTTTATATAATTCGAATCAAATTTGCGTACGTTCATCTTCTGAAATCATATTAAAAAACCAACATTTTAATTTGTGCTGCTGAAAGTTTTCTTTGTACAAAGGTCATGAATACAATTTCACTGCAAAGAATTTAATTAAGCATGTCAAGCCAGAAGCTTTTCATCCAAACGTGAAGCCAAATTTCATTATCGAATCAACGACGAACTTTCTGCATGCGAATTTGAGCAAATTAAAAGACTTACATACGACAACAAAAAAAACATCGAAATAGTCACCCCCTCATACGTTCCGGGGGTGTTTATATTGTGACCATCTGCAGAACGACCGATAAGCTTAAATTCATTTGCTTTGCCCTGTTCTAGCTAAAAATGTATTAATAAACGTTATCCTCTAGTTTGGGCCATATCTGCCGAATCAAATTAAGTCGTGAAATTGTATTGCCCGACTGAAAACTCGTTGACCTTTCAGAAACGGTTTCGTGATAGTATTTTATGCGATATAATATAAATAATTAATGGCGAATGTCGAAAATATGTTACCGATTGAATAAAAGTAAATCAGAGCTTTCTGAATCGCTGCCAAGAGTAATATTATATTGTCAAGATGAAAGTAAACATTTAGCCACTGTACGGGGTTGAGGCCAAAGAAAGCTTCGTTTAAATGGACGCCTTTTAGTGCTTTTAATAAAGCCGTATGTTTATTATGTAAACATATTAAATTTTTCGATATATGAATACGAAGAAAGCAGCCTTTATTTAATGTCTAAATCAAATTGAAACCTTAGCCAGCGACTCATCGGTGAGTCGTTATGTATTTTTTTGGCAGAAAAAGGATTTTTTTTAACTTTTTCACGTCGGGTGACTCACAGATGAGTCTTTTGGTAATCTGATTTTCAGTGAATATTCAGAATAATTTTTGGCTAAAGCTAATTTTATAACGAATGTACAGAAAAAAACACTTAAACGATCGCCGAATCTAGAATAAAATGTGTGTCACTAACTCTATAAAAAAATAGTATTAATATTCACAGCGGATTTTTATGGTCATACGTACAAAAGGTTGAGAACCACTAAGAATTTTCAAGTAAAATTAAAAAAATATTACATAGTAAACTATTCTATATATTTTCTCTGAATTAGTATGAAAAATATCTGCTAGATTTAAAATAAAGGCATTTTGATGAAAGTAACTCTTTTAATTGAGACAACCCTAATTAAACGATCAATTTTAACTGTATATCTCTAAATTCGCTGGCTGTTTTCCGACAATTAAGGGTTGGAACGGGATTTGATTCGTAGAAAACTATTGCCTTTTTAGGCGTATATCATTGCAAATGATCCACTATTTATCCCCAGTTACAATTTAGTGTAAAAAATATCTAATTCATTGTCTTGACACTAAATAACTGTACGAGTTTGAATTGTTCTATTTCATTTGCCAAAGCGTTTTTCATCATGCTAAGCAATTTAAAAATCCTGAAGTTATTTGCACTATATAAGAAATATTATCTTCACATCCATTAACTAATGCTGTCATTTTAATGGCTGTCACTTTTGCACAAATATGTTAAAAACATTACAAGCGAAATGAAGCTGATCGCAAGTGCGTGCGTTAAGAAACAATATCATCTTTCTTGTTATTTCTAGAAGATAAAATAAGATGATCTGTCTTAAATATAGACGTTTAAATACTCGATATGGAATCAATAATAGGATTAATTCGCATTGGGATTATAATGAATCGATATTTCAACGTGTGAGACATAGGATATGGAGCGTAAGAGTTAAAAGTGCTATATAAATTATTGCTGAAAATTCTTTTCGAATACCAGATTACAATGGCTAATCACCAAAAAGTAAGTATTTGTTAAGTTAAAGTTACAGAACAAAGAAATAATACTATTATAACATCTAGGTCATATACTCGAGAATCAAAAGCATCGTCATTCTCGATCCATCATAAAAAGAAAGTGTATGAAGAAGATGTATTCTTTCTTATTCTTGAAAAATATTAATGATACGGGCTTCTCGTTTATTAATATATATAAGACGGCCATCATTTAAGCGAAATATTTGAGTCCATTCTAAAACAAAGGATTCGATGAGGCTTTGAAGGAAAGCACAGAAGGCGAGCATGCTGCTGTTCGTCGCGCCCTCGGAAAATACGCAGTGACAGATAGCTAACCTCAAACGGGAAAGTGAAAGTTATTATTCGATAAACCAAAGGTGATTCGTCACAAACGGGCAATTAAAAATGCGTTTTATGTATGCGAAAAAAGCTTTAAAGACGGTGGCCATTTTGTTCGTTCGTGCGGAACACGAGATCGATCGAGATCGATCGAAATAGTGCGCGCGAACTGACTGAAAGCCATCGATCGATTGGCATTTGCAGAATCGACGCCGTTTTGATCCGGGATTTTGAGCTGTTCGTTCGTATAAATATCCGGGATTAGTTCGTTCCCGGCGAGGAAATGCGAGTTTTTCGTCTTGGGCACGTTTTGTATAATTATACTTTCAAATTATTCTCGGCGACTGGAGTTTCGCGTGGAGGCGCCTTCGAGCACGCGACGCCGTCACTTTCGCACGTAACGAAATTTCGATATGAAAAGTGATCGATACGTTAATGATTTGGATCAAACGCTGAAGGCTTTTTCAGATGGACGTGTGAAAAGCGATTCAGATGGACAACGGAGGGAAATCTTCGAAAAAGCGACCGGAGACAACTATTCGTCCGTCTCGTCGATTTCCGCTGCTTTTCATTTTTCCAACATGACTTTGATATTGTTCCCGATTTGAAATATGTACGATGGGATTTTCCCGTCGGCGCATTTCTGCGACGGCGGAATCCGGGCTTCGTGCCCCGGGAAACTTTGGCTTTTCGCATGCGACGAGTTTTGCACGCAATAAATAACCTTTATTTGCAACACGTGAATCGGCGGGAATCGTCGCGCAGTAAAATCTTTCAAATACAATGGAAGAATATCAATTACTTGTTGAATACTGGAATCGATTTATTTACGCGTGAATCTACGGGATAAATCGAGCAAACAGTTGATGTCGGTCAAGTTGAGAAGAAGTGTGCATGCCGTCAGTCGATAGCAACGGGGGCTGTGCGTACCTGCCTATTTCATGATTCCTCTTGTTTTCCCATTCTGTCCCATGTATCCAGATCCTTGCGGGAACGAATGTTATTCGGCTCTGCTTCGGTCCCGCAGAGCAACAATTGTCATCGGGACGAGAGAGCAGGAAGCGGGTAGCAGGTAGCAGGTAGCAGGAAGCAGGGAGCTGAGCGGGTTCAGTGACCGTGCGCGGGTCGAGTCGCGGCCGCCCCGATGCAGTGGCTGGCCATGGCGGCGGTCCCGGCCGCGTTCCTCGCACCACTGCGGGCCTGCGTTGGAGTCCCCTGGCGGGCGGCGGGCGGAGGGCGGCGCGCGCACCTGACCCCGGCCCTTACGTCAGCGCTCGATACCGGGGGGTGGCCATGAAAATTTTATACGGGTTGCCCGTCAACCTTCGGCCGCGAAGAGACACCTGCGAAGCCTCGATCCTCGTCCTGAGCCCTCGGCCGAGAGCCTCGAACCCCGGAGCCCCCGGGGCTGAGCTCCGCGCTGCGAGACGGAGCAGGCGCCGCGACCCGCTCGAACTACCCGACGCGACTGCATGACACTTTACATACGAAGACGAATAATACTACAATAAATACTCTGCACGACTTCCTCCAAAACACTTCGACGGCCCTTCTGACGACGATCGATTCAAGCAAACTCGGACGACGACACAACATTCGTTTGCAGTGAGGAAATATACATTATTTCGCAATACATAAAAACCTCCCATCCCACACTCCCTTAGAACTTACGAAAAACTTTCATTAACACCATTCAAAATCCACTTATCTATCAGGACCGTCGCAACGTATATGAAGTCTGTACATAAATAAATAAACATTATCGATAGCACATAACATTCGGCCATTTCTTCAAGTAAACATAAATAATACGCTTGAAATCAATTAATTACAATAAATTCACATTGGGTTGGGCTAACGAACTATATGATCGCATGATGCACGCAAAATACTCTTTACGTCTAAGAATGGTTTTTATCAAAGGGGAAACCAGTTTACACGATTTAAAAAAATCTATTTTTTTCATATCATAAATGATTAATAAAATTATCCAAAAATGTGTTTTTAAAGTTTCTTAACAAAATTCGGATTCGTTCCGATGTTATAAGCATTAAAGTGAACTCCTCTCGGTGCTGGAGTACACGTCAGGTAGTACGAAATGGTCGCTCAGTGGATCCTTATTCACTACTTGGTTATATACATGTGTATTTCGAGAAGAAGAATTAAATTAAAATAAGTGGAAGATGTTGACAGACATTATTATTTTTAAATTCTTAGAACAGAGGTTTCGAAATGAGCATCAATTTAGCTTCGGTCTTCCTTGCGTGTGTTGAAAGTTAGAAGTCAAAATGTCATCATATCCGCAAGGAAAACAGGATATCATAGACCAACGTATGATAATTGATCTTTCAACATAAGATATCCACAATATGAACTATCCAAAGGAAAATGACAGCTAATGCAATTGGCAAAAAGTTAAAGCTTTGACGACGAGATGTTTAAGTGATCACACGCAGAATGCAAACGATAATTTCAACTCGACCGATTGGCTCCAAAGCATTTAAATTCTCGAGAGAATTGAGATTAGGGTTTTTGGCTTATTCATTGAAGGAAATTTAGCACTTGTAATGATAATGAACGAGATGAAAGTAATAATTGCGTTGCTGCAGATTTTTAATTATGCACGACAAATGGATCAATTGACGCAAGCCAAAGAATTTCGGAAAGCTTGAAAAGAGGAGATTATTAAAAAAAATAGATTTACTTCAAAATATACTCTAAATTTAAAAAAATCTACTTATTTTTTCCCTGTTAAAAAAATATGAAAAACGCTAAAAAATCTTAAGTCAGTTCTGCTTTCGGAATCAATTTCTAGAACGTTTACCGGAATCAGTTTTTCGCTCCCGTTTGCGCTACAATTGAGAAAAAGACAGGTCCAGAAGCTCCTGTTCGTTTCATTCATTCAATTGGCCTGGAATCCGCATAACTTTTCTCGATACGACTGTGCTCGATGGACTGACTATCAAAATGAAGCTTTAAAAGGTCACATTTTAGGCGAGTAGCTTATTTAGCTTCCCATCTTATTTATTTGGAAACAATGAATTTGACAGTGTATTTGGAAACATTAAATATCATAATGTGCATTCGAATTTTTATACAAATTTTCGTTAAACACCATTAAAAGATACCTGGAGACTAGAACTTTGAAGGACAGGAAAAGACCGGACCGCCCAAATTCTACTACAGATGCCACGAATAGCTTTATTATATCATTGTCCCAAATAAATTGTCATCTTATAGCTCTTCAGTTGGTCGCAAATTTGATTTCAAAATAAAAAACGCAAGGATTGTACTATAAAATTGTTCAATGAGAAATTGCTAACGCAATGAAGAAACGATAAAGCAAAATCAATACGAAGAAATCCCAAAAAGGACGCCTTTACTACGAAAGTGAGTGATGTCCGAATGGAAACGATTTCATTATGCACGATGGGACACACCCTGTCATAAAACCAAGAGTATATCTAAATATTTAGTAGAAAAACAGCTAAAAGTTTTACTCTGTTCAGGTAATAGACCTTCAAATGTTCTATCGAGTGAAAAAAATCGAAAATATTTATTAAAGAAATTGAGATGTATACAAAAAAAACCATTAGAATCATAATAAAGTAATGAAAAACTTTAAAGTTCTTGGTTGGAATGATAGGGAAAATAGTTTATAGTGTGTCCGTGTTCATCTCGTACATCATAGACACGCTACGCGCATGCGCCACAATGTCTCTACTATGCACGTGTGTCTACACATAGCATAAAGCAACCACTACACCAGTAACAAACCTATTTTATTATATATTACACAACACACAGCGCAATTTTTAGCTAAAAATTTCCTTTAGCAAATGGAAAAGATGTATAAAACCAACTTTTCCGAAGAGTTAAAAAGTTTGACTTCTACCTATATCTATAAATAGATATTAAAAATTAATATGTCTATAATTATTAAAATGAAAAAGTATTTGGGAATAAATGTTACAAAATAAAACCAAAAAAAAAAACGATACATTTTCTATTCTATTTCGCTTATCTATACTAATAAATGTAATTATAAATAAGGGGAAGTACACACACATACATCCTATTTCAATCCCCATAATATTTCAGTATTTTTTTATGTTGGCATTACCGGTTTATCGATAAATTTCCCGAAAGCAATATCGGTAATTACCGGAAAAAATACCAAAAATCAGCGGAAATAATTTTATCGCGATACAAGTATTGTAGATAAACATGCAAAATTAGGAGTATTGTTTTTTCGACTTTGGCACAACACTGAACCACAGAATACAGATTGTTACTGTAAATTTGAATACCAAAATTTACCGGTAAATAACCGATAAACCTGTAATGAAATTACGTTTTCATCGTTTTACCGGTAATTGCAATTTGAAGGTAAATTACGGCCTTAATGACCGTATGCTATTATTGAAAATATCGATCTAATTGAATAAAATAGATCTAAATTATAATCAAAATCATAATTTGATGCTTAGATGTTGTCTTGAATTGTGTGACATATAGCGTCATCTTGCTGGAAATAGATATCAGACACATCAATATGATTCAAATTTGGTCATAAAAATACACTCAACATTGATTGGTATCGCTCAGCATTCACAGTAACAGCAAATTCGAAGAAATGTACACCAAAACAGCAACATTTTTCGAGTGTAAACATCTTTCTTGAATAACAAGAAAAAATTTTATCGCCCCATATATGACAATTTTGCTTATTGACGAATCCATTCCCCTTAGCGAAATGATTTAGATATTTTAAAATAATGACAATTTAGCATTCATTCATAGATCCCTTTATTTGACCATATAAAATATCTCCCGTGGAGATTTGAAAGCCCACGTTTGATAATAAATATGGCAGCTTAAGAAGAATAAGATGATATCCGATATACCAAATTACATCGATCGCAACCATTAATAGCTGAATAAATTACCTTCAGGGTTGATAATATCAAGTATGGTGGATTTCGGTAAATCGAGACATATCGCTTGAAGCAATTCGGATCAATTGTTCGAATTGAAGATAGTGTTGTTGCGCTGTGTTTGTGAAATAGCTTTCGTTCAACTATTTGCATTAAATAACACATTAAATGTAATTATTCAATTGTCACAAACGAACAAGTGGGGTGAAATTTGCCAAACAGTCATGACGACCCCTGAATACAGATTGCTTGAAACATTAATGTACGAATCGTTCCATCAAATTGGAAATTCCCATATGAGCACGCTCAATGATATTCGCAATCACTGACATAATCAGAATGCCTGAATGTACTCATCGGGGCAGAAACTCAATACCCTTGCAAATAATATCGATTATAAGTTGGACAGCGCATTAGGCCATACGACAGTGCCTGCTTATAAATTGATTCAATCAAAGTTAGCTCAATTATTCAGGTCTTAATGTCCAATAAGTTTGAAAATAAAAATCGATATCCAATTTCAAAATAATTATTAATGCACGCCATATCAAATGTTTGGATATACTATACCAAATCCGGAAAATTTATGCTTCGTTCGAATAAAATTTGCAATTCATTCATAGCGTACCTGCATAAGAAGATTTGTGGCAATGTTATATTATTATACTTGCATTCAATGTGGCAATTTTTAAAACGCAAAAAGCATTGCTTTTTTATGGGATAAAATACCGTTCAAACAAAGCAATGGCTTGATAAATGTTACAGTATTTTTACGCTAAGTTAAACTTTTTTTATTTCAAGTCAAACCTTTTCCAATTCAAGTTAAAGCATAAGGATGCCAACCTGATATCCCTGGGCTTTGTTTCATTTCATTGGACGTTTGGCAGTTTAACTCGAAATGAAAAAGATTTAATTTGAAATGTAAAAAGTTTACCTTGAGTTGCAAAGGTTTAACTTGAATTGAAAAAGGTTTTACTTGAAATTCAAAAGGTTTAACTTGGCGTAAAAATACTATATTCGGACTCTGTTCCATCGAGACTAAAGAATCCAATCCCGAGCCAAAATTTCGATCCCGGGATTTCGGGATTTCATTAGACAATCCCGGGACCAGTCCTGGGATCCCGGGATTGGGGTTTTCAATATTTTAAGAAATTACCTTGATGAATTTTATCAAAAAATACTAATAAGTCCATTTGTTCAATATAAAAAATCACTTGAAGGCCAAAGAATTTTATTTATTTAAGAAAAGATAATAGATAAATAAAACACTAAAAAATTCAAATATTATTTTGAAAATATGCCCGAAGTAACATTAACATTAAACATTAGTGTTTCGTCATTTAGTCTGGATCTGATTTTGGAAGTCAGACAACTTGCTGCTGAAAATGCACGCTCAGCTTCCACACTAACTCGTTGGAGGTATCGTCATCAGATATTTAAATGCTAGCTCGATTTGATGATCGCTCTCATTTTCGTATAACACCATCAATGCGACTGATAAAATTCCTTTCTGTTAAGACACGGACTAAAACTCGCAAAATTCCCAATTTCCCGACAAATTATTTATTTCCGTCGCTGCAGATGAATACTTATATACTATAATACTTTGGTGTGATTCGTAATTATATTACGGAAGAATACAAAAATTCTGAACCCCGTATCTATTATATTTCATATCGATATTTCCATTATTAGAGTCGAAGTGTAGTAAATACATCACCGGTGGGGAAGGTAAATATAACAATTTGAAAAACATACATGTACGCTATATATGTATACATAGATTAGACAGTCACTGCTCCTATGCGTCGCCTAAGTTCGCCAATTAGTAATTACGCCACTGTTTCCAAGCGTCCAGATTTCGTCGGGAATGTCTCGATTTAGTAGCCTTCATTGTGTTGGTGAGGTGTACGATTTCTGTTAGATAAAAATTTCAATCCCGGGATTTTCGGGATTATGTTTTCTAATCCCGGGATTCTCAAGTACCTTAAACTGTCCGGGATCCCGGGATTGGATTCCCTAATCGAGACAAATGGTTTTCTGATACTAAACGCGGCCTTCGAAAGCTGTGTTCGAAGTGAGTACCGTGTTGGCTCCGACTCGATCAAAAACAACAACGCGTCCACAATTCAGAGCGCTGTTTGGAGCCGTTTCAGCGCAATAAAATTGATTTTTTCATGCGATATGTGACAATTGATACAAAATGGATCAAATCGGCAGTCAGCTTAGTAGACAGCAACCGGCGAAAGCCGCTCAAAATGACCAATAACGCAAATGTCAGCTAGTTAGGTTTTGATCTCCGTATTTTGATTGTTTTTTTTCTTTTCTTATTGTCTTTTTAGGTGATACGTCAGCAGCTCGTTTCTTTGTTGTTTGATCTGAATTTACCATTTGGTTTGGCGGTGTTATTTCTAATTCTCTTTATTTTGTTTGCGCTATCCTTTTTTTCTCCCTCATCTGTGTATTTATTAGTCTTTCTAGAGGTTTTCCGCACTAATAGTTTATCATATATTAGGAAGACGTCTTTCCTTGGTTATTTTTTTATTTGTTCTATTAGCGTCTTTCTGGTGATCATAACTTGAGATGGGAAAGAAAAATGTGCTCTTTCAACAAGACAATGCACCGTGTGACAAGATCTTAATAATGGAAAAATTGCACGAATTGCATTATCAATAGGAAATCCAATCCCGAGCCGAAATTTCGATCCCGGGATTTCGGGATTGCATTAGACTATCGAATGGATCGCTCAGCCTCCACACTCTTTGGAGTTATCTTCATCAAATATTTAAATCCTAGTTCGAATTGATGACCGCGTGAACCTCCATTTTCGTATAACACCATAAATGTGACTGATAAAATTCCTTTCTGCTGAGGCACGGACTAAAACTCGCAAAATTCCCGATTTCCCGACAAATTATTTATTTCCGTCGCTGCAGATGAATACTTATATACCATAATACTTTGATGTGATTCATAATTATATTACGGAGGAATACAAAAATTCTGAACCCCGTATCTGTTATATTTCATATCGATATTCCCATTATTAGAGTCGAGGTGTAGTAAATACAACACCGGTAGGGAAAGGTTAATATAACAATTTGAATAATATATATGTACTCTATATATGTTATATACATAGATTAGACAGTTACTGCCCCTAGGCGTCGCCTAAGCTCGCCAATTAGTAGTTACGTCACTTTTTCCAAGCGTCTAGATTTCGGCGGGAATGTCTCGATTTTATCGTGCTGATGAGGTGTACGATTTCTGTTAGTAATCGTAATTAAAAATAGAATCATAATTAAATGTATTTTGCGACCATAACAAAATCATTTACGACCATTATCATGCTTAATAAATTGAATGCCCGGTCGAGCTCATATATCATTTTTAAAATAATATTTTTATGACTTTGTGGAATGTGCGTGAGTTGGCTTAATTCGTTGATATTCCCAGCGAGTCAGCATTATTATGATATGGCACTAAAATAATAATTAATCATGACGAAATAAAATTCCGAATCAACGCACTTTTATTACATGTCTTTGTTTATACGATATTATAAAATCGGCTTTATTTTAATCCCTTAATTTATGACACAGGTTGCTCGAACGTCGATTCGATGGAAGCCTTATTTAAGTCGCCAAGAATCGATGCCGAAGAAGACAAGGCCGGAAATAAACGTGTCTGAGGGCTCAGAGTAGATATAATACATGATAAAATATAGGGCATGACATAGTAGAATCAATCAAAAAATAAACACCACAGTATTCACAGTGAACGTCTCCAATTTACCAACCATAGATATATTGTTGCATAATTAATATTTAAATGATAAATAAATATAATCGCATTTTTATGAGCACGCTATAAATCATAATTCACTTAGTATCCTGCTTATTTTGACCATATAAATACCGTGCGCACAAATCTGTGCGTTTCATCGCTTCAATTTTACGCACAGAAAAAACAAGTATTTATTTAACATGTTCTATAAGCATGTCACTAATATTATATTTAAATTAAATATTATTAAAATAATAGTTATCGACTAGTGTTAATGGATTTTCGAGTTGAGATGGATGTGAAAATTCATACACACTTACTTTTTGTGCATTTTGTATATTCAAAAATTAACTCACCTGAAATAACCCTTTTCTTTAGAGGGTTCCCTTTTTTTGTTAACCATTATTCAAATTTCTTGCCATCAATCGACCTTCGCATGCACATTCATCAATTCTCAAGCTCTTCTAAGGTTTTGCCGCAGAAGTTGGTGTTCACAATGTGCCTAAAATAAATAAGCAAAAAATGTGGGATAATTTACAATAATTGCCTCGAATCATATAATATATATGAATGCATATACTGTTGTAAATGTATAATTTGTTAAGCATAAGGTTTTATAATAAAAAACCTTACGCTCACCATACTAATGTGCGCCAATATGATGCATCCGCTAAACTTCTTGCATAACAAATTGCGTACACAAACAATACTTCTACTAATGCTATAACGTTCACGAAGGGGTGCATAATAACTTCTCAAAGTTTCATCGTAATCGGATGAACGGTATGGCAGCGCATAAAACATGAACAAACAAACATTGATTTTTATATATAAGATAAATACATGTGGTACGGGTACGATCAAATTTTAAATTATATAAATTCAAAACAAACTATATGAAATTGCATTCCAAATTTGGTTATATTGCATAGCCTTATTAACCCTTTTGCCCATAAAATGGTCTGGCCAGACCCATTATGGCTTTGCGATGATTTTTTTTTTAATAGTAGCTATGTGATTTTAATGTGTTTCGAGAAAAAAGGATATTTCTATTTATGTATCTGGAGCCAATAAAATAGGTTTGCCCAGACCTAGATAGTTTTTGCTTAGGATTTTTACATATGTAACCAAAATTGCAACACTTGATTTGGCGAATCCTGTGTGTTCATTTCGTTATGCAAACTGGTTACATTATAGTCTGAGAGACAGCGGCTTAAATTTTGTATTCATTTCTAAAAAGCTAATTTTTGTTTCAATCAGTGTTTATACGACTTAAATCAAGACGTTGCAAACATTAGCAACATTTTTTGAAATTAGATTAATCGTAGATATCGGCATTAAATTAAAATCTACAAAGCTGTTTTTCTGTCTACAAATAGTTTATATTGATTGTTGTTAAATAAACGTTATCTTCTTTCGATACAAGATGGCTAGGGCTTCGGTAGACGTGGCTGAAGAATTTTCAAAGAAATGCAATATTAAGTACATATAACATTGTTTCAGTCTTGTGCTTACAATATCAAAACAACAAAATGATAAAAGATTAGCTTTGTAGTAATAATGTCACTACCTCTCGTACTTAAGCGTGTAAGCGTGCAAAAACGAAGACCGCGTATAAAAAATCAACATATAGGAAATCAGTATTCCTTACCATCACAGGTCACAATTAATCGATATCGAGCGCGTTAATCCAACTTTCTTATTAACTGATTACATCGCAGCACGTTTGTAGCAAAATTATTGGCCACATTTGTGCAAACTACATAGAATTATAGCCTATTAACCATTTACCGAAGCAATTTCATACAAATGTGGTCATACATTCTCCATCATTCTATTTATGAAATGTAATGCTCTCCAAATACGCCGTCGGCAACGTCGTTTAATTCGGCGAATGGAATATGGCGATAATTTATTTTCAACCCTTAACAGCAACTACAGCTGTTCTGCATTCATTCATATTACAGAATGGACTAATTTTTTTAATGTATTTTAGACATTTTCAATTAACTAAATGGCGTGAGAACTTATTAAGATAAGCATATTCGGTTCTCCCCGAGCTTAATTTTTTAATCAAGTAAAATGTTCTTCGGAAAAGTTAACCTCGTCCCCCAATAAAGTTCCCGCTTCTGGGAAATAGTCATCATTCATAATTATGTTGTAAATTGAAATACAATCTTCTGGAATTGCCCGCTGAATAAACATGACTGGATTCATTCTGATAATTAATGTATAGTATTCCTGATAAAACTATATTTTTGGACACACAAATAACAATAATTGCATATTGCGTAGTATTCTAATATAAAGATTTGGCAGAATTTCATTATATATTGCACATAATTATTAATTAATATGATACTAGTTTATATCATTTAAAAGAAAAACTACCAAAACAAAACCTTGGAAACCTAAAAAAAACATCATGGAATAGATGATGTAATTTAATTTCAATTTTAATAAAAAAATATGTATCAAAATTAAAGTAAAATAGCGTAAAACCACCACTTGGGGGTTGATGAAAATTTAAAAAGGGCCTTTAGTATTTCAGGTGTCTATTGGGGTTTGATGAAACATTATTCTGTATTTTATATAATTTTAAAGCAACTTTAAGATAATAAAATCTATTTTGAAGAGGTTGAAGTCTGGAGGATTCGCATACGCATCTTCGCGGCACAAATGCAACGATCTGAGGGACTCATATGTGAGTTCTTTAGACCGGCTACAACGTAAAGAACAGTGCGTAATCGCCCGGACCGTAACCTATTAATATGTATAAATATAATAATGATTTGCATAGGACGCTGTAATGCAATTACACATAAGTCAGTAAAATTGTTTAAAATATTACTATTATAAAAATTGTTTAAAATGGAAACTTCAATTTGAGCATGTCAATTCATAGGAATTTATTTGTTGGAAATATTTTAACTATAGGGATAACGTACTGAATTGATGATTATAAGTGGAGATTCACTTTATATGCTAATAAAGATATGCTGAAACTTTATAATTTATTATTATCATATTGAATGTAGTTTTGGCCTTTATCTTGTTATTAAATACAAGCGAAAACTAAATATTTTCATACAGTAAATTTCATCGTATTTACATCAATGCTCAATACAATTATATCATCAATATAAGGAACATAAGGATTGTGTGGATAAATAAATTGCAATGGTTCAAAATGTACATAAACATTTATTTCTACGCTTTTAAGTACACATACCTTTCATGTAAATCACTGAAGAAATGCAAGAGAATTCACATTTCTAAAATATCATATTTTCAGATACAAAAATTATCATCAACCCTGCTTCAGTCATTCACATTCGTATTAAAAATGCACAAATCTAATGTCAACTAATACATCGATCTTGTTCAAATAACATTTATTCAATTAGCACAGAATTAAAGGTTGTTTATACGATATACCTAAGAATATTTTTAACCTTTTAAATAAATATAGTATAAATGCTGTGAACACAACCACAGATCTAAAATAAAACGAGTCAAAATCAAAACAACCCTCGAATAGTTAAATGTTAATACACAAACAAAATATTCCGAATATGCGGTTATTCTAGATGGGCTGACATCCATAGTTGGTTAAGCCATTTGCATCAGTGTCTACCTGTAAACCTGTTGGAACTAACCACTATCACCTTAATGTACTGGTGACACACCGTGTATGTTGCATAACTGCATCAAAGTTACCACAGTGCCTGCCATTTAGACACCAAACAACACGTTTAGACAACAATAGAAACATGATAAAGATATAAACAACCACTATATATCTACAGATAGTATTATTGACACGATGCAAAAAAAAAAGTTAAAAAATCTAAAGGTGGACACGATAGAAATAATGTTTTAACTTAACTAACGGTTTTTTAATTTTAATTACGCTGTGTGGGAAATATTACTAAATAGATTATCAATGTTATTAATAACTATTAATATTATTTCGTGTATTTTGGATACTAAATAAACACTTTCAACTAGTCTACCATGGCTTTCCATTCGATTTATTCAACGAAACTAAATTTAGTCACGACGTGAAGGGGATCCACGATAACATGTATCGATTATAATATGTAATAAAAGCTAAATAAACAAAATAATAAAATACGTCATTGCGAAAATAGCTCACAAGTACAAATTATTTTAACGAGAGCAATAGACCCTTCATAATATCGTCCGGTAGTTACACGTTACAAAGAATTAAGTCCTACTGTAAAATGACATTACTTGTGGTCCCAACAATATCAGCTCCGTGGGTCTCACAATTTAATTTTTTAGAGTATTTATATAGTCAACAAGTCTTCAACCAGTTCTTCAATGTTCATTAAAGCTTGAATATACCCCAAATATTTGAAAAACTATTCTATACTTTTGAAGTATTTCTATGATAAACAACAGAAAATATATAGTACTCATGTACTTTTTACACACAATGCTATGAAAAATATTTCTAGAGTTCAGAATTTTGATGCGTTTACCCTTTATAGACATTTCGCTACGTCGTTCTCTATTTTTTCCTTCATAGAATTTTGTCTCAAATAAAAGAAAACCACTATAATATTATACAATTCTAAAATGCACGAGTAAGAATATTGAATTATATTGAATAGCATCCGTTATTTATAGTATAGCTATTATATTTAAAAAAAAAATGTAATTGACAGCTGTGGTAACTCACTCGATATATTTTTGTGACCAAACAATGTCCACTAGTTTTATCTTTATGCATTTAATTGTATATTTAAAAATAAAAATACACTATGAATCAAAGATACATTCATATGTATTAGAAGATAATAGTTTAGTGATATATTTATTATATTAAGGAGTACCATTAAAGAATGTCGTTTACAATTACAATGATTTAATCAATTGTGCTATCTATATATATACTAATCGTACACAATGTGTTTTTAAATCTATATAATTCATAAAACTACAATCAAAAATGAAATGGAAAATTAAAACGTATGATACTTTCTGATTTGCCAAAATCATTGACGTGAACAGTGTGAATATTATACATAAGTATCCTAAGGATTTATAATGTCGATTGATTTAATTTGAATAACGACAATCTTTTCCGGCACCCCTATTATTACGTAAGTCAAGAACTGTTTGTATATAATTTCTATATAACATTTTCAAATGAAACATATATCAAAAAGTTTATTAATATTGGTCATACCAATTCAAAAATCTATCTCATATAAAAGCTGGTTATTAAATACTTTTACATTTTATCTTATATACATGCTTGTAAAATAAATTATATAATATTTAATGTTTTTATTCAGTATTATATATGAGATCCATAAATTGTAAATATTAAAAAATACAGATTTACATTTCTTTTAAAACATTTAAAACGGTTTAGTTCAATTTTTTTTCAAGCGCAGTGAAAATCTTAACTACTTCAAATTCCGCCATTGACTTTCCCAACGATTTAAAAGAATTGAACGGGAAAACGACTATTCGTAAAGCATGCATATGAGGAATGATTAGCAAAATATAATAATTAAGACTTTATATATATATATATATATATTTACGTTTGTATTTACAAAGAAAAATATTTTAATTTATTGTCATAGAAATGTATTTACAAATTAATTTACAGGGCGCGGCAGGGAAACTACCTTATCTTAAAATTGAATAACACAAACAGTATAAAAGATATCAGTTTAATTATTTTTTACCACATTACAGAGTGATATTTAAAGCTTTTTTAAAAGTCGAGTTTTAAAGCTTTTCGCTAGGGTGCGGCAAAAAAAAATTCTTATTAGAAACTCACCCTGACGCGACAATTATTCCGAGGATGGTGCGGTAATACTCATTCAAAAACGCATAACTTTTAGGCGTGCATTTCTCAGAATAGGCATCATTGGACCATGGGTTTTTGAAGTAAACGGTCGGACAATTACGGTCAATTTGGTTCATTATGTTCATATGATGGAGGAGTTTTATTTATCAAAACTTGAAGAAATAGATTTGGGGGGGATATCTGGTTTTAGTAGAGCGTGAATGTATATTAATCTTTGCAACTCGACTATATCAATGCATTGACCAGAAAGGAGGCCTCCTTAACACATTGTATCCGGAAGACTGTGATTATAGTCTTAGGCGCGCCACTCATTGAACGCAGTTGATTAGAGACATCTTTCAGATTTAGAAAATCTTTTCTAGATCTATCTACATACGGTATCATTTTTGAATAGCCTTGAAATCTCTTTTACATATATGGCGCGGAAATCCCCGCGGCCAGGCGTTATCACTCATCAAACCAGACAAATATACAAAGTGTTAATGATATAATTTTTTAAACATAATAAATAAAACTTCAAATGTGTTTAGATTCCTACACTGTTTGCATTATTAATATTTAAAATAAGGTAATTTCCCTGCCGCACCCTATATGTATCTTCTATATATAACTGATTTTAGTGTTTTTACATATTTGAAAGTTTATCATGATGAATATTGTACATCTTTTTAAATTTCAAGCTTGTTAAACAATATAAAGACCTACTAAAACTTTTCATGACACTGAACACTTGGCAAAATAAGAGATATCTATATTTTTTAAAGCCAATTCGAAAGGGTTAAAATTTTCATACCCGATTCTTCGACATTCAAAAACAAGACACAAAATAAGCTCGTGTGTGTTTAGCATTTACAGGATAAACGTCAAAAAATCCACACAAATACTCAAGTCTTAGCTCATATCATGTTTAAACGTAAATGCATCATATGATTGTTTAAATTTACAATCTTTTAACGCGTTGGCGGACACGTCTGCATTACGAGTAATTTTTTGTATGAAAAATGAACGCGTAATGCAGACGCGTCCGCCGACGCGTTAATACCGATAATATCAAAGTGAAGAACACATTCGACGGCGTTTAATACGAAATGAATTCAAACATATTTTCGAATATTTGAAAATATCATACACAGTTTAAAAAAGTATAAAAATAAATATGTAATAAATATTTCATGCCTTCACTACGCATCAATTTAAAAGATATTAAATTTACAAAATAAAAATTTACAAATTATA
This sequence comes from Stenopsyche tienmushanensis, assembly GCA_008973525.1. Taxonomy (NCBI): domain Eukaryota; kingdom Metazoa; phylum Arthropoda; class Insecta; order Trichoptera; family Stenopsychidae; genus Stenopsyche; species Stenopsyche tienmushanensis. The sequence goes on along the minus strand of WACJ01000406.1, from coordinate 106,874 downwards.
ACATATCGTGTATTTGGTCCCCCAAATAAATATTTTTTAATAACGAAAAAATCAAATTTACTGTTTTTTTTCACATACACGTAGAAATACACGTTAATTGTCCATGCAACATAATCATATACAACAATTAACTAATGTTTGAATATTGATTTAATAGTTTTTTCACACAGTCACAATTCACTATTTTTTTGATTTATTATTTTTCCCATTGGCGGTAATGTTAGCCGGTTCACCGTTCCTTTTAGGTCTCAAAATGAAATTCAAATTATAGGCTGTGTTAACTGCGTAATAAACGTTAGCGTTGGATGGTAACATCATTTCTGCAAATTAAAAAAATAATTAAAGACCATATTTATAATTTTGAATTAAATTACATTTTTAAATTATCGAAACTAACCTTTGTCTGGAAGCACTTGTGATAACGTATACTCATCGGGGTTACCTTCCAAATTTAATTTTAGCATAGAGTTTCTAATTACTTGAGGCGTCCTTTCGTTATTACTAAGCATGATTGATTTATACAAGACGATGCCGTCTGTTTCCACACTATCAGTTTCGTAAGTGACTCTTATTATGTAAAAATCAGGACTACTTTTCTGCGAATGATTCGGACTGAGTGTGCCGATATTATTATTAGGTATATTCTTATTAGCTTTTGGTACTTGTAAAGTCTTTGAATTCGAACTATTGGCACTAGATAAGGATACGTCTAACGATGGAATTGAAGAACTAGAACTTCCGCTAGACATCTGAGATGGCGACGCTTGTCTATCCAAGCTATTATTCTTAGATGATGTAGTGCTCGTATCCAGATCGCAATAAAACTGTGAGCTATTACTCGAACTATTACTGGCGATGGAATCATTTTTACGATGTCCTTGTGTGTTTATGCAATTCGTAGGTTTCTTTTGCCTTTTATCTCGTATCGGTTGATTAGTGGCGGGTTCTATTTGACACGATAATTGATAAGCTTCTCTGTCATCCAAAACTAATATAGAATCAAACCATCGATCGAACATAGGATCATCCCGTAAATGATATGCATTTGCCGCGCCTTGTAACAATTTGATCTGTGCCAAAACTTCAAATTCTTTCCGTCTTTTATCGAAATTTATAAGACCTTCCGAAATAGTATCAGGTATCGCAGTGTCAATCATTGTTAAATCTGTCAAAAAAGTTCCCAGATAAGGAATAGTTCCGTGACTAATATTACCACTTCGATTGTTTTGTTTTTGAAAAGCTTTTTGCAATTGTTTATCATTTTCTCCAACGGTATCGGCAAACTTTGCTGTGCCTTCGCGCATCAAAAGCTCCCTTTGGGCCCATTGATTATTATCTTCGCTAAAAATTCTAGCCAATTCGTCGAATAATTCCATTTTTTCTTTGGGAACTAATGACCACGTTTTTTGAAGTCTATAAATAGGATTACTTTGTAATCCGGATATAATCGCTTTCAGGGATGAGAAATTTTTTAATATCCTCAATTCTTGAGCAATATCTATCCAAACGGATATAATTTCAGCTCGGTCAAGAGGACGTAATTTTGGTTCTACTAACACGGTTGAAATAACTCTGAAGGAGACTGCGTTAAATTGGTTTACGGTGGCTACGACCGTCGCTGCCTCGTGTGATCGATTTTTATCGCGTCTTGACCATATAGCTCCTAAGCATTGATGAGGTACTAATTTCTTGAATAATTCCTAAAAAGAAAAATGTAGCAATCACAATATTGTTTTTATAGTACATCATAAACAAAAAATCATAAGAATTATTTTATTACCATATCCATTCTAGTGAATTGTTCTGCAAAGTGTGTTTGAGGCACTTCGGGAAATCTGTATACATGCATATGATGCTGCGCAAGTCGCATGCCTGGAGCCAAGCATACGGCACCGGTGCACGGTCCTGGTGGCGTATCCCATCCATCGACAAGATTTTCCTCCCGTGACCATTGATCTAATCGGCACACAGCCTAAAAAAAAAATTATTTAAAGAAATGCAAATTGTATCTTAAATACATTCCATGGCACAATTTTGATTTAATTTTACCTTTGAATTTAATTCAGATCCAGGTAAATAAATGCTAGTGAATGATATTAATTGATGGAGAACGGGATGAGCGGGAGGCTGCCTGAAATCTTCCGGGTAGCTATCGAGCCACACGTGAAGAGCGGATACCAATGTTCTGAAAATAAAATAATATTTGTTTAGACAAGTTTATATATAATGAGTTTTTGTAGCGAGTACATGAAAAATGATGTCAATGTGAAAATGAATAACAGACGGTAAGTTGCATATATAATTATATAGTTATTTATACGAGACAGCATACAAAAAGATACTTAAAAAGTAATTTTATCTAATAACGCAGACAAATATATAATGGATTTGGTTTTGCAAGTTTTTATCTCATTCGACGATACAACAATGTGGAAAATCATACGCATAGCTGATAAATTCTGCATACAAGAAGAGAAGCAATAGTATGTATATATTTTATGATTATCTCAGTATGAAATATATTCTGTGTGATTTCTTCATCGATGAGAATCATAATCACATTGAAGTTATGGTATACAGTAGACTCTCGATTATCCAGGAAACTGCCGGGGAAGACAAACACAGATTACTGGAAAATCCGGATAATCCACATCATAAAATTTCTACTTGGTTTCGATTATAATATCAAATTTACAATATAAATTTTTATTTAATAATTTTAATACTCATTATTTATTAAGAAAATGCTCATTTTTAACCCGTATGGTAGGATGATCGCGTATTTGCGAGCGAATTCCCGTGATTCAGAAAGAGCACTTACAAGCAACGTACAAGAGTGCTCTTTCTGAATCACTGAAATTCGCTCGCAAATACGCGATCATCCTATCATACAGGTTAGTTTTAGTAATCAAGCTCTTATCATCCCGGGTCCATTAAAAATATGAATATCATATTGTAATTTTCATAGCATATTAAAAAAACAGATATTCAATGCTTTCTTCACTCCGTTGCTATTAATGTCACATTGTTATTTAAATGTGAATTCTATATATCGAATAATATGTGGAAACAAATTATTATGCTATGCTCAAAATATTATCAATTCATTTTTAAAGTTACGTCAAGGTTAAGTGCTAATAACATGCAAAACTGCAATGCACACTTTCACAATCTAGACTCAACTGCATGCAACGCACTGCCCCAGATTCCACACGAAAAAAGTAAAATCTCTAATTACAAATTGTGTGCAAACTGGATTAAATCTCTTTCCCTTTTTAATCAATATCATTCGCTTATATTTTCCTTCCATTCCCGCAAGAAAATTACAAAAAATCTGTCAATGGTAATGCATACGATGCATTTTCTGAAAGGCACATTACTGGAAACTTCGATGATTATGAGTTATTATATTAGAAAATATGGACAAGAGAAAGTCAGTTCCCACAAAAATGCACCACTCATGTTACTCAATATATAATATGACGTTCTGTGAGAAGAAATGAGACAATAAAGATTGCATTGTCATTTCGACCATTGTGAGAATCTTCGCTTTGAATGTGTATTCATTTCCATAAGATCGAACAATCACTTTGATCCTAACAATGCAGATGATTGTTTAAAGTCAATACCGCGAAGAGTAAATCATCGATCATACCGTTGTTATGGGGAGAATCGTTTTAATCAGTCTTCAGGTGATAAAAATTGCATAACTGGCTATTATTCAAAATTGAACACAATGTTACAAATATATCCACAAAAAAACTTGTGTCTCTGCATTGGCGAAAATAAATTATTTGGCATTCCGAATTTAAACAACGAAAGTCTTCAAGGATTGAAAGCTAAACGCTGTCGAAAATAAATTAGATGGGAAGCAAATGGAATTCATCTTGTAATTCCAGCCCGAACGAGCAGGAATGCATACTCTATGAGGAACATTGTTTTCAGACTTTATTAATACATTTTCATGTCTTCCAATATTACATTTTTCATACTCCAGATCCTCACTAAGCTTTTCAATTTTGTCGGCTTACACGGCCGTATTCGGATTATTCGACTGAATAGGTCTACGATGTTTATTTCGGTGTACGACGTTGTGCGAAAGTTGCGACGATTTCCATAGAAATCCATCCGATAATTGCAGGCTGACAAGAATGAAACTTTCCAGCATAAAAACAAAAACAAAAATGATGAAGATATGAAATGAGGCATGGCAGCACGTAACAAGGTTGCACTTTTGTTACGCCGCATAAATTTATCCCACGATCGACTTTCTTTTAGATATATCAGAATTATAATATCTGCGAATTGATAACTGTTCAATCGTATCGACGAATAGAAAATCTTACATTAAAAATCGAACCTTTGATCGATCTTAAGTGTGAAAATGATGCATAAATGCTGCAAGTAAATTAGAATCATCAATGTCGAGAAATGAGCATTCTTCAAAATAATCATCATCAACATAATTAAACATTTAAGAATCGATCAGTATGATGGATAACTAAATACAAAAACAATTAGATCTGATTAATAAGATTATTTAAACTTGAAGACACAGTGTCTTGAATGTATGCTAGCTTGTGAAGACTTCATGGACAGAGCTGAGGAGGCAATTTTTCCATTATCATAACATTTTAAATGTCAACTAAAGGTTCTCTCTTTTTGTCTGCTTTATATTCTACAATTTTTACGCCAAATATCTTAGAAAATTGACACCAATAGTACAATAGTTGAAAGGGTCAAACAGTTTATTGTCAACGGTCACGAGGTTGAATACAGCAAAACGCTGAGATACCTCTGGATCCTCATGGACAACAAGCTGACCTTCAGTAAACACATTGCGCAGAAGATAACCAGCGAGCTCGGACAGCTCATGCCCAACATCAGAAGACCAAAGCCACGCAGAAAAATAACTATAAATGAGGTTATACACTCAATCCTTCTGTACGGAGCCCCGATATAGCCGGCTGGAAAAGCTGGCAAGGGTCCAACGGCATGGAACGCTCCGAGTCACCGCAGCATACAGAACAGTATCTGAAGAAGCGGTGCTCGTGATCGCTGGAATCCCCCCGCTGGACCTTCAAGCAAAGAAGAGGACCTTGGACCTCGAAGATCTCAAAAACCACAACGAACATGACCAGAAACTGAAGAAAGCCTGGCAGCAGAGATCAAGGGAAGAGTCCGGCAAACAAGCATCCGCGACGTGCCACCACTGCCAAGTGGAGGTTGATGATGCTGAACACACCATCAATGATTGTGATGCTTGGACACCCCAGAGAAACACGCTGAAACAAACACTATGATGGTGAGCAAGAAAAACTGGGACCTTTGGCGAGATTTCATTGAAAAAATCACAAACGCCAAAGAGGGCAGTGAGAGAGAAAGGCACAGAGCGGTTCTCCAACACTAGAGTAGGATCAAACACAGGACCAGACTACCTGTTCCTCCGAAGCAATGTGATAAAAAATACTGAGGGGACAGTGAAGGATAAAGACAGGAGTTTAGTCAGTAGGAATCTGCCACTACACTGAGATCAAACCCCAGGGTATCTTATGCAAGATTCCCCTCCCACAGGAAAAAAGGTTGAGTTTGCAGAGAAAAAGAGACGGAGAGAGTATATTGCGTACACTAATAATGACATGTGAATAATATAATGAATCGTTTTCAAGTGAATTGTTTATGTTTATGTTTAAATAAATTACCAAATAGTGTGTGCTATCGACAGTGTTAATTTATTTATGTACAAGCTTCATACACGCTGCAACGATCCTGACAGATTAGTGGATTTGTACGGATGATAAGTGGACATACAAATATAGCATCTAAGTTTATGATTTTAAAGTATCTCATTGCTCAAAGGGTCAAATTTCAAATCAATGCGTATAAACCGCAACCAATCGCGCATAACGAACGCCATGCAGCAAATTCAGTCAGATTTATGACCTCCCGAATACGTGGCACCGAACAAAACCGCAGCGAACATTTGAACGACTTTATATTCCATACTTAATGCCATATTTTAAGAGAAAGTACTGCAATCATTTAAAACAGCGAGTGGCCGCAAAAAAGTAAGACCTTCTCAGGTCTTTGGCTATTATAAAATGGGTTCGCAACTCGAAAAAGGTCTGAATTGGATTTGAATCAACGACGATTTAATAGTTTTGCCTAATTTATCCGTCGTTCTTTGTACGACAAAAACACAAAAAACCAATTTGTTAAACGACAAAATCAATCGAGTGGTAAATTACTGTAACGTAAATACTTCTGTCGCATCCTGACAGGCAAAAAATCGCGTCCTATTAAACTAAGTAGTGGAAGAAATAAATTAATCCATGTAATCTCCAGATTAGTACGTTGACGCATTCGTCGAAATTTGTTGTAATTCATCTATTTGCGCTGCTTTTATTTCTTTTGAAGCGTTTTTTTTTTAATTCGGATGATTGACGTTACATAACGAAAAACATGTATGTGGAGTATGATAATGATATGGTAAGTTGAATTAGCACAATCTTCTCGGAATCATACATCGAATATAAATACATATCTCTCAATCGCGAGCACCAAAGAAATATTATAGTGGCGCGTTAATTCTTAGAATATTCGAGAAAATAATATATCGACGAACGTCTTGTCGGTGCTTTTTTCACATCGTAATACTGTTAGTTAGATAATGTTATTAAGTTTTATAAACACAGGTTTTTAAATTGAAGGTGGAGATGTAGGGAAAAAAATCCAATGGAATTATCTCCGGAGTGATTGCGAGTCAAGTGATTGAATGGTGTGGCTGTCGCATTTGGCACAGATGTGTTGACAAAGAATTGGAGGCGACGATGAACAATGCCATCAGCCAGAGTCAGGTCTCGCTCCACAGGATTTCCTTGTCAAGGCGACCGTTTAACAATGCCGTTGGATTCTGGTGCTGGTCGGTTCAGGTCGAAAGCAGTTCCCCACTAAATCAAATCCGGTCTAACTCTACATCGTAATACGACTCGATTGAGAGGGATCGCGTTCTGACACAATGAAGACAATTAAAGTCAAAATGGACAGCAGTCTACAACCTTGGTAATGGATGTTACATGCTACGACTCTTCTAATTAAATAGAAGGAAATTTGATAGGAATCGTTGAACTCATTGCAACGTTAAAGCATTCTTGGCATTTGAAATATGTTGCAAATTAGCTGACAACAGCTAAAACAAAAACGATTCAGATAACTGCTTATTAATTTCAATCACACGAACCGGATCCCTTGGAGTCAACCTCATCACGCCTATCGGCGCTATCTCGATCACTTTCAAACTTTCGTCGAGAATCCGGTTCGCAAAATAAAAAAATAAAGACATTATCATATCTGCATGTTGAAAGTAAAGACTGTGTTCAATAAAATAGAGAAAGGCTCCAGAGCCAACAGAAAAAATCCTTACGATGCCTTCATCCATCAACGATAATAGACAGAAAAATAACATTGTGATAGATACACATTCGCCTTGTAATGGACCTCCATGGTTTTATGATAACGAAACAAATTGAAGGAAGGCAATGATTAGAACTAATGATTCATAATACATACAATTTGGAGTATCCACAATTCATATACAGCAAAAAACAATTTGGGCAGACCAAAATCGCCTGCGACAGAATATAATCATCAAAGTCGAAGAATTTTAGCAAATGTTATTTTTCATTAGCCATATTAACAATGTTTTGCGGTTTCGGCTTTATCAAAAAAGGGTTGCATTTAAAAATTAAGCGATTCATAATACTAATGTCATGATTAAACGTGCCTTTTAGCTTGTGTAATGTGTTATTACATCACCGATGTTTTACTACAACAACAGGATATATATCTATATTAATTAATAAAAAAATATATTAACAATCAATCAAATCGCGTGACTGAACTAAAGTATGCGACTAATCAAATACTATTGTACAATAGTCTTCTTTAGTTCTGTGGAAGAAAACAAACAACTTATATAAAATTTACATGACGCTTTTCTGTACTTATTCACACTCTTGGTCTTCGTCAATTTCTTCTAATAAATCCATGCATGGATGGCGAAAAGAAAGGATCTTTTTAATGATTTGACAGTTAACATTCACATGGGAACAGCTTCTAGGATGACAATTTGAAACTTTGAATTCACATGACAGAGGTGCCCAAAAAAGAAATATTTTTTCAAAATGTTTTTAAAAAAATCCATTTCGACAACCGTGACACTTCACAAAAGGTCTATGTATAGGGAATCCAATCCCGGGATCCCGGACATTTTTAGGTGCACATGAATCCCGGGATTAGTAAACGTAATTCCGAAAATTTCGGGATTGAAATTTTTATCTAACAGAAATCGTACACCTCACCAGCACGATGAAGGCTATTAAATCGAGACAATCCCGCCGAAATCTGAACGCTTGGAAACAGTGGTGTAACTACTAATTGGCGAGCTTATACGACGCCTAGGGGCAGTAACTATCTAATCTATGTATACATATATCCAGTACATATATATTATTCAAATTGTTATATTAGTCTTTCTCTACCGGTGATGTATTTACTACACCTCGACTCTAATAACGGGAATATCGATATGAAATATAATAGATACGGGCTTCAGAATTTTTGTATTCCTCCGTAATATAATTATGAATTACATCAAAGTATTATAGAATATAAGTATTCATCTGCAGCGACGAAAATAAATAATTTGTCGGGAAATCGGGAATTTTGCGAATTTTAGTCCGTGTGTCCGTGCATTTTCAACAGCAAGTTGCCTGGCTTCCATAATGAGATCCAGACTAAATGACGAAACACTCGAGTCCCGGGATTGGATTCCCTACCTATGTGTGAAACGTAGCAAAAGACTCTCATAAGTCCCAAAAAAAAATTGTCGATCCATGTACAAAACAACCTGTATATGTTTCAACAAAAAATTCATCAACAATTTTAGCTTAATTGTCTTTAAATTTATTGAATGGGTTCGAACATCAAATAATTCACATCCATTAGGTTTGCATCACTGAAAAGGTTCTTGTGTCTGTCCTAAATGCCCAGCGGACCTTCAGTTGTAGAACATTTATCTAGAACAGAGCTCCTTCGCTATTGTGCCGCAAAAAGATTCTAGGTGTGCCCTAGTGCAATTATCCCGCAGAAGAAGAAAAAATCAAATAATTCGTCTGTAATATAAAATATCTTTTGAAAACGCGAATGCAAAGATGAAGAAATAATATTTTTTCTGGTTGGAAGAATATATAAATACATATTATCGATAGGATATTCATTTCTTAGTACAACTTCTTATTATCATATTAAAATGTAAAATAGTTTAACACCTAACGCAATTCTGAATTGAAAAGTCCAAGGACAGATCATGTTTTTGAGGCTTTTAAATCAAATCGAAAGCCTTAGGAGCTAATTTCCATACAGAAAGATTAATTGCACTCCAGAAAAAACCGCATCAAATAAAAACATGTATTAATGCAGCGTTTCTTAGCCTATGGATCGCGATCCAAACTTAATTAAATAATGTTTTTACGAACAATTGTGAAAAGACGATTCTCATACTGGTCGATCGATTGTTCGCTCTCTGATAAGGCCAATGTTCCGCCAACATAACATCGCTATCTAAAATTTAAGCATCTTTGTAAAGCAAATTCTATATACTGTCGTAAATGATGAGTTGATGGGTTGTGATGGGAAGTGGGTTACCGGGCAGCTGATGGTCATCCGTGAGTTGCGAGACAATGAAGATGGCTTACCTTCTGTGCTGATCGGCGAGTTCGGTGGCAGCCGGCTGAAGAGGATCGTCTTGAGCAGCGAGGGCTTCATATCGCTGCAGAAGAAGGTCCAGAACGCGACTGGGTTCACAGAAGCTGCGATACGTCGCAAGGAAGACGTTGATATACGTCGACTCCAGTTCTCCATCGTCGGTTGCTAGAGCCTCAACCAACTTTTCGACGGTGCCAGCCTTGACGAAGCGGACGCGCACCGTCTCCCATTCGAGATGCGATATTTCATCCTCGGAGTCCTGCAACAACATCATCATTATAAAAAACAATACTTTAAACACTCGAATGAGTCGTCTTCCATTTGACCAACAGGATGACTGTTTCGTGCTGGATATTCACGCCACGTTGCACAACAGATTAACTGGCATCGCACTTTATTTATATTCAACAAGCAACAAACAAAGAAGTGTATCGCAAATAAAAATTAGCAGTTTTAAGTCGTTTCACAAGTTGACATTGTAAAACGAGTCCATATAAAAAACGTAGTTAATTTAGACAAAAAACAATAGAATTGTCGTTCAAACGGCGTTCTTTGTTATTGCATCATTGAATTTAGAAAATGATCGCCGTCCCGATTTCCAGTCATTGAATGGGGCTCAATAGCTTCGTGGAGAGGTCTTCGACTTGAGACGATTACTTAACAGTTCAACAGTCATGTACACGGTCGTTCTTGTCGCATTGGTCAATCAAATCGTCATATGTGAATGTTACTCCGTAGCGAACCTAAAACGGAAACATTTTTTCTGATCTGATCGATGTACTTGAATATATGCCTACCAAAAATTCCCTGAATAAATTCACCAAGAACACGCAAACGTGGAATTAAATCTGAGCTGTTTTGTTAACACGCATTTTCGCTTATCAAAATAACACGCTTAATTATGATTTATAGCGCTTTTTACAAACACTTTTACTTTGTACAATAAGCAGCAGCATTAACGTTGTAATTAAAGACACTTTTATAGAATGCAATAATGTAGCCTCATCATGAACCATGCAAAAACACCGACTATAGTTCATCGGCACTGCACAGACAAAAATACTTCAATATCCATTCAATGCAAAAAAAAATAAGACGAACGTACCAAAATGCACTTTCGGTTTGCTCACTTTAGATGCAAGTAAAAGACTTTTACGATCCAATAATACTGAATGCATACAGTATTTATTGACAGTAGACTTGGAGACGAGGTGAATGCATTTCAAATTTTGGACAAATTCCAAGCATTCCTGGATCTTAGAGCAGAATCACATTTTTGCATATGGCAAAGACCAAAACTTGTTAAGGCACAATAACAAAAATAATGGTCACCTGAGTTGATCAAATCTTATTTTGAAACATGAAAATCACCAGCTACGTCTGTGTTAACCCTTCGAACTATCGATCGCGTCTTTAGAAACTTTCTCCGTCGTTTTTTTTGTGCAACCCTAACAGACGACGACGTCTGCATGCTACTACATGCTAGGGTAATTTGGAAAGTTCACCACTTGATATAAATGTCAGTATTTTTCTTATAATAACTTTGTTACACCCATTCTTCATATCTTAAGCGAAAAATAAAATTATCAACTATCTATGAAATAAATAATCATTTATACACGTAAACATCGATAACCTTAAAAACATATACATTAAATATAGATTTTTGGTCATCAAAAAAAATTATCGCCGATTCTTTCTATTTGATGTAGTCAGATAAGCTGTTAAAATTAATGAGCCCCTTTTACGGAGATAAAATAAAGAATTCCGTCGTATGCTGCGAGTCCGTGTCGAGGCTGCGGAGCCCCGTCGATTCTTAAGAGCGGCGCCCTTGTCCTTCTGAGAGGCGTACGGGCGCATCCGGCCCACAGACTACAACTACATGAGGCAGCCACAACGAAGATTATGGACCCTAGGAGACGGCTAATGATTTTTGTCTACAGCTTTGTGATGTTTGTTGCTCATGTTTGCAGTTTTAATCCACTTTTTTTATCTTTTAAAATTGAGATTTCACATAGTTAAGTTATATACAATTTATGATCAACGTTGATATTAAACCACCTGATAATAATAAAAAGAAGCACTCTGAAGGCTGTGTTTGAAAAACATAATATTTGGTTAGATCCCCACTTACCTCAAACTAATTTCATTACCATCTAAATTAAATTTAACATTTTTTGTAGTATTTATTCAAAATATAAAAAGGCTTAGAAACATCTTTTAAATCAAGTGATAAATGTATGACCATACACCATGACAAACATAGAAAAAAGCGTGTAATTTTCATTAGGATTATACGCATCAGTTTGTGAGCTTTTCACTTGACCCTCGTAGCCAATAAAATTGTCGATTGGAAACAAGTATGTCGTAGAGTCAATGTTTATTGGAAGTTTCTTAAACTATCCAATATCCTTTCAAACATTCTTCTACATCCACAAGTCCTCTCTATTACATCTGCTAATATTGTGGACGATAATTTTTCTTAATTTTTTAATTCCTAGGGAAAGTGGATTTTATGCATTGCTTTTTTAACGGAAATTGTTAGCTAAAAAATTTTGCTGTGTGTTGTGTAATATATAATAAAACAGACTTGCTACTGCTCTAGTGGTTGTTTTATGCTATGTATAAACAAACACATAGCATAAAGACGATAGCGTCTCTATTATGTATGCAATGGAGATAGAGAGTAAAAATTATGGTAGAAGTTTCACTTTTCGTGATGTTCAAGCTAATTTACCCTATCGCGCTTATAAAAGTTACACTTTAACCTTTTGAGTAGTGAGCCAATTAAAAATCATCATAAACTTAGTTGCCATATTTGTATGTCCGCCACTTCAAATTCAATTATCTGTTAGGACCGTCGCAGCGTGTATGAAGCTTGTACATAAATAAATAATGTTGTTAACGATCTATACAATCGTACGATGTACGCAAAATATTCTTTCCGTCTCTCTGTCTCCCATTCACAATCTCCGACCTGCAAGATAATCTTCACCCAAAGTGTAAGAATGCTCTTTCTGAATCAGTGGAATTCGGACACAACTCTGTGTCTTACCTCTTTAAAGGGTTGACAAGGACAAAAACTATGTATTTTAGTAAATTAAAATGAATACTTACGCTTGAAGCGGTCTTCGTAGGACGATGATAACGCACCTTCTTGAGGTAGACTGTGTAGATGGCTCCATTAGTGCGTTCTTCGCCCCACAGCCGCCAAGTAGGCTGCTGAAACAAAGTGAAAATTCTTTCATTAATATAATTGCATTAAGCGGGATTAATTGACACGATATTCTTCCCGGAATCTCGACATTCGAGGGTAATAGACGATGGAATTAGACGGCAGTGTCAATTCTATTAAATATTTAGTATCCAGATAAATGCGGACAATTGGTCACGATTGCTCCAAAGGTCAGTGTCAAATGTCGAGGAAGCATTTGACAGTGACAAAACAGTAACAGAAATTTGCGGTTAATTAGATCAATTAATAACTCGAACGAGTACCATTACGCATTCTTTACAAGGAAAAAGTCCCGGCTATAGTATTTCATCATGAAATAGTAATTACAAATTACGTCAATTTTTAGTTCAAAACAACACAATAAACCACAATTCTGACGTTTAAAGTTTGACGCATATATTATTCAACGATGACGTAAATATAAACATTGTTCTGCATTGTCGATATCGGCTGCACCATTCAGCGTTCTACATCAATTCCACCTGACGCGGAAAGCAATTCAATTTTCTAAATTTAGCTCACCCTGAACAGACCCTGAGCGAAGAAGAGCGCAATCGAACGACAGAGGGTGGGCGAAAGATTTCAAGGGCGATGAATTTAATTCCTTCCGTCGAAAAGGTCAGTCGGGGGGTGGTGGTAGAAATTGCTCCTTGCGCAGACACCTCGAATGCGTTCACTAAGTGTCTTCAATAAAAAACAATCGATCCAACCGCAAAAATTCCAGGGTGGAAGATATTACATTTAGGGCATTGCGTAATATAAAATTTGCGGCAAAATTAATTAAATTTACGATGGAACTTGGCTCCATAAATTTGACTTCATCTTTTTACCGGCCATGCGGTGCGCTTAAAGGCCTTAAAATACATGCTATAAATGGATATCATTTTTTTTTAACATCTTTCGCGTAAAAAAATACATCTTTTTTTATATATAAAATGGAAAGAAACCCATAATTTTACATAATTTATTTATAATTGGCCCACGCTGAAATAAATATGTAATATTAACATAATTTCTACTACAATACATTTTATAATAGTTTGTTAATTAGGACAGGAATTTTGACATATAAAGGAAAGTTTTAACAGCAAACATCGATCAATCTTAGTGGCAACAATTTAAATCAGATAATAAAGTTACTGGAATATTGCCAAATATGTAAATTATTTAAAAAAAAAACATCCAAGAATAATTAATTAAAATGAGAAAACGATTATTCAATATTTAATTCTTTGCGGTCCTATGTCGAGTCTGGCTCGACATTTTGTTTCTACATTTTTTTCCCCACTCAGATTTAACATCATGGGATTTTATTTAGCGTATCGTGTTTAGGACAGTATTTGGAAGGGAATATTGGTTTTTATAAACCTTCATAGTGTTTCGCCTACCTGCTAGAGATACAAAGGTAAGGGGCTGTTGCTCGGATAAAATCCTAAAACACAGGCAGTGACTCTTAACGCGCGCTTTCGTGAATTTCTCCGATCATACTTACGATATTTTTACGTAATCATATAATATTCATAATATTTTTGTCCGAAACTAACGAATATACAAGATAAAATTTAAGATTAATTTTTTACATGTTATCGAAGCAAAAAATAATTTACTTACACTATCGACAACAAGTTTAGAAACGCTTAGTACTTCATTGCTAAAAATTAGTACATACATTCAAATATCTTTTTGTGCGACATTTTTTGAGCGATTTCGAAGTTATGCGGTTTTTTGTAAAGCAATTTTTTAGTGTGTAAATCATATTGCATCTGCTATCGCCGAATTAAGATCACGCCTTTTATTCTAGTTAAGATTTTTGAAAAAATTGATTATATCAAGTGTTATTTTTTTATGTTCTTTGGTTAGCTTTTTTTATGCGATTTTGGATATATTTTATATATCTGTTTCAAAGTTATGCGGTTTTTAAAATCCATGGAACGCATCTTCACTTTTTCTATGCAAGTCATAGATCTTTTTTTATGCAATTTTCTGCCTAACGCATCTACCGCACAAAAAAGGTTTAAGGGTATAATTCAAAATTTATTGATATTAAATAAATATATAGATTTGCTATATAAGTACATAAAAAAGACATTTAAATGCTAACGTTCTTTCTGTATTAACACATTATCGGCGGGCTATTTGCGCGGATCGAATATGCTCTAGCGCGGCTCAATTTTTTAAATTCTTACTAAAATAAAGGTATCTTTCGAAGTTTAAAACATAATAGCAAATAACAAAATTTTGTGAATGAGCTTTTCGTGTCCCGCGGATTATGCACAGTTTTTACTAACACGAGAATTCACGTGTCCAGCTGTTAACGTTTTAAAAAAATTACACAGAATTTTGAAGTGTGTTTGGGTTCACTATCTGGCTATAATGTGCCTCCATATTTAATTATATGCATTGTAATAAATCCAATTGGACAATACAATGAAGTTATCTTCGGCATTCATAATAGACTTTGGGCGGTCCGGTATTTTTTTGTCCTTCAAAGTCCTAATCACCTAGTGTCTTTTAATAATACAATATACACCCTCGATAGAATACTTCATTTTTTAGCATTTATCCTAAATTAAAAGTCTTAATTTAATAGCGTGATGATAGAAACACAAATCGCGAAGCACAAATTTTCATAGGGTTAAATACATTGTAATAAAGATCAAGATGAATTATGATATTAAATCAGCCAGAAATGATTGAGTTCCAAGAAAAATAAATTCGATAGACTTAAAGGCACGATGCTTGTTTACCTTTATGTGATTTTAACGATGTTGTTTTTCACGAACATGGAGATAATTTCCATCCACCCCGAAGCTCAAAAGCACGCGTGCTAA
Source organism: Stenopsyche tienmushanensis (assembly GCA_008973525.1). Classification (NCBI taxonomy): domain Eukaryota; kingdom Metazoa; phylum Arthropoda; class Insecta; order Trichoptera; family Stenopsychidae; genus Stenopsyche; species Stenopsyche tienmushanensis. The sequence goes on along the minus strand of WACJ01000406.1, from coordinate 91,043 downwards.
TGCGATGGAAGTGGTTTTACGCACATACAAAAGTACGAAAAAGGGCCTTCGCGTTTCCATCCGTGCCGGCCATGATTTTAGTTTTATTACCCTTAAAAGCAACCGAAAGAGGGATGTTAATGGAAAAACGCTTTGCATACGTTCGACAGAATGGGGTAACGAAGCTTTCGTCCCGTTAAAAATAGCCTCAAGCACGAATCAATAGCAGAGCTTCCTAGAAAACCTGATGACTCAGACTGGATACGGTGTGTACATCGAAACACATTGCCGCCAAATCGCAAGAACACCATTTAACAGTTCCTAGAACAGCGTCTCTTCGATAGCCTTCGTAATGATTAACTTGCTTGGTAATTATTGCGTGAGAACGAGCATAAGTGTCATGGAGAACTGCCACAGTGCATTTATGGCGCTCCCTCACCCAATGTCACATCGAATGATACACAGATAATTTGAAATTAATCTCAATTGACATATCAAAAAATATTATACTGATACTATAAATCCTTCAATAGAATTTGGATAATATGTCACAGTTAACAGCCCCTATGTAAATTTATTAAAAATGCTCAAAGGTTAATATTCGACTGATGAAAAACACTTATCATTAATATACACACTATATACCAACTAAAATTTTCAGATCTGAAATTAATGTGTATGTTATTTTTTATTTGGGTTAGATTGCCACAAATGCCACCAAATTTCACCCTTTGATGAGTACGTAAATTTTAAATTCAGCTTTATATAGATGCTATATTTGTACGTCCGCAACTTATCTATCAGGACCGTGTAGCATGTATAAAGCTTGTATATAAATAAATAAACACTGTCAATAGCACACAATATTCGTTCATTTCTTCAAGTAAACATAAACAATACATGTATATGTCTTTACTTTTAGTAACAAATGAATACCTTTGTTGAAGCCTGAAATCGATTAATTTGGATTACCATTATTAGTCGAAAAATTTGTGTTATGGATCGCTATAATTGTACGATGTACGCAAGACACTTTCTTCGTCTCTGTCTCACTCCGAATTCAACGTGCAAGAATGCTCTTTATGAATCACTGAAATTCGAACGCCAATACGCGATTATACTCATCAAATGGTTGAGGGATTAATCGAGAATGAGAGGGCCTATGAATTTAGATAACGATGCACTAAAAGTCCCTAATCATATTCAAGGCAAGCAATCGAGAATTTATCGCAAAGATTGGGATCACTGTACAAACACATTTAAAATCAGCAAAACGAATAGGATGGGTGTTATGGGATAGGATGGGTATCGCACATTTTGACCGGCGAAATACGTGCTACGCTTGCGATAATATACCCAAAAAAAAATCAATGGCTCTCTCGAAAAGAATCCCCAATTCCAATTCCTAAGTTCGGGTTGACTATAAAAAAGGTTCTTTTGTAACCCCTTTAAAAAAATCATATAGCCCCTTAAACAATTCAGCTATTTATTTTCTCGACGGGCTCAACAATATAAAGCACTTCACCTTTGTTATTCATGCCATTCTCCATTTTGAGACGATCTTGTTCATGAGCACCGTAGTATGAGATTGTTGCCATCTGCGTTTGTTTGATCTCCAACATCAAAGTCTTACAATGTTAACAATTCTACGCCTTGAATTAAAAACCTCGTATTCAGGTTCAAAATCCTGAGAAACAACATAATCAGACCATTTTTCCAAGCTCCTATTATACACGCTTGAATTTCTACGCTTGTACCATTTCCTTGAAAATATGACGAGAGATTCCGATATCGACTTTAACATCGTACGTACATTGCAACATTTGGAAATACCAAGATATTGTTTATAAGTAAATGATAATTCTAGCTTCATAAAATACTAATAATGGCATTTTTTATAGCAGTCATAAAGCATACTTTCATAGCGTCATTGACAATAGTGTAAACCAGTCGTGATGTACATGTTTATCTTCTGATCGTCTACAACGTAAGGTGAGAGGCGATAATGGAATATTTATGTTGGTGATTGAATCGTGTATGAAAATCATGTCAAAATTATAAATTTATCAATGCATCTTAAAAACAAGTTGTTATCGCCAAGCTCTCAGAAACTATTTTGTAAATAATTATAATCAAAACCACAACGTTTTTAGTATGCTAATAGTGATATGTAATCATTTTTTAGTAGTGTGGTTTGGAATTTTCAAAAATGTTTTTTATAGACTATCTTATCATAATATGTCAGAAAATCCGATTTTTCATGCAGCCAAAATGTATTCTTCCGATGATTAATTTCGTTAGACGCGTGATTCACTCGGCGTTATCGTTGAGGGGTTTTCAACCCTAAAAATAAATCATGGACCCACTTCAACAGCGACCCGTCACTCGCAGCCCTCTTAGACAAATGTTCTTGCCCTCACATCGATCGACAACACTCCCCTATCACATATATCAAACCACAAAAAATATGTATATATTTACAACGTTAGATTTTAGACATAATTAGCGCTCCATGAAGTGTTAAAAATAAACAATATCTGAGTAATAGAACGAATTGACTGAAATGTTGAATGAGTCATGTCTGAAAGCCGTAAACGACAGCATAATCAGAATAAGATTAATCTTGCGGTTGTAAGTCAGCGCATTTGGCACAAAGAACACTTGCGATTTTGGTCATTTTAGGAAATTTAGTCATACACTTTGTAATGAATTGTTTGGACTGTTTACAAAAATGTCTGCAAAATCTCGCTACAAACAAAGCACAGCGAGCTATACAAATGATACATAATATAAATGGAATGCTTGAAATACATAACGAAAGTTTCTGGATTTAATCAACAAGTTTGTATATTTTAATACGAGTAATTCTCAATGAATCTCAATGAAGATAGAATCAATATTTTATACAATTTGTTTAAAGAACATCACTTCTGAGCTTCCAAAGTCAAATAAAATGTGCAAATTTTTGAGAAATGACATCTTCTAAATTGTTTAAACAAAAAAACTAATAACTATTTTGAACTTCCCTAAACAAAGAAATCCAGCAGTGTCAGGTCTTGAAATCGTGCGAGCCATGGAATAGGGCACGTCCCCAGACAAATAAATCCAGTGGTGTCAGGTCTGGAGATCGTGCGAGCTACGAAATAGGGCAAGTCCCCAGAAAAATAAATCCACTGGTGTCAGGTCTGAAGACCGTGCGAGCCATGGAATAGGGCCGCCAAAACAATTAATTTACATGACAGAGGTGCCCACAAAAGAAATCCTAATTGAAGGAATAAGCTCTGCCTTTGCAAAATTGAAAGAGGAAATGCTACTTCAGACAACTAAAGTTGTAATAATGAAAAAGTGTGTGTCATGCGTGCATGCGAAGAAGAGGTGGGCAATTTGAACAAATTTTGTAAATAAATCTAATAAAAACATCTTAAGGATCAAAAGTATTTTCTTAAACCTGATCCTATGTTCATCGTTAGAAAGGATATAATCTAAAAACATGTTTAAACTAAACTAAGTTCAAAATAGTTGTTGGTTGTTTTTTTTTAGACAATTTAGAAGTTGACATTTCTCATTCGTTTACACATTTTGTGAGTCTTTGGAAGCTCAGAAGTAATGTTATTTAATAAAAATGAATTGCATACTAAAAAAAACAGTTATTTCGTACTATTGCGATTATAGATTAAAAAGTTTAAGACGATTTAAAGGTAAAATTGGGGAACTAATATTTAAAATTACTATTATTAACTGATAATACTACACCTTACTGATAGGATAGTGCTAAAAACGCGACCTAAGCAACTCCTCATATTTTCATAGCCAGTCGCTGTTTCATATGTCGCTGAAATGAATAATCTTACGGATTAAAAGGATCTCTACAAAACACCTTTTCTTGGAGATGTAATTCCGGGATAGTATAAAAGCTTATAAACTTTTCCAAGATCTATATTTTCAGATAAACAAGAACAAAAATATACAGAAGGTGGTGAATACATTTACAAATGTTTCGCTATATATGTATACTGAAATAATTTCAAATAAATTAGTGCATTTGATCAAATTAGCTAAGGAAGTATAATTGTCTAATATCTATCAAATTGAGTCCCCATAACGCCTAGAAATTAGGTATTAATGGCGTAAATTGATTTGATGGCACGTTATACACCATAAAAATACTGAAATATTGATCAGCGAAGAAAACCAATTACATAGACACGTTACATTGTATCGAATTTAGCACGAAGGACGCCACAGTGGGAATAATTCGATTCATTGGATGTATGGAATTATATTTAGCACGGAAAACGTATAAGTCCGTAAAATAGTCGTAAAATGAAATAGGTATTCGACGAAAAGATCACCGCTTTATTTTCGTCGAAGAATTTCCGAGCAAAACAATATCCCACAGCAGCGTGTTAAATATCAATCGACATTTTTGCATATCGTTCGATATCAATAAAGAATATATTGGCAATGTTTATGCAAATCGACCGAAATAACTAAGCTTTCATCGATAATATAATCAATGTTCAGAATATAATTCATATTTTCGGCACCCGTTATGAATTTATAGAGGATTTCATGAACGTCGAGCGAATTTATATTGCGTTAAAAGGATGTTAAAATCCATTAGTTGTTTAAATGCCTGAATATTTCCCGTTTAAGAGCCTAATTTTAAATATAGATGACATTTACCATCCCTTTGAAGCTTCCTTGTTAATGTACAGAGTTCTATATATATTTATATAGAAAAACTTGTGCTTCAATTTGGATCGAAATACAGCGGTGAGATATTGCTTTTGCTTACATCTCGACGTGCCAATTTTATTTCCACACAATATAATAAATATTCGAAACATGGAAATTCAAGAATACGCATTACGCAACACTTCCGGATTTAACACATAACTTATGCTTAATTGTTTACATATGCAAAATGCATAACGATCTCGCTATAAAATGCATCTGCGTGCATTCCAATTCTTGTTAATGTATCTCCACAATCGCCTCAAAATATCACCAACGGTCATCAACTCCAATAAAAACATTTATTCGAAACGCTTTGGGATGTCGGCTCTCGTAAATTCTAGCATTTATGACTCGTAAAAGTGTATAAAACAGAAGAGAAACACATCGGCTTCCGTGTAAAAGGGAAAGGTGACATTCTCAAACTCTAGGGTACAATTAGCACCAATTTTATTTAAGCACAAAAACACCCAAAAGCATGAAAATTCTATGGAGGCTACAAGAGTGTAAATTTCTAAATATTAATTCCATTTTTAAAAAAAACTCGCCTGTGTTTACACAGGCATTATATAGGCAACAGTGATCGAGAGAGTGTTAAAAAGAATGACCGATAATACGCATCATGACAAAAACCTCTTGTATAATTTTGTTTTCATGAGATTTTTGCTAATGAAAATTATCAAATAAAAGATTGTGCTGTGTGTTGTGTAATATATAATAAAATAGATTTGCTGCAGGTGTAGTGGTTGCTTTATGCTGCGTATTGATACACGTGCCCATAGTAGAGACGGCGCGACGCATGCGCGTAGCATATTTATGATGTATATGACGGATACAAAAAGAGCTCTTCTCTTTCCGATTAATCCCTAAAGGAGTACTATCGGAGGGCCTGCGATCCCCTTCCACTTATTCAGAAAGAGCATTCGTGGAACATTGAGCTCGGAGATAGACAGGGATAGAGAGAGAACGTAGCGCAATTCGGGAAACAGAGACGGAGAGCTTCCCCGCATACATCGCACGATTGTATAGATCGTTAGCCCAGATTTATCGACTATGAATGATTTTGATTTCAAGTGTGCTATTTATTTACGCAAAGAAATTATCGACTATTGTGTGCTATCGACAGTGTTTATTTATTTATGTACAAGCTTAATACACGATGCGACGGTCCTGACAGATAAGTAGATTTGTACGGATGATAAGTGGCGGATAACCAAATATATCAACTAAGTTTATAATGATTTAAAGAAATGATGTAATATTGTGGACATAATGGACAAAAGGTCATGCTTATGTTAGGCCACATGTTGCTTCGGTGACAATATATATAATTTTGGAACTTGGATAGGATGTTTTGCCTCATCCAATATATACAACATTCGATTTCGCTCCAAAAGATCAACTCTTTTTCAACAGTATCTCTGGTCAATACTTTAAAAAATGCATTTAATATTTCGTATGGTCAAAGCCTGAATCCTTTTTTACTGACGTTTGTTGTCAATTCATTGGAAATAAGTAAATATCGCAGATGTAAGTACATACTACATAGGACAGATTCAATAAATCAGCCCTGAAGCAACCGCTTCATTGTTGATTTATAAAGTGGTCAATTGTAATAATAAACAAATCAAGTCGGATGTTTTATTACATATGGGGGCGACCACAAACGCACACAACCGAACATTTACTACAAAATCTAATAACTGACACTTTCCACGATGTGGGACAAAATGCGATCGGTGGTCCACGTTCAAAAAGAGAAACAGAATAAACATTTAACTTATTGGAGACTTTCGACGAATAGCGATCCAGCACAAAGGAATACTTCCATTTGAGCTGGCTCTCTGCCATTGCCTTCGATTGTTTGTACTCAAATGCATTTCAAAGAATCGCTGAACTGCACCAAGGTTCTAATAATGGTATACCAACATGAGGCGCTTTCAGACTTCAAACAAATGGGTTTTATTAAAACGAACAAATGCGGGTATCGCGAAAACTGCTCCACGTATCATGATAAAAAACGAAACCCAATTAAAAATACATGGTAATCATAGACGTCATATCGCAAGATTTTATCTCCAGTTATGAGTTAATTCAACAAGTTTCACTATATTTCTTATACTCATTCATAATCACTTTCACGAGTAAGAGTTTTCCATTCAATTCAACCCAACCTATTATTTTTCCAGTGAATAAACTCGCGCTGAGATACACTCTCAGTTTGTATGGATAAAGGATATTGAATTTGGGATGGATGTTAGAAGACTAATTCAGTGAACTGACACATATGGTAATTTATAATTTATTATGTACTAAAGCAGCGACATAATAAGTCGGAATGATAAACAGCTCGTGGCTTGTATCCAACAGGAGAAATTGATCGTCCTTCAAATTGTATTTATAAACCATTGGATGTTCATTCTGGAGAATTTATTTATATAACAAGAAAAACCCCCAAAGGACAAATCTCTTATTATAGTTTCGGCGAATTCATTTGAAGGAGCTTTTTATTTACATCATAATCTTAATATATAAAAATGAATATGTTTGTTCGTATGTAATGGGCTGCCATACCGTTCATCAGATTGCGATAAAACTTCGTCCACTTATTGCTAAGGATTGCGCGAGTAACATGAGCATAGTCTAATATACAAAAATAAAAAGTTTGTTCGTTTTTTATGCGCGACCATACCGCTCATTCGATTGCGATAAAACTTTGCCAACTTATTGTTTGCACTTTCTCAAATAATATAGGTATAGTACAATCAACTTATAACTTACAAAACCAAAAAAATAAAATAAATATTATTTATACTTTTCCTTCATATATTATGGTATTAAATTTATTTAGACAAACGCGCAAATCAAAGATCAGTTATACAATATGATAGTTTAGCACCTTACCTTTACATACCACCTAGACAAAGATTTAGGCCTTTTCGTCTTGGTCTTCGGAGCATTTTGTATTCTAATATGACCACACTTGTGTGCCAATAATTTAGTCTTCTCAGTCAGACTGTGGTAAAAATCAGCGCCGGCATTCGTACAGTTAGACGTCCAGAGCAACATTTTAAAGCACAATTCAAAAAGTCACTATACTCAATCACCACGCATTTTTAACAGAATTCTTCAACTGAAATAACGAAAAACCGTTGATTCGACGACAAACAACTTCGCCATATGTCGCATAATTTACATCATGCAAGCAGCGACTCTTGCCGTAATTGTATGCACATTTTTTGCCGGGGTGGAGGTCAGTCAAATTGGGGATTCAAATCAAATTTAAAAAAAAAAAACAGCAACATTATAATAAGCGTATCGGACGATGATTGTTTCGAGCATTACAATGGGCCTTCTTGGCTCTAAAATTAATACTCGGCATTTGCATGTGAAAAAATGACCGTATGCGCAATATCCTGTTTTAAAAGTACGGAATTGTGTATACGCTGATGATTCCCACGTTTTAAGTACGAATCCTAGTACTTGATGTATCAAACAAGAATGCAAAAAACGCATTAGACGTCATACAGCATAAACATGTGTGCAATTAAATTGCAATGATGGAACAGAGTTTAAAAAACGATAAACCCTTCTGCAACGTATAACAAATAACATAAACTCTGAATTAAATCCCACAAATTATTTAGGCATTCTTATCTGATTGAGAGGAAGGCTATCACTTGTCATACCTAAATGAAGATTTCTGCCCATCAACCAAAACTAACAGTGAAAATAAAGGCGTCACATTTGGATGATCCGTTAATATAAATTTCTACAATTAGGGTGTTGTTTATAGGACGCAAATAGGGCTTCGTTTTATATTAATATTCGATTGCGCACATTGACATTTTGCACTCGGTGCAAGTGGTGACTCTCAATCACCATATGATTTAATGCCGCAACTCGAGAGGTGACTCTTGCTCACCACTCGGTTTGATGCGGATACGAACTTTATCTTGGCTGAAGAATTATTGAAATTGAAATGCCACCTGACAGGAACTATCTTGACAAATAGAAAGCATTTACCAGGATATTTTTTTTAAAAAATCAGCAAGAAATCGACAGTAGCATACCGCAAAAGAAATACATTAGTTTTAGCATAGAAGAACAAGAGGGTTGTCACGTGCTTAATCAACTGAAATAATGCAGGAATGACTCATGTAAAGTGAATTTTACGATGTGGAATTGAAGTAACCATCAAAAAGCCTAAGCCTGTAGCCACCTAGCACGGACGGCTCATAACTTTGGCTTGGACACCCCAGAGAAACCCGCTGAAACAAACACTCGGGGTAACCGAGCTCAACGCTGAGGACATGGTCCACAGTATGATGGTGAGCAAGAAAAACTGGGACCTTTGGCGAGATTACGTTGAAGAAATCATGAGCGCCAAAGAGGGCAGTGAGAGAGACCCAGAGCGGCTTTCCAATACTAGAATAGGGTCAAACACAGGACCAGACTAACTGTCCCTCCGAATCAATGTGATCAACAATACCGGGAGGACAAAGAAGGGCAAGGAAGAGGTTTAGTCAGTAGGAATCTGACACTACCCTGAAGTCAAGTCCCAGGGTATCTTATGCTTTTTCTTCTTAAGATTCCCCTTCCACAGAAAAAAAAGATCAGTATGCCTCAGCGTACTGTTTTTTTTTTTAAGAAAATCGCTTAATCACTTGTTGTGTGTGAAAACTTTAGTCCACCAATTGACTGGAGATTGTCGCCAGCCACCTGATCGAGCCTCGACTTCAACCTTCGATTCCGAAGATATCCGCTTGAATGGAAAGCTGCATAGTATTCTAACAGGAAGAAGGATTACAAAGTCTATTCTCAAAGAAACAAAGCCAGCAAAAGACATCAAACCACACATTATTGCAATACTTGCCCCCGACAAGCCGGGCATGCATTTTGGCAATCGTTTTATGAAATATCACACACAGCAAAATTACAGAGACTATACTAGCATAAAAGTTATATACATTAATTTAAACCGCGCGAAAAAGAGTCTCGTGTGAAAAGGGTTAATATCCTAAATTGATCCTCATTTATTTCCATAACCATTGTTTTATCGGATAAATTTAAAAAAATATTATATTTTACTATTCCCGCATCGTTTGAGAACCCACCGAATATATCCAATTTCAACTCCCACGAAATTTAAGGGTTAAATCTGATATGATCGTTCTAACAATATAGCTTTCTCTTTCATTTGATTTGATTTGCGTTCAAAAGAAAAAGACGGAGGATATTCCTATTTTGGAATTGTAATAAGCATATAAATATTTTCCCTATTTATCCCAATCCAAATTCATATTAAATTATGCTACCAGCGATGCTCAAACGTCTATATTAAATAGATTCACAGCGCTCATTATTAATCGATGTTAATATAAATACCAACATATAATCTATTCGATATTCAATGCCTCTTACGAAGCAACAATGGTTTGAAATTGACTGAAAATGTTAACCATAAGAACAAACCTGCGTGTGACCTCAAGTCAAATATGATAATTAGTTCCTCATGGTTGCGAATCGTTGTGCACAATTACCAATTATGCATATTTCAACGTTGCACAAAAACGGGACGTTCGATAATCGATCAATGAAATCGAATTCCTAGTATTAAAAGATAGGGTCTCGCTATTATACTAACATAGATTGGTAATCAAACGTTATCGATAAAGTGTAAGAAAGGTTAAAGCCCTTTCAACCTTATTCCGGATGAAAAACTAGTCTAGACATTGAGGCGTCGCTATTATCTTTTTAAAACCGTCTCTGTAAACTTCAATGGAATATCAAAATAATTAAAGCGTTTAATAAATATCCCGCATTTAACGATATTGATCTGTCCGGTTAATCGAGTGTCTATGATTTAACAAGTCATTAAAATACGACCGCTTCGATGAAGAATTCATTCGACAGTCATAGGACGGAACTATGAAACATTAATATCCAATTTCATCGTCAAAATTTCCTATGAATTCCCACTGTGCGCGGATATTAACCCTTTGAATTCATAAATGAATCATCATTATCGTGCTACGGCGAATTAGATCACCGGGGAAAAAATATGATATATTCCATATTTATGAGACGGCGAGGAAATTTCCCTATTTATAAAAACAACTTCTTGTTTAAAATACAAGGATAATCTTATGAAAATTAAAAAAAAATGGGTGCCGCACGATCTGTTCACGCAAGCATAAAAATAGCGAATTTAAATCCAAGATGGATTGAATTCATAAATCCCATCTTAATTAATTTATCCGTATATCCCATTTATATCCAATGTCTCCTACGCAAATCCTTTTATCCGGGGATCACGATGCTCGGCAGCAAAAAAGCAAATATAAAACGAAGAACAGCTCGGGTGTGCTCTTCAATTTACGCGGATTTGGATTTGAATAATCCAAGAATTAGTGGCATGCGGCGTGATAACTGAAAACGATTTAATTAACGTCTTTTGCAAACGAAAGCGATTCCATCATCAGCGAATCTGAGACGCCCAAATTACGCGCCGTGAATAATTTGAATTAATTAATCCAAGTTATCGGCGATAAATAACGTGTTTTTTTTTGCGCGCTTTTTCGCGCATACCGTGTAAATTGACATATGGGACCGGTTTCATAAGATCAAATAAGACATATTACGTTTATATCGGATATTTATTGTTATGTACGAGAAAGTCAATAAATTTTATGGCCGTCCATTGAAATAGATGTAAATTTTGTGCTTATTGATAGAATTTCTTCGATACGACCGTAGTATTCTTACCTAATGGTGTTTTTTTTTTTATATGAACGATTTCTTTTCAATGAAAAGTTAACGATGTGGAAAATCTAGAAATGAAATTCTACTCAAAGGCAATTGTTAAAAATCGAAGCGATACAACAGTAAGCAATTAGTGTTACGTTTGACTGCCATAACAAATTAATCAAGTGGACAAAAATACCAAAATATTCTAATCAATTACTTTCTTCATTTATGCAACAATCACTTCCAAGAAAATTTCATAAGGCTCGTCATAGTTTGTCGAGTTGTAAAATCACAATTATTCACAAAATATTTTTATTTATTTATTTTTTATATCGATGGGATTTAACAGCTATGATTTTTTTTCGGGATATTTAATTGACCTCCACTTCGGCTTTATTTTTATCTCAACACTAACTTTGCCACTGAACGCACAATCCAGGAAAGACGTCCGACCGGGTGCGAGCGTCTTCGCAGAGTAAATATTTTGAAGGCGCAAACGCGTGCTTGAGTCGGTGAATTGGCGCGCCCCGGGCGGCAACTTGTAAAATGATTAGGAACTGAACGTCACGTTGAAGCGGCGTAAATCGATAAGGAGTCCCTGAACGTCAGGGGGCGCAGGGCGTAGGGCGTAGGGCGTAGGGTCCCGGGATCGCGGCACGCGTGCACCGGCCGAGAGCGGCGGCGGCCGAGTGACACGCGCGACAACGACCGAGACTTCGTCTATTTATCACCCGGATTTTCACCATTGCGTCACCCGCCATTTACGATTTTCCCGGTTATAACGCACCACAAACATCCAACAACATCCAACAACGAATCACTATGATTAAAACAAACAGAAAACTCCACAATCAAAGCGCAACACTTATTAACACGTATTTTGCGGGAAATTTAAATCAAAACACTCGTTGTATGTTAAAGACTTTAATCACACTTTACAAAAAACTTATAGCGATCGTATTTATAATCACAATCCTGTTTGTATCAATGTATTCGTATTTTCGACTACATCTATGAATAGACATCTAGCATTTCTGGAATGGAAATACTATATTTATTTATCTAGGCGGCAGATATTGAGCATTCGAAGACACATTTGATACATCTGGAACAACACAATCGGTTAGGGCTCGAATTTCGAAAAAACATCAACGCAAAGGCAAGCAATCGAACGACTTTCGCAAACATAAATTTGAAAAAAAATGGGATAAATTCCCATGTCAAAGACCCGCATAAAATGTGTTAATGCATTAGATTTTTTTTTATCTCGCTGATTTAATACTGTAAGTAAACAAAATGGCAATCAACCGTAATAATGTTTTTGCCGACGTTTATAACAATTTTTGAAACCTGTAAATAAACATTACATAGATGTCTTACATCTACAAGACTAATACTATGTCGTAGCTGCTTATAATAAATATTATACATCTTGAAAGTTACAATATTTCATTCAAGATCCTGCACTACAACTTTAGCCACGTCTATCAGAGCCCTAACCACCTTCTATCGGTATTGGATGACGTTTATTTAACAATAATCAATGTAAGCTACTTGTAGATATAAAAGCAGCTTTGTAGATTTTCATTTAATGGCAGTATGTACAATTATTCAGGTTTCTAAAATTGTTATTTGATTTCCACAACGTTGGGAGCTCGATAGACAATAAATTTCATCCAGTCTAATTATTAATATTAAAATAACACATAAAACTAAATTATTGATCATTTCCTTACTGATATTAATTTACAAATAAAATTTATACTAACTAAACCCAGGGCCGTAACAAGCGGGTGGCCAAACTGTCACCCGCCACGGGCGCAACTGAGCTTGGAGCGCAAAACACAGAATCGAGAGTTGCACATGGTTTATATTTTACTTAACCATTCTACTTTACATAAATCAACACTGATTGACTCTATTCGTTTTTATAATATATACTAATTTATCTAATCGCTCTTTTCGTTATCGCTTAAACATTGGGCCAATAAAGACAGCAATATTTTTTACTGTAAAATTTAAACAACCCACTCGATCACTCTTCTTCGCACAACTTATTTTTGTAATGAGAGTTCGCAATCGTTCTGTAGACACTTTCAGGTATGGCGTCCGATTACGAAGCGTCTATTCGTCAGGTCAGCGATCCGAAAAGCGGCCCGATTAGACACAGACTTCTTTTATGGCTTTTTGCGACATTTTCGGGGACTAATGCGTACCTGGGATCTTCCATGATATGTATGATCATGGAAGCCTATTAGTTTTAAGTTATAAAATCTGGCCAGTTTCATTACGATGTTGTTTTTGTTCCGTTTTTATTCCATTGTAAGTAAACACGGCACCCGTCTTGCGCACAGCTTTCTCGTGTCCAAATTTTCAGTCAATATGCGGTGTACAACATTTTGAAGGGGGAAAAGGGGCACCAGTTAGATACTTGCCACGGGCGCTTCATATCCCTGTTACGGCTCTGACTAAACCATCTGCCTTCACCCTAGCCCGGTAACACCCTAACAAGGAAAGGAGAGACTGGACTCTTTGCATTCCAGAAAACGCTTTCCAGTATAATCAAAAAGGTTATCTAGAGTAGTTTTCCACTGTCTGCCGAAGAAAACTACTCAGACTGTTTGTAACTGCACTATGATGATGATGATGATGATGATGTGGAGGTAATGATAAACTACTACAAGAAAAAATATTTCCCTGGAATATCTCCTATTGAGATCGCCTACATCCGATAACTAATATGGCACCTTAAGAAGAAGGTACGATGAACGTGTTGTTGAATTTTAAACCATGGGCAGCCAAACTTAATTGATAATCTATCAATTGTGTGACCAGGATATGAATACACTGATAATATCAGTACATCATCATCCAATTTAAGAGGTCTTCCCATTCTAGAAACACCTACATACCAAAAAGGCTGTTTCTTGAACCGTGTCTCGATACAAAATTACTATAAAATTTTGGTCACTTTTTGGTCCCCTCAATATAAAATATATGCTAAAAAAAACTTTATTTTTCGTAGCTCAACACATAATCCAACCAAAAAATAAGATCAACCACAATTCTCCGTCGAATATGTCCTATTTAAATTTGTTTATCAGAAAAAATAAATAAAATACTGTGGAAGCATATGAATACTTTACTTCCAGAGTGGATATAAAACAAAATTAATTCCAGCACAAAGTCGTACATTCCTGTGGAGGTCATATAGCAAATGAACCTTTTAGAAAAACAATTCCCCCATATTAATCCTTTGATTCCAAGTATATACCACCGTTATTTTAATCTAAATGTCGGGGAAGTTCTATAAATAAAACGAAGAACGTAATTTATTTTTTAACCACTTCAAAGCCGGCTCAAATTCCGTTTATTCAAAAGAATTCCGTTTATATTGACCTCAAATGATAACAATTTTGCAGTTTCATATCGGCTTCATAATTAAAAACGTATAAACAAAGTTATCTTATGGTTACATAAAAGACTAATTTGAATAAATACATATATATTTTGACACATTGATAAATTTGCTATCTCAAAGTCAAAGGCAAAATATTGATATTTTTGCTTAAAAAAAATATGATTTATGAAATATTAAAGGACAGAGCACGCAGAACAGAAATCAATTAAAAAGGAGCAAATAGCAAATTTGCTACGGGAAATAGCCCTCTAATAGAAAATGCGAAATATTTCATCCAACAAAGATTTTCAATCATTCAGCATTACAGTAAAAACATAGCAAACTATAATGTTTAAACCATCGAAACAATCTAATTCAAGAATTGCCTCTCGACATTGATATCTGATTGTTGTGATATGGCAAATGTAATTTGTTTTTGTGATCGAATCAATAATCACACAATGGATAACGAGTAAATAAATATATAATAGAAGACAATTATACAAAAAAAATGATCAATTGAGAAGGAAATCTTTTTGAGTTTTTGATTCAAGGATGAGAAAAATCGTTGCGTTAGGCGACGATAAAGCTTTTAAAAATATGTTATTTCTAAGAATTGTACACTAAATTTTACGCAATTAATAGCATCATCTAAAAAAATGTCTTCGGTGTGGATTTATATTATATATTATTGTTGTTTCTTTATCCAGGGGGAGAAAATAACACAAAGAAAAAGCGTATCGTGAAAGACTAGCCTGTCTGAGACAACTTTATCCCTGGGGTACACAATGTCAAATATATCCCTTTGAGATATCAAATGATAAAATATATCTTTTTCGTTATTAAATATAAATTTAGAGCATTTAGATATTTTTCTATGAAATAACAAGAAATACAATTACTATTGATAGATTATTTACACAGTGTCTCCTAAACGCAATACCTTGGATGCTCAAGTTTGTCCACAACCAACATTTTTATTGTAGGATTATATTAACCTAAATTGATGGCAAAGAACGAATCATGCCTATATTAACCCATTCAAAGCATCGAATGTTAAGTGTGAGCTGATTCTTATATATTCGAGGGTAGGACCGTGACAAGGGGGTGGCAAAGCAGGCACCCGCCACGGACGCAACTGGATTTGGGGCGCAAAACACAGAATACTACCAACCCATTCGATGGTGATCAGCACATGGTTTTTATTTTACTTGATCGTTCTACTTTACATTATTTAAGATTGATTGGATCTGTCCGTTTTTATAATACATACTAATTATCCCTCTTTTCTTCGTTTTCGCTTAAACATTGGATGCATAAGTCCGCAATAAAATAAAATAACCCATCCGATCAGTCTTTTATGGACAAATTCGTTTTGTAATGAGAGCTCGTAATCGTTCTGTAGACATGTTCGGGGATGGCATCCGATCACGAGGTGTTCATTCGTCATATCAGCGGTCGGAAAAACGGACCGGTTGGCCACTGCGTCTTTTTACAGGGTTTTTTGTGACATTTTCAGAGATGAGTGCGTACCCGGGGCCTTCTATGATCTGTGCATCACGAAACTCCCTCTGAGGCTAACTTACATAGTTATATATTCTGTTTATAAAATCTATAAAAAAATAAGGGGGTACATTTTGCAATGTTTTTTTTTTTGCTATACATTTTGAAAAATTCATTGTTCAGTTTGATGATGAGCAAATTTATTTATGTTTTAAGATATTTTCATACTGAATCCACACAGCTCCCCTTTAATATTATGATTTAATAATGAACATGTAGGATGTATACCAGCTGACAGATGTTCACGACACACATGTCACATTGTTCTTACAATTTGCACCAATGGATATGTGTCACGACTATGCATCATGGAAAAGCCAATACCAGCAACTTCAATTTAATGCTTTTGTATCACATAATTGCATTGAACCTTCGTTTCGTGATTAATTCTCGACCGTAAGTAATCGAGTCGTTTCCGCAAACAATCTATGTAATCGTACCGAAAAACGCAAGTGGAATAAATTCGAACGATGTTCTTTACAGAAGCAAAGTGTTGTATAATTTCGATCGTTTGCTTGATATATCAAAGCTAATAAATTCTCAGAAACGTAAATGGCAGTTGAGAGAATTATTTTTCCCACATTTTCCACGTATTCCGATACATGAGTCAGAGTTTTCCTTAGATACACAATTTATTATAGTGAAGTTTGCCAACGTTTCCCATATCTGCGAGCGCATGAAAATTACCTAGCACTGCCAAAACTTTCAAATCGATAAAAGATTAGGCTATGGAATATGATAGTACGACGTACATCATATGCGCTATTGCATAATTGAGCAATTTAACAGTAACATTCCCCCAATATAAAGAACAATACAAAACCGCTGGTTAACGAACCGCATCTTCTGTCCGGGCTAAGGATGTTTAGTCTTTTTACACGTGTGCATTGTATAAATGCATTCCTGCATACACATGAGTATATTCAAATTAAATACTTAAGCTATCTAAGGGCACTGCCCTTGGACCCCATTGTGATACATTTCCTTCTTAGAAAAATACATAGCTGATGACCCTATACACATTAATTCAAACACGCCTTCGTTTCAATACGACGTGGGACTACTAGTATTAAATTTATGCGTAAATTATTTCCTCGAATACACACAAAAAGAAAATTTAATGGTCAAAAACACATAAACTATAATGAAAAATGAGCTGATGGTTTTCAACTATTTAGGTCATTGTACCAGCGATTTTCCTTTCGATAACATCGTAAAACGCTGCGGTGGCAGTTAATTAAAAATACACTCAAATAAAATTTTGATCTACAAATAATGATCGAGAAATCGTTCATAAATGATGTTTATTTCGGATTGAAAATGCTAAAAGCGTATTAATACACGACAGTAACAATTACATAATGTTCTTTAACCCTCTTGTAAAACGATATATCGTCGTTGGCAGCACTTGCATAAAGTCTCAACGACGAATAGAATGTTATATGAAAATCTTAATTAATAAGTATATTTTGATGGAGCAATTAAATACAGAAAATAAAGTTTCAAAGGCAATAAATCTGTCAGTGTCTCTATAATACTATTGGCATTTATTAAAATAATATTTTGATTTGATATTAATTTACGAGGATGGACAAATATAAGGATTGGATGAATTGATATATGGCTAGGATGATAATGATGTAAAAAGTATATAAATGGTTTATGAATATAATGATACGGAATTATCATTTGCTCTTGTCAAGTTATTTCATTTCAATGTCATACAAATAAATATTCGAATACAATTGGCATTAATTCGGCATCTCAGGTACGATTTTTTCGCTCGGCACTCAAAGGGTTAATGACGATCCTATAAAGAACATTGTACTTAGGGAAGGGTATACAATAATTACATATATCATATGAGTTATTCACCAATACATTTTCAATGAGGTTGGACAATCGCTATATAGGAAAGCTGAAAATAATAGATGTGAGCAATCACATTCAGTTCGATGATCTATAACCGTTCGTAACTATTTCAATTGATATAGCCTTTGTATAATAGCTGAATGTTTGCTACGTAAATGAATCTATTTTTTATTTTTTTATGGTCAGAATTAGGGGTCCCAAATAATCGTAAATCAAATATTCGAATATTTTATATACAGGATGATTGGCGTATGGACCGACATAAAATTTAGAGTGATTAGAAGTGTTAGGATTGTCGAAATAGAATTTTTTTAATAAAAAATATTCAAAATTTCACCTTTGAATCGTTATATTTTTTTAATCCACCAGATACCAGTGGATTTGTTTGCCTGACGACGTGCCCTATTATGTAGCTTGCACGGTATTCAGATCTGACACCACTGGATTTCTTTGTCTGGGGACGTACCCTATTTGAAATTGACAAAAGTAATATATTCTTCAATTGTCTAATTGTTTAATATTGAGTCATTTTCGCTATTTCTATTGTTTAACAGAATGGCGTCAACAAAAAAAAATCACTAGCTTTCTGTACAAGTTCAAATTGGGACACAATGCAGTGAAAACAGGTGGAAATATTAACTGAGTATTTGGAGAAGGTTCGATTTGTGAAAGAATAGTTCGAAAAAGGCAAAAGTTTTCTTCATTGATATATTCAAATGCATAACAATAGTAGTAATTGAAACTAAAAATAAATAGATGAAATTGATACGCAGTTTCTCCTCGATTATCAAAGTCGAGTCAAAAAGATCGTCCAGAGTAGTTTTCCACCGTCTCCCTAAAAAAAAAAACTACTCAGTCTTTACAAACATCCCATACTCCCTATCGAGACGGTCGCGAAAGCGTTAAAATTCCTATTAAGCGAAATTCTCGATTTCCCAACAAATTATTTATTTTCGTCGCTGCAGATGAATACTTATATACTATAATACTTTGATGTGATTTGTAATTATATTACGGAGGAATACAAAAATTCTGAACCCCGTATCTATTATATTTCATATCGATATTCCTGTTATTAGAGTAGAGGTGTAGTAAATACATCACCGGTAGGGAGAGGTTATTATAACAATTTGAAAAATATATATGTACTCTATATATGTACACATAGATTGGATTCCCTACCGGTGAGTCGCTGGCGCTTAATTGGCTAAGCAATGAAAATTTAATCGACAACAAAGTACAGCAGACCCACGGTAATCCGACAAACATTTTGCAAAGCGGTGTCGGATTGTTAAATTTGTCGGACTATAGAGTACTACGTCCGACCCCTTGTAGTCTGGAACTTTTTGGAAAGAATTACTAATAATCCGAAAAATTATGAGATATTCATAGATAATACAATGTTTCATATGATAGAATTACTTGCTAGATACAAAGTATTCTTATTTTTTGTTATCTCCTTGTAAAAACAACATTGCTTTCATGGCCAATATGGATTTAGAAATTGTTGTATACCTGTTTCGTTCCTGAAGGAACCATATATACAAAGCTTCCTCTATCCGAATGTTTAGCCTCTTTTACAAGGTCCACAATCAATGGTAAAATATCCAAAATCACACTTTTGCATTTAAAACATTGACGAATCTTTATCGTACATATATGCTAAATTTGTATTGGGATGTCGGACTACAGGGGGCGCCGGATTATCGCAGGTCTGTTGCAAATGTAAATCAGCTTAAATTTTAACTTATTTACCAGTTACTCTTCGTAATAAATATAGCATTCGCTGAAACATTCAATCAATTTAATTCAAACAAAGAGCAGCGTTGCTCAAACACAAATTCAATATAGGTCAAAAGATTGTGTTCGATCAAAGTAATTATTCACATAATGCCTTTATACATTTATGGATGTATATTGCAGTAATAACAGATTGTAAAATGATCGTCACTTTGTATACAATCTATGTGCGACGATTTCAAATTGGGTCAATCGGCCGTATATGGCAGTTATTAAAATATTTTCATCGGAATTTATCGAATTTAAAATTCCAGATACGATTGCAGCGGTCGTTTCGTCTTATGGGAACATTCCTCGAGTGTTCATCCCGAGAAGTTCGCCATTGGGAAGCTGGAATTGCATAAGGAAAAAAATACTGCAGACATTTTCCAGACAGGTTTACAATAATATCCGTATTATGGCATGTAGGGAACCGGGAACGCCCACATTGCCGGATCTCATGTTCTTATTTTCACCATAATAATAAATATGTACAATAAATAAAAATGCACGGAAAATCGCATTAATTTGATAGCGAAACGTGATGAATCGTGTGCCGGTTAACGATATTTAAAATTGCGTTTTTCCACGTACTCATACGATATGTTCATAACCCAAAATATAATATTTGAAAGTGGACTCATTATCATATATTTGTATGTGATATAACCTGAATTCGACGATGAAATTACTAAATATGAATCGAGATTGATGAGCAGATATATTATGTCTGAACGGTATCAACAATTTCATTATATCGATCACATCATTAGATGGGAATGATTAAGACTTATTAGTCTACTTTCTGAACGACGTCGTGGAGACGTATACATTTATATCCATACAATTAAAATAATTGTCGACGAGAAATTAATCCATTTGCATAAATACTCATCAGTATAATATTCATATAAGAAATGCTTTAGAAAATGTATGAATAGTGTATTGCATGATGGTGACATCTATTGACAGTGCGGTCAAACTATGAATTTGCATAATGGTTCGAACGTAGGGTTTTTTTAAAATATATTTTTTAACCAAAATTCAACAAAATAAGTTTGATTAAATACACAAATATTTTTTTAAAACGAAAAATATTTTTAAAAAAATTATAAGAAAATACTGTAAGACGTTTAAATATAGTCAAATAGGGCCACGTTTTATTGATTTCACCACTTACTCATAGATCCTTTAATAGTCCTATCCAAATAATATTAGGAGGACCCGAAAGTAATTGAAAAATTTGAGACCTTATGTTTAGAGCTCAGTTTGTATTCAAACACAGTGATGGAAACATGTTAAACATTATTTTTATACAACAGATTTTTTTTATTGATAAGGGTTAAATTTCCAAATCCGAAACTAACAGTAAGTCCACATCCTGCTTTGTATGCTATTTTTTTTTAAATATTTGGGTTAAAATGCCACAAAAACCAGTGAAATAATAAAATATGTTTATGGCGAAATGGTAAAACGTCCACAGATGCCAATATTAGTTCGTCAAAATTTAAATCGGGCAAAAGAAGCTCAACCCTATCGAGTCGAAAATCGTGAGACAGAGACGGATGTCTTGCGTCTCATCATACAGTCATAAAATTTAAATTAATTAACTGAAATCGCTATCGTCGGATAAGCTATTAAGCTCTTTCAACAAAGATAAGACAACTTTCAATCGTGTTGTCTTAAGAGCAGGCGTTTGTTTCGATAATTAAGATACTCGCACCATTATTATCGTTGACCAATTTCATTATTCTCCCTTGACTGTTCTGGAGTGGTGTCATTAGCCGAATATGACCACTTTTTTACAAAATCTACTCCTTCAGAAGTTAAATGGCAGGCTTGCATGGTAACCCTGTATTTTTATTTTCACAACACATTAATACGCAAAAATAGCTGAACAACAGAAAGCAGATACCATGCAAGTTGAACATTAACACTTTGAGACCCGCTGACGCCTTTTGGCGTAAAAATTCCCCAACCGTTATGAACCGCTGACGCCATTTGGCGTAAAAACGTGGGCCTACAACATCATAAAAAAAAATGTTACCGACACTAATATTTCACTATTCGTTGACAGATTTCTCTACAGATATAAAGGGTATATAAATTTGAGTTTTAAGTTTGAAGAAAGTAAATAAATTTCCTATAAGAATCATATTAGAAATCGATCCTAAGACAATTTTAAATTGAAAAGTAGCTCCCAAGACAAAAAAGGTTGGACGATCCTGAAGTAAAGGATATATACATATCCAGTGGCGGTCCTTCCATAGAATTGCGAAGTATTGTCACCCTCATATAGTAAATAAATTTTAAATGAAATATAAATAACAAGTATTATTTATAGAAAGAAAATAAAATGTATTTCGTTGGTTTGAGAACCACTGGTTGAAAGTTGTAAAATGAAGATCACATATCTATACCTTTGATTATGTAGAATATAACCTGAAAATATCACGTATATACACTCATAGGTTAAAAAGATATGTAAATTATTATAAAGGTCTTGATTTCTTGCGAAATTTGCCTAAAACGAGCGGCCCCCACAGCTTTTTTACACCAAAAAGCGCGGTTCTCAAAGTGTTAAGAAATATTCCAAAGAAAATAAATAAAAATGTGTTAAGGTTTATTTATTGAGCTTGGTTCATTATCAAGCTTGTTGCACGCTGCGATGGAGCTGATATAAAATTGGATTTACATTAGAGCTTAGCGTGTATATTCTCCGGTTTGAAAGGGTTAAGGGAAGAACTGAGAACGGGAGGACCTTCGAATTTTGATAAACATGCACTAAAATCCCTGATCGAATCAGATCTACGACAAATAATTGAGGAGTTATCGCAATGACTAGGATCCCCATGGATCATTGTACTAACACATTTTAAGTTCGTCATTTATAAAAGAAGGATCAAAGAACTGCCAAAGCGATGGAAAAATGTGCTCAATAATAAAGGGAATTATGTTTTATAGTGTTGTATATAAAATAAATTTGAACACTTTTTATTAAATTTACGAATACTTTCTGGTCCCCCTAATATTATATTGATTTAACCGTTAATAGAATACTATGAAGACCGCAGACATCTGATAACGAATATGACGACTTAAAAAGTAGATAATACATACCTAATATCAGTGCGAGAAATAAAAAATATGTATTATGCATAATTTTACAAGAAATAATTGAATATCTGGCACTTGATAAAGCAATTTAACATCAATGCACTTTGATATTTAATGATCTTTCAGAACTCATCAAGATTCCATTATTCTGCTTTTTTTTTCGTTGGCAAGGTCTCATGGTCGGTACACGATATTCAGTCATCGTCAGTCGGTCAAGGAAGTAAGAAACCTTGAAAATGCAAGAGGAAGTACTAAACCATTGTGTCGATGCCATAATATGAGATCTTCATCAACAATTTCGAAATCCTGTTTAGATTAGGACTCCTCCGAACCCAAACGATTACCTTTATAAGAATTCAACTAATATAATTGACGCAATAATCAGCATGAAGAAGCATGTCAAACCAATCATTTGCATTGATCATTGGAATATGGAGAGCGATAAAATTAGATATGCTGGCATTTGTACGATGGAAAATTTGGGTGACGTGTGTTTTTCATATTTTACGGAAAAATATGTTAACAACATGAATGCAATTCGAGACTGATGAAATGTAATTTTGAACGTGGATAGACAATTTTATGCTTAGCTGTAGATCGTCGACACACCTGAATACATAATGTAAAGAATCAGCTTTATAAACGTGGAGAAATTTTTAAAGAACAATACGCGAGTCGTCCTCGAGGACCTCATGCACGAATGGGGGATCCAATCCAGGGATCCGATATCCCGGACAGTTTTAGGTGCTCATGAATGCCGGGATTAATAAACGTAATCCCGAAAAAATCGGGATTGAAATTTTTATCTAACAGAAATCGTACACCTCACCAGCACGATGAAATCGAGACATTCCCGCTGAAATCTGGACGCTTGGAAACAGTGGCATAACTACTAATTGGCGAGTTTAGGCGAAGCCTAGGTGCAGTAACTGTCTAATATATTTATTCATATATAGAGTACATATATGTTTTTAAATTGTTATATTGAGTTTTCTCCACCGGTGATGTATTTACTACACCTCGACTCTAATAATGAGAATATCGATATGGAATATAATAGATATGGAGTTCAGAATTTTTGTATTCCTCCGTAATATAATTACGAATCACATTAAAGAATTATAGTATATAAGTTTTCATCTGCAGGGACGGAAATAAATAATTTGTCGGGAAATCGGGAATTTTGCGAGTTTTAGTCCGTGTCTTGGCAGAAAGGAATTTTATCAGTCACATTGATGATGTTATACGAAAATGAGGGCTCACGCGGCCATCAACTCGAACTAGCATTTAAATATCTGATGACGATACCTCCAATGAGTGTGGAGGCTTTAGAGTTGTCGAAATAGAAGAAAGTTTTTTTTTAAGAAATACCGAATATTTCACGTTTAAATCGTCATAACTTTTTAATCTGTGGTTGTAATAGCACGAAAAAACTGTTTTAATATTTTGCAATGCATTTTTGATCTATTGGTTTAAAGAAAAAGACTTCTGAGCTTCCAGTGGAAACAAATGAGAAATGTCAACTCCTAAATTCTTTAAACAAAAAACTATTTTGAACTTCCCTAAACAAAGAAATCCAGTGGAGTCAGTCAGGTCTAGAGACTGTGCGAGTGACGAAATAGGGCACGTTCCTAAACAAATCTAATGGTGTCAAATCTGGAGATCTGGAGGGTCTGGAAAAAAATTCGACAACCCTGACACTTGAGACATAAGGCCTATGCGTGAAACGTAGGAAAAGACCCCCTAAACCCCCAAAAAAAATTGTAGATTCATATGCAAAACACTCTGTATAATTGTTTATAATAGTATTAGTTTATGTATACAATAATACTAAAATGTTCACACTATACTAAATACACGAATCATTTGTTTTGTAGCAGGTAACACTTCATTAGGTTATCATTAAGACTAGCTTAATTATTTAATTTCAACATTCATTTGTTATAAAATCTTCAAAATGCTTTATACTTTTTTTAAATATCAAATTATGACTGAAGTATCATTATTTTTACTTTGACATGGCGTATATATGTTTTTAAAAATGTGGTAGCCAGCCACACCTCCAGTAGATTTGAACCCAAGATGTTTGAGTTACGAGTCTAATCGCTTAACCGCGATGCTACCTATAGGTATCAAATACGATTTATAAAAGATTTTTTTTTGATCTTTTCCTTAAATTGCTGACCCAAATACGGAATATTCACTTTGAATCTTCATCCATCAGAAGTTTGTCATTTGCTCAGTAAAGAATTTAAAGAATTTTGTATCCATTGTCGAAAAAAAGGACCGTTATAAATGATTGCAAATCGAGGCTCTATTATAACTGGACTGGCATTGAACATTGGCGCCAAACACTCAAGACGTACCTCTCTCTGATCATGACTTCATTCAACTTCTAGAAGAACTGAACCTAGTGCAACAATACATTCAACTTATAAAAGCCTTTGTATTAAATGTGAGATTATACCTCCGCAATCTGACTCATCTCGCAACAGACTCCCACTTCTTCGTAGCAAAATTGAATCATATTCGGCTTCCAACACTTCACACAGAGTCCATTACTCTCCTCGGTTGCCATGATGCTTAAATCTGAATAAAATTATTTTTAATGAATCGAAAAACCATAAAACTGTCTTGCACTCGACACTTCGTATAATGTGTTATGCCCGACGCTTCCAAATCTTAAATAATTGATAAAATTGAAGATATAGACCGACATCACCTGTACGTATCAAATGACGCAATGTCTCCATTTACAATACAATTAATTGATATGTTACCAAAGTTTAAAGATGGTCATACAGAGGCGTGGGTTGTCAATTCGTCAATATTACATTATGAGATACGCACGACAACGTAGGGATTAGGGGAACAAAAAGGGATCGAGGATGAATTTCATATTACCGAAAGAAACTACAGAGCGAGTTCTAAATGTCAAGTCTTCAAGCGAAGCATGTAATGGCGCAAAAAAAAACAGAAGAAAAACTCAGAATGCCACGTTATATATGAGCTCACGAAAGCCGGTTCGTGCCTTTGACAGACCCAATGATAAAACACCCAAAAAAATAAAAATAAATAAAAAACACGACCTACAATGGACGATAAAACTGGCGCAAAGAAAATGTCTTTCCGAGTATAAATCGAACCGTAGGAGATAACGAGCAGGATTGAAGAACTCCTATTGTATAACAATGGTGTCCATTATAGATTCCATTCATTCAAAGAATAAGCGTGAAAATTCCCCTCTAAAACAAATTCAAAAGGTCAGAAAATCAGCAAGCGCCTTTCAAATCCACAATCTCAATAATCATGTGTAAAATTATGAATAAGTTGGAATATATTTATGACATTTTTTATGCATATTCCTAACGGCATTATAATGAGCGTTGACATTCATTACAAGTCACATCGTTCGTGTATTGACGAGGTTAACGTTTTAAAATTATATTATGGATACATAATTTTAACTCTGCTGCTTGGAATTATAGAAAAATGATGATGAGATAGAAGACTGGACAGGTTTTTGAGAAAAAATATTTCACATTTAGTAATTACTATGTCTAATCTATGTATACGCATATATAGTACATATATGTTTTTCAAATTGTTACATTAATCTTTCCCTACCGGTGATGTATTTACTACTTCTTAATGTGCCATATCCGAACCATCGGACGTAGGCGATCTCCATAGGAGATTTTACTAGGGAAAGGATTTTAATGTGGTGGTTTCCCGTTGCCTTCCACACGTGGTAAAGTAAGGATAGGATTATTTGGAAAGGTAGGAGAGGAGAGAATCTATGAGTGAGTAGCGAAATTATCATTATATATAAATGATAATTTAATTATTGTTGCAAATTCAATCACTCACTAATGGGCGTCCCTGCACGACTTCATTAATCGCCTCAGCATTTACTTTTTCTAATCCAGGAAATCAGGGTAAACCTGGATCGAGACGATCGATCAGAAATATTAATATTTCCGATCTCCCAAATGTGTTGGAACGGTGAAAATTTTTTCCACAATCTGGATTTGAACCCGAACCTTTGTAATAAGAGTCCAGGATCTTATCCACTATACCAACACTTGGTCAATGATGTATGGAGATGTATGGTAAAATGAGTATTTACTACACATCGACTTTAATAATGTGAATATCGATATGAAATATAATAGATACGGGCTTCAAAATTTTTGTATTCCTCCGTAATATAATTACGAATCACATCAAAATAATATAGTATGTAAGAATTCATCTGCCGCGATGGAAATAAATAATTTGTGGGGAAATCGGGAAATTTACGAATTTTAGTCTGTGTTTCAGCAGATAGGAATTTTATCAGTCACATTGATGGTGTTATACGAAAATGGAGGCTCACGCGATCATCAACTCGAACTAGCATTTAAATATCTGATGACGATACCTCCAACGAATGTGGAGACTGAGCGTGCATTTTCAGCAGCAAGTTGCCTGGGTACCAAAATCAGATCCAGACTGTCAACAAATATTTAAATTCACCAGTCCAAATACTTCTAAACATTTATTTTTGTGTATATCCAATACCTTTTTTAAATTTCAGAATCGAAACCAAAATCTGGTATTGTCGAATCAGTGCTTGTGTTATACATGCATATGTTAAGACACACACGTCGCCTGTAGATAATAAAATACATAAGTCAAACAACTTTTTACGCCATTTCTAATATCTCTAAATTCGCTGGTAGTTAAAAGGTTAAAGGCAGGGCTCTCACATAGCATACACGCTTTGCAATATTTAAATAACAATAGTCGACAATTCGACTTATTTCTTTCTTTACATTGATATTAAATAACCTGATGATAATATATCAGTCATACGACTGGAATAAATAGATCAAGGAATTTTGATATAACTGACCACATTAGGTCAGTTTCATCAAAATACCATTTACATGTCCACTTTGGCGACAAAATATTATGCGAAAATAATTAGCAAACCACGGAAACAATGAGCAAATAATGATTATTTAATATTTCCTGTTGAAATTATTTCAATTCGGATCATTCAGTATGTTCACCATATTCCTCAATACAATTAAAATGTGTTAAGAACTCTGGAACAAATTACAAAGAGGAAATATCGCTGATCTTGAACTATTGCACCTGGAAGAATTCTTAAAAGAAAATCCCAAATCATGTTCAAAAGTGTTATCTAAAAATTACATAACCACAAGGTGATGGTTATAAACAACATGGATAATAGCTACAATTAACATCTACATAAAATATAATATAGATCGACTGTCGCCATTGGTATTATTTTGTTGAGAGCCACTGAATTAGATGGTGTACAATTTGCTTCGAGTGCGTTTTTATTGCACACCGTCATCATTCCGATAAAAAGACGATACCTTCCTAAGCTACTCAAATCCGTATAAAATTCTACACAAGATTTCTTACATCAGCGAATGACATCCTGCTGAAGATAACGTCGTTCAAGATTGACACATTGCAAGATGAAAGTCTTTATGGGACGTTCGAAAATCTAGGCCTAGAGTATCGATTTGCATGCGGAAATGGATGCACAGGGAAATCTTGCAATCGGATGGAGTTAATTGCAATTTACGGAGTATCGATCGATGTTAACGTGGCGATCAATAAACATCGATAATGACAGTGACGACGTTGGAAGTAAAAACTACTTCCACGATGACACGAACGCTCCGAGTAAGTAAAGTACCGGTCTTCTCGGTTGTCGTGTGCCAACACTCTAATCAGGTGTAATAAACTAAAACACATTTTAAACTAGACATTCTTTTGAATTCTTCGTTGAAGATGGATGCTAAATTATCAGTAACTGGCAATAGACCATCGAGACATGATCTGATGATCAAACGTTTGTAACATTGAATCTTTGGCGAAATTGGAATTTCATGAGCAAAATTACAAAAACCTTATCTAGGTCACAGTCTAATCCGACGCCCCCTGTAGTCCGACATCCCAATACAAGTATAGTACGTATGTACGGTAAAGCTTCGATAATGTAAAAATTCAAATTCTGGACTGCCTAAATCGTAATGAATCTTTTTGTAAATAGGTAGGTGATTACGGCGTAGGACGATCCTCAATTTATGATACAAAAAGAACCGCAAGAACATTCAAAAGCTCGTTTCCACCATTGACTGTGGGTCAGACAAGAGGCAAACTTTCAAGAAAGCTAAACATCTAAATGTGGAGGAAGCTTTGTTTATAAATTGTTGTGGTTGAAGCATATTGGCCATGAAGGCAAAGTTAACAAAAAATAAGAGTAGCAAATAATAGTTAAAACGCTGCAAAACACGTCATGTAACTGACTGACTGGATTGAAGGATCATCAATATCGACCCTATTTCATGCGCTGCTGTATAATCTGTCCCAGGTTACCCTGGACTAGCCAAACAGAGAGTGTATTCCACTGATCTTTTAGCTCCACGAGAAACGATACGCGCAGAGCGTTCAGGTGCCTACCTCTTTTGCTCAGCGCCCTCCAGAAGAGACGAGGTTTCCACCACGAGTCCAACCTCAGTTTGAAGGGGGCTGCTGCAGATGACGGACTGCAGGTGCTACCCCTTCCCCATGGTACTCGTATCGGTCCATTCATTTGTAGTACCTAGCCACGGAGACGAGTCGCCATTCGAACAGCCTAAAACCGTTCTCCCCTGGGTGCCTAGGATGTTGAGAATAATGGTGAAGCCTTTGACAGTCTCCATCAAGTACTGTAATTGGCTGTTCCACACACCCCTTTATGGGTACGCAGCGAAGGGGGCACCTGCATACCAACTCATGTTAGCTGGGCTATCCCAGCTGTATTTTGGCGCATCTCTAATCCACATCATTACCCCAGGGGTTCAACCGTTGCCTACGGGCGTAGGATTGGCTCCCATCCCTCTCGGGGTATATGGGTGAGAACTCACCCGGGCGTAACAAGTTTTTATTTTTTATAATCGCCATGGCCATTGTGTTTATGACATTAATTCTATAATATGAAACCTTGTATTATCAATGTATATCTCATAATTTTCATCAATTTTCGGAATACTCCTTTCCAAAAAGTTTCGGATTACAAGGGGTCTAGGGGAGTACTCTATAATCCGACAAATTCGACAATGCGACACCGCCTTGCAAAACGTTTGTCGGATTATCGCGGGTCGTCTGTATTTCAATTGACAAACAATTCATTCCTTCGAAAGATCGATGCCGATTTACACGATATATACCAAATAAGCCACACTTATTATAAACATTTTGAAATCATATGCAGATTACATTTCCCAGACAGACATTTCCCTTGTTATTCCTAGAAGATAGAATACATATTGTGAAAGATGTGATAAGTTTGAGTTTAAAAAAAATGATCACTTGATTTAACCATTTGTGTGCAAACAGCATTATATCTTTGCGGAAAATTCTTGCCAAAAGTGCGACGTGACGATTCATAGACGTTGAACTACAGTCTATATAGATTTTATTTGCTGTGTACAAGTTTCATATAAGATTATTCCTAAAACAAGTATTTAAAACGGCAATGAATGACAGATCATGTGACAATCCGAACGGATGAAAAATAGACAAACAACCGTCAAGCACCAATGAGAAACGATATTTGAATTCTGACCATCTGCTATTCCAAATTGTGCATTTTTTTTCAATTCGTATGCGTTTTAATGATTGTAATTTATTTATTTATTTAAAAAAAAACGCAAAGCCAAAGCAGAAATAGCGGGAAAGTAGCATCAATCGTGCATGGAACGCACGTGACGCGGACCGCCTTTTAATTATCCCTGCCATAGCCTACATATTAACGCGTTCCCGATACCAAAGGTTGTCGACCCACATATCGAGAATCGTTTGACATCCATCATGGACAACGCGTGCAAAATACACGCTTCGACCGGTAGAAATTGATAATGGGGTCTAACCTTCAATTGCAACAATAAATCAGTGCATTGGATGCTTCTCTATATGCATCCGGGCTCTTTGATCAATCGGCAAATGACATTAATTCCTGCTCAAAACATGCACAATCGAAAGCAAGTCTTCTTTCTCGCAGACAAGAGAGAAAGCACTCGACGCAAGACCGCGTCGGAAATGAGTCTATGGTCAAAATGTTAATATAATTTTTGCTAAAGAATGCGAGAAGGATCATTGAGAATTACATAGACGTTGTGAAAGTGTTGTAGGTTGCGGCCACTATTTCGTCAAAATATGTATTTGGGAGAAGCTACGCAATACAGCGGATGTTCGTTCGGTCGAGACAATGTAGGTGTGAACGCATAACTATTTGTTTGAACATTCCTGATGAAAGCATGCCGTTTTTCACACTGCCAAGCGAACACAGCGAAATTATCTAAAATGTCGATTTCCATATAATTAATACAAATAAGACAATGTCCTAGTATTTTCGGAGAGAAAACGAGGGATACATTTAGCCTAAAGACGTGTAACAATGTTTGTTCGTATTTAATGCGATTCCATACCGTTCATTCGATTGTGATAAAACTTTGTCAACTTACTGTTTACACTTGCGGGAATAACATAGGCATAGTAAAATATTGTACGGATGCACCATGTTGGCGTATATTGGTCTGGTGAAATGAAGTTTGAGCTGCCGGGACGGGGAGAGAAATGATGCGGGCGCAATACGGTGGTTAAGTCAGTCTTCGAGACAAAGAGCGAGTGTGCATATGTTTTTGGATCCCTGCTCTGCAGCTCGTGCTACATGTGATCTGAAGCAATAAATCACGTACTGCGTCTCTTTTCAAATCATTATTAAGCGCCTGTGGCATTGCAGTAAGTTTTAATACATCACAAATCATATTGGTCACAAATGGCAGCCAAATTACACAATGAAGTCGTCAAATTGGGATTGGAAATATCTGAAAGGGAAAGAAAGCAGTGCCATTTGTCTCTGAGTTTCAACCCATATCGGTCGTGCAAAGATTTTACATGGGTTCAATTCATGTAGTCTTCCATCGCCTATGGATGCCTATCGCGCCCTTCCAAGGGCGAGGAGCCGCACTGAAGCCGACTCCAGTTCGTTTTCACTCGAAATTGCGGGAATAACAAGAGAGCTACGCAATAGGAACATCACCATCATGGTGATGGATGGTCAAGAAGTCCAATCTTAATTTTAAGGGATCTCGAAAGGCTAGCCCGTTCCTGGTGGTATGTACTAGTGTTGGCTTGGTAATTCGTAGGGCCTTACCACGCAGACATGCCTATTACAAAACTATACCTTGGGGTGCACAAATGCTTTGAAAATAGTAATG
The DNA here is from genome assembly GCA_008973525.1 of Stenopsyche tienmushanensis. NCBI lineage: Eukaryota > Metazoa > Arthropoda > Insecta > Trichoptera > Stenopsychidae > Stenopsyche > Stenopsyche tienmushanensis. Next base: position 58,559 of record WACJ01000406.1, on the reverse strand, counting down.
TAGCGGGATTTCCCCTGCAACGTTTGATAAACTAGCCACCAAGAATAACTAAGGTATGTCTACAGATCTTTTGTATCACAGTCCTTGGCACGTCATTCGCCGTATGCGGCAGACTTTAATCTCACTTTACAAAAAAAAAAATTTGAGTAACATCTATGAATACACATATAACATTTTTGAAATAGAAACACAATAGACCCGCAGTAATCCGAAAAAACGTTTTGCAAGGCAGTCTCGGATTGTCAAATTTGTCGGACTATAGAGTACTGCCCCTGACCCCTTGTAGTCCGGAACTTTTTAGAAAGGAGTAGTTGTAATCTGAAAAAATATGAAAATGATGAGATATACATAGATAATACAAGGTTTCATACTATATAATTACTTGCTAGCTACAAATTCTTCTTTTTTATTATCTCCTTGTAAAAACAACTTTGCTTTCATGGCCAATATGGACCCAAAAATAGATGTACGCCTTTTTGTTTCCTGAAGAAACCACATATACAAAGCTTCCTCCACCTCTTGATGCTTAGCTTAACTTGAAAGATTGCCTCTTTTACCTGGCTGCTCACAATCAGTGGTAAAGACGAGCTTTTAAATATTCTCGCGGTACTTTTTGTATCATAAATTGTGGTTCGTTCTATGCCGTACTAATTTTTGCAAATTTACAGAAAGATTCACACTTTTGCATATTTTACATTGACTAAGCTTTACCGTACTTATGTACAATACATGTATTGGGATGTCGGACTACAGGGGGCGCCGGATTACCGCAGGTCTGCTGTAAATGTAAATCAGCTTAAATTTTAACTTATTTAAACGACTTTAATTAAACGACCCCGCATAACAAACGGTCTAAAAGCAAATTCATCGGATTTGTTCTGTTCTGAATGCCTACAACTCCCTGCAACATTGAGCAAAAGGCTTGTTTCGAACATATTATGAAATAATGATATTCGTTACATCTTTTAAGGCAAAATGACAGTCGGCGCAATCACATTGTTGCATAAAACCCATAAACATACAGCTTACATAAAGTCGACAGAACAATCATCGATAAAAATGATTCTGTCCGGAATGAGTGTGGATTTTGAACGCATTGTTTTGTCCAAGAAAAATCTCCCACGGAATTTCGTCAAACACAATTTTCAAACAATAACTCTGCATAACAACTGGAGGTGTTTTAATTGTTCTTTAAATGTCAACCGTGTCCATATTAGACGCCGACGTTCTTGCTCTGGATCGTCTTTAAGGAAATAAATGCGAATTATAGACTTTTTAAACGACTCGATAGACGTGTAGGTGATGATTCAAAGACGTAATTGTTTCCATCGGACGATACCCAGTTACGTCAAATGGATTTCGGTTTTATCGACGTGGGCAGTAGAATACTGTCAGGAATTGCCATTAGAGGAAACTTGTTGCGAAACGATCATCAAAGCATCTTCGTTAATGCGTACGAAATGTGAATAAATATTTTGATTTAGACGAACGGCTTGAATAAAAATTTAAAACATGTCTCAAAATAAATTTGAACAATGCATATTTTTTGTTCAAAACAATAGTTTCGATGTCAATTTTGACATCATGGAGATTAAATTATGGCGTTTCGATAATGTTTACATACTGTCGAGAGCAAATATTATTATCTGTTGCTCTGATCGTCGAATGCAGACGTTTTCAATGAAAATTTAAGCATATTTTAAATCAACAATATTATGTGTCACGCGCGAAATGATCGCATGACATTTTGAATATGAAAATGCGCGAAATTATGCGACTTCTTCTTTTTCTTTATGACAGACAAAAGAAGGTCGCATTTGCGTTCACTTAGACTCACTTTCTACTTTGACAATGAATGTTGATGACCCCTGAAATGCAAGACAGACTCCATGTGATCGGCCGACACCTGAGTAAGCGTAAATTATGTACTTCTGCGACACACCGCTGTGCACGTCCACATCCTACGTCGACGAAACGCAACAGATCCTGCATAACGAGGCAAAAAAAAAATGACGTATCCTTTCCGCCGCACTGTTTATGAATAAAGTATGAGGTATTTGGAGGAATCGTACCAAGCTTTCCACGTCCAGGTTCATCTTTTGGCGGGCATGGTGGATCTGTTCCTCCCCCTGTGCCTGCGCCCCGCTCCGCCGACAAATACATCACAAACTTTTCTCAACACAATCACATCTCACACAAGCCTCCGCTTCTCTTCTCCCGTACGAATCGATTTCGATTTATTCGAAAAACTACGCGCGACACCAAAACGAACTCGAGAGGAATGCGTCCGCTCCGGTCCGCGTTCACCGTTAATCCGATTTCACAACTTTTGAAGTTTCAAAGTGAGACTTGCGCGCAGACGCGGCCACCGACTCAACCCGTCGACTTTCTACTGCGCGCTCTATGCCCGCCAGACGACATCTTACGACCAAACCGATAACTTTCTAAAATTTTTGGCCTTAAAACGTTCCCAACTGCACAAAAATAAAATCAATCGAATCATTTCGTATTTTCCACATCGATAAGATTAATAAATTACATCGCATGAATTTTTATATGGAAGCCCGAATTAAAACGGTAATATTTATGCACGTCTCAATTCACGACAAAAATTAACATAATTATGACAATTTAAATATTTAATTCAAGTTTAAAAAAGTACATTTAATATACGGAATATAACTATTAAATGCACCAAAAATATATAATCAATGTTTTTGTTACAAGAAATGTCATATTAAATTTTATTGTGGATATGCCCGATTTAAATCGATCTAAGACTTTCATATTGTATAACATCATTGATCTTTTTAAAAATTTAAAACACAAATTATATAGAACATTTAAAGCCCCTGCGTGCAACTAAAACGCAGCTTGCTTTTATCTTATCTAGGTCTTTCTAGTCAAAATGTTTATAATCGAAAGATCTATCAAAGTCATCAGTGTCGCTTTTTTTTTTAGGGAAAGCCTGTCTATTGTTTAATAAATTTTAAAATGGTGATAACTTATTACGTCTATTTGATTATATATATTATAACATTATCTTGCATATTTTAAAGACTTGCGTTGCAATTTACATACTTTCACGCTGGATAAAAATGAACAATTGATTATAAATTTATAATTACATATAATCCATTTGCAATATAATATACGTAAGATTACAATTCGAATAAAAACTCCCAAGCAACTGTAATTATAGTCTTTTAAGGATTTTGATTGTCGATATAAAAAAATAATGCTAATGATAACGATTTTTGTGGATCAGATATGTATATTTGGGAATAGAAAAACATTTTTATTTTCATATGAGACTTATATTTATAGCTGTAAATTAACGTTAACAAGAATTATAACTACAATAAATGAAAGTATAAATTTTAAGAAGTGTTTTAAACATTTCACTTATAAATTAAAAAGAAGGAAACGGGTGTTTCGTTAACATTTTGCAGAGATCATAATAAAGATTAAAAAGCAATGCCAAAAAATGACTAGACAAAGCAAACAAAAAATAAAATGAGTAATATGTGGCGATAAAATAAGACGTTTAATAAAAAAAAATCCTAACTAAATTTTTAAATTAACAAAATACTGGAACCGGCAGTTTTACCTAAACACAAACGATCATATTAACATACTGGGGGTTAGTATTTATTTATGTGGAAAATATTTTTAAACGATCATTAAATCTCATATAAAATTACACCGGTGAATTAAAAAAATTATTAAACATTAACAAACATGATCCATTGCATAAGCAAGCAATGATTATTTTTACATTCTCAATTTAGAGAACATTTCAAACGGGTTAATAGGAATTTAAAATCTGTTAAACGAAGATAACCTATGGAAGAGTAAGAAGATAAAACCATCACCATATTGTACAATTATATTTCAATTAAAAATAGTATATATTAGTCGAATACTTGATACAAATGTAAAACATCAATCACTAAAAATGGTCAAGTGGATTTTTTGATAATGTTGATTGTTTGAAAATAAAATCTATTTACTAGTCACATCAAATAGTTGTTTCACGGAGATACACACTATCGAGGATAAAATAAATACAATAATAATTTATAAAACTCTGCATAGAAACAATAAGGTGGCCCTTTATTATATTAATTCAATATCAAACTTTACAATAATGAAAAAACCCAATATACATTGCCATTCATACTTAAATCAAAAATATATACAACTTATCTGATTAATATACTTTTACACAACTTCTTTCTCTGTTCATTATATGAATTTAACGTATTATTAATATTTTTATATATAACATTCAAAACAGAACACATCGACCTAATAAACAATTAAGTCACAGCAGCCATTTCAATTCAAAAGATCATTAAAATTTAATGTTGAAATTAGTAAAGGCTTATTTTTAAAAAAATAAAAAGCACAAGATTCTTAAGAAATAAATGATAATGATTTTTTTTTTCAGAAACTAACGAAAGGCAATCAAAAAGTTGGATCAAAAATTCTTCAATAATACTGAATATTTTGATACTAAAAGGGAACATTATTATTAATAAATAAAAAATTAGCACTGAATCATCCAACAAAGATAAATATGTAGATTATATTATACAATAGTTGAAAATTTACAAAGAAAATAACTACGAAATACAGCCGAAATTTCAAATTATCAAACGCATCTTTGAAGTGAATTGAATTTTTGGAGACATATACGGACTCGCTGTATTTGTTCTCAAATTGTGCGAACTGTTTGACCGACGTAGAGGTCGCGTGGAATTATGAACAGACGGCGAAGCGAGAGTCACCGTATTTTGTCGCTGAATAGAAGTGGATTTATTGTTTTTGACGGCTGGTCGTAAAGGAGTTGCAAAAACATTGATATTGTTTTTCAATTTTAAATCGGGAGTTTCTGATTGAACATTTTCTTTTCCTTTATTGGAAGGTGTACAGTTTGACTTGCCATTGAACGTGTATTTTTCTTTGACGGTGATATTTTCAGCTGGAGACAAATTCTCTTTTATATCATCGAGATAAAAAGACTGACCGTCGGGTTGATATTTATGTCCATCTTTCTGATTGTGTGAACGCAATATACGTCCGGTTATCGCTGAGCTCCTCGCAGTGGCATCACTGTTGAGATGTTCCTGAAAAGATAATCATCAAGAATTAATGTAAACTCTGACAAGGAAAAAAAATGTGTGAATAAGTTTGCTGTTTTTCAAGTCAAGTAAAAAAGTCAATTTAGGTATTGCCTATCGCTAGCCCCCTATTTTTGTCCAACTTTCTGGCAGCATTTGAATTCCACATCAAAGAAACGACAAATCTTTTGAGGCTATCCAAGAATCTACCCATTTTAGGTATCTTCACTACCTAAAATGTGTGAATGTGTGCTTCGAATATTGTGTGCTTCACTGTGTTGATAGCACACAATATTCATTCGTATCTTTAGAATATTTCTTAATATTCTGCTTTCTGTTGTTCAGCTATTTTTGCCAATTAATGTGTTACGAAAATAAAAGGACAGGGTTGCCGTGAAAGCCTGCCAATTTACTTCTGAAGGAGTAGATTTTGCAAAGGAGTACTCGGCTAATGACGCCACTCAAGAACAGTCAAGGGGGAATAACAAAATTGATCAACGATAATAATGATGCGAGTATCTTAATTATCAAAACAAACGCCTGTTCTCAAGACAACACATACAATCGAGCTTCAACTTCTAAACACTCATTCTGTTTTTAAACCATATTCATAACAAAGTGACATGTGTGGGGACCAGCCAGTCTGTGTCCAACAGATCCCGGGTTTTCTACCCCTGCACTTGCAAGTCCAGGGGTAGAAAACCCGCCAGAACAGACAGCGCTGCAGCTAAGACTGTCCTATAAGCTTTCATAATGATTATCAGTTATGATTATCAAAATTATGCCCCGGCGCCTGTGCCACCTGGAATAATCCAGCCTGTGCACCAGCTGCTGCATAACAAACGATATTGACAAACAGTATGTATACTAATACACAATTATCATGGCCATGATAATTGAGAGGTCCTGATAATCTGGTGACCTTGCAGAAAGCCCGGATAGCCTTCGTGACTGCAGATTTGATATGCTGTGAGGTTATAGTACTTCACCACTTAAGCTATATGCACTCAATTGTTATACCGCTGGAACAGCAGGAACTTATTCACATGCCCAATCATTTTGAATAAATTTACATTTCAAAAATGATCTTACCTGAAAATCTGAATAAGATGAAATAGACCTCTCTTGAATATCCCTTCGTTGACTTTTATTCAGTCTAGAAGGACTTTGACTGCGTGATTTACGAGAACGTCGCTTGCCCTTTGATTCTTGACTAAGTCTCCCTAGCTTCTGGGTGAAAATAATATTGATTGGGACTTCATACAAAAACATAATAAATAGAGGATTTATGGTGATAAAATATTACCTTTTTCGTTTTCAATATACAACCATTGACAGCCAGAACTGGAACAGATTTTCCACTTTTAGATCTAGATCTATTGAGATCACGCGGAGTTCCAGGTGTACTCGGAGTAAAATGTAGCCGCCGGACAAGACTATGAGAGGCTTTGGAAGTATGAGGAGAACTGCGCGGACTTAATCGTCTATAAAATTACATGATTTTTTATATGATGCCATATTTTTTTGCAGTTTTTTTATAACAAAAATAAAAATAATTACCGTTTAACTGCAGTTAATGTATCTTTGTTCATCAATGGTAAAATACGGTGAGCATTGGGTGCAGAGCGTGGGACTGACATGGGAGTTGTGGGCGCTGCTCGTTGTTTACGTGCGGATAATTTGTGTTGTCGCTCCTTTAAAAAATCATAGAAATTAGTTGTATACGCTACAAGTAAAAAAAACGGCAAGAGAACAAAATACAATACCTCATTTTTTTTATTCCAATCGTCTTGCATACTCTCAACTAAATTTCGACCATTGATCATAAACGGCATGCCGGTTTCTGATTCGTATTCTGCGTTAAACTCAGACAGTTCTTTTTCAATTTTCGGGAGCTATTATAAACAAGAGAGTAAATATTATGAATTATAATAACATGTTTTTTTAAATTTATTAATGATGCTTTTATTAATATACCTGGTTTGAAACAATTTTGCGTTCTTTCTCTTCGCGTAGCAACTGTCCTCCACGATTGTTAAATCGACCCGGTTCATTAGATTTCTCCTCTAATTCTTTCCATTTTAACCATAACTTCTGCCTTTCTTTGTATAGTTCAAAAATATGTCTAAAATATTATTATTTTATATAAGTTATGATAAAAAAATCTTCTATTTACTTGTTTTACATATATATTCAAATAATACGTACTTGTATTTATTATAAAATTTATTCAACCCTTCCAAATATTCCTCATGACGTACAAGAACGTCTTCATCATATTTATCATAGTAAAATGCAGCAAATTTGTCTCTTTGTAATGAACTATAAAAACAAGAATCCCACATTTCCTTAATTTCATGTCGAATTTTACCAATAAATTGCTACAACAGATAAATTGTGGGCATTAATATTTATTATTGATAAATATATATCAGTCATTTAATTAAATGCTAATTTGATAAATAAATACCTTAAAACTTTGCCGTTTCTTCTCCTCACATCGTTCAAGTTCATTATTTATAGCTTCTTCGGTTGTGCGTGAATAACCAGGATATTGTGCTAAAAATGTTGCACGGAATGAAGCAGGTTCTTCAAGCCTTTCCCAAAGCATGGCTAAACGTTCTCGCATTTCCAATATCTGCAAATAAAACAAAATTTGTTGTAAATTAATCAAATGTTTACAATATAGTAAATCAAGTATTTTTAAAATCAAAGTCATTTTACCTCTGTTTTCCTGGATTCCAAAAGATCAAAAAGAGAATCATGGACTATTGTCAACCTCGCCATATTAGAATCGGTTGCGATAAAATCATCACTTGTTGATTCAATGATATACCTTTGAAATGAGTCAGATGATTCCAATTCTAGTTCATCTAAAAATATATACACTAAATAAAAATAGTTCAAATAGTATTACATGAAGAATGGATTAAAGCAACTTACTTATCAGAGATTTAATAATGGTTTGCTTCTCTAGGAAAATTTGAATTCGCTTCTCGAATTCCTTTTGTTGTTCTTCAAGATAAATTTCAAAATTTTTAACCGCTTCTTCAGAAGGTAAAGGATACTCGGAGAAGCTTTTTTGAGGACAGCCCAACAGTCTGTAGAGCTTTTTTTGCCAATCGTTGAGATTAGAAATTTTTTGTGTCCTCACTTTAAGCATATGCCTCAACCTTAAATTAAAAAAAATTGTCATGTAAATCAACGACATAAGCTTCATCAAACTGAATCAAAAAAATAAACACAACGTAATAATAAAATATGCTTACCCTTCCAGGTCTTTTTCCAGAACCTCCCTTTGCGATATGAGCGTTTCTTCATTTTTATATGAAGTTTTTGCATTGACGTTTAAGCACACAATTAGTTTAGTAAACTCATCGTATAATTCTATAAATAGAAAAACATGTTTAAAAAGTAGCTAAATCAATAAACAAAATAAATATGATTTTAAAATGAATGTAAAATATTGCATTTGGGGCCCATATTAATATGACACAAGTACGTATGGGATAATAGGTACTTGGCTAATAGGCAAAAATAGTTTAACAACAGAAAGCAGAATTTACATTAGAGCATGGCATGTCTGATCTCCGGTTCAAAATGGTTAACTTAGATAAATAAGCTTGGCTGATTGCTGTCATTGTTCCCACCATGTCACATGTATCTGGGTGACATGGCATCGTACATGATAAACTTCAAAATGTTGTGATCAATACCAGTTATGAATGAGTTACAAAAATAAAAAGAATGGGGTTGCCATGCAAACCTGTCAATTTACTTTTAAAGGAAATATCTTACAAAGGAGTGATGATACATAGATAATGATTCACTCCGAAACTGCCTTGCAAGGAAGCTATCACAATGAGTATCAGTTACAAAAAGGTTTCTGGTTTGATGACTAAAATCATTAAGCCGAGGAGAAGAAAGGAGCAGAGAACGAGAAGATCAGTTGGGAGTTAACCTTAGTTCAAAAAAATCGGGGTTCCAAGTTGGAATCTCCAACTGGAGATTCGCAGAGCCAATTGAGTTTAGAGTGAGTCAACGTCCATTATGAGACATATCCAAGCATCGTTACCACAGCCAGTTGATAGTAGAGCAAATAAATATGCCGAAGAGAAGATATCATCTTTGAAAACAAATTTCAAAAGTCCCCCCTCCCTCTGTTAAGTCCTTCTTGCTGACGTTACGATCATTGGTTGTCAATATTTGTATGTTGCATTGGGATAAGAAACACTTCGTAATATATTTAAAGCTTCAGAGAATTGAGAATTGTCTTTCAGAGAAAAAAATTCTGGAATACGTGGCCTCGGTTTTAAGCTCATTGTCAATTGCAAGTGTGGATCAAAAAAAATCAATTCAAGTTCATTAGGCAATACTGGAAGCTTTGGTGAAAAAGCTCAGTATATATTACGGTTTAGCCATTTGGAGTAATGTGAATAGTTTCGAAGACATGAAGAAGACGAAGATGGCAACTTTTCAACTCATGATATCAACAGACAACAATCCACAATATCACAACTGTTCAGAGGGAGATGACAGCTGGTACAAGTGGCAGAAAGCTAAAGCTCTTGGAACGGAGTCTGAAGCGCATTGTTCTCCATTACGCCTCAACCTTCAAAAAGCAAGCATCGGAAAAAATCGGAATTTTGTTGTGAAACTTTTTTTGGATAGTTTTACTAATAATTTATAAAATAAAAAATAGATCGATTTTTCAAACCGTCTAAACTGGTTTCCCCCTTAATGCCATAAAATATTCTTTCAAATAAAATAAAAATCGAGTGGATATCTCACACACAACTTGTTTCATTTACATTTAAAAATTGAGCGTCTTTGTTGAAAGATCGTATATTTTTTCCCGCATAATAGTAAAAGTATGTGTTTGAAGAACTTTTACCAGTGGTGTAGTGGGGCGGGGGCGCGTGGGGTCGGCGCTCCCACACTTTTTTCTAAACGATTTGGAAATTTTGCATAATATATATTGTAATTTTTAAAAAATTATTTTAACTTAAATTGGTTAAATTGAAAAACGTTTGGTTGGAAACTTGGTGCGAAAATTGTATCACTGCTGGTAGGGGAGGGGGTACAGAAATATTATAATTAATCAGCGCTCCCAGACTTTTTTATTTAGCACTACATCACTGACTTTTACTTGGTTGTATTAGAAGCTCGCGATACACACTGTTTCCTATAATGATCTCAATATTATGTGACAAAAATTGGGACTGTCCCGCCAAAAATGGCACAATCTGATCATATTTCATCCACATATTTTTCTTACAAGGCTATGAACCGGAATGGAACGAAAACCGTTACCCAAACCGATATAAATGTAAGAAACATTACCAAACCCAAAACCGAAATGAAAAAATAACAATGCAAAGCCCTGATTCTACATATCGTGTATTTCTCAATAAGTGTGTATTTTGAGGTATGAGATTGTATCTTGAAATATGCAATACAATTGTTAATTTCAAAATAAAGGACTTTCGAATTCATAAAAAGAGCTAGAACATGCAAGCTATTTTAAAAGATTGTTCATTCAAATTATAACGATTATAATAAAATGCAACACATTATAGCAAAATAATTAAAAACAAAGAAACATCAGGAATAAATCAAATGCTTACTCTCAATTTCTTCAGTAATCGATTTGACCTTCTCTTCGGTTTCTTCAACTACTTCGTCATAACGCTCTTGTACAAAAGCAACAAGATTTTTAGTGCGGATTTGACGCGTTTTATTATCTACTCCAAGAATCTTCCAATTTTCGTTCAAATTCTGAATCATTACTTCAGCATTTTCTGCTATGGTCTTAACAGTCTCCAAACTACAAAACAACCAATTGAATTAGATGCAACTGTGATAGAATTATTTACATAACTAAAAAAAAATGCGCACATTTGACAACAAATCATTATGACAATACAGACTAATATTATTACAAAACATTAATATTGAAAGTCACATCAATACTTGAAGAAAATATCGCATGACTCGACTTCAACGGTCACTTCGAGTCAATGATGTCAGTAGTGACAAAAATATTTTACAAACACATTTCCAAAGCAAAAATTAGTCCGAAATCCATTCGTCGACAGTATTTGCGCTTCAAACCGATATGTTAGCAGAGAATTTAGTGTTTATTTTTCAACTTTGATGTCAGCGGTTGGTAACATTCAAAGAAGGCGGTTACAACTGTATAATGTTTGAGCGCAAAAATTCTTCCACGCCCACACTCATAGCTTAGGAAGTGTAAATTCGCGAAGTTAATCAAGAAAACTTACAATATTTCGACATCTTCAGGAGAGAAGCGCGACATCGCTGGATCCATCATTGTACGGGACGCACCCACCTGCCGAAACGACTGCTTCAAACTTCTACCGGTATCGTTACGATAATGTTGCCAGACACATATATTGTCAGCCAAAAACCGTTTTTATTCGTCGTTAATATTCGAACGTGCCTATTATAATCAATTTATTTGATCTCAAAAATAGCTTTTGATCTAATACTAGATCATAAAAATCCAATTTTTTTATGTTAATTTTTTTGATAATTTTCGTAATGCATTTAAAAATATTTCAAACGTAACAATTAAAAAAACTGTTATTTTCTTTAAATATATATTTAAAAAAAAGAGTTTAAAAATTATTCAGTTATTTTATTTCAAATTTCACGTAATACGCATAAAATTTTTCAAAATAAACTATTTTATATAAGATAATAAGTGGATTCTGTGACAAATTAATAAAATGAACGCACACAGTCAATAATCTAAAATAAATTATTAATGCTTACTATTTATTTACTTTGCTTTACTTGATTATCCAATATTTATTGTTTTAAATTGAAATTAAACTTTTTCATATTATAAATAAGAAAATGCTCTAATAATTATTTATTTAATTGTAATGTATTCAGTTGTATATGTATGCATTTATTTTGTGTTTATTCGTTTCATTACTCAATAAGTAATAGCAAAACATTTGAATTTTATAAAATGTAGAAGGTTTTTGGTGCAAGCTCAATACGTTGGGGTTATGGGCAACTGAACTGGCAACACTGATTGTCAGTAAAGGTGCTATGTCGGCGCCGGTTGTAGCGGAGCATTATAATAATCGGCCGGCCTGTGATCTACGGGACCGGCGGACGTCACCCATTTTATATTTACGCAATTTTAACAATTGGGTCAAATCTATGCTCATCCAAGATGCCAGCGATCGAAATGAACACAAAGGCATAAGAGCCGCACTCGATCTCTGTTGCGGTAAAGGGGGCGATCTCTTCAAATGGAAAGCCGCCAACATCGATCGCTTGGTGAGTCTGAAGAGTTGTGTGGTCCCTTTCAATTTAAGCTGTGTTTTATGTGGCTTTTTTTCTATTTTAGGTGTGTGCTGACATTGCGGAGGCTTCTATCGATGAATGCGAGCGGAAATATCGGTCGCTGAGGCAGCGACATGCTAACCTCTTCCGGGCGGTGTTCGTGACCGCTGATTGTACGCGGGAGCGCATAGCCTCGCGACCGCACGCTGCTTTTCCCGTCGACGTTACCAGCTGCCAGTTCGCCCTCCATTACAGCTTCGAGAGCCTCTCGCGTGCCGAAGGTCTACTCCGAAATGCTTCTGAGACGCTGCGGCCCGGCGGTCACTTCGTCGGAACTTTGCCCGACGCTTTTCGCATTATTCAAAGACTGAAAGCCGAAGGAGGCGCTTTCGGAAATAGCCTCTTTAAAATCGAACCCGAATTCGATTTCAAAACCGACATTCCTCTCTTCGGCGCCAAATATAATTTTCATCTGGAGGGAGTAGTCGATTGTCCTGAATTTCTTGTGTATTTCCCAGTGCTCGAGGAACTCGCGAAGAAGTTTGATTTGGAACTCGTGCTCCGAATGAACTTCGAAGACTATTTCAGAGAAAAAAAAACTGAGGGTTCCGAACTGTTGATGAAGATGGAGAGCCTCGAGACGGTTAATCGACGCGATACCGAAACAGGCGCTAAATGTGCGACCTACGAACATGCTGTCAAGCATTTCGAATCCTCAGATGAATCGAAGTTAGTTGGAACCATGTCAAAAGAAGAATGGGAAATCGTCTGTGAGTATTTAATTATTTACATTTTTAATCATAAGGAATTCCTCCAATGCATATTTTCTCTAACCTTTTCGCAACGAGAGACTCATGTGAGTTTAAATTCCTAATGCTTGATAACTCAGTGAGTCTTTTGGTAATCTGATTTAAAATGGGTCTCAGACTATCGCACAGAAGAAAATGTTTTAATTTCTTCGAAAAGATGTCACTGGAAGGATTTAATGAAAATCGATATTGATAAATTGATATTTTACTTTTAACTCATGGTCGTTGATATTTCAGAAAAGATTTTGCTATAGTCCGTTAATTGTTTAAAAAATGTTGAGTTGAAATTGTGTACAGACTTCAGGTAAAATTTTCACAAAAACACAGCATATGTGTTAACGGTCCATAAAGAGAGAAAGAGAGAGACAAATTTTAACTAATAAACGTAGGCAGGTCAAGCAAGGTACACTATATTTTCTTTTGTAATGCAAAACTATTACAAATCAGACCGGAAATCGTGAGACAGAGACGGGTGTCTTGCGTCTCATCATACACTCATGCATCGATGGCATATAATATATTTTTAATTTTTTTTTATAAAAAACTTGTAAATGTTCATTCTTACTATTCGATAAAAATTCGTATTCTAAAGAATATTTTAACTGTCATATTATGTAGGTATAATTAACTGAAATTGCTATCATCGGATAAGTTATTAAGCTCTTTCAACAAAGGTAAGACGACTTTCGTTTGTGTTGTCTTGAGAACAGGCGTTTGTTTTGATAATTAAGATACTCGCATCATTCTTGTCGTTGACCAATTTTGTTATTCCCCTTTGACTGTTCTGGAGTGGCGTCATTAACCGAATAATCCTTTGCAAAATCTACTCCTTCAGAAGTAAATTAGCAGGCTTTCACGGCAACCCTGTCCTTTTATATTCGTAACACATTAATAGTCAAAAATAGTTGAACAACATTCATTTATTGAGTTTGATTCATTATCAAGCTTGTTACACGCTGCGCTGGAGCTGACAGAAAAGTGGATTTACAAGTTGAGCATAGCATGTCTGTTCTCCGGTCCGAATGGGTTAATATTGAAGTATTCTGCTGTGGACTGTGTGTGACTGCACTACGATGTTAATATTTATTTTTATGTTCTCAAAGCTTAATCGTTAAAGATATACGAAACTTTACTTTGCAATAAGCTGATATACTTTATGATATTATCTTGATTTTTGAGTATTTATCAAGTTTTCCACGAACTTGAAGGTGGTGGACATTGAAATAATTTGTCTAAGTAGATAATCGCTGGATGACGTGGGCCCAGATAAGAGGCGGATATTTTATTTTTTAGGGCGATATAAAATTGTCTTACCACTTGGAAGCCACTATTTTTACATAGGACAGTTATACAATTTTGTACAAAATGTACATGTGATATTCTAAATTAAATTCCCGCAATTAAGTGATCGAACTATGATTCAATGATCTCGGGTTTAAATCTACAGGAGGCGGTGACCATATTTATGATATTAACGCATCTTAGGCGACTAATGTTTATGGGCAAATCGTTACGCGTAGCGGGCTAAAACCATCGCTAAGCTTATCACCTTATTCTCCTTAATTCTGCGTATTTATTTAAACGTACACACATGATTTTTTATAGATACTTATAAATCACAGAACATTTACGATAATGTTTTATTTGTTTACATTAACATTCACGCAAGTGAATAATAAGATCCCTATATATCCAGATAAGGTATGATATTTATTGAGACATTCACCTCCATGAAGTGGAACGTTGCAAGACATACTAACATGTAGACGTCAATTATTTATTTGTGTGGAATGCCAATTTATAACACATTAAAAAAGTGTTAAAACAACTAAACATATACTTTATTTAGCATTAGAATATAGTTTGGATTCAAAAAATACCGAGTAGAACTGCCTTTTCCATCGTAAAGTTATGGTGATTTATATATATTTTTTCTATTTTTTCAGCAATGTACTGCATCTTCATTTTTCAAAAGAAGCCCGCTGTCGATAAGAATCCCGAAGTAGATTAATTTCCAACTACTTTTACTACTACCGATGGACTACGCTTATTTAGAATATTTGGAATACATACATTTAATTATGTACTGATGTTATACTTTTAGTAAATCTCATTCCCATTTACTTATTTTTATGAGAATATATATGAAATGAATAAGAACGAGGATTACAAATTGATCGGATTTTTACATAATTTATAAGTATTTCGATATTTATTTGTGTTTGTATATGGAATCAACTATGCATTATTAAATAAAAAACGTTACATCTTGTTAACCAACTTGTCTACAAAATTGTTTTCCTGATTGTATAATTTCACGATTTATTGTCACGGAATAATATTTTTTTCAAAAAAACATATCGGCAAAACCTGAAATATTTGATGAAACGAGAACTTCGTTTGTGTCGTGTTTTCTATAGATTTTAATGTGAATCATGGAATATAAAGAACATTTTTGAAAGCTTGAATCAAAAGAATTTCCAGCTTAGTTATTTGAAAACATGAAATATATAAATGTTCTTAAATTAAATAAATGTGTAGAATATTATAAACTGCCTTTAGATACGCAAGATCAATTTGAATTCTTGAGCAAAAATTAAGTTGTTAATGAATTAAATATAAATGCCTTTAATAAAGTCAATTCATCCTCCAAAACTGACTACTATCAATACATAATGAGAGTTTTTGTATTTCGACAAAATGCTTGATATTGGTCAGTTTTTGTTAATTATTTAATAACATTTCTATAAGTTATTATATGTAATTAGAATGTTCCAGCTAAATAAATGTATAGTTACACATTGAAAATGGCATAACCGGCCATAAGTAATGGAGAATTACAAAACGCAGTTAACAGACTTATATTATAACTATAAAAAGGACGCTAAATGATCGAGTTATTGTTATACAATCTAATGAAGGATGAATATCTGATTGGATAAGAGCACTGTCAATTTCATATCTTCGTAAATCTGTAAACAATATAGGATGCTGAAATTTGATATCTTGAATATTAAAAAAAATAGATTTTTCTATAAATATTTGTTGAGAAATAAATTTATTTTTATATTCATGTTTTTTTTTTAATTTCATGCAGACGTTATTCTTTAAAATCCAAGAGTAATTTAATTTATTGATTCTTTGTGTTCATGAAACTTCTGTAATGAATATAATGTTTGACATCATGATTTGAATAAATGATATTCTATTAGAAATAAAAGCATGGATATGGAGCGCTGCTCGCAACATATTCTCTTTGGATCACTCGAGTGCATCCACAACATGTGCGGGCATACTCTCGCTATATCCACTACAGGGGAAAAAATCTTATAAAATTGTATTAGATAGAGCTCGTCTTGTATTATATTCTACATTTTTTTTTTCAGCCATTCTTATATTTCAAGAATAATCTTTTAACAGCCTATATTTATAAATGATCCATATACCTCGCAATATGACCTACCTACTATTATTTAAACACAAATACGTATGATATTTGAATATATACATTTTGCGGATCATTAAGAAACTAGAAGATTCCAATAAGATGTTTCACCTGTATTTTATACTAAAAATTTTAGCAAGAAGAGCTACTTCCACCAAATCTATTTTACAAAGATTCAATTTTCTCTAGAAAAATAATAATTTATCCAGTTTTTCTGCTTTTAATTTAAATTCCATGTCATCATCTTCCTTAAACTAATATAATGAGACTTGTATCGTAATGGACTACGTTTGACTGCACTAGGACGATATGATATTGTAATAATATTCATTTAAGCAGATGGATTAAAGTACATCTTTTGGTAATAATTCCTGTTTTTTTTTATATAATCAAATCATTTGAAAATCTGCATACTTGCCGAATAATTACAGCGAAGATTCTTGTCTGGTTTATGGATTTTATATCTCCAAATCCATCTAAATATATATATGTATGCGAATCTTGTAATAAAATGGGATAGACAGTTTTGATACCCGTGGCTAAATTTGTGTAAGAACACTATAATAATAATGGTTCAGATTATAAAAAAAGAAACACGAAAGTTTTATCACAACTGGTACAAAATTCAACCAGTTTGGACTAACCGGTTTAAGATTCTCTATGCATTCTAAGAAAAACAGTAATACTATTTTATTAAAAGTGAAAAAATAAAACATTGTTTTTCACACGAGGAATGTATGTATATTAAAAATGTAGATACGATATTTTAATTTTTCAGTCAAAAATAAAATTATATTCGGTTTTATTTAATGGTAATAAGATTTAAGAACATTTTTAAGATATTTTTTTAAAATTAATCAGTTCGTCAAGTATCAATTATCTTTGCCTGATACATGAGCAGATTGTAGATATATAATTAAATAAAACTCATTTGTATACTGTGTACATAAAATCCTCAATTAATTTATTTGATTGGTTATTATTTAGTTTATGTAATATTTAATGCATTATATTTTTTTTCGTGGCACTAAAAATGTATTTTATAGTGTTTTTTATGTTATTTAATATGGTCGATAAGAATTAATTGTTTATAAAAAGTATTAGATATAAATTGATTGGGATTTTTTAAAAAATTAAAATGCCTGCTATAACCGTTTCTCCCTTACTTGTTGGTTTGTTTGTTGCGTAAGGTAAATTTGTGTTTTTCATAGCATTTTTTTTGTATTTTGGCTTGTAAAATGCGATCTGATGATTTTGTCGAATGTAAAGAGGAAAATTTAAGTTTATAAACTGAAAAAAATCGACAGGTAGTGGTCGAACACCGACAGGCACGCGGTCGGTCAGCAGGTCATGGTCAGAATGTGTAGTCTCGGTGTCGGATAGCGGCGGTCGCAGGAAGCGGCGTTGCGCGGCGGGCTGCAGTCGCGCCGCGCCAGCATGAGCGTCGTCAGTCCCCAGCACGGCGCCGGCGCCGCTCTCGCCGCTCTCTCACCGATCTCCCACCGAGACGACGTAAGTTTCTGTCGAATTAGAGGCGCCGACTTCCGTGGCTCCCTAACCCTCGCCCCTCGCTCCCCTGCCCCTGGAACACGGCAACATGGCGCCGGCCGCGTCACCCGCAACCCGCTAAACCTCCCTTCGCCGCTCTCTTGCAGGCCAAGGGCGTCAACGGCACCAAAGCCGACCAGCCGAACGGACTACAAAACGGCTACTCCGGATCCGACAAACACAGATCCAGCCACAAGTCCTCGAGCAAAGACAAGCACCGCGACAAAGATAGAGACCGAGATCGCGACAAGGACAGGGACAGGGAAAAAGACGCTTCTAAACGCAGCTCCGGCGGCGACAGGTGAGAATTTCGCTCTTTTGACTTTCGCCCATAACCTATTTCTCTAATTCCGAACTCTTCCTCTTCCATAGAGACAGACATTCCGACAAGGACCGCAAACGTGACAAAGATAGGAGCGACCGCGACAAAGACAGATCTAGAAGCGACAAGGACAGGGATAGGTCCAAGAGGGACGACAAGGAAAAGAGCGAAAAGCACCGCTCGAGCGACGATAAAAATGAAAAATCATCAGACCGCCACAAGAGCTCCTCCGGTAGCTCCAAAGACAAGGATAAAGATAGAAAATCGCACAGTTCCAAGGACAAAGATGGGAAAGATCGACACCGTAGCAAAAAAGATGAACACCGCTCGAAGCATACGAGCAGCAGCTCGAAGCATAGCGACGGGCACTCCAGGTAAACAGTGCAAACCTTTTGTAATTGATGTGTTCTACGTTCAGTGTATTCATTTTATCACACGTCGAATAGTGCTTGTGTTGTAACCAGTTTTTTTTTTAAATACCGACGTTGTGTATTATATTCCAATGAATACGCGATGAAAAGCTATTCAACAATTTTAACATTTCAAATTATTTTTTTCATCAGTAGCAAAGATAAATCTCACAGTTCAAACAAAGATAAGCAATCTTCAAGTTCTCACCACGAATCTCCGAAGATCTCCGTAAAGAAAGAAGAAATCAAAGAGGAGATTGAAAATAATTTGGTAAGTGTTTTATTAGACGAGCGTTTTCGGTACTGTCCTGTTTTGTAAATTGCCGGTATGATTTTTACGTTTGGTGAACAAACTCGCGTCAATTTCGACGATAAAATTTTTGCCACCGATTTTATGCCTTGCAAGCTTCTCGCGTGTGATTATTCCACTCGATAGTCGTGTTTTTATTCATGTCCAATTCTTCGCTGTCACCCGATGTCAATTCCATGGATCACAAATTTTATACGACTACTAACGAACCAATTTCCAGTGTAAATACTTGCTTTTTTCGACACTTACAACAATTCCAGACAATCTGCAAACCATAGTAGATCTTCGTTTCGTGGCCGTTTTGACAATACATCTTTTTTGGAAGGGTGCCACAATTTTTGAAATAATTCTATTGCTTCTTTTAAAGTATGTGGTAAATTGAAAACGCGTTCATTTTGACCCAATGAAAACAAACGAATGAAATTTAAAAAATAAAAAACAAATGAATAAAATTTAAAAAATAAAAAAAACAAATGAAAATTTTTTTTTATACGGATAGATACAGGATAGTACTAAAATGTATTGTAAAGATTTTTGCATTATAAATGTTTTAAATGGAATGTGTACAAATTGCAAATGTTTAAATGAACGTTTTTCCAAAATATCTTGTTTTAATTTTGTAATATTTCTAATGCTCAGTCGCCTGAAATGAAACACGAGCCTGCATTATCGGAAGAGGAAATGGATTGGAATAGTCCAGAACCTGCAGTACCAGAACCGGCCCCCGTTAAAATTGAGAACGATATAGCAGATAGTGAAGAAGATATGCCATTGGTTTACAATTAAATTTTATTATTGAAATGACGTATATGAATATATTTTTCCGTTATTATAATATTTTTTAATCTTTATAGAATGTTCGTAAAAATAAAAGAAAAATAGTTGAAAGCGACGAGGAAGATGCGCCTATATTACCACGTAAACTTCCCAAGGCGAAAAAAATTAAAAAAGAGAAAAAAGGTACTTTGTTAAATATTTGTACGCATGATTAATTGTATTTAATTTTTAAAAATTATGCTTTTGTCTGCTTGTTTTCTTTTTAAGTCGCTTATTTTTAATCTATTTAACCACTGATCGATCAAATATAAAAATGATATAGTTTTACTTTAGAATTGAATGTGCTGAAATAACAAAAAGTATTTGATTAACACTTTAGTGACCGATCATACTAATTGGCGCCTCAATCATTATCAATCGATCATATCATTTCCAATCCTTGTCGATTTAAATAACAAAAATATACAGAAATATGTATGAGTTTTCAGTTAATCAGATGAATCTTTGAAATGTGTTATACTTTCTGTTGAGGTTTTTTATTATATTTTTTTTTATTCGATTTGCAGTGGAGCACAAATTTAAAATTTCATTTAATTCTTTTTACTATGTCAAAAGGTACATATTTTTAAATGAAAAAAAAAAAAACAAATTTCTACAATCGTGCAAGGCCAGTATTTAGTTTTACGCAAATTTGTGTGGTTAGTAAAGTGTTAATAAAATAAACTTTTTAAATACAAATAATTACTATACGATTACTACTTCTAAATGTAATTTTAAATGATATAGAAGTGTATTTTTTAAATATATTTTTTTAATGTATTTTAAGAGCCTGCTTATGAATCCGATGAATATGCGTCTCCAAAGAAAAAGAAAGCCAAACCGAATAAGGTTAAAAAGGAACCAGACACTCCCACCAACATAACTCCAAATAAACGAAAGAAGAAACAAGAGGATGAACCAGAAGTTTGGAAATGGTGAGCACATTGTTCATAATATATTTACATTATAAAAAATAGTGGAATTTTTTTAAATTCGGACTAAATGTTTCAGGTGGGAAGAAGAGAAAAAAGATGATGGGACTAAATGGACATTTTTAGAGCATAAAGGACCACTCTTCGCTCCTTTATATGAAAGGATTCCTAAAAGTGTTGTATTCCGCTATGACGGAAAAGAAATTCCGTTATCTGAAGAATCCGAGGAAGTTGCCGGTTTTTATGCAAAAATGCTTGAAAATGATTATGCAACAAAAGATGTCTTCAACGAAAACTTTTTCAATGATTGGCGAAAAGTTATGACTGACAAGGAGAAGAGCATTATTAAAGATTTGCGCAAATGTGATTTTAAAGTTATGCACGCCTATTTTATGGAACAGGCTGAGAAAAATAGAAACAAATCCAAGGAAGAGAAAGCCGCTTTGAAAGCGAAAAATGAGGAAATTCAGAAAGAGTACGGATTTTGCACGATAGATGGCCATAAAGAAAAGATTGGTAATTTCCGAATAGAACCACCGGGTCTGTTCAGAGGTCGCGGCGAACATCCAAAAATGGGGATGCTGAAAAAGCGCGTAGAACCCGAACATATCACTATCAATTGTTCAAAGGATAGTAATATACCTAAGGCACCGTCCGGTCATAGATGGAAAGAAGTTCGGCACGATAACAGCGTAACGTGGCTAGCTTCTTGGACGGAAAATGTTCAAGGGCAAGTAAAATACGTCATGTTGAATCCTAGTTCGAAGTTGAAGGGCGAGAAGGATTGGCAAAAATACGAGACTGCACGTAAACTCGCCGGGTGCGTAGAAAAAATTCGGGAAACCTACAGAGAAGAGTGGAAAGCTAAAGAAATGCGCATTCGACAAAGAGCCGTCGCCCTCTACTTCATAGATAAATTAGCTCTGAGGGCCGGCAACGAGAAAGATGAAGATCAGGCCGATACCGTCGGTTGTTGTTCGCTTCGCGTCGAACACATTGAATTGCATAAAGAAAAAGACGGGAAAGAAAACGTCGTAGTGTTTGATTTCCTCGGTAAAGATTCGATCCGTTACTACAATGAAGTACCTGTTGAAAAGCGCGTTTTTAAAAATCTGGAACTCTTCAAGGAGAACAAGAAAACCGGCGACGACCTATTCGATCGCCTCAACACGCAGACAATGAACGAACATCTCAGAGAATTGATGCCCAATCTGACGGCTAAGGTTTTCAGAACTTTCAACGCCTCGTTCACGCTCCAAAATCAATTGAACGAGCTCACCGATCCGGATAGCACCATAGAAGAGAAGATATTAGCTTATAATCGCGCAAATAGAGCGGTTGCCGTTTTATGCAACCATCAAAGGGCCGTTCCCAAGGGGCATCAAAAATCGATGGATGCCCTCAAAGAGAAAATTCAAGCCAAAAGGGATCAGGTGACCGAGGCCGAGGAAGAAGTCAGAGATTTAACGAGAATGGCGAGAAAGGGTTCGGTGAAAGAGAAAATGAATGCGGATAAAAAGAAAAAAGCCTTACAGAGATTGCAAGAACAACTGAGGAAATTGGAAGTACAAGAGACGGATAGGGATGAAAACAAAACTATTGCGCTCGGTACTTCCAAGCTGAACTATCTTGATCCTCGTATTTCGATTGCTTGGTGAGAATTATGATCATTAAATTGACGATTTTTTATTTAGAATACTGGATTAACTGTTATGTTTTATTTCTAGGTGCAAGAAACATGGTGTTCCCATTGAAAAAATCTATAACAAAACTCAGCGTGACAAATTCCGTTGGGCAATTGACATGGCTACTGTAGACTATGTCTTTTAAAAAAGTTGCAATTTTTTATTTTTATTGACAAATTAGTAGATAAATTTACTTCATAAATGAAATTCTTCAAGATAGTTACAGTAATATGTAAGAAATACATATTTTATAGATTAAATTATTTACACAATCACAATTTTTAGATTTTTAAGGTAATTTTAAGGTTTTGATAGTAATCTTATTATTTTTATCATTAAAAAAAACTTGTCATACATTATTTTTCATAGTTCAATTGTACCCATGAATTATGTTCGCAAGAACACATCCATTCACTGTAATGTATGTATATAGATAGGTTTTATTTTTTATTCGGGAAGTACTGTGAAATGTGATCATATATTGTATTTTAGAAATTACGTTATAATAAATTCACATTTCAAATATTTTATTTATACATTTTTTCTGATCCAAACCTTATATTGATGTTTGCAGTGCTGGATTTGCAGTGGAGAAATTGTGGTTTCATGAATCATGAAATTGCAATGCTACTTAGACATTATCGTTTTGACTTAAATCAGAAAATTGAGTTTTAAAGAGAAGCTATAATATTAAATTATGGAACTGTTTTTTTTAGTGATTCCATTTATATTATTTTTTAAATTGTGATGTATTGATTTTTGTGAAGTTTAAAAGCTATTTAAGTTAATAAAATTAAAAATAAAATGCTGTCTTTCTATTTTAATGAAATCTGAGAACACATTTTCCTTTCACAATAAAAGCATAAACTATCTTTGTGTCTACACATCCAGAACATTTAATATATAAAAAATAATCTTTATTCGTATGTAATGCGCCGCCATACCGTTCATTAGATTGCGATAGAACTATGTCCACTTATTGCTAAGGATTGCGCGAGTAACATAGGCATAATCTAATATATAAAAATCAATGTTTGTTCGTATTTAATGCGATTCCATACCGTTCATTCGATTGCGATAAAACTTTGTCAACTTACTATTTACACTTGCGAGAATAACATAGGCATAGTAAAAATATATGGATGCACCATGTTGGCTCATATTGGTCCGGTGAAATGAAGTTTGGGCTGCGGGGACGGAGAGAAAGGATGCGTACGCAATATGATGGTTAAATCGGTCTTCGAAACGAGAGCGAGTGTGCATATGCTTTTGGACCCCAGCTCTTTGGATCGCGCTACACGTCACCTGAAGCAATAAACCATGCACTGGATTTCTTTTCAAATAATTATTAAACGCTTATGGCATTGCAACGCACGCCGGGTATTCGCTAATAATCTATAAAATTAATAATATATGCCCTATAAACCTAACTACTTTCCCGTATTAACGCCAATCGTGTCAAATTCTTACAATGAAAAGAATAAGAATTACTCAAACTTAGAACTGGCCTATGAGAGACAGTTAGCTTGAAAAAAATCAATAAAACATGTTTAAATTTGTTAACACAGCTGACAAAAATAGATGTTTTAGGATTATATACACATAAATTTTTTCTAATTATCGAAATCAATATTTGAGTTCCCCATTAGTTAAGCAGCATAAGAGTCGAACATATGTTTTATTTAACTTTGATCTAATTTTCAACGAAGAAATTGGCATTACGAGGGTCGTCGACCTCTGAATTATTTAATGGTCTAAGCAGTGTTGCCAGCACGAAAATAATGAAATCTGTTGATTATTGAAAACCTTTCGATTTACACTAAAAATAATTTACGATAGCAATTATGGAAAATTTACTATCAATCGATACAATATTTTAAATGCGCTTTCAGACCTTGACAAATAAATCTGCAACAAGCCAATAAATTCATTTAATTTGTTACAATTAATTTATACTACTGTGATTTAATAAGGTGTTATACCTTCTACGATTTGACGTCAACTTGGAAATATTCATAGTATTTTTTAATCATGTTGAATAAAATATATTTTCATGCTCATATTAAGTTACCTTATAGTCATTTAATATATTAAAAGTCAATCTGTCATGGCGGGTGAAATTTCAATTGACTAATTTCTTTATAGCTTAGGGTAAGTTTTAATTTATTCTTACACATAAAAAAGTGCTACACACTATAATAAAGATTCAACATTCGTGCGGGTTTTTTGCATTGGAGACATTTGTGGATTTATTCATTGTTAAAAGTTTTATTTCAAAAATAACTTTTACATTTCGTATTATATTTATTTTTTACCCTAATAGTGCTAATGCATCAGAAGTATTTGCGTTTATTGTTATATAGGGTGCTAAATTTAATTATCCTTGGAATATATTTTATTTTAGGAGAGCAAACAATGAGGCTTATACATTAATTCAATAGGGGACATCCAAACCAATTTTTTATCAAAATAGTATTGATAATCGTATATATCAGAAAGATATCTATAATAAATAAGAAATTTTGCTATGTAGAATGTTTGTATACATCTAATTAAATTAACGAGCATTTTTTTAGGTCAATTTATTCAACTGATCATGGACAAGGATGTTGTTTGTCCAATTTGTGATCGTTCATTTCCTTCTGCTTCTATTCAAGAACATGCAGAGCGATGTTTATTTTTAATTTCAAAACCTCCGACTACGTCACCAGTAACAAAGAAGGCCAAATTTGGTCAACAGTTAAAAAGTGGATTTGATAAAATTGAGGAGCAAAGCAAAATTGTGGAAAAAAGAAAAATTGTCTCACCTGAACAAGTATTATTATTATTATATTATGCATTTTCTCTTTTTGCGTTTCTATGTTTTTGTACTACTTCAAATTTAAAAAATGTTAAAAATAAAATATGAAAAAAGCTGGAAAAAAGTGAACTTGAATTCTAATATTTATAACACGGTCTTCCTTTGTAGTGTTGCTTTAAATTATAACAGATTCTTGTTTATTCATTTAAATTTTTAGCATTTTGTCTTACAAGATATTTATTCTAGGTTGTTTCAACATCTGAGGTGAAAAACAATGTTCCTCTCGCTGAACAAATGCGTCCAAAAACCTTGGATGAGTATGTAGGACAATGTCATATTTTAGGACACGATAAACTATTAAGGCAAATTCTTACAAAAAAAGACATTCCAAGTATGATATTATGGGGTCCTCCTGGATGTGGAAAAGTATGCATTTTTAATTTTTTTAATGGGTTTTAATTTGTAAGAATACCTTTGATGTATTAATATCTTTTCTTTTATAGACATCTTTGGCCAATTTAGTTTCAAACATTTGTGAAAGTGAAAATAATTTAAGATTTGTTAAACTGTCCGCTACAATGGCCGGTGTAAATGATGTTAAAGAAATTGTTAAAGTTGCTAAAAATGAAACGAAGTTCAAAAGAAAAACTATCCTCTTTATGGACGAAATACATAGGTTCAACAAACTGCAACAGGATACATTTCTACCTCATTTAGAAAACGGGACGATAACACTAATCGGAGCAACCACTGAAAATCCTTCTTTTAGCCTAAATTCTGCCCTGCTTAGTAGATGCAGAGTTATTATCCTTGAAAAGCTCTCAACTGAAGATTTAATGAGCATTTTAGTTCGAGCCATGCAAACCAAATATAGTGCGATAATTTTAGATACATTCGATAACGATTTCTCTAAAATTTCCAAAGATATTAGGTAATATAATTTATATATTACTTATTATATTATTAACTTTGAAATCCTGCCTCTTGTATGATACTTACTTATGGTGGCGCAATGGAGATGGCGGGTTAGGACGAAGCTAGATTGATGCCTCGCCGTACATGACTATAACCTCGCAATTGAACCTCATGGTTTCAGAACCCAAGATCTCTTCCCGGAGAGGTCTGAAATTTTTTATCAAAACTTTCCTCGAACCTTTCGAGGTGTATCGCGTCCCGAGCGGTCATGGTCCATGTTTCACCCCCGTAAATTACTACCGGCTTAATCAATGTTTTATATATTTTAATTTTAGTTTTAGCCGATAGTGATTTGTATCCTAATATTTTCTTCAGGCCACGTTAGCACAATTGCCATATTGAATCCTGGAGGTTATTTCATTGCACGTTAAGTTCTTCTCCTTGAGGATGGATCCTAGATATTTAAAATCCTGGACCCTTTCAATATTTTTGTTATTGACACTCACGGAGGTACAACCTCCAGTATTCACTCTCGAAACCGTCATTAATTTAGTCTTCTCATAATTGATTGACATACCGAAGGTAGTAGCAGTCCCGTCGATAGACGTAAGCGTTACCAAAGCTTTCGATCTCGATTTCGCCACGACGTCGATGTCGTCCGCAAAGGCAATATACATAATATCTTCGTTCCATGGATGTGAGTGTCCCAATCTGCCAGCCTCCCTCATAATAGCTTCCATATGCAATAATAAAGAGAATCGAGGAGAGGGCGTCCCCTTATCTAGCTCTCATCGTCACCTCGAAAGGTTCCGACAGGGCGTCATTGGAATGTACAACACTGACCGATCCGGTCATGCACATCCTCGACAGCTTCACCAGCTTACTCGAGATTCCCATCCCCAACATGGTCTCCCAAAGCTTTTCCCGATTGATGCTGTCGTATGCTTTGCAAAAATCTACAAAAATCTCTTGCATGATGTTTTAAATAATTATGCAATGCAATATTATATGACAATAATCCTTGAATTTTAAATGAGTAGAGTTCTACTTTCATTCTTTGACCATTTCACCGACTTGTAAGTTGCAAAAATATATTTTTTAGAATCATAATTGAGCGAGGCACTTTACAGTGGTTGGCAGAAATAAGTGATGGCGATGCAAGAATTGCTCTAAATAGCTTGCAAATCGCAATTCAAAGCAAAGAATCTTCAAAGGATACACAGAACATCATCGGCGTATTCATATCTCTTGACGATATCAAAGATGGAATTAAGGTATTGATATTAACATTTATTTGAGTCTAACACTTTGTATACGGGTACGGTTTGATGAGAGACGATGCCTGAACTTGGGGATATCCGCATCGCGCGAATCAATCATAGCGTATGATTAACTGTTTCACACTCTCTTCCGCCTGGCACAGGAATTTGTTTGTAGTTTTTTTTTTGTTATAATGAAGTTTTCATTTACGGAATCTATCTCTGCTCATTGCTTAGGGGAAAATTGGAGTAGCGCAGCCTGGATCTGTTGTCCAATTGTCTTCTATCCCATCTTTTTGCACCCTTTCCATCATCAAAATCAGTCCGATGAATTTCTTCATTTCTCGAAACATAATATCGGTCCATTTTCTTGTCTTCGGACCAGTCTTAAATCGAGTTTTGGCTGTGATATTTATTAGATCTGTTTTTTACTTTAATCATAATATTTTTGACAGAGATCGCACCTTTTATATGATAGAAAAGGAGAAGAGCATTTTAATATAATATCTGCAATGCACAAATCAATAAGAGCCTCCGATGACAATGCTGCTTTATATTGGCTAACAAGAATGTTGCAAGGCGGAGAAGATCCACTTTATATTGCAAGAAGGCTCATAAGAATTGCCGGAGAAGATATCGGTAGGTTTAATTTTGTTTTTTATTTTCATAAAAACAAATAGATATTAGTAATTTTCAAGATTTTACTGAAACTGTTACTAATTTGTAAATTGCAACGACTATGAAAATCATGTCATGAATTGGTTATGAAGTTAAAAGTAAGATGGTACATCCGATCATCTTTTTGCACAGGGGATCCGTCCCAAAGATCACTACATAGGCTTAAATAACTGAAAATATGAAAGTTTTCAATCGCAAAAGCAATTGACCAAGCTTATCACTAAGATGAACAAAATCTCAGTGGATGCGCCATATGTAGCATTCTTAGAGTTCGTATTTATTAAGGTTTTTGAACTCCAAGACATATTTTAATCCCTTAAATTAGCCCCAATGACACAACAGTCTTTGAAATGCATCCCCCTTTAAAAAAGAAGAAAAGTCTTCTGAAGAATACTGCTCAATCCTTAAAAAGCTCCCACTCTCTTTATCTTGATGGCTGCGAAAGCATTCTTCGGTAAATGCACCCAATTATTTTTAGAGAGTAGGGAAAATCTGAGAAAGGTATTTTAATGCCAAAATAAGGCATTTGATGTATTACTGTAAACTTATCCTATCGTATTTCACTGTAAATAAATTAAATTTTAGGATTAGCCGATCCAAATGCTTTGACCCTAGCCGTATCTTGTATGCAAGGCTGTCAGCATATTGGAATGCCAGAATGTGATGTTTTATTAGCAGAATGTGCTGTTTACATGGCTAGAGCACCTAAAAGTACAGAGGTTTACGTTGCTCTTGGGAAATGTAAAAGTAATATTTCTGAACATAAAGGTGCATTGCCATCGGTTCCACTCCACTTGAGAAATGCTCCTACAAAACTCATGAAAAATATAGGTATTTTGCATTCTACGCTTTGTCCGTTTTGAAAATATTGTTTAGTGAATAAACGTGTTGAAATTTTTTAAATTCAATATATCTTATTTAACCGTTTTAGTGCCAAAAAATTAATATTGTTTGCTTAAAAATGCCAAAAAAAATGCTTTTTTTCAAAATTATGCAACATCATAATTATTCCATGGATTTTGTTCATTTTTTCGCTATTTTATAAAGGAATGTTGAAGACGAGTCGACGGAAATAGACGATTGGCACTATAACGGTTAATACTTTCAAAATAATTGATGTTATTTTTTTCTAATTTGTTTCACTTATTAAATCATTTAATCTTATGCAGGTTATGGAAAAGGTTATAATATGCTACACAAAGATGAATCAAACCTTTTATATATGCCAACCGAATTGGAAGATATTAATTTCTTCAAGTAGAATATGATACACAATGAAACCATGGAATTACTGTTTTCACAAGGTTAACAAAGAACTTCCAAATGGAGGAAAATCAAGCAACATGATTCATATTTGCTACCTAATTATAAACACCTTTTCCAATTATATAAATAGAGACCCTAAAAACTTTATCTTGATCGATGTTACATCAATTTTAGTATTTACTCCATTGAAATGAGGCCACAAAAATTATTCAAAAGGTGAGAAAAGCTAAATTCCGGACTCATGTTTTTTGAGGTTTTAAACTATTTTAAATATTCAAGTCATAAATAAAGTCTATGTTCCTAAATGAAAGCATATTTACTTCCTCGTCTTGAATTTTCCCATTTCCCAAGAAAAATTCTAAATTATAAACCACTTTAGAACGATTTTTTTTTTAAATCAAATTTTTTAGAAAATATAGCAACCCTTAGTCTTCTGTCTGTCTGACAACTTCTTCTTGTCTGACAACAACGTCTTCGATGTTCGACTGCATCCTCTTGAGGAGCAGTCGAAGGTCTCTAAGGTCTTCCCAAGACCGTCCAGCATGCACAGCGGTCTCGTTGTGGCCTTACCCGGCTTCTTGATAAATTTCTTCTCTGTCAGGCAGGCATTGAGTGCTTCCAGCATTATACCCGGGTACTCGGCAATCATCAGAAATGCAAGTGGCTGAAAAACGGGAAAGTGCATTGACATTACGTTATCCGTTGCTTGCGTAAAAGACGTCGTGAACGAAGTGGACGCTATAGGAGGGTTGACTGTATCAACCTAAGTGTGTGGCATAGATTCGCATATTTAAACAATTTCGCATTTATCGCAAAACGCGATAATCACGTATCTTTAGGTGTGAATCATACAACATTTTAAAAAGAAAAAAAAGCTTGATTTGGTCTTGCATAATTAATTTTAAAAGTTCATGAATATTTTTTGTGTAATTTGGGTACGTATATGTATATAGAACTTTCAAAAATGAATAGTGGGGATGGCCTGATATCAATACATTTCGTATCCCCCCGCGATGAATTCAACATCGAAATGTAAAAGTGGATTCTTCGAAACATTTTTCAGAAGGGCAAGGAAAATTTTTCGAAGAACACGTTATCGCTTTAAAGAGAACGAAAATAATTTAATAGCTTTGATGGATGATGGTTGGTGAAGCGATACAATATGGTTTCATTTCCACTGTACTTGTGTATGTATTTTATTTCATTATTATTTTTTCTTTTTAATATTACTTATATAATATAATCACTGTTACGTTTTGGGCCCCTCACCGTCTCGTGGGACTTGCAATCTTAGGAGTGCTCCGCATCTGCTTCCGGCCGTCACCCAAATTACTGGACGTTCTCGGACTCGCACCCTCCAGGGGCGGGGCTCGAATACCCCCATAGCATACACACACAAATCTTAGAAATATTTATTATATTGCATATATATTAGGACGGTCCTTATTTGGAGCAAAATTTTTTTCGAATATCGGTTAACATCTCGTTTGTTTTTCCATCATAAAAAAACTATTTCAGTAATTTTTCAAAATAATATTTTCATTAAAAAAATTAAAACACTGTTAATCACTATTATTAAAATAAAATATTTACATGTAAAATGAACGTTTAGATTACAAATAAAGATTTTTAATTAATTTTAATTCAATTAATTAATTTTAAAACTAAAACCATAAATATTCAAGATACAAGTGTTGATTTTTTTCTATCAAGATATTTTTATACAGTATACAAATAGTCAGGTTAATATCAATAAGATCAAATGGCTTCATAGTCAAGATTGTAGTATGGGAGTGGTCAAAACAGCCTTTAGGCGGTCGGATTGCGAGCCGAGTTGTACAAGTTTGTCTTCTAATTTTAGCGGTCTTATGTTTATGTGACAATAGAAAGTAGATGTATGCGAGTATTTGTTTATTCACTTACCTTGGAAGTTTGGCTTTTTATGGTTTTACTTACGTTTTATTATCTTTGTTGTAGTTCACCATCACGGGGGAGATATTCCTTTTTTATGCGGATATATAATTCATTCAATCGGCACTAAATTTAAAAAAATATTACTATAATGTGTTAATATAGTGAATTTAAGAAATTATAACACTAAATTTAAAAAATAGGTGTGCTATATTCACAAAATTAAACTAGAAAAAAGAGTCACATCTTTTAATTTTTAAATCATTTATTTTAGAACTGAAATTACAATATTTTCATTTATTACCTGTTAAATAAACAATACTTTCAAGTACCTCATAAACCTTAATCATATCGAAAGAATTTTCTTAAGAAAACAGCATTGATGTTCAATAATTGATAATTAGCATTAGTTCCGTATTATTTACTTTGCTTATATAGATAAGTATAAAAAATGATTATTTACTAATTATGTATCCATGCGCTCGGAATCATCAATCTTACGCACGGATGTTTCAACAACTTCAAAATGTACCGTGTCAGAACTCAGCAATGCTGTGGATCCTACAGCATACTTGTAAGATTGCT
The DNA here is from genome assembly GCA_008973525.1 of Stenopsyche tienmushanensis. Lineage (NCBI taxonomy): Eukaryota > Metazoa > Arthropoda > Insecta > Trichoptera > Stenopsychidae > Stenopsyche > Stenopsyche tienmushanensis. The sequence goes on along the minus strand of WACJ01000406.1, from coordinate 26,419 downwards.
GTTTTTTACCCTTAAGGTTGATATTTTTGATGTGGTTACGGAGATAGGTAACGTTTACTTTTCCTTCCTCATCTTTTTTGACGACACACATATCTACGTTAGAACCAGAACCCAAATCGTTGAATATACCAGCAGAGATGGCCTTTACGATGAGTTTCTCTCCATCTAATTGAGACATATCTTTTTTCCAGCCGGATTCAAATATGGCCATAGCAGCCAATGATCCAGAACCTAAAATAGTAAAATATAATTTATATAACAATCCGCTATGAAGTAATGCGGTATAAAAATGTTAATTGATTACCCATCGTTGCATACGGCACTTTATCAGTGGAACCGTGAGGAGCAATTGAATAAATGTGAGGTCCGACTTTGTCGACGCCTCCCAAAATAAGAGCAGCTCCTATATGACCTTGGTGTCTAAACAGTTCGCGTTTAAGCAGAGTAACTGCTACGGTTGGAGAAATGTCTCTTTCCATTTCATACTCTAGAAGTTTGATTTGGGCTGATATTTTTCTTGTGATCATTTCTGTATCAGCCGCTGTACCCGCTCCACAGCAATACATATTATTTCCAATGTAATGGATTTTCTCACAGTTCTTATCGGAAACAATTGAACCTTCAGTTGCTCTTGTATCTGCGCCGAGTATTATACCGTCTTTAAACTTTATCCCAACAATAGTTGTTCCTGTTTTTCTAGCTCGGGGAGCTGAAAATCCTCTGGCAGAAATAGCTTCATTTCTAAAAAAGGAATGGTAAGAATACACATTAAAAAAGCATATTATAAAAACATGTGTACATTTGACAGAATGGTAAATTTGACAAATAGATTTTATGTGGAATCAAGTACATAAAGTTAATATTCATGATAATAATACACAAAATTACTATAGTTATGAATGCTATGACATTTATAGAAAAATATATTTGAGATTTATGGAAGTCATCTTTAAGATGTTGTGGTTATTTAGTTTATCGAAATTTCATAAAGCAAATACAAAGAATGAATTACCTGCGACAGTTTTCGAAGCTGAAGCCAGGAGCTGGATCGTTCATCAAAAGACAGCCAGCCATGTTAAGCGATCAGTATCCAATACACTAACCGGTGAAAATACTGAATAGTCACCGCAGCTTGTCGACTGTTATTATTGCCAGTGAACAAAAATCGTTTGATTAATATTCATTAAATTGTATTGGATTACTTTGCACCATAAATAAAATTCAAAAATAATTTTGCTTTAATTGTTTCGAATAAAAGGTTCTCATTACCTATAATATATATGAGATATAATTAACGTTTATTAAAATTTAAAAACGTTCAAATTTAATATTGGTGAAAATATATAATTATAATATTAAAAACAAAAAGCTATTGAAACATTAAAAACCATTTTTTTTTTCAATTTTCACTATTTTTAAATGTTAAACATTTGTGTTGTAATTTAAAAAAATCTTTTTGCACTTTCATATGTTAAAAACACGTTATTTTATTTATAAAAATAAATACAGGATCATTTGTATTAAAATCGTAATAAAAATATTATTTAGTATGTATTAAAGCAGCATGATATTGCATATATAAAATGATAAATGTTACAAAATGTGTCATAAATTATTTGTTTTTAATTTATTATGGTACCGTTTTTAAAAAAATCATAAAAAACCTTAATTAAACGTTTGGATATATAGATAAAGTTAATTATATTAAATCTTTGATTATAATGAATGTGGTGCAAAGTCACCTACGTATAGCTTGACAGATTCGATTCATTAATGGCTGCTGAAAGAAAGTTTTATAATCAAAATTGTGACACAAGAAGGAATGTGGCTACATATGAAAGTACCGTTAGCGAGGTCGAAGGCTTTAAAGTTAAATGGGGTCGTATATGTTCGTAGACTTTTATGGGATTAAATCGTCGAACTTATGATTGTTTTGTTGCAATCTTCCTGTGGTGATTTTGTTCGCTCGATTTGTTAATTTAATTAAAATGGAGAAAGCTACGACGAAGAAATCTTCCAAAGTTAAAGAAAAGTGGAAAAACGACTTGGACGTGGATTCAGACGCTGCAAAAAAATCCGATGACACCAAAGGAGAAAGAGAAGTTGTTCGTTTTATTGATGAAAATATATTTAAATATTTTATTAACATATTGTGATACTTTTTAATTGTCATCGGCCTATTTCATATTTCATGATTTCCGCATGCCAATTAAGCAGTTGAATATTCGCATTTTGATCTTTGCAGATATCGTTATTGTTATTTTAATTTTATAGGGCGATGGAGCTTCCGCAACTGATATCTACGAAGAAGACTTAATAAACAAACAATTATTTTATAAGAAGAAATTTAGCATAGCTATTGAATTTGATGTGATGGCCTTAAGTTTATTTTTAATTGGCATAATTACTAGATTTTATAAATTACAAGAGCCTAAAAATATTGTGTGAGTGAAATAAAACAATAACAACATATGATTATGATATACATTGGATTAATCACATTTGAAATAATACGTTTTGACTCTCTGCAGTAGTATATAATATATTAAATGTATGATTACTTTGACAATGCTTTTATCATATATTCCTTGTTTTAGTTTTGATGAATTACATTATGGACGCTATATTTCATTATACATGAAAGGAATTTTCTTCTTTGACTCACATCCTCCTCTTGGAAAGCAGTTGCTCTCGGGTGCTGCATATTTAGCAGGGTATTCAGGGAACTATACATTCGATAAAATTGGCAGCCCGTATGATGAGTCCGTTCCAATATTTGCTATGAGGCTCGTTCCTGCATTGTGTGGTAGTTTGCTCATTCCAGTATCTTATAAAATAATGCTCATATTAGGATTTTCAGAGTGGACTGCAACAGTCGCCGGTATTCTTATTATATGTGGTATGTTTAAAATAATGCAACAATATTAATATTTGTTAATATATTAATAATATAATTCTATTTTCAATTTTGCTTATTTTTAATTTATAGATAATGCTCTCTTAACTCAATCGAGATTTATGCTAATGGAGTCCATATTGTTGATTTTTGCATTTGTTGGAATATTTTGTCTTCTTAAATTTAAATTTTATCAGAAAGGTTCTAACAGTTTTTTAAGATGGTTGTGGCTTATCTTGGGATCTATGTCCCTCACTTGTTGCATGAGGTTTGTCTTATTTATAAAATATCTATTTAAAATAAAACTATTAATTTCATATTATTTTATAAAAATGCGAAATGAACCATTTTGGCTGCTTCAGTGTTTTTCAAAGCACTGTCGAAAAATGCTACTGAATATCTTGGAAAAAATATAGTAATGTATTAGGGATACCCAGAAAAAAGGCATTTTAATAAATGAAATTCATTTTTTTTATAACAAATTTGTTTACAAAAATTATTCTATTATCGGACAAATTCTCAATAATATTATTTTATATTTCAGTATTAAATATTCCGGTTTCTATTCCTGTTTTTTGGGCTTCTTCATTATTGGACGTCAATTTTGGAAGTCATTGGGAAACCATGCGATACTCATTCGAACGCTATTATATAATTTCCTTCAGTTATCATTCATCATCATTTTGTTTCCGACGCTTGTATACATTTCCATTTTTGCAATCCATTTGACGCTATTAACGAAAGCTGGTCCGCACGATAGTGTAATGACTAGTGCATTTCAAGCATCACTAGAAGGTGGCTTAGCGAGTATTACGCAAGGGCAACCTATTCACGTCGCGCACGGATCACAAATTACGCTTCGGTGAGATTCTAACAATTGATTTTATTATTAAAGCTATAAAACAACATTAATAAACCATAATTTTAGACATACTCATGGTCGTACGTGTTGGCTTCATTCACATGCACACGTTTATCCTATACGTTATGCCGATAAAAGAGGTTCTTCTCATCAACAACAAGTAACATGCTATAGCTTTAAAGATGTTAACAATTGGTGGATAGTTAAAAGACCAGAAAAGAACGATCTCGTCGTTGAGTATCCGATCGATCCGATTAAACATGGCGATGTTATTCAATTAGTCCACGGAATAACGAGCAGAGCCCTTAATTCACACGATGTAGCTGCACCTATGTCACCACAATGTCAGGTACAATTAATCATCTAATTTCAATGTTTCTATGAAGTATTTATGTGATTCCGATGTTTATAAGCATTTATTTTGTAGGAAGTCTCTTGTTATATTGATTATAATGTTTCAATGCCTGCTCAAAATTTGTGGAAGGTCGAAATTATTAATAGAGATAACGATGAAGCCCTATGGAGTACCATACAGTCAATGATACATCTCATACATGTTAACACTGGTCTTGCTCTAAAGTTTAGTGGACGGCAACTGCCAGAATGGGGTTTCAATCAGCATGAAGTCGTAGCTGATAAAGTCATAAACCAAGACGATACCGTTTGGAATGTTGAAGAGCATCGATATACTAAAAGTATGTTCATGCATTTGGGAAATTTAACGTGTATTTATATATTTATTTCTATATTATTTAATTGTATTTTAGCGGACGATAAAAGAGAAAGGGAAAGGCAATTAATTCACGCTGAAATGATTCCGACGACGGCTACTCATCTTTCCTTTTGGGAAAAGTTTTTAGAGTTGCAGTATAAAATGATTTTTACAAGTCAAGAATATGTTCAAAATCATATGTTTTCAAGTGAACCTTTGGAATGGCCGTTGTTATCGAGAGGGATTGCTTATTGGGTCTCGTCAAATTCAAACGTAATAATTGTGTATATTATAGGATCTTTCAATAGGGATGCTCGAAATTTGTTGCGTTATAATGGTCATGTTCTTAAACGAATATATCTATAAACTTATTGCAAATTATTTAGTATCGAATGACAAATCAACATGAAAGATTATAGCGCTGAACAACATGTGCACGTTATCAAATTTTATTCTTAAATTCAGTGCTCCGTTTAAGAAACGTTTCGCCAAAAAAATATAGCAACGAGGTCCATTTTTGGATGAATAAATGTGTGAACAAGCAAAATTGTTAAATTTGGGACGATATCAATCCACACATCAGCATCATATGCATGCTGATAAAGTCGCAGTTTCATGCGGATTTTCTTCTTCTTATGGTGGCACTGATCACCATTCTTGTCTGTCTTGGACCTCCTCCCTTCAATTGCCCAGGCCCAGATGTGCGGCATCTTTTTCTACTTAACTAGACCAGCGTAGCCGAGGTCTTCCGACGGGTCAACTGCCACTCAGTTGGAAATCTAGGACAGCTCGAGGGACTTGGTGTGACGGCATCCGTGCCACATGATCTGCCCAATGAGGATGGTAAGGTACTGACAAAGCTAGTAATAGTCGCCTCGCCGTACATGTCCATGATCTCGCGATTGGACCTCATGGTTTCAGAACCTGAAGTTCATCCTGGAGAGGTCCAAAAATTTTCTTCTCGAACCTCTTGAAGTGCACTGCGTCCTGAGCGGTCATGGTCCATGTTTCACCCCCGTAAACCACTACCGGCCTAAGATTATATTGGGGGTTATTTCGGATATTTCATTATACATCAAGTTCTTCTCCGTGAGGATGGATCCTAGATATCCAGGATCCTTTCAATTACATTGTTATGTTCACGGAGGTACAACCTTCAGTATTCACTCTCGAAACCATCATTCATTTAGTCTTCTCATAATCGCTGCCAAAGTTTTTGTACTCGATTTCACCACGACGTCGATGTCTTCCACAAAGGCAAAATATATTATGTCTTCGTTCCATGAATGTGTGTTCCATGAATAAAAGAGAATCGGGGAGAGGACGTTCCCTTGTTTAACTCCCATCGTCACCTCGAAAGGCTCCGACAAGGCGCAATTTCCATCTCCAACATGGTTCTCTAAAGCTTTACCTGATAATTTGGTGTGGATTTTGGTTTTACGGCATCATTGTTACAAAGCGCAACTGGCATTGCCATAAACATCAAGGGCGAGTGCTACAGATTGATGATAAGCAACTTCTTGTGGCCTAAACTAGATGATGTGGATACCGACGATATGTGGTAACAACAGGTAACAGGGTACTACCATTGGACCTGAGGCTGCAAATCAGTGCGGCAAAATATTGCTGGCGGAAGGGACTGTCGCTATCAGTGGGATTGGACTCAAGCGCGGTCATCCGGGCATGGCAGGAAAGGTGGTCCGAGTCCCTGAATGGACACCATCTCTATTTGTTCTTCGGTTCTGTGGAGCGGAGATTAAAGTCGCGGTTCGCGTCGATAGGCCATTGGATGTGGGGCACAGAGATCTGGTGACCCGTCCCGGTGCCTTGCCATCTTACAATGTGCTCGGTCATCAGATTGAGTAGAAGTCGGTCCTCTTGGGGGACGTTAAATTAGTTTTCACACTAATTCTAGCGTTGTCAGATGAGTGAGCTGTCATGAGGTTGTTTTTTACTCGACCTGTGTACATGCTCAGCTGTGGGTGGTTCCGTCCCCCTTTTTTTTTTACTTTGGAGCTATCTTAAATTGCATGTCTATGCAAATAAAACGCAAATACTTCACGCCCTCAAAGTCAGAAAAACAAACATTATCTAGCAAATTCGGGCAGATTTATGCGACAAAGTCATCGAAAATTGGACCTTCCGAATATGTGCCACCAAGCAATTGAGCATCCTTATTGAAAGACCCTGTATTTATTTAGACTTAACATGTTAAAATAATTAATAATTGTGTTATGTTTGATTTTTTAGGCTCAAGTACATTTGATTGGAAATTTAGTCATATGGTATACCGCGTCGTTAGGACTGTTTTTATACTTTTTCTTCTTGGCGTTTTATCTAGTGCGGCGGAGAAGATTATATTACGATTTGTCCGTTTCGAACTGGGAACAATTCTTGACGACCGGGGAAGTATTCGTTGCCGGCTATTTATTCCATTTTATACCATACTTCTTCATGGAAAGGACGCTTTTTCTTCACCATTATTTAACGGCATTTGTATTTAAAACCCTATTGTTGGCAGCTATGATAGAACATTTGTACGTGTTTCTAATTCTGAAAACGGGTAAAAAATGGATTCTTTTTATATTCGTATTGATGATAATCACGTGGCTTTGCTACGTTATACAGACGTTTGTTAAATTCTCAGTTCTGAATTATGGAGTGACGGATCTGAGCGAAACGGACCTCGTAGAATTAAGATGGAAAGACACGTGGGATTTTATTTTACATAAAAAATAATAATTCCAAAGCAAATACAATTTTGTGTAAATTAAATGAAATCAGTGAGACTGAAAATGTTTTTGGTATTGCTATCAAGTTTATTCATATTTTACTTTAAAGCTGATATTTATTAATTTATTGTTTATATTAAACTAAAACTATAGGATTTAATTACATTGTTGATATTTTTATAGCGCGCGTTGCTAGTTAAGTATTTCCACGTGGATATTAAATTTTATAATGAATATTTATACTGCCGCCGTTGAGGTTGAAATTTTTTTTAATCATTTTTTAAAATAGAATAAATGTTAGATATGTACAATATTTATGAATAAATTATTTTTTTAATAAGATATCGACGTTTTTTAAATAGTGCATTGATGTCAATTTAATGAAGATAAATTGACGATAATACGTTTCAATCTAATCTTTGAAATTTGATAATCTGTATTGTTTCTCCGCCGAGATTAACATGTCGTATCATCAAATTATTGTTAGTAGTTCAAAGATTTGACGGTTTCGTCGCAGCATTTAAATAAATGATCGGCTGTTTAAAAAAAAACTCCAGCTGATTATGCTAAGTGCCACATAGTGCTCTTATTATAATTGATATGGCGGATTTTGGTATGTCTGTGGAATTTGATTAAGTAAACATCTTATGTATTATGATGGCCCATCTCCAAGTTTGTATACAATCATGAGAGATAAAATTATACATTTTTTACTTTAGTATACGAGTAATTAATTATTCTTCGTAAGGAATTCATCCGAGTGCTAACACGTCATTATTAAAAAATTTAACAGTATGTTTACGAAATCATTTTAAATCTTTACTATATCAGTATGTAATCATCATCATAAGTAATGAAATGATTAGTGATATTGTGATACATTTTTGTGAGAAATCGCCTTAAATAATATTTCGAAGTAAACTCATTTTTGGTCTTATTTTAACCTTTCGATTAGTGAATTATATGTTGAATATAAAAAATGTTTGATTACTCATATATTGGTAGTGCCAAAAATACGTGCCGTTTTGTATATCTGATTTATAGATGTAAGAACAAACGAGTTTAATCAATAAAATATTTTACATCTTAATTTATTACATATACGGAATAAAATAAATGATATTTAAAATCTAGTCATTGCTTATCTGCTTTCCGGAGGTCATAATATGTTAAATTATGATTAAATTGATGATGAAAAATTATTATTATTCATTATGTAATATATTTGATTAGGACTGTTATATTTGGAAGGCGGCTTTGCATTGTTTGTGAAATGTTTATGAAGAATTATCATATTTGTTTACAATTTTAAATATAAACTATCCTCGTCTTACGCGTTCTGATCTGATCTGAATGATTAACCGTGCAACTTTTTGTGTTTCTTTAAAATCTATAAATGTAAATATAAAATAATGATCAATATAAAACCTTTGAAGATGACTTGCAAAGTGATTTTTTAACATTCATGTATAAATTGATTGGATGAATTTAAAAAAAAAGTAATTTTTAATAAAAACATACGGTCTTAAATTAATAATAAATGTGAGCACTGGCAAAAGTCCAAAATTTTTTATGCATTTCGTTTATTAATATCGACGTATTTAATGAGTAATGCCAAATGCGTAAAAGTTACGAAATTATTCTTTAAAAAATTGTGTTTTTAATAGGGATCATTTTATTTCCATATCATTATTAAAATCCAATCGTCAAATGCACCAAGTCGTTTAATTTTCATTTAACATTATTAAAATATCTCAATAATAAAAAAATAAAAACAGTGCAAAATAAAAATCAAGTGTAATATTATTGCGCATAAATATGAATAATATGTTTTAATTTATTAAAATATTTTAAGCAGTTCGAATATTTTATGGCCGAAAATTCTGCTGTTTAGTACATCATCTGTCATTATAACCTCCCGGGAAAGTTTCTTACTGATGTTATATGACAGTGAATTCGTTTGTATAAATGTAGTACTCGGCGATAATTCGTAACGGTGTTTTTATATTGTTAAGAACGATGGGCTCTTTATTTCGTAAAGTATCTAGATTAGTGATTCCCTTGAATAGCTGTAGATCTCTGTGTGTTAATTCTTCGTTTCGACCGAAGGTGCAATTGGTATTTGATAATGCCGAAATTAAAACATTTTATCCACGCGTTTTAAATTTGAATGGATGCAATAATTTTTCGTATCCCGTTAGAAGTTATGCCAATAATAGTACAAATATAGGAAATGTGGATCCAGCTAAACCTGAAAACAATAATGAAAAACCGGGGATCGTTGCTCGATTCAAACAGATGTACAGAGACTATTGGTATGTTCTCGTACCGGTTCATCTAGTTACGTCAGCCTGTTGGCTTGGTGGATTTTATTATCTCGCTAAAAGGTATGGAACTAGTTTTATGTCTTATCATGTTAATATTTATTCCCTATCTTTTTAACATTGCGATATCAATTTTCGATAAGGATGTGTTTAAAATATCCAATTTTTATGGTGTATATTTTATTTATTATTTCAGCGGCGTTGATGTCATAGCTTTATTAAAATCTATGGGAATCAGCGAAAAATTCACCGACCCTCTCAAAGACTCTAGTATGGGTTATTATGCATTGGCATATGCTCTCTATAAAATTGCTACTCCTGTTAGATACACTGTAACCGTAGGTTAGTATAGTGTTGCATGTTCGGTTAAAATTATTTAACCTCGAATAGAATATTATTCTTACATTTTTAGGTGGAACTACTATATCAATAAAATATTTATTGCAATGGGGTTATATTAAGCCCATTCCTTCGCGAGAGCAATTAAAAGAAATGTACCAGGAGAGGAAGGAAGGTTTGCAAGAAATGTATCAAGACACAAGGCAAGAGCTGCGGCATAGAAAATACCAAATTAAAGAGCGAAAAGATAATGTTATGAGCGATATTGCGAAATATAAGCAAGAGATGAAAGAAATTAAAGAGAGTGAATTGAAAAATAAATAAGAACACCATAATGTATAGTTACAATTGTAGTTTTTCAAATTAATGACATCATTAACGATGCAAAAGCTTTTTAAAATTAACAATCAGTACACATATTTCAAAATGGTGCTATAAATGTTTAACGCATATGAATGTGCAATAATATATTTGTCAGTATGAAAGTCTGATGAATGAAAATATAATTTTTAATGCAGATATTTTAAACCACTTAAATAACGGTACAGACAACGGTACATTTAAATTGTGATATTGGCTCCTCAGTGTGCTCATTGGCAGTCGACTTAAAATGTGTTATGCAGTTCAATCCGGTATGATTGGAAGTCTAAGACTTGGTCTCTGGAATGTTTTAAAAATGTTTTTGTTAATAGAATATTAAGAATTTTGTTATTATTTAATGTTGAAAATTTTAAAGTATGTATTATTGTTGTGAAAATAATATAGTACAGGTAACGCTATACAGTTGATTTTTTTATATTAATGTAAATTCACTTGCTAGATTATTTTTCAAGTTAGAGATGATGAATATTATTTTATATGAAAAAGGAAACGAAATGACAAATAAAAAAGTGAAGCAAATTTAAATTTTTAATTATCATACCTACAGATATTAGTGTTGCAATTTTGATAAATATTTTAAATATGATAAAATTATTTCTTTAAATTAAAGGGTCATCTCACTTTATCACGTCAAAAAAATTGTTTTTTTATTAATTTCATTTTTTGAAAGTCCATATCTCTAAGAATGTCGTCTATAATTTTGGTGAAGAAATTCGGATTATTTCAATGCTTTATAGCTAATTCGCGTAATATGCTTGAAGCAATTACTCCATCTAGATTGCACCCCAGCGGCTTTGAGACTGCCGCGGCCACAGACTTGCCCCTATACCTGCTTTTGTTTGCAGGCCAAAGGTTCCTATTGGGGACCTTTCTTATCTTTGTTCTAGTAAGGAGCAAATGAAGCCAAAAAAATGTTGTTACAGCACTCATCTTGCGCACAGCTTTTGTGTGGCCAAATTTTCAGTCAATATGTGATGTACAGCACTTTTTGAAGTGCCTACCATGTTTGTTAGATTGTGCATTTTCAGTTGATGGTCATCCAATACCTGACCACCATTTCTGACATGGTGGTCGATCACCGGCGACCACTTCATCTTGGCAGCTTGTATGATCTCGTATAAACACTGCCACCTAATATTTTACTATTGTAAACGAAGGAGCAGACTTCCCCCCATTAGAATTTAGCTTGCCTTTGATATTGGTTGAACTGAAACATTTCAAATAAAAGTATTATATCACATAACGAAGACTAATTGCCTCCGTGTTTATAAATTCACTGAGAATGTTCAGTATTGATGGTTCCCAAACAAATACTGAACAACGCAGTGTCTTCAAGCTTAAGTTTTATAAGGTAAGTACTCTCTACCATAGGTACTTCTTGGACTACCCTTATCATATAAGAATCATGAATGAAGTGTGATATAGCAATGAGGAATAAGCAATAGTCAGATAAGCAATTAAATCAGAAACATGCATGTTGATTACCAGGTCAGGATAGAGATTAGTGAATTTAAGATTTTCTATGTATTATTAGGTCAGCCGGATGTAATGTCGTTTTTAACGCGATTTAAAATAATTTATCTTACTGATAAATAAAAGATCTGGCAACGGAGCCTCCCTGCCTAGCTCTGCTTCCGGCGCATTGTATAGCACTGCCCACGATATCAACTGGCCAACAGATCGACCAGAGTAGATGGGGTGCCTCTCTTCCTCAGCTTGTTCCAGAGTAGGGTCCGGTCAAAGCGAATGAATGCCTTACTCAGGTCGAGAAAGCAAGCATAGACGACTGTCCTTTTGCAGGTGTAACACCTGACGACTTTCTTGAGCGTGTAGATGGTCAAGCTGATAGATGTGTTCGTCCTGAACGCAAATTGCACATCGTCAGTGTAAAGGTAAGTTTTTAACTTCCTGTAAATGATTTTTTCAAGTAGTTTGGCCAAGATAGTGGCGAGTGCAACGGGTGCAAGAAATTATGCATGACCATTCTGTTAAATAGCGTTTTCAGGATAAACAATCAAGTGCAATGTGCTCCGCATTGAGTCCATCATTACCACAAGACTTTTTGCCAGTGAGCGATTTGAGCGCGTCCTTGATCTTGCTCAGTGTTATGTCGATTCAAATAAAGACGGGGCAGAAGAAGCGATCGTTGCGGAAAACAACGACGAATATGCCGATCATCTCTGATATTTTTTTTATGGATGGCATCAGATCATCCTCGATTGCTGATTTCAGGGCTGCTTGGATGAGTTGTCCACTTCGAGGCTTGTCTTCCATACATAGATCGATGGCATTTCCTGACATCCAATATGTTACAATTTTCTTGTAGTGGCACTTATAGCCCTATGAGAGGGCCCCGGCTACTGACAATCGTCGGTCCTGGGCCTCCTCCCTCCCATTGCCCAGGCCCAGACGCGCGGGATCTTTTTCTATTTGACTAGCCCAGCGTAGCTGAAGTCTTCAGACGGGTCTACGGCCACTCGGTTGGAAGTCCAAGACGGTTCGGGGGACTCACCGTATATGTCCATGATCTCGCGATTGGACCTCATGGTTTCAGCACCTGAAGTTTTATCCCGGAGAGGTCCAAAAATTTATTTTTCATATGGTATTGAAAAAGCATACAGCTCAGACGTTCCAATGGACACGTCTCTCCCATTGTTGTTAGAGGGATACGGGTGGCGATTTTTTTATCGCAGGCCGACAAACAGGTCCTCGACAAAAAGGTAAAAATATAGTTTTTTATAAAATAAAAAGATGAACTATTATAAAACATTTATTTTTGTGAAATAAGTACTGATTACAATAAAAACTTGCATACAAAATGTGACTCTAGGAATACATGATTAATTGTCGGATCTGACACCACATTATTTTATGCATAGAGAGCTCACTTTAAATAGTTCAGTTAAAACATATGGCACATAGCCAAGTCTAATTGTGCTGATCCTTCGAGAAGTGAACGTTTGAACTTACGACTCGCCTAACCAGACAACAGCGTTGCGTTTTTTTTTCTCGTTTCCCTACTAAATATCGTTGAAATTTGTATACAATTTATGCATGTCGTTACATATATAATTGGAATTTCAATACTTGTTTGTCGAACTTGTAACAATTAAAAATTTTGCATGTAGAAACATAAACCAAAATATTTTACAATCATATATATACTTACGAATTAACTAAAGCTTAAAAAATCACATTATAAGAATGACGTTGATTTATCATGACAAGCATTGTTATTAAAAAATGCAGCATAAAAAGTAGTAGATAAATAAGCATCATTTTGCTGCTGCCATTTTATAAATTATATCGTAATTATCTTTAATCCTACGCCTTTGATTCATTTATATCCGTTGCGTCGGTCTCGAGCAATTAATAACGTGAACATCGGGTTTTCAGCATTAAGATGATTCCTTTTATAAAGGATTTGAAACGTCTTTCTATTTTGCGATGTACGGCATACATTCCTTAACTTATTATATGACATGATAAATCAGTCATTGGAGTTATAACATATCATAATCTAGTACATGACCTTTACTTATATTAACTACCGTAGCATAGCTTTAATTTATGGTTTATAAAATTTAGTTAACAACCATTAGTGAGATAAACAACAAAACTATACAAATTTTTCAAATGTGCCTTTTTTGTACAATTTTATACACGGTCAAGATTGTTGATTCGAATATCAATGGATTACAAAACAATCTATATAATCCATTCGCATGAAATATTTATTATTGATTCATGAAAAAACAATATATTAGGTAGTACAGTCGAAAACGTCGTTTTATCATACTTAATGCTTTGCATTCGAGATCGAATCTTTAGAATGGACAATGTGCACAGAATTCGAAGAAATCGCCGCAGGAATACCGTTTGCATCAAGTAGAAGACAACCTAGCACAGCTTCTACTTCGCAGAGCAGTTCTGAAGGCATCCGAATAAATGGGAAGCTGCATGTTATTTTGATTGGACAAAAAAACCAGGCTAAATAATATAGAATGTAATTTTTTTGTTGAATTTAACTCTTTCATTTAAAATAACGACATTTTTAACTGAACTATCTAATATATCCAGACTATATTTGAATTAAATGATATCATTAGTGTTTAAATTAAAACCTCGTGAATTCAAGGGTAAATAATACTTTTTAAAAGTGAAATATATATTATATTTCATGAATCAAGTATTAATTTTATGCACGGTACATTGAATATATCACATTTTATATATAGGAAGCTCATGCATGAATTGGTAAATGGTAAATCTACAATTCAAAAATAAAATAATATTCATTGGAATGCATTTCTATAGACTCTGATCAGTATATCAATGACACATGATTTTGATGTATTTTTCTCGTATCGATCGATTTTTTTACTCGGTAGAAGTCCCCCGAATCGATGAACATAATAATGTAGGTCTCATTTTTCTGATTTTTATCACATTTAAAATTTAACTAAACAGATTTGTTGCAGAATAAATGAAGTTAGGAATGATGCAAATATTACGGTTACTATTATAATTTTTATGGTATCTTTTGTGGATACGTCTAAAAATCAAACTATTATTTTATTGTCATTGAAGCTGCCATGTTCAAATCCATAATGTAGACAAACTGAAATTAATAGTTGGACCTATTTCATTTGAAAATATCAACAATGCCAAAAATATGTGCCGTTTTTACACGTCTTTTTAGAAAAGTTATGAAAAAAGGACATAATTATGTAGTGTTTTTTTGCTATATGCTTTGAAACAGATGACAAATTGCAATAGATTCATGATGGATTTATTATTGATTAAACGCGTGTTGTTTCTTTTTCTTACACCTATAAAACGGCATGCATTTTTGGCATTATCGATATCTAGAATTACTTATATTATAAAAAAAAGCAAATGACTGCACTTACGTTATTCTATTATTCATTCCCTTAAACATTTAGATAATATAAAATAGCTGGCTTAAAAATTAAAGCCGCCAAGAAGTACATAAGTAGAAATTAACGTTTATAAAAAAACTATTTATCCATTGTCTCCGTGAGTAATAAAATAAAATATCTACGAATACAATATTTTTTTTAAGGGATGGAATAAAAAACTGATATTTTTAGATTTGTAAAATATAACAAACTCTACAAAAATATTGCTGCGCATTGAAGCATTTATTTCTTAATCAAATCATAATTCATTCATTAAAATATTGTGGTAATTTTTAGGCACATGCAAACAAAATCATAATCTGTTGAATCCGAAAATGTTAAAATGGAATGTGAATAAAATATTTAACTAATTTCTAATAGTCTCCTAGGCATAAATTAATACCAAATACACTGATAATTCAATAATACTATGTACAATAAATGCGTAATCGTTAAAAAATGACTAAAAAATATTGAAATTATATAAAATTTAACTCGAGACCCATATAATTTAATTATCTTCAATTATCAGATAAACATTTAGCACATGTTACATGTGTAGGAAAATTATATATGATCAAATTGCAGTATATGTAGCAATTTTTTTATTACGAGTAAATTGAAGTGAGATCTTATAATTGGATGTTTCACTATAAATACTTGCTTCTCCAAAATTTCTTCGTATTTATCGAACAAGGGTATTTTGATTAAAAAGATAAGCAGGTTGTATAAATGTATAAAAGTTATTGTCCTATAAAATAACCTTTAATAAATATGCGAATAAAAAAAAAAATAAAACGTCTATTAGCCCATGTATTGATAGTTGGCCGGAGACGGAGGTTCCGCGTGCTGCCCTGGAGAACAACCCAAGCTCATCAGATGGCAAGAGCGACAGAGGAGGTGTCCGCGGAGCGGATAGCAACGTTTGTCAGGTTCGTCGGTTAGTTGCATTCCGCACTCTTCGCACATATAACAATCCACATGAAAATCTTTATCCATTGAAACAACACGCACAGTCTCCTCCGTACCTTCAACCGGCGTGATTCCTGCAACATTATATTTAACGATATTAAAATGAAATAATTGATATAATTATAATTAAGCAAAACAAACTGTGAATATGTTAAAAGTAAAGATTGCTCTGTATGTTCGAACAGAAAGATTAGGGGCGGAAGATTCCAAATTAATTATTTTTGCAATACATAGTCAAAAACCGGGACTGCATATTAGAGACTTCAAAGATACGACACATGAAAATGAAACACATTCTTGTATAAAAATACATCTAATGTTCAATAAAGACTTCATTATCTTTCAATGGGAATTAATTCCGACCAGTATGACACTCATGTTCAAATTTAATACGTCCGCAAAGGGTTAAAACATTCAATCGATGCACTTGAAATTTAATCATGATTTTATCAGTATTATTTTATCAAAACATTAAAAAAAAACTTACCTTTTCCACAACTAGCACATTTAGGAGCAAACATTCGATGATAATCATTAACGCAATAAATTTTATTATCAACGTCCACAGTGAATGGGACACCGTCCAGGCATTCATTGCATATGCAGCATCGAAAGCATCCGGGGTGATACGATTTACCCATGGCTTGAAGAATCTGTAATTATTTAAACGTGTTGAAAGACAATTCTGGTGATGCGCCATTGTAAATGAGTTCATAGTGCTGTTTATATTTCACATATGAATTAAATTAGAATGATAACAATGAATCTGTCATGTAAATGAACATTGTCAGTAGCATTAGGTTAGATCTAAAAAGATAAATATAAAGAACATAATTTGAGACAAGGAGAGCAACACTTACCATTTCCATAATAAGGTGTCCGCAAATTGCACACTTTTCTGCAGTTTGTTGAAAGCCTGAATACTAAAAATAAAAATACACAATACCGGTATGTTTCCATTGAGATTCTATTTAGGATATTACAGAAATTTCAGTATTGATAATGGAAAAATAATTACCAAATAATCTTCTTCGCAATACACTCTTCCGTGTACGTTATAAAATGCTTTGCCACGAAGAGCTCTTCCACAAGAACAACAAATGAAACAATTTGTATGGTATAAGTTACCCATGGCTTGACAGGCTTGACCTGCCCCTGTAACTTTTTCTCCACAAGTATGGCATATTCCTATAGTAAAAGATTTCTTTACATGAAATGTTCATAATATTACATATTTAAGTAACTTTAGTTAAGGAGATAAACATATTTAGAGATAAAAATATGCTCACATAAGCGTTCAATCAACAAAACAAGTAGCGTGATTAAAAAATAGATTATGTTAGTGATTTTTATATGAATTTTGATAGTAATGTGATAATTACCAAAATATTCTCCCTCTTCATCTTGACGCTCCATCTCTTCTTCGAGCTGTCTGGTGAGTTCTTCAACCTTGCGCTGGGCTTCCGAGGGACCCGTCGGACGTGGAGGGGTAACGCTATATGGCAGAAGACCTTTACCTCTGCCACCCGATCCCCGTGAGCCACCGCTCAGCTGCGAGACGGAACTTGGCGTTGGACTCGGCGCTGGACTTGTGAACGGACTCGGACCGAGCTGTGCCGGTGGACGGTCATCCCCGGGCGGGGGCAGGGCTTCGGCTTCTTGGCGCGGCGGTTCAGCCGGAATAAAATTTGAGCTCGCCGATGTGCGGAAAAGCGGAGGGTTACCGCCCGTCATGCAGACATAATCGGAGCCGTCCGAGTCGTCTGCAATTTTGAGCTTGTCTGCAGAGTCGGGACTGTCGGGTCGCCGACGCGGGGGCCTCCCCCCGAGTGAACTGTTCGGCTTCGAGTGGAAATACTTCGGAGAGGCTGCTCCATTTTCGACGGACGTTGCTATGTTGGCCTTGGGACGCTGGGCACTTGGCGCAATCGAGGCGTAAATGGCGTTGGCCGGAAAGGTGACGACTCGATTGGAGTAGGCCGCCGGGAGCTCGTAAGCGCGCGGGGGAGGCGGCGGGGCAGGCGCAGGTCCTCCGTAGCGGATACCGTGCGCCACTTGCGGCCCCGGTTGCGCCCGTGACAAGTTTTCGTATAGGGGCGGCGGTGGCGGCGGCGGAGCTTGCGGTTGGGCGCGCATTGCACCTGTCACGTTTTCATAGAGTGCGCTCCGCGTTCCGACGGCACATTTCGAACCAGCCACGATGCTCCCGCGTTCGCGGGCCGGCTCGGCCCGCTGCCCGCGCACCCCCGCCATGCGACCAACTGACAGCCTCTTTAGAGTTGCCAGTGGCGACTTTCCGCCCTCTGTTTACTAGTACGGTATATGATCAATCGGTGCCAGTTTTAAATACATATTAAATATTTGGCAATAAAAAATAACGTGAAATATTTGAGAAATCAGATATTTTGGAACATAAAATAAGTCATAAGCAAACATTAAAATTAATTTATAGAAAAAAAAAAATGACAATTTATCTTTTATTCAAAATAAAAATAATAAAATCTGTTTTATTTATAATTTTGAAATCATTATCGTAATAAAAAGTATTTTGACATAGTGGAAATTATTATTTGAAATGTTTCTTATGAAATTTTGTTGAGCAATCTTACCCATGTTATTGTTATTAATGTAAACAAGTAGGACGCTAAAATATATTATGACCAAAAAATCCCTGCTATACACAGAGGTTCGGCCGTTCGGCGGGCGCGCTTCGTGTTCGTTGCAAAATGTACGAGGAAGACCAATATGAAGAAGAGGATGCGGAAGAAATTTCGTCCGAACTCTGGCAAGAGGCCTGTTGGATTGTCATCAATGCCTACTTCGACGAGAAAGGCCTCGTTCGACAGCAGCTTGACAGCTTCGACGAGTTCATCCAAATGTCCGTACAGAGGATCGTCGAAGACTCTCCTCAAATAGATCTCCAGGCTGAAGCTCAGCACTCCTCCGGTGAGATCGAGACTCCGCCTCATTATTTGCTCAAGTTCGAGCAGATCTATTTATCGAAGCCGACCCATTGGGAAAAGGACGGCGCCGCCGCTGCGATGATGCCGAACGAAGCGAGACTTCGAAATCTGACATATTCCGCGCCGCTC
Source organism: Stenopsyche tienmushanensis (assembly GCA_008973525.1). Lineage (NCBI taxonomy): Eukaryota > Metazoa > Arthropoda > Insecta > Trichoptera > Stenopsychidae > Stenopsyche > Stenopsyche tienmushanensis. The sequence continues at coordinate 7,187 of WACJ01000406.1, read as the reverse complement.
TATGTCGACATCACCAAAACCATAGTTAAGGAGGGAGAGGATCCGATTGAAACGCAGCATCAGAAGACATTCATCGGCAAAATTCCCATAATGTTGAGATCGACCTACTGCCTGCTCAACGGGCTCATAGATCGAGATCTTACGGAGTTGAACGAGTGCCCTCTCGATCCCGGCGGCTATTTCATTATCAACGGTTCCGAGAAAGTTCTCATCGCCCAAGAGAAAATGGCAACGAACACCGTATACGTCTTCAGCATGAAAGACGGAAAATTTGCGTTCAAGGCAGAGATTAGGTCTTGCCTCGAACATAGCTCGCGACCCACGTCGACTCTCTGGGTCAATATGATGTCTAGGGGAGGACAGAGTATAAAAAAGAACGCCATCGGTCAGAGGATCATTGCAATTGTACCGTATATTAAACAGGAAATACCCATAATGATAGTTTTCCGAGCGCTTGGCTTCGTTGCCGACAGAGATATTCTAGAGCACATTATTTATGATTTCGACGATCCCGAAATGATGGAGATGGTGAAACCGTCCCTCGATGAGGCTTTTGTCATACAAGAACAGAATGTCGCGCTCAACTTCATTGGGGCTCGTGGAGCAAGACCTGGCGTCACCAAAGAGAAGCGAATTAAGTACGCAAGAGAAATTCTGCAGAAAGAAATGTTGCCTCATGTCGGTGTTTCCGACTTTTGTGAAACCAAAAAAGCCTACTTTTTGGGTTATATGGTGCATCGCTTATTGCTAGCGGCTCTCGGTCGCAGAGAGCTTGACGATCGAGATCATTACGGTAACAAGAGGTTGGATCTCGCCGGACCTTTGCTGGCTTTTCTATTCAGGGGTCTTTTCAAAAATCTTATGAAGGAAGTGCGAATGTACGCTCAAAAGTTTATAGATAGAGGAAAAGATTTCAATTTGGAATTAGCAATCAAGACGAAGATCATAACAGACGGCTTGAGATATTCACTTGCCACGGGAAATTGGGGCGATCAGAAAAAAGCTCATCAAGCAAGAGCAGGCGTATCACAAGTATTGAATCGTCTGACGTTTGCTTCGACTCTTTCTCATTTGAGACGCGTCAATTCTCCAATCGGCAGAGATGGTAAGCTTGCCAAGCCGCGTCAATTGCATAATACGCTCTGGGGCATGATTTGCCCTGCTGAGACTCCCGAAGGGGCCGCTGTAGGACTCGTCAAAAATTTAGCCCTCATGGCTTACATCTCCGTCGGAAGTCAGCCCTCTCCAATTCTAGAGTTTTTGGAAGAGTGGTCTATGGAAAATTTAGAAGAAATCGCTCCATCTGCTATTGCCGATGCAACAAAGATTTTCGTCAACGGCTGCTGGGTGGGGATTCATCGTGACCCTGAACAGCTCATGGCAACATTGCGAAAGCTCCGAAGACAGATGGATATCATAGTGTCCGAAGTGAGTATGATCAGAGATATCAGAGACAGAGAAATCAGAATTTATACAGACGCTGGAAGAATTTGTCGGCCACTTTTGATCGTTGACAATGGTATTCTCCTATTGAAAAAGAGGCACATCGACATGTTAAAGGAAAGAGATCTGAATAATTACAGTTGGCAAGTGCTCGTGGCGAGCGGTGTAGTCGAGTACATCGACACCCTCGAAGAAGAGACAGTCATGATTGCAATGAGTCCCGATGATTTGCGTCAAGAGAAAGAATACGCATACTGTACTACGTACACACATTGTGAAATTCATCCCGCTATGATTCTCGGGGTCTGTGCTTCGATCATTCCGTTTCCGGATCATAATCAGAGTCCAAGAAATACCTACCAAAGCGCTATGGGTAAACAAGCCATGGGCGTATATATTACCAACTTCCACGTTAGAATGGACACGCTAGCTCATGTGCTATATTATCCTCATAAACCTCTCGTCACTACTCGATCTATGGAATATTTGAGGTTTAGAGAGTTGCCCGCTGGAATTAATTCGATTGTTGCCATTCTTTGTTATACGGGATACAATCAGGAAGACAGTGTTATTCTTAATGCGTCTGCGGTAGAGAGAGGATTCTTTAGATCAGTGTTTTATCGTTCGTATAAAGATTCGGAATCGAAACGTATCGGAGATCAAGAGGAACAATTTGAAAAGCCGACGAGGACGACATGTCAAGGCATGCGTAATGCACTTTATGATAAATTAGACGACGATGGAATCATCGCACCCGGGATAAGAGTATCTGGAGACGATGTCGTCATAGGAAAGACTATAACGTTGCCAGAAAACGATGACGAATTAGACGGCACTACAAAACGATATACAAAACGAGATGCATCAACGTTTCTACGAAACAGTGAAACTGGTATCGTCGATCAAGTTATGTTGACATTGAACAGTGAAGGCTATAAATTTTGTAAAATTCGCGTAAGATCAGTTCGTATTCCACAAATTGGAGACAAATTTGCGTCTCGGCACGGTCAGAAAGGTACGTGTGGAATTCAATACAGGCAGGAAGATATGCCGTTTACGTGCGAGGGATTAACTCCCGATATCATTATCAACCCTCATGCTATCCCGTCTCGTATGACGATTGGCCATTTAATCGAGTGCATCCAAGGGAAAGTCTCTTCAAATAAAGGGGAAATTGGTGATGCTACTCCGTTCAATGATGCCGTCAATGTACAAAAGATTTCGACTCTTCTCCAAGAGTATGGCTATCATTTACGAGGAAATGAAGTTATGTACAACGGTCACACTGGACGTAAAATCAACGCGCAGGTGTTCTTAGGACCGACATATTACCAGAGACTTAAACATATGGTGGACGATAAAATTCATTCTCGGGCTCGTGGACCTGTGCAGATTCTCGTCCGGCAGCCTATGGAAGGAAGAGCCAGGGACGGAGGTCTGCGTTTCGGTGAAATGGAACGCGATTGTCAAATTGCTCACGGGGCAGCGCAGTTCTTGAGAGAAAGGCTGTTTGAAGTGTCAGATCCGTATAGAATTCACGTTTGTAATTTCTGCGGCCTAATTGCCATAGCTAATTTACGCAATAATACGTTCGAATGCAAAGGATGCAAGAATAAGACTCAAATTTCCCAGGTGCGTTTGCCTTACGCGGCTAAATTGCTCTTCCAAGAATTAATGTCTATGAACATCGCTCCGCGTTTGATGGTAGTGAATTAGAATACGATTTTATTAGATAAGTTAATTGATTTGTTTTACTGACAGATTTTTGAAAATGTCTTAAAAACTGAAAAATAAAATTTATATATTTTCATATATTGGTTTTATTGCAATTGGCCATTTTTCAGCTTTTAAAATAATCTTGTAATATAAGGACTTCACACATATTTGTTCCTAGTTTTTAAATATAGTTTTTGATCGCTCTGCGTATTTAGAATGTGTTAAATTAAAAAAAAAATAGTTTCAACAAATCCTCATTAGAATAGAAAAAATTGTGAAAAAAAAACATGGTTTTATTCATAAAAATATGCTTTCCGTACTAAATGTGTTAATATTAGGGGTATCGAAAAGAAATAGAAATTTTCATACAGTTATGAAAAAAACATTTATTTTAAAAAAAACTTAAAAACTACTCTATAAAATAATGTCCATCGTTTTCTAACACCTTTTTCCATCTTTCAGGTAATTTATCTATTCCTGTTTTGTAAAATTCTTTGGGTTTTTCTTTAAAGAACTTTTCCATATGATTTTTTATCTCATTCACATTAGTAATTTTTTTTTCACGAAGAGAATGTTCTAGGGCACGAAACAAATAATAATCCGATGGAGCGATGTCTGGAGAATATGGTGGATGTGGTAGAAGTTCATAGCCAAGTTCAATAATTTTTTGCTGCGTAACTTTTGCCGCATGAGGTCGTGCGTTGTCTTGTTGGAGAATTCGCTTATTATTGTTCACTAAAAATGACCGATTTTTTTAAAATTATTGTGTCATTCTTTCTAATTGTTCACAATACATGTTTGCTGTTATTGTTTCACCGGGTTTGAGTAATTCAAAATAAATAACACCAAGGCTATCCCACCAAATACATAACAGCACCTTTTTTACAGTTAAGCTCGGCTTTGCCGTAGGTAAAGCTAATTGATCGGGTGAAAGCCAATGTTTTTTTCGCGTGGTATTGTTAAAGATGACCCATTTTTCGTCACAGGTAACAATTCGCCTTAAAAAGGGTTCTAAATCGTGCCTAGATAAAAGAGAAGTGCAGATAGTACGTCGCTGCTCTAGTGCAGTTTGTGATAAATTGTGAGGGACCCAAACTCCTTGCCTGGAACACTTTCCAATGCGGTGAAGGTGATTTTGTACAGTTGTCCATGGGCATCCAAGTGTATTTGATATTTCTCTGATTGATTGACGACGATCAGACTCTACTAAATTTAACAAGACATCATCATCGATTTTTAGCGGTCTTCCCGATTTAGACGCATCTGTAAGATTTCTGTCACCAGTTTTGAATTTTTTCAACCACCTATGACATTTACTTAGTGTCAATATATCACCATATGTTTCATTGATTTTCTGCGTCACTTCTTTAGTTTTCATTTTTTGATCAAATAAAAATAGCATACAATGACGCAAATGTTCTTCACTAATTGTTGGTCTGGACATTTTTATTTAAATCACGGTTAATTTTTTTTTTGTTAAAAATAGTAAATTGACAATAGTCTTAATTTACAAGCATTAAAAAACAAGTGTTTACTGCACCGCGTCACAATATAAACTGACCCTAAAGCCAGGTATAAAAAATTTCTATTTCTTTTCGATACCCCTAATATTAAATCGATAAATTCAGCATTAGCAATGCATACATTTTGATTATGTATTTATTGTATTTATTCTGTGAGGTTCAGTTGTATGGGTTCTGTTCACAAGTAGAATTTGTATAATGCTGAATTTAGTTGTATTCCTGTATGTACTTTGTAGATTAATGGTTCTCAAATTTGTAAATGCGCATGGACGCCTTCTTATAGCAAAAACCTTTGTAGATGATTTGGTAAATTGCTCCTGTATTACTATGGATTGAGGATAACCAAGTGAAGAATGTCTCCGAATCTTTGGCTGAGATCAGAATGAAGTGACGTTGAGTGTTGAAACAACAAACAAGCCAATATTCATTTCGTGTCTGCAATTTTTTATGGTTTGGAAATTGAGAGGAGAATGCTTTCAATTTTTTATTCTTCTAGTTTTGATTATATTTGACTAGTGATTATCCGGCATGCGTTATAATCTAGAGAGCCGTGCGCTTGTTTTAAGTGTGCCAGAAAACTTTGGTGTCGTCCCAACAAAATCACTCCCCAGGGGTCTTTAGGAACCACATTGTGTCTGAAAATGCTTAATACACCCGATCCTCTTTTTGTAATGGTTTTGAAATAACATGATCAAGAAAATGTACACATGTTTGAGTTTAAGAACTTCATATATTGAGTTGATTTAAGCAATAGAACTTATGTGCCATTTTTATATGGACATCTCTATTATTGCACGGCAGTCTTTTGAATACATCCTTCATGCTTGGGTGTACTTTAATAAATTTAATATTATAAGCTTTATTAAAAATTGTTTTCAAAAATAAGAACAGGCAAGATAACGGTATACTTACAATGATAATTTATAGAAATAGCTGCATAGATAAAAAAAGAAATGTTTATTACTGAATTATTATATTGAAATAACTCTTCTTCTTTTTCTTTATGTGCCTTGTACTCCAAATGCATCAGCAACCAGCAGTTGAAGCTTTATCTTGTTTGCGGCAGTGCGAAAAAGTGCTCTGGTGCTGAATCTGTACCGATGCCACAAGTTTTTCAGCCTCAATGTCATCCTGGCTCCATGGCTGCGAAGACCCTCGGAGTATTAATTGTAGAAATGCATATTTCTTATTGCGCATAACATGCCCAAAGTACTCTTAACTTTCCTTTTTTGATTATAGTAAGCACTTCCGGTTTGTGTTGGTTTAGTTGCGCTAGCACCTCTACATTTGTTTTCTGTTCCATCAACATTCTTCTGTAGGTCCATATCTCAAAGGCTTCGAGACGCTTACGCATTGTATTAGTAAGCGTCCAGGCTTCCATTTCATACAGAATAATGCTGAACACAGCAGCGTGCCAATCTCAATCGTAGTGTTTTGGAAAGTTCTTTTGAGCATAGTATTTTTTTCATTTTCATGAAGGCTGCACTCGCGTTCTCTATTCTGTAGCGAATTTCTGTTGTGTTTTCATTTAAGTACCATTCAAAGTATTTGTAGTTCTGCACTCTCTCCACGATATCGTCTTTTATTTGGATTATTCAGACTCGAATTCGGGTTTTGCTGAAAGCGAGCCACTTCGTTTTCTTAGTGTTTAATTTTAGCCCCATTGATGTGTGTTCCGAGATTAAATAACATCGGAAAGAGTACACGACCCTGTCAAACGACTCTTAAAACATGAATGCTTTCTCATGTTTCACCATCAACTCTTACGTCGGCAGATTGATTCCAGTAAAGATTCGCTATTATTCATATGTCTAAAGTTAAATTGAGTGTTGTTCATTCTTTCTTCACATTTATTGTGTATTCTTGCATAAATGATTTTTAGGAAGTTTGAAGACATGACTGCAGGTTTTAGCTTATGATTTTTTCGGTATTGTAATAAAATCTGATATAGTTGCAGTTCTATACACGTTGTCAACACACAAGTCAACTAACACGGAGATAGCTGTATCTTCTATTAATAGTTTTAGGATATCGCTTTGAATGCCGTCTGGACCAGCTGCTTTGTCGTTCCTCTACGAAGTGAAATGTTTTTTAAAATAATGATCCTTGTTATTTTTTGATTTTCAAGTGAAAATTCCAGCTAATAATCTTAAGTCAATAGAAGTCAACGTACCGCATATTTCAAGGGACATCCTCGTCCCTTTTAAATACATGATATATAGAATGTGATAAGAAAGGATATGCAGTAGACGTAGTACTAGAAAATAAATTTATAATACGATTATAAGGATTTAAAAAACTCACCAAATGTGAAATGATAAAAAAAAGCCTGTAAATATACATTATACGCCACATATTATTATTTATTCCGTCTTTCGCATCAAGTACTATGTGTCTCGATGTGTTCATAAAATTAAAAGGATGGACATGTTCAATAATAAAGATGAAACAGATTTATTTTCATTTTTTATTTTGTAGAAATATATTGTGCAGCAATAAAAATGA